>CM051830.1:26744411-27944411 GCA_028451465.1 Erethizon dorsatum
GAGTTGGAAAGGTGACTAACACATTCTCCAAACTTGTGAGAAAAGATTAATTCAGTGTCACACCTAAAGAGAGGATTTAGAAAATTTAAAATTCCTAGGATTGTTGGGGAGCTTATAATACCCAACAAACCTTGTCCCATGGAAAGAAAGAGCTTTGGAAGTTGGAAGGAATGTTGTTAATCATGAATTGCAAATAAAATATCACTTACCTTTGGAAAAAAATGCTATATATTGTGTAGTATATGTGGAAACCAGATATTGTTAAAGTTATTTTAATGAGAAGAGATTTTTTTACTTCTTGGTATTTTATGTGTCCCTAGATGAGCTTGTAGCCTGCTGTATTTCTTCAATCTGTTATCAGTTCACCAGTCAATGCAACACACATATCTTAAGAGAGTTCAGAGTAAAGGTCTGGATGGTTCCGTGTCATTTTAATCCTTGGAATATCAACTCATTTGGAAAGGGCTATCACAACCTAAGCAAAAGAAAGAGTGTTGCAGTCTCTTCCAAAAATAGTGCCACACACAGTAGTGATATATACTCCTACTCCTTAAAACACTATACTTTCAAAGCAGCCTTCAACCAAGCTGTGTAAAGCTCTGCTCTAGCCCTATTTGTTGCCCTATCATCTTCCCCACACCTCAGAAAGGCTGACTGTTGGAGCCATCAACAAATGGGGGGCCGGCGAGATAGCTCAGCAGCCTAAGCGCCTGCCTGGCAAGTGCGAGGTCCTGAGTTTGACTCCCGGAACCCACATAAAGGAAAAAAAGGGCCGGTGATATCGTTCAGTGGCACAAGCGCTTGCTGGCAAGCGTGAGGTCCTGAGGTCGACTCCTGGTATCCACATAAAACAACAACAACAACAACAACAACAACAACAAACAAAATAGACAAATGGGGGTCACACCAGCAATGGTGAGGATGAGAACCTTGCATCATGCCTGGATGCTTGACATGCATGATGGTTGCATTCCTGACCTTTTCAAGACCTTCTAGTTCCCAAAGGAAAAGTACCAGATGTCTCTTCAACTTGTATGATAAAAACAGTCCATGGTGCTTTTGTTGATAGCATAAACTACCAAGTCATTCCCTTGGCGAGTCTCATTAGAAGGGCTGCAGTGGGACTCGGGAGTTTGTATATTTTGCAAGTGTGCTAGATAATTATTATTATTATTATTTGTGGGTACTGGGGGTCGACCTCAGGACCTCGTGTGCCAGCAGGCGCCCATGCTGCTGAGTGATATCACCGGCCCTTTTTTTTCGTATGTGGGTTCTGGGAGTCGAACTCGGGCCCTTGAGCTTGCCAGGCAGGCACGTACGCCACTGAACCATCTCACCGGCCCAGATAATTATTGTCATCAGGGGAATATAGGAAGTATTGGTTTATATATTAGATAGACCTGACTTCACATCTCAGCTCTAAGATTTACTAGGGGTGTGGTAGACCAGAACCAGGTTGAAATAATTTCCCAAAGCTCTGGGCATCTCTTTCACCCTAGTGTATAGTTACCATAGAAACAGCAGTAAGTCTTTTTGGTAAATGTTAGGAAGAAGAGACACAGTAAACACTTGCAAAAATATTGCAAGCTTCTTCCTAACGGCAAAAGGGTTTTTCTTTTTATCTAAGAGTTCCCGGAGCCTGGGTATGTAGCTCAAGGGTAGAGTGCCTCCACATGGGAGGCCCTGGGTTCAGTGACAGCTCAGGAAAAAAAAAAAAAAGCTGCAAACTGGATGAGGGTCTTGATTCTCCACCAGGATGGCTTATTTGAGCTTCCTATTTGTTAATTCATTCAGCAGCAAATATTTAGTGAGTAGTTCTATGTGACAGAAACTTTTTGAGATGTTTTAGATCCATCAGTGGATAAAATGATGAAAAGCACCTCCCATTGCAGAGCATATATTCCCAGTGGAATCTGCCTGGAGTGCCCACACATTTTTTCCCAAAAGATTCCATGATCAAAGACCACCATGGTAATCTGTGTGTGGGATCATTCTGCTATCCACACTGCCTATTATGATGACCAAACTTACTTTGTTTTTGGTGATTCATGCCATCTCCCATAGAAATCAAAGTCCATTTGTGATGATAGCATATTCTTTGGGCACTTGTGGCTGTCCCCGCTGTGCCACTGTTGCTAGCTCACTGCTATTTGTTGTCTTAGGCACCAACATACATAAGCTCATTGGCCCTCAGCTTCCATGCTACCCCTTCAACATGAAAAGTTCTGGGTGGAGGGTCTGACTGCTGAGTCTAGGACATTGGTCCATGTCCAAATTTTATTGCCAGGGCTAGGAGAGGAACTGTCAGTCTCTCTGGCATCCATAGTAGGAGACGGTCTTTCCACTTCTCACACAATGATTTTTCACCCCAAATAGGAAGGGTGGCCACATACTGAGAAGCCAAGAGATTTTTGAGGTACACACACACACACACACACACACACACACACACAATTTCTATATCTTCAGTTGGATTCTGTGTTCATTCATGTCCACACATCTAAGTGTGACAGCACACAGATCCACTTGATGCTTACTGGCTGCTTGGACAACACCTTTGTACGTATTTCTCCGGCTCTCCTCCCTGGCCTGCCTTCCCTTCTTTTATATTCCTAGTTCAGTTTCATAGAGAGAGTTCGTTGCAGGCTGACATGAAGATGGTGCCCTCTGGTGGATGATGGTGAAGATTACACCCTCCTTCCCAAAGCTATCCTAATTTGGAGTTTTTGTTTTCCCCCAGATTTATCTTCAGTTGGCTTTATGTACTTTGCAAAGTGATCAGGATTACCACCAGAGTGTCCATATCTATTATGACAGAAGGAGGAAAGAAAAACTCATCATCCAAACAGCAGGCCCACCGGTTCCGCCATTATATCAGACCTTAGCTCTAATTCTATGTAGGTCCCTCCCACTATTTATTATTTCACCCAGAAGATATGTGTTGTGACACATAACAATATCTTTTAGGCATTAATTTTCTAAAAGATATGAGTTCATCAGTATTTAACGGAACTTCATAAGTACCCCAAATAACCAATTATGGTGGTGCACGTGTGTAATCCCAGCACTCTTTAAGCAAGAGGATTGCAAGTTCAAACCCAGCCTTGGCAATTTAGTGACTTAATGAGGCCCTGTCTCAAAATTTTTTAAAAAAGGGCTGGGATGTAGCTCAGTACAAAGGCACTGGATTCAATCCCCAGTAAGACACACACACACACACACACGCACACGCACACACACACACACACACACACTTAAAATGGCACTCATTTCAGGAAAAACAAGTGGCTTTGGTATCTCTTACTTTTAGAGATAATTTGTAGAGAGATGATGTCTTGAAATAGTCATATTTGGGCCTCACCTTTCAACCCTCATATATGACTTTTCTTCTCTTTAGTCAAAGATATTGCCTCCCAATGAGGTCAGATTGTAATATCAACAACAGCAAAAAAAAAAAAAAATTATATTTAAGAAAAATCCAAAATATACTCTTAAAATAAAAAAGGGAAGATTGAGTGAAGTATGAAACAGAGTTTTCCCAAATCAATAGGGGCAGATTCCCTGCTATGCCAACGCCAAAGGAAGCTCAACTACGCTAGGGAGAAGGAGCTACAAGGCTGGACCAAGGCCAGAAACAATATCCAAGGTGTGGAAGAGAAACATGGATACGACCACAGATGTAACTAGGAAAGGGGCGGAGCCTACAGGGAAAGCTGTGGAGCTACATCAGTCCAGTCCCCCGGACCCAGGGCGCGCAAGGAGGCTGAGCTTGTTTTACTTCCTTGTGAGGCACCGCTGTCCCTCTCCCGTGGAGAGCTTCGTTTCCGTGTGATGATCCCACCGGGGCAGGTGTGAGCTGTCCACGGGAGCTGATCACATGTGGATGAAGCTCACGCTAGGACTTGGTTGAGCCCCATCTAAATGATTCTGGGAAACACCGCTCTTCTCTCTGCAAAATCAGAAAGCTCACAGCACCCCCGCCCCCGAACCAGAAGGCAAAGGTCCTTGACGACCAGAAAATTACCTTAATTTTTTTTCAGTACAGGGTTTTGAGCCCCGTTGGGATTTGTTGTTGTTGTGGTGGTTGTTGTTTTTATTTCTTATTTTGAGACAGGGTCTCACAAAGTCACTCCAACTTGTGATCCTCCTGCCTAAGTCTCCCAGAGTGCGGGGATTACAAGTGTACACAGCCATGCCTGGCTCGTAACTTTTGAACAAGAAAATTAGAAAGGAAGGGCAGGTCTAGAACCACGGAGTACATTTAGTTCTCCCAGGAACTAGAAGAAAAAAGGAAATAAGAAGGATGGTGACCCTCTAGAATCCCTGCCCCAGCCCCTCTGTATCCTAACTAGATGTTTTATTCTCAAACAAGACAGAAAACTTTGATAGACTTTTCCTATCCTAGGGTCTCTGGTAATTTGACTCTGCTAAGAATTCCACCCCTTGACACCCAGCTATAACATTAAGTGACCAAGAAAAATATCTGGCTACCATAAGCCACTTTTTTCACCCTTTTAAGTTTTCTCATCTATAAAGGATAGTTGTGAGGATTAGAAAGAAAAGTATGCAGAATAAATAAGCCATCACACTTTATCATACATGAGAACCAGAAAAGAGAGGCTCCAGGGAAGCCTACTTACATGGAATTTGATTCTGAACTTGAATTTCAATGGGCTGCATGCCTAGCAGGAAAATCTGCATTCAGGGAAGCCCCGGAGGTGGACGAGCCCTAGGATCCCTCCATATGTACAGCAGTCACTGTATTCTACTAGATCCTGCAGAGGAAGTAGCTGCCTCCAGAGCTCTGACCCTGCATTTGATAGATCACAGGGTGATCAATGGAGAGAACTTGAAAACAGTTCTTTGAACTCTACAAAGTCAAAATAACATTCTGATTTCATATGAGTGTTGAAGAAACGCAGAACTGATATGGCTAAAGTGATTCTATTTCTTTCTAGGCGCCAGTTTGTCTTCAGTTTGTCTCCGCTTAACTCATAGATAAACTCACTCCTCAGACTCCTTCCCAGTTAGCCATAAAACCATAAAAAGAGAAACAAATGGTTTTAGCACAGGCTGGTACCCGTTACCCCCATTCTGTGTGTTAATTAACCTGATGTTTGAGAGGGACCTTGTGAAATTCCTAAGAAATGATGTGGTAAAGAATGCGGTCTCTATGGCAACCAAGAAATTTTGTAACCCCCACCCCAAATGTGTATAAAAGGAGCTAAAGCAAAAGCTCGGGGTCAGCAGATTGGGCTTCTGCTGTCCAGGCCGGCTTCTTTTAATAAAAGAACTCACTTATCTCTAGATTCTCGTCTTCCTGTGAGTGAATATTGTGATTTTGCCATAGCAGAACCAGAGAGGATAAGGAGGTGGATCCTATAATGGGTACAATATCACCATGTACTAAACATGACGAGGAGTGTATATTCTATATGGTGGAATGAGGGATCGTTTTAAAAAGGCCCAAAGGCAGGGTGGGGTAACTGATTTTAATATTCTCCTGGGAGTGTGGGGAGTGAGGGATGAGGAGAGAGGCACAGGGCAAGCAGATGCTGTGGCTGGAGTTGAGGGCAGGAGAGGATGTGAGGGAAGCACTTGGAGAGCTGAGAGTGAAGGTCATAGTTGCTTGTTTCTCTTGTTTTTTTGCCTTTCTTCACCACACCAGTCAGCAAACGAGACTGAGGGAAGCCAGAAGGGAGATGGGCTATGTAGCGTCTGCTGTCCCAGGGCAGGACCTCAGAAGGCAGCATGCCTGACCCTTCTTTCTGACCGCTCACCTCCCAGAGCTTCTCATCCAGATGTTCTGAAGTATGCAAGCAACAGGGAACAGCTTGGGATACGTCCAGGTTCAGGCATTAACAAAAATGTAGCGATGCCAGACAAAAGAGAAGCCGTAGATCCAGATCATCAAAATGGCATCGAACAACACATGCCAACAGAAGAAAGTAGTGGTGAACTCTATGTCATTTTTGTCATCATCCATCCATTTATAGCCAGAGATGGGTTTGTACAGCATAAAGCCTATTTGCATCAGCCAAGAGCCTGTGATCATATACAAAAAGGCCTTCATCATCCAGATTAGTGGCTCGTTGGGAGCCCACAGCTCTGTGATGGCCGCAAGGGTCAGCAGGAACATGGCCTGAGTGAGCAGTATGTGCGACTGCAGCTCCACTCCCTCTGTGTCCTGCATGTGAGACACCATCAGGGGCAGATATATGAATGTGCTCAGGGCTTGGGCGCCTTGCTCCAGAGCGGCGCACCTCTGAGGCAGCAGGTTCTGGCTCACCACGTCTAAACATCCACTCAGAAACAAAGACATATATAGAGTAAGATGCTGCCACTGTTTGCGGTACATAAAGTTTCTCTGATGATAGATCTTGCTGATAAGTACTAACCGTCCCGGAATGCTATAGAACTCTTGAGCTATTACAATGCAGGCGCTCAGTATCTTCAGGAAGCCAATATAGTGTATTTGCCGCAGCCATGCCCATCTTCCTTTGTTCCAAGGACGGCGTGGTGGATACTGGACAGGGGAGTTGCATATCAAAGCCCTGGAGAGGAGTCGTGCATGATAAAGTCCATAGAGGAAAGAAAACAGCCCTGGATACAGATGACCTTCAAAGCCTCCCATAGAGCTAAAGGTAGGTGAATTCAAAGGCAGAGGCAAAATGTTCTGGATGGCCACTCACTCAGGCCCTAGAGTGTGGAGAGAGCCTCCTGCAGCTTACTTATATCCTCCATCCAGCCTACTGCATCCACATACAGGAGTGAAATGGTTTTGGAAGAAGCCCAAACTGATGGTGGGGTGGGTGTCATGGTTTCCGTTCTAGTCTTCTGCTCTGCTTCATTGATAACCAGCTAACCATTGACGAACAACGACATAAGCGTGCTGTTCTCAGATCCTATGCTATAGGGCCCCATTTTCTTTCTACCTACTCTCTACTCCATTGCTCCCTTCTTTCCATCTTTGTCTGTTCAGATTACAAAATACCACAAATAATACCAATAACAAAATACCATAAACTGGTGTCTAATACACAGCAGAACTTTATTTCTCATCTTTCTGGAAGTTGGGAGTCCAACATCAAGATGCCAGCAATTGCACGTCTGGTGAGGGCTTGCTTTCTCATATGTGGCATTTTCTCACTGTCCTCACCTCCTAATATCATCAATGTAGGAGTGAGGATTCCAACACAAAAATTTTGGGGAATGCAAAGTTCTGATCATGACAGCTCCAAACTCACAAAACAGAAGGAAGAATCCAGAGAAAGCATGAAGGGCATACAGTGTAGGGTATATCCCTTAAGACTCCTTCCATATGACCTTGTACAAGCACCAGGTGCAAATGCAATCCTCTAGGTAGAGATCATCTTCAGGGCCCCAAGTAAACACATGGAATGCCCATGATCCTGATGTGGCCTGAATATTGCCAGAAAACTTTTCACTCCTGAGAAATCTCCCTTCTGATCTTCAGAAAAACAAACAAACAAACAAACTGGGATGTCACCATTTGAAATTCCTTCCTCTGGGCTGAAGCAGAGTTTTTCCAAGTTAAAATGCAGGTGAATAGTATCTACCCAGAAATATTGATTTGGAACCTCTTGGGGGTAGTGTTTTGCAGCAAGTATTTCAATAAATACCTCCAGGGAATTCTTAGGCAGGTAATGTGTCCTGTGGGTGAGACACCATTGGAATACCAAAACTTTCAGATGGGCTGGTGAGAAAGGACGCACGTTAAGCTAGTAACTTCAAGTGAATTTGCCATCAAATATTTACTCTTAGGAAATGCAAATTTATTTAGGACTGAATGATCATATTACCTTCATGGCAGCCAACCAAATACAAGGAATGTTTCAAATTTTGTTCCACGTGACACATATAGATTTCCATTTTGGTTTATTGGTAAATTAACTTTTGTCACTACTATGAAGGGATCTCCTATTTTGTTTTATAATTATTATTGATATAAGAAGCTGTAATTTTGTGTTGATCACACTCATTACTTTCTGTATGATTCCATATATAAAGTTCAAAAACACACAAAACTAAACATGAAAAGTATGTGGAACTATAATCAAAATTCAGGAAAATGTTCACCTTGGAGAGGGGAAAAATAAGACTTGAGAGGGACAGAAAAGATATTGAAAAGAGTAACAATGTTTTTCTTTTCTTAGAGTTAGTGGTGAGCACAGAAGTGTTGGCTACATCAAAATTATATGGTCTATCTACATATATTCTATCAATGTTATTTTATATTTACCCAATATTAAAAAATTTTAAAGAAATAAGGAAACTAAGTAACACTATGTGGGCAAGAAAGACTGAATAGCTAACAAATCTATGAGGCAAACAGGTGAGGGGACAACTGTAAAGGAGCTCCCTCAAATAGCAAGATGAGCTTTATTTTCTCTTAGCATGTAAGTCATTGTACATCAGGCTTTTCTTCTCAGTCATATAATGTGCTGCTGTACAGAGGTGCTTCTCATTTTTAAATGTTGTTTCTTTATCCAGTTCTTTATCGATAGACATGTCCATCTATCTGATTTTTTTCTTTGTTTTTAATGAACTGTGGTAAGTAATTTTCTTCTTAGGGTAGATAGCCATAAATGGGTCATGGATTGTTAGTCAGTTTTCATCACTATAAAAAGTACCTGAGATAAACAAATTGTGAAGAGAAAAGGTCTATTTTGACTCAGAGTTTAGGGGCTTCTAGTCCGTGACTGGACGGACCATGGGTTTTGCTCTGTGCTGAGGGTTGGGAGACAGCACATCATGGCAGCAGCACAGGCCAACAAAACCCCTTACCTCATGACCAAGAAATGTAAGAGACAGGGGAAGAGACCAGGGTTCACAGTCCCTCGGAGGGCAGCCCCACAGTGACCTCAGACCTCCCAATGGACCCTGCCTCTTGAAGTCTCCACCACCTTCCAGTAGCACCATACTGAGGACAGATGGGCCAAATATATTCCATATCCAAACTATAGCATAGACTATTTCTTTTTATGTTTTAACAGACAAATCTTCCTTCACAGTGATGATACTGATTTTCACTCACACTCACAACCTTTAAATGAACAGGCTGTCTGGATTGTCCTTCCCAAATGAACCTTCCACTTAGTTCCTTCCGCTTCACCCCCACCCACTTTCCTTGTTCAGGCATCACCGACTCTGCATTCCTGAAACATCTCTCAAGGAGGTTCCAGCCCTCCTCTGTTCCTGTCACATTTCAGCCAGGAGAGCTCTGAGAAGAGACAGCTAATCGTGTCACTGGCTATTTTAAATTGTCCAGTAGCATCCCATTGCTTCACAGATAAGATCCAGGCCCTTAGAATAAGCTTCAAGGACCCTCATCCTTCGGCCTGGTCTCATTTCCAGTTCAGCCTGGAATAGTCCTCCTGTCCCTTACCCGTTCTTTGTCTGGGAAATTCCTTTTCATTTTTCCTTCAAGGCTCAGCTCAAGCACTGCCTCCTCCCAACTGCAGAGGATACTTCTCTGTGCAAATTGTACGTATCTCTGTTATTATGCTTGTCACATGGTTTTGTAACTATTTACTGTGAAGTCTTTAAAGTCAGAAACCGTGTCTTATGGGCTTCATCTTTTTAGACTCTAGCTCATGCCTGAAAGTGCTCGCTAAATGTTTGAAGGATAAATTAATGCATTATAAGGTAACACACTGTGTCTACCATAAAATACCTTATAATCTAGTTATGAGACAAAATAGATAGGTACCAGTAATGCCAGGTCACTAATGCTAAGTGCAAAGTGACAAATGAGTGAAGTAAATGACTAGAGCTACACAATTAAAAGAGAGAAATCACCCTAACTGTAGCAGTCAGGGCAAATCTAATCATTTTCAGTTAGTAGCTACAAAAACTATAGCATATAAGTTCCAATCTTGTCTTCGAATCTTTTGTCCTGGGGCCCAGTGATGTGGAATGAAAGGACGGGGATGACTTGGCGTAACTCTCAGAGACACAGATGTCCTTGCATAACCCACTGTTTCTCAACACTTGTTTCATTTTTGCCTCCCCTAAGGGTATCTATTTGGCAGGTTTTTTCTTATCATCTCCTCCCTACAAACATTTAATATCACTCTGTTTACCCGCATGCGTCAGAAGCAAGGAGTTCTCCCTATTGATCTAGACGTACCACTGACACCTGAGATGGGGAAGGAGCAGGTGCCCAGCTCCCTAAATGACATTTGTGGCCCACATGTCTGCCTTCGCTGAGGTGGCCCAACTGGCGGCCCTGTGGGCACCTGACCACTCTCCAGCTTAGCCTCAGGGATGGACCCTAGTGGGGTATGAACAGTTCTATGTATCAGAATTATCTCGGAGAAACTTTTTCACAAGTCTCATCTCACCCCAGTCTCTTTTGAGGCGTACCTTCTCCCAGCACTGATGATTTGATTCCAATACGGGCTGCTCTTCACCTGATGCTTGGAAACCACAGTGCTGGATTAGAAACCACCACCTGGTCATTAAAGCACATCTGGACGCCATCTTCCTATCCTTACCAACCCACAGATTCACCTGGGAGTGTGGGCAACATCAGAAAGAGAAACCCAGAAATGTTTACCAAGAGAGACTGGTAGAAGAGAGACTGGGACTCCAGGGAGGGAGGAAGGAGAGGGAGGAGTCTCCGAGGGACATAGACAGGGATGGAAAGAGAAGGACAGAAGGCAAGAGAACCATGGAGAATTCAAAGGAAATCCAAAGGGGTAAAGGCAGCCCAGACCCCAAGAAGGGAGAAGCAAGGAAGTGGGAGCAGGGGGAACCAGGGGCTGCACTTTCTCTTTAAAGGATGGGGGCTATGTTAAAATTCCTCCTGGTCCAGGCTCGGAGACGGTATCAGTTAGCAAGTAAGAAAAGGAGGACTCCGATCTGTGTTTGAGACCTAATATGGCCGTTTGCTAGGTGGCTGCTTTAAGACAAATCATTTATCTTCTGTAAGACTAATCTCCTCATACGTAAGTCTGGAATTATGGGCATTCCATGGAATATTGTATCTTAAGTAAGTTATGAATATAAATACTGCTACATTAAATTAAATATATTTTTAAACAAATATATCAAATGAAGTAATACTCTAAGTCATTCATCTTAGAGCTGAACAAGACCATGACACTCATTTCTTTGAAATCCCCTTTTTTCACAGAGGAAGAATCTGAAGTCCAGAGAATGGAGGCTCACAGAACATTCCATGTTTGCTGAGCTAGTTGGTAACAAAGTATATACTGAGATAGGCTCACAAGCCAGCTGTCAGCGTGAATACAAGAACACACAGCACGCCACACCTCCCACCCAGTCAAGGTGAAAATGTAAGTGCACCAAGGTTGGCCCTGCACCCTCCTTCCCAGTGAGCCCCACATCCCTCAGTGTCCAAAGTCACAGAGAAGCCCAGCACTCAGGCAGGCCCATGGGCTGGACCTTGAAATCTTGATTTTTCTGTGCCACACTATCTACCCCTCAGTGGTTCTATCAGGAGGTGAAGCCAGAACTGGGGGACAAGGAAACATATGCCTGCCATTAAAACTCCCACTGTAAAGCCAGGTATGGCATGCATGACTGTAATCGCAGCCCTGGGAGGCTGAGACAGAGAATTGTGAGTTCAAGGCCAGCCTGAACTACAAAAGGAGACACTGTCTCAAAACAACAACAACAAAGCCCTCTGCAGTGTGTCTCAAGGGTAGAACACAACCAGAAGAGCTATAAGTGACTCCATTATTTTGAAGGCTGAAGGGGAGAGCTGGTCAAAATGGAGACCAGAATACAGATAATAAAACACAGATAATAAAAAATTTAGCTGGCTTTATCCAGAGCTGCCCAAGGAGAAAGACTACAGTACTTGGAAGAAAATAAATACCCTATCACAGAAATGAAATCTTTCTGGGAAGGGACAATTTGTCCAACTGTTCCTTTACCTGCTGTATTTTTCCCATGAGATCATCTGGTTGTCCATATTGTGTGTCAGTGCTCAGGAGAGACTGTAATTGTTATTCCTAGTGTCAAGACACAAAGTTACAACAAACTTAAAGATCTTATTCGATTTGTGATTCTAGAATCAGGTAACATCTCATTCTATACAATAGCACGAGGGTTCCGGAGAGCTGAGCGAAGGAGCGTGGCTTGTTAGACAGAAAAAGGCTGAAGACAGCAGAAGAACAGAACAAAAAATGGATTAGTTATTTTAAAGTTATTTTCCTTATAAATATTAAAGCAGAGGAAACCTCATCAAGTCAAGTAAAACTAGCCTGTTTAGGGATTTGGGTATCATCTCTTGACCTGACTTTTTGGAAAGTTAGATAATGAATAAGTGTCAGCTTAGTAGGTGTAGAACTCTGGTGTGAGTGAGCCATTTTGGTTTAGTCTTAGTGCAGGAGCTCAGTCCAAGACAGTGGACTCCTATAAATTTTATTTAATTCTACCAGCCCTGATCCAAGGGTACAAGGAAGACAAAGGCATGGATGGGCTTCTGTGGTGGTCAGGTGGTGGGAGACAAGGATTCTCGTAAGCAGGGATAGATATTTCAGCCACTGGAAAGATGTGTCCTTTACATTAACAAATAAATTCACCTTCTGGTTTATATTTTAGTGTTCAGTCCTTTGGAACCTCAAATACACCAATACAATGGAGTTCCTGGATCTGTAGAGCCACCATCTTGGTTCTTCTTGGGATTTCTCCGTGACCCTATGAGTCCACAGCTTCTCTCACTCCATTTTCTGTCATCTCAGCTACAAGAGTATTCTAAGTTTTTTTTTTTTATTTTAAAGACAAAAAAAAAAAACAATAAAAACAAAGATACAGAATTTCCAAACAAGGTAATAGGAAATTAACAATGGTTGATATATTGCATATTGTTATCTTCAAAGTAGTTGCTCAGATTACAAGATATAGGCATGCAAAACTGATCAAACAATATAGGTACAAACCATTAATTTCTTTTAGTTCATTGAAAAGAAGAGTATTCTAATATTGCCCAAGTCACATATCCCAGAAAACTTAACCTCCTACTCCACTGCAGTTTAGAAAATGTGTTTTAGTTACTCATAATCAGACAGACACTGTGCTAAAAACTGGTATTACAAAGATAAAAGGCATGACACCTGCACTTAAGGAACTCAAAAGCAGTACCTTGTCATTCAATGTGGTCCCTAGGCCACCAGTGTCAGTAGCACCCGGAAGCATGTGAGAAAGGTAGAATCACAGACCTACTGAATCTGAATCTATATTTTATCACAACCCCTCACTCATTAGTACACATACGACATTTGAAAAGCACTGATCTGGAAGAAAGACTCAACTAAAGCCATCTTAAATTAATTTTATGATGGTGGTATAAATAAAGTCAGTGGGAACATAGACTAGGGTGTGATTATTTCTAAAGGGGAACAACAGGGTAATCCTTAAAAAGCAGTAGACATTTACATTGCAATTTAAGTTGAACGGGCCAATAGTTTAGGGAGTAGGGAGTGGGTGCCAGCGGGAGCATTCTAGATGAGGATAGGGAAGATGCCAGACAGAAAGACCAGAACATAGGTTTTTCAAGAGCTCCCGAAGCTCACTCTGGGATGGGCAGCCCCACTCAAATGGGTAGGTGTCATACTCTCCTGGGCACTGACCCAGATGTCGAGGCCCTTGTGAGCCTTGTCACCTGCCCTCCATGGCAGCAATTGATCAGTGCATGGATAGGGAGAGGGCTCCTCCCAGCTCCCCACCCTCAGTGACCCCTCAGGGATGAAGGGCTGATGTTCGCAGTCAGCAAAGGATGCTGAATCTCAGATCTTGTGCCAGGCCATCTGTCCCTGGCAGGAACTCTACAGAGCGACCTTGATAAGAACTGGATGCGCCAATTCACGTGGATTCCTGGCAATCCAAACAGTCTTTGGGGAGAAGGTTTCCCCCTCTTTCCAATGTTAAGGGAAGGAGACTCTAGAAAAAGTAAAGTAGTGCAAAATAGTGGGAAAGGGTTGGGGGAAGGAATCCTGGCCTGGCCCCTCACTGTGTGTCCTTTCCAGCCCTTACTACTTGTGATTTTGCTACTTTCTAGACAGTTTTAGAAAGGTACGCTACTTCCCCCTTTTTCATACAACTTAGATTTCTTGGAATTCACTTCCTGGCAGCAAAATAAAGCATTCTTCTTGGGGATGTGATCTCCAGCCAGATCACAAAAGCAGAATCTGGGTTGCGTTGTCCATCAAGATTACATTGAGGGAAAAAATGTTAACAATGAAATAGCTATTGCACATCTACTGTGTATTTTTTTGGCAACTGAGCAGGGCACTAAAGAAGAAGAAGTTTGGGTTCTGGTCAAAAAATGTTCTGGGATATATATTTGGAGAAATATGACATACATTTGTAAAGAAGAAGGCAGTATACTAGTATAATGCCATAATAAAGTGTTCTATTAATAGTTGTTAACATTTCACAGTGCTAAACACTTTATAGCAGTCATTTCACTTATTCCACACAGATCTATGGGGTAATAAATCATTTAGGATGTTTGACTGTAAATAAAAAAAACAAACCTGTCGTCACTGTCTTAAATAGTAAAAAAAATCATTCTCAGGGCCGGTGAGATAGCTCAGTGGCATAAGCGCCTGCCTGGCAAGCGTGAGGTCCTGAGTTCGACTCCTGGTACCCGCACATAAAAAAAAAAATCATTCTCTCATTTGGCAGGAACTCTACCACAGTGGCTGAGCTAGTCAATTCAGCAGTGGAATGAAGTCTTCAAAGATCCAGGTTGTTCCTCGTTTGTTTTTCTGCCATTCTCATTAGTTTTGTCCTCAGATTGGCAACCATCACGATTTCAGTGGCTGCCACACTTCCCATTACCACATCCTCACATGCCCAGAGGCAGAAATGAGAGCTTTATTTTATATCCACAGCTGCATCTGTGGAGATATGCAGCGTATTTCTTTCTATTCTTCTCATGTAAGCTGGGGGAAGGCCGCGCCCAGGGACCCTCCAGCAGGTTACCCCAGCATTTCCATGATGGAACCTGGATTTCACACTGCTGGCCACCAGCAAGGGGCATCACAAGACTGGCTGGGTTCAACCTGCTTCAGTCTCTGCAGCCACGGCTGGGGCCCAGGCCCCCTGATGCACAGAACAGGAAGGAGGTTAGAACCAAAATAAAATAATTAATTAAAAATGAAGTTATATAAGAATAAAAGGTATATGGCTCTTAATATAAACACGCATTTCCTTTTTCCAGTTTAAGAAACTGAGATTTTGAGAATTTAAGTAACTTGCTCAAGGTCACATAACTTATAAACAATTGTTAAAAGGAAAATTCCTTAGATCAGTTAAACTTAGCACAGTTTACTTGAACAAAGAAAAACAAAGCAAAGCAAAACAAAAACAAGTCATGAATCTGACAGCCCCCAGAATCCAAACAGGCTCTCAGAATTTGAAACCAACAACACTATCTGATAGCACTTATGGAAGATGGAGGTGCAGGAGAGGCAGTTCAACTGGTTACATCTTACTTAGCTAATTGGTTATTGGGCTTCTTGCAGTTAGCTAAGACTTGGCCAGGGTGATTAAGCTCTCCATTGTTTTGGTCTGGTGGGCCTCATACAGGAGCCTCATGCAGGCCACACGGATGGCTGCCTACAAATTTTATGGAGCAGTAGGAGAGCTGGGATTCAAAGCAGAACCCACACCCTGGCACATTCCAGATCTGGCCCAACATCCCCTTCCTCCGCAGCCCTGCCTGCTTTTCTAACTCCGTCTTCCAGCTGTTCCTCAGTCTGGGGCCACAAGTCTCCTCTGCACCTCGAATCCTGCAGCACACCTGTTATTTATTCTCCCAGCCTCCTCCAGGTTGGGGACTGGCTCTCAGTCACGGTTCTCCCCCTAACAGTGGTGGCCACAGCCTTAACACCCAGGGAATACTGAGAATAAGTAAGGGCTCAAACTTAGGACCCTGGCACATCACGGTTTCATGAAGTTCTACCTTTGCCACTTACTAGCCATGTGGCTCCAGACAAATGACTTAATTTACCGAAGCTGTAATCCCTTCATCCACAAAATGAAGATATTTACCACACAGGGTTATGGTGAGAATTGAATGAGATAATGTTGGTTTAGCATAGCCCTGAGGAAATGGGAAGTATTATTTTTAATTAAAACAAAAATGAAAATGAATGTTATAGTGTGTTACAGTTTATAAGGTGCTTGTTTGTACATTTTCTAGTCTGATTTTCACAACTATTGCAGGTACTAGATGCATGAACTTGGGCCAATTATTTACCCTTTCTAAGCTTCAGTTGCCTAATTCTCAAATTTAGCATTATTAGTAAATGGAAAAGAAAATAAAGCCTCGCTCACTGCCCATCACAGAGTAACTCTCCATAACCGTCAGCAATGTAGTACAAAAAGCCTTTTCTTAGATAATTACAATATGGTTATACTGTGAGACACTGGAGAGGTTAATGTATGAATGGGGGTGGCTACAAGCAACCTTAAAGAGGCAAGGTCCTTAACCTCTCTCTGACTTGTTTCCTCAGCTGTCACAGGATTGCCAGCAAACCGTCAGAAGTGGGGAGAGAGGCATGGAACAGATTCTCCCCATGGTCCTCAAAAGGAGCCAACCCCACTGACATCTTGCTCTCCGAATCTTAGCCTCTAGAACCATGAACAATGAATTTCTGTTGTTAAAGCTGCTTAGTTTGTGTACTTTGTCACAGCAGCTCTAGTAAACTAATACAGTCCACTCGAGCAAGGGCTAGAAATGTGATCAAGAATCCACTTCACCTGGGTTCCGTCTCTCCTTTGGGAGCCTCCTTTGCTTCTGCTAGAGTTTCACTAATCCAACGTTGAATTTTACTTTAACATTCTACTTCCTGTTCTGTGAACTTGGAGAGGTTTCAGATTCTCAGGAGCCTCATTTTCTGCCCTGAGCTCTGAGCAGAGAGCAACTTCCTGGCTGTTTCCTGAAGTGATTGGAGGAGTTTGAGGTGTTTGTCTAGTCTCCTCATACCTAAAGGGCCACACTTCCAAACTTCCAATCCAGCCTTAATGCAGGAACCTTGTTTTAGTTCTCTAAGACCATAAAGGTCACTGCTATTAAGATGTATTTCTGGGCTGGTGAGATGGCTCAGCGGCGTAAGCGCCTGCCCGGCAAGCGCGAGGGCCTGAGTTTGACTCCTGGAACCCACATACGAAAAAAGGGCCGGTGATATCGCTCAGTGGCACGGGCGCTTGCTGGCGCGCGAGGTCCTGAGGTCGACCCCGGTACCCACAAAAAAAAAAAGATGTATTTCTGGGTCCAGTCTCACCCACTGTGCCACAGAATCAACTCATTAGTTGGACAACGTAATGTCACTCATTTCTGAAATGAAAATAGAACCGGCCTCTGTCCCCAGATAGGAAATGCACTTTTCCTCATCTGCAATGACCCATCACCCCACTTCCTCCAGAACCCCACAGCTAATGGCCATTGCAGCCCCTTAAAAATCTGTTGAGTGGTTGCTGTTGCTATGGAGATGATCCCTCCACCTCCACCTCCACCCCCACTCACTTTCACCCCCATCCCCAGAATCTTGTGAAGGAGATCTGCTCTCTGAGCAGCCATGTGTATTCTATGCAGCCACAGACACCGTGCCCCTCTTATGGCCCCAGGCCTTGTCTCCCACACTCAATCCCATCAGGCTCCTGCTGTCCCCTCTGAGGTCCTGCCCAGCATGAGTGAATGCATTTCCTCCCAGCCAAACCCATGGTCTCATGCTCTTCCTGACTCCTGGGATTTCTTCCAGGTTTGGACTGTTGCTCTTTAACCCCGCAAAGCCCATTTTGACTCCTCTCCTTCAATAGTTTGAGTACTGCTTACCAGGAAGCGCTCTCATTTAAGAGACAAAAAGAGCTGCTCACCCTCCTGAGGGAGTAGGAGGATCCTGACTCCGGAAAGGTAAACACCTACTTGCCAGTTTTAGAGTGTAGCTGGGCAATACCTTTCATTCCTCCCTGACAAGTTGCTGTTTTCTAAGTCATGAAAGAGGGACTTTTATTACATCAGGGACACATCATACACACACACACACACACACACACGTACACACACGTACACACACAGTTCAGAGTTCCAGGGGTCTTTTGGTACAACAAAACTAAAATTCAGGCTGAGTGGTGAGTCACTGTACTACACCAGATAATGAACGACTGTGATGTTGAGATCTGACCTTCCCGCTAGTCCTCTGAGCGTAATAATGTTCAGAAACAGGGATCACTTCTTAGTGACAACAAAACTTATTTATCTGCCATCACACTGTTCAGGAAACTGGAGTGGAAATAAAGTGTTGTTTGTTCTTTTTTTTTTTCAGTTTTTAGACCATTTTATACATGAATATTGTTAAAATGTATTAAAACATCTCTGCCATCTGCAATAAAGTATTTTGAATTTAGTTTAACTTTCAGGTTTAGGGTTCACTGACTTGCCCTGTTCTGTTATCTGGGGACAATAGGGATGGTGAGAGCAGGATGGAGGCTGAGGGCTGTGATTATCCACACTTAACCCCAAACCTTTACAAACTTTGAGGTTTTTTTTCTACTTGTCCGAGTTTCCTGTCCACGACCTTTAAAGGATAGTGGAGGATATCTGTACATTATTCTCAAAAGATTTTACTGCTTCACATGAACTCCATGCATGAAAGTGTGAATGTGGGCACCCTTTCGTTTTTCCTTTCCGTGTGCACTGCATCGTTCTCTGACATTGCCCTCCTCTCTCTCTAAGCATCCACGCTGGCAGCATATTGTGATGAAAGGAAATTGGCTTTTCAAAGTCTGACCACCCAGTTCAATTCCTAATTTCCCTAAATTTGGAAAGTCACATAGCTGATCTCAACCTCAAAAGCATCATCTACTTTAAAAGAATAATAATTCTTAGTTAACTAGGGTGTGTGAAAATCGAAAATGATAATGCTCATAAAATCATTTTCTAGAAATGTTATCATTAGCTGGTGCTCACCATAGGCTGCGTTCAACTCTGGTGCACAGGAAGAGGAGACAGAGAGAACTTACCCCAGGTACACCTCAGCCCAGACCCTGCTCCTGGTCTGCATGACTAGGGAGCATGGAGTTAAAGGGGGGCGTGCTATTACCATCACCCAATGTAACGTGGTCACATGTCCTTACAGAAAAAGCTTTTTGTACTACATTACTGACGGTTATGGAGAGTTACTCTGTGATGGACAGTGAGCTAGGCTTTATTTTTTTTTTCCATTTACTAATAATGCTAAATTTGAGAATTAGGCAACTGAAGCTTAGAAAGGGTAAGTAATTGGCTCAAGTTCATGCAGCTAGTAAATGTTAGAATCGGAGTTTAAGCTCAGGCAGAATGATTCTAGACCTCAGCCCTGAGTCCACATGATGAAAGAATTGAGGTATTTTGGCCAGGGGTGGTGATAGAGGGCAGGGAAAGAAAACGGGTAATTTAGGGGAGGAGAAGACCAAGGCTCCGTAGGTAGGACCTCAGAGACAGCACGGGCCTCCAGGCACACACTGCCAGTCTTCAGAGTTCTGCTGTCTTCCAGAAGGAGTCAGACCCATACCTCACAGGCCACAGTGGGCCTCACAGCTGCCCTACATAGCTGGCATTGCAACTTCTGCAAGGTGGGTGGACAGGGGAAGGCAAGACCGTGGCACATGGAAACACATCCGGAGTCTGGTTTCCCAGTCAAGATCTATGGCCTCTTTGTAGCTCAGCTACTAAAAAAGCCTTCAAAATTTTTACTCTTATTAACAATTTACAGTTTTAGATATTTCATTCCAAGCCAAACAAATTTATTTGAAAATAGAAAATCAGTTGTTAATCTAATAGAAAGCTGCAGTTATGAGCTGCTCATAGAGCCTAAAACACCAGGGCATAAATTTTTGGTCCACTTGTCCCCTCTAGGTACACACCTACCCAACCTCTTTCTATCAAAAGGCCCAGGATCAAAAAAGATATTGAGTCATAATCTAAAGAGTCCAGAAATGACTGTAACCTCCAGTTATAGCTGTTCTGATAGCCTGGACCACATGAGTAAAATAGGATCATCAAAGAGTGGGCTCTTACCTGGGACCAAGGGGGGTTTGCTAGAAAGAACAGTTAAGTTTGCTGCCTACAGCACTCCACCAGTCTTATCATTTACTGACTGGCCAGAACTGGATGACACCTAAAAAATTAATACCACTAACAAATATTCTTATGCAACAAACACTGTAAATCACTAATCCTCACAATAAACTAAGTATCCTTCCCACTGACAGTTAAAGTTCCTGCAGTTCGGGGACTAGTCAAAGGCTACAGAGACAGAAGATGAAAATTGGGATTCAAACTTAAATCCAGATGGGTCAAAGCCTGGGTGCGTGCCCTTGTGGCACACTCCCTCTGGGACATTCCCTCAACACTCAGTTTGCAGGTAAATGGACTTTGCCAACCATGCCTGGCAGATTCAGTACCATGTGTGGCAAGATGAGTTGCTCTGGCTCTAAAGGACTCAGCTAGGTCACTATTTTCTCCCTCTGGTCCATGGAAAGGGAAGAGGTGTCATCAAGGTGTACATTCCTTGCCTGGAAAACCAGAGCCTGCTGGTCATAGCCAAATGAGAGGACAGTGCCAGTCTTTCTGCAGAAGCAGTGTTTTGGTTTTTTTTTTTGTTGTTGTTGTTTTGTTTTGTTTTTGTGACAGGGTATCACTATGTAGTGCAGGCTGTCCTTGAACTTGCTTATGTAGCCCAGGCTGGCTTCAAATGCATGGCACTCCTCCTGCCTCAGCCTCCTAAATGCTGGGATTACAGTCATGAGCTACTGCACCTGGCTAGAAGCAGTGTATTCTAAGGCCAACACCAAGTGCACTCATTCAGGAGGATGCAGTCCCATTCCACACCTAAATGTCCAAAGAAAGTTTCTATTTCCCATTGATCTTTATTCCTGGAATTTTATTCCCAGGTTTGGAGATTGGAGTTAGCATGATAATGTGCACGTCTCACTTGATTGTCTGGAGCATGAGTTAGAACCTACCCAACTCCAACACTTGGAAAAGAAGCACAGCGCTGAGTCTGAAAAGTGCGTAGTAAGCTGTACTAAAAACAGGGTAGGGCCTACATTCCCACTGTGGCCCTGACTGCTCAAGACCCCCGGCTCCCTACTGAGATCAGACCCAACATAAATGCCAAGGTCTTCTGTACACCGTCTCTCCAGGTCTCTCTATTCAAGCCTTGTGGTTCTCCTGCCTCAGCAAGAAGCTGCCCTTCCCCCACAAATTCTTCCACATCTTGGAGCCTGGCTAGTGCTTGAAACACCCTTTCAACTCTGTGTTCTTCTAAAACTATTATTTCTTTTAAAATTCAAAAGAAAAGATTCCAAGAGGCTTTCCTGACTAGCGCCTAACCCTACAAACTTATTAGCACTTTTTCAGTAGGCCAACAGTTACTGAACACCTCCCTTAGGGTCACCAAGCTCCTCTTCGGCCACCTTTACCGAGCCGTTTCTACGTGCCTGGCAGTGGGTGCTCGGCACACCACCCTATGCCGCCGCTCCCTGTACGGAATATCTCCACAAAGAAGTTGTTTATACTTCTGTCTCAATTCCTGTCCTCCCATGCTCTTTTGAACCAACTTCAAACAGACTCCTGACCCCACCTCTCCACTGAAGTTGTTCTTTTCATGGTCAGTAATGATTTTCACGCTGCTAAATCCAAAAGTCAATTTTCAGTCCTCCTCACTCACCTCTCAACAATAGTTGATAAGAGCATCTGACTACAACTTCTTTTAGTGAAGAAGTTATATTTAAGGGAGGTAAGGTAATGAAAAAACTTGTCTTCATATTTGGTCTTAGGAAATAAAACTGAGTAAGAAACACACACACAACACAAAACCACTATAATTGTGTCAGCTACAAAAGGAATCTGATACAAGTATGATCATTCAAACAACCGGTATATCTGCTAGCAATACCCCTGACCCACAAATGGTGACTAACTTTTGATAGAACTCTGAACAAAACAAAGATTAATGTTTCAAAAATGGTTTAATGTTAAGTGCAAGTAAGCTGTTCTAAAAATAGGGTAGGGCCTAGGCTTAAATAATTATAAGCAGTTTTGTTTTTTACTTAAGTGAATGTCAGTGAGGGACATGAGACCATTCTTTTTGCTTGAGACTGTCTCCTACATTTCAGAAAGCCTAACATCCCTGGCCCTGGCCCACGAAATGACAGTAACATCGCCAATCACTGTGAAACCCCAGATGCCCCTTGGAGTTACCACAATGCTCCTTAGGAGGTTGGCACCGGTCGGGAGAAAATTCTGCCCAGATCCTGCTCATTTCTTCATGGCTGGTGAGCAGAGACACTGACTGGTTTATGCTGGACTGTTTTTTCAAGGATATTTGTACAGCAAACAGTTTTGGATCGTGGCCATATTGGACCCCTCAGAGCAAAGGGCAGGCATGCTTCCTGTCCATCACAAAAGACTCAGCCTTGCTAAGCCCATGGTTCCTTCCCTGTATTGCAACCAACTGCATATAGAGGCCTCTCCCAGTGCTTTTCATGCTGCCTGGGAGAGACCTGGGGCAGGGAAATGCAGAGGCTCTGGCTATGGCTGTAACAAAGTCCTTTTTCTGTGAACGAAGAGCTTTGTATCTTCTGCCACCAAACGTGAAACTCTGGGAGGCTAATTTGTTACCAGAACTATATGCTCGCTCCAAAATCTATATTCTTTCTTTATATATATATATATATATATATATATATATATATATATTCTCTTCTTGATATCTCCCCAAACTCCAAACATTTATATCCAGTTGCTAATAACGACTAAACATTAAACAGACACCTGAAACTGAAAATGCCCCAAATAAACTCTTAGACTTTCCCTAGAATCCTATTCTTCCTGAAGCTTTTGCCATCTCAGGAACATGCAAATTCATCTGATTCCTTACACTAAAAACCTTAGTGTCATCCTTGATATTACTATTTTCCCATATCACACATCTAATGGATCAATAAATCCTCTAGACACTACCTTCAAAAAACATATGAAATCTGACTTCTTCTCACCATCTTCATCCTACTCTTCCTGGTTTTGGCCACTATGAGCTCCCATCTGAACAATTACTGGAGCCTCCCATTTGGTCTCCCTGCTTCCTAACTCCTTAAAGTTCAACTTCAACATAGCACCCAAAATGGTCTTATTTAAGCTTGGATTTGTTTAAGCCACTTCTTTGCTCAAAAGTCCCTCATGACTTCCCATTCCACTCAAAGCAAAAAGCAAAGGCCTGTGATGTCTTGTAAAACCCTGTGTACTCCAGCCCCTCTGCTCCTCTCTGTCTGCTCTCCCTGGCTCTCCCTGGCTCACTCAGCCCCAACACACTGGCTTCTTTCTGAATCCCAGAGATGTGCACCCACCTGTCAGCAAAGCCTCCATTTAGATGTCTAACAGACGTCTCAGACTCAGCATGTCTAAAACAGGACTCCTGGTCATGCACCTGCCTCAGGGCCCTGGTATCTGCTGTTCCCTCTTTCTGAACAACTCTTCACTAGCTCACATTTATCAGTCTCTGCTTAAATGTCACCATCGTCACATAAACCTTCACCCATGACCCTACTTCAAATTAACAGCCCCTACCCTCATATGCCTGGCATATCATCACATCATCTTCCCTTCCCTTCCCTTCCCTTCCCTTCCCTTCCCTTCCCTCCCCTCCCCTCCCCTCTCCTCTCCTCTCCTCTCCTCTCCTCTCCTCTCCTCTCCTCTCCTCTCCTCTCCCTCCCTCTCTTCTTCCCTCTTTCCTTTACTGGTATCTAATACTATGTGTACATATTGCTTGCTTACTTTTTATCATCTATCTCTTCCCACTGAAATGTAATTACTTGTTGAACAAATAGATCAATCAACATAATCTTCATAGGATATCTCCAGAATTGTACAAGTAAAATTTAAATTGTCTCCATCAATGAACAGCTCATAACATGTTTGGAGGGGCCTGATTAAATGCTGTGAAATGACTAACAGATAAAGCCCAAAGCAAGGAAGCCTACTTTCAGATCCTAGTTATGTCACTCATTAGTCCTGTACTGCTTGAGAGGAAATTCCCTACCCACCTTATGGGTTGTGGTAATTACCAAGGGAAACAGAATATCTAAAAGAAAGCTGGTGTGATGGCAAATACCTGTAATCTCAGCACTTGGGAGGCTGAGGCAGGAGTACCACTACAAATTTGAGGCCAGCCTGGGCTACATAGTAAGTTCAAGGCCAACCTGAACTACATAATGAGACCCTATCTCAATCCCCCTCCCAAAAAAGAGCTCTGGAAACTGTAAACCACTAATTTTCTTCACTCCTGGACCAAAATCTTAGCCACTTAGATAATAAAGACCCAGTCCAATATAGTTGTCAAATAATTCATCCTAGTTCAGTGTAATATCTAAACTTCTAATTTCTAACTTAAAAAGTCTGCTATCCCTCCTTAGAATGCCTCTCTCTCTCTGCCTCTGTCTCTGTCTCTCTCTGTCTCTCCCTCCTGTCCACTCTCTGGCTGCCCTTTCTGGCCTCCCTTGCCTGGGTCCCTGGAACAGGAGACTGGGGAGAAGAGCAGTCTTGCAAGGCTGGGGTGTTAGTCTGCACCCTCTGCGGCTTCCACCCTCGTCTTTCTCCAGAGGCAGCTCTGTGGCTTCCTCGGAGACCATGTGACTGCACAGCGGCTGCCTGCAGCCTGCAATGCTCTCCTTCAGATGCCTGCCCGCAACTCCCCCTCTCAATCCTTAGGTCACTTTCACCCCCCATCGGGGTCTCTGGAGGCCCCTTGAAGAAGACTCTGGTTCTTCTGGAGCCACAGGTTCGTGTGTAGACCCGCCACACAGTGGACTTGGCTCTTCTGTCAGTAGCCGTGAGCCTTTCCCCTTCTGTCCAGGCAGCTGCAGCCCCCAGACAGCCTGTTGCTGCTTGACTCTCAGGTGAGCATGAAACCCCGCCCTGACCTTCCTACTCTGGAGAACATGTGCCCACTTTCCATGTAACACCCTTGAAGCCCCACTCACATGACTGAAGGGGACAGGTAGGGCACCCCTCCTCTTGCCCACTGTCCGGTGAGGAGTGGGGTGTAGGAAATGTACTGACACACAACTGTCTTCAGAGAAATCCCCACCTCCCATCTCTGGGCAACTTTTCTGGGCTGGAGTTGAATGATGAGCAAAAGCAGAAGCACTGATGTGAGGCCTCCCCTCCGAAAGTCCTGCAAGTCTGGACACTCGAGCGCCTCCCCCAGGCACGACAGTGGGCCGTCCCGTGCACAGTTTCATTGCTAGCCTGTGAAGCCTCTGCCGAAACAAGAGAATTGTAGTTAAGAAGCTGTCCTAGTGTCTGTGGAACTGAATTCCAAAAATGGAAAATGAGAAGATATGGCCCCAGAGGAGATCGCCTACTCCTGAGCTCTGTCCAGAAGACCAGTGCTGCTAAGAGCGGAGCATCTGATGAATTCTTAAGGCTCCTTTCGGGGAAAGTCTTCGACCAGAAGGCTAGGTCAGTGGGTATTAAATATCTGAAAGCACGTAGATGAGAGAGGTAGATGTGGCGTGACACATGGAAAAGACGACCATGCCACCCTAGCGTTTGTAATAAAGGACATGACAGTGAGAACAGTCAGCCTGATGGTTCAACCCAGAACTCTTCCATCCAGGCCCTTCGGGTCCTTTTATGACAAGAGGCTGTCACCCCTGCTAGGAAGCTGGTTGTTGCAGCCCTAAACTTCCTTATTTAAACATCAGCACTTCAGGATATCAGTTTCCTTCTTCGCCCCAAAACTCCATATTCCAGTAGAATTCTTGGGAATCTGCTTTTTACCAGGTTAGAGAATGGAATATAGGGGAAAGTCAAAGACAAATGTAGGAGATATTATCTTTATTTAAGCACATGCAATGGTCTATATACCCTGCTGATTACCATATGAGTCACTTGATTTCTACTATTAATAGACAGAGCTAGCTGCATTTTACTTATGGGGAAATAGAGACTCCAATTGATTGAGAGATTTTCCCCCTAAAAACACAGAAGAACAAGGTGGCACAACTTGCTGTTCCCAGACACTCTAGGCTTTTCTGCTGGTGTGCAGACCCTGTGCTCCACCTAAATCCTCTACATACCTGCTCCGATTCCACCATTCTTAAAAGGGCAGCTTCCATTTAACTTCCTGCATACACCTGTGCTCCAGGGTGGGTGCAGTCGTGCCTTCCTCTAGCCAACGGAACTTTCGGTCTCTTTTAGGATAGGTCACAGTCCCCCTCCTAATACAGCTATTTGTGCACATCCTGTTTCCTCCCCTAGCACATTAATTCTTGAAGACAGAGAGAGTGTCTTATGCACAAGATACTTCCCAAAGCGATTAATACAAGCATTGGAGTGTGTCACTCACGGCAGGTGTTCAGCACATGGTTTTTGAACCAGGCACACAGAGGCATTGCAAAAGATGGAATCTCAGGTATCCTGGTATCGCAGCCCCTTGTTTGCAGCTCTCACGAACAAGATCTGAGGGTTTGCTGTCATCAAAAGTAAACGCTGGCTGACTGCCAGAGGGCATCTACCCCATCCTGGCTTCTGCTTCAAAGTTCCCCCAAGTCCCAGCCGCGGTCCTCTTGATCTTTCCATGTTTGCTCATTAAAGTTAATTTGGGACATGAAAAGATCCAGGACTAAATATTTCATTAAGGCCAGGACTTCCTAATGCAGCAACTGCTGATAAAACAGGTAAAATAGGGCAAAGGTTGCAAGCATGAGGCCAGTGAGCGTAGCACCTCAGGCTCTCGGTTCAGGCCGGTGTCTACAGTCAGCTCCGGGGTGCTGAGGGTTTGGAGGGTGGTAGGTGTCTCTTCTGTGTCTTCAAGCACCTCCACAGCTGTCCTTCCCTGGGGAGTAAGGAAACCATGATTTGTGTGAAAACAGCCATGTCTAGAGTCTTGTATGGTATTCTCAACAACATCAGCTACCATCTTCAGAGTGTGTACTGTGTACCAAGGAGCTGCTGATTGTTTTTATGTAGATTATCTCTTCTATTCCTCACAGTAACCCTCCGAAGTGATTCTACTGCTGACTCCATATTACATAGGAGGAAATGGGACTTAGAGAAGTTATGGATTGGGCTAAGCTCTTACAACTGTGATGAAGTTAAGATTCCAAAAGTGTCAAGGTCTTCCAAGAAGCCATACCACTAACCACCTCACCCTACTGCTTCTTGGAATATCTCAAAATTTCCTAGTCTTTCTTAGTGGTAGAAAAGATACTAAAGCAGTAACACTGCATTAGATGGTATCAATGTGGGGAGGCCTTAGTTTTTATTAAATCTTATATATAAAAGTTTACTTATTTGTGGAACAAAAGAATAATGACACAAAATATTGGTGTTCTGAGAAGCCAAGGACAACTTTGCCTGTGTAATATGTCATAAAATCTTAAAATACAGTGGAATTTTTTGATTGTAAGGTTTTACACAGCTAGAGCTGAAATGGTGAGGAAAGTTGGAGAATGTAAAAATGTAATAATATGTCACTAGTCTCAAGTTCTTCTAAGCTTCTATTCTAACAGAACTATCTTTGGGAGAAAAATTTTATTCTAGTAAATATGTTATTAATTACTATAGAGCTTTTCATTAAAGGAAGAACTAGGGTACCAAACACAACAGTAAGTCCAAATGTAAAAATGGACACACTAAACTTAAATATCTTAAATTCCCCTCTTAAGGTAACACAGATTTTCAGAATAGCTTAAAATACAAAGTCAAACTTTATACTATTTCCAAGACATATGCTTAAAACAATGGGTCACAAAAAGGTTAAAACATAGGTATTTGTGCTACAAAAAAATAATAAAAGGATGTAGATGCTAAAATGGTAACATCAGACCAAAGAAAACTAAAGGCAAGAAGAATTAACAACTAAGGACAAAGATACTATCTTCTTTATATTATATTCAATTCACCAAGAAGATACCAGTTATGGCCCCTAATGCACTGACAATATGGCATTATATTTCTTCATATTCAAATATATAGATAAAATAAAAACTGGTAGAAATAAAAAAGAAATTAACAATCCAGAACAATTGTCAAGAGTGGGGAGGGAGAAGAGGGGAGTAGGATGTGAAAGAATTAAGGTGTATTATGTGCATGTACCAGCTCTCCATGATGAATGTAATCATTATGTACTGCAAACATGTACTAATAAAAATAAAATTTAAAAAACCAGAACCATTGTCAAAGAACACAACACATTCATCTCAGAAATAATGATGGCATGTGAAAAAATAATAGGAAGATACTGCTCAAGGAACATTTATGAAGAAAAACAATATGGATGTTTTCAAAAAACAGAAATATTATCAACATAAAAAGACTAGTAAAAGAAAAACACTATTTAGAAATTAATAGACATTCTTCCAGATGACTTTTGGGTTAAAGAGAAAATAAAAACAGAATGGAGAAAGTATTCAAAAGAGAAAGAAAATAACTCCACATATCAAAACCCATAGAAGGCAGCCAGAGTGGGCTCAGAAGGGAAGGGATTCTCCTCCAAGCCCTACATTTGAGACTGGCAGGGACAAATGCTTCCACTTGTCTGGCTCTACCACTCCACAACCCACACATCACAGCACGTGACAAGATTCTTTACCATTGACTGCCCTGCAAATATAATAAACCAGAAGCGCCTTTAAGATTGGCATCCATGCTTTTCCATTTTCCACCCTTCTTTTGAATTGAGCATTTAAAGGACTTCATTGTTTTTCTTTTCACATTGCTCACCTTCTTGGACAGCATTCTTCAATACGACTCTCTTCAATGATGAAAATGTTCTACATCTGAACTGCACTAAGATATAGTAACCACATGTGGCTACTGAGATTTGAGTATGACTAAAGAATTGAACTGTTGTCACTTACAGTAATGGAGATTGAATCCAGGGTCTTCACACTGGGCTATACTCCCAGCCCTTTTTAGATTTTTTAAAAATTTTGAAATAGGGTCTTGTGAAGTTGTTAAATTGCCTAAACTGGGCTCCAACACTTGATCTTCCTGCCTCAGCCTCCCAAAGTGGCTTGAATTTATTTTTTAAAACTTTTCATTTTAATGTAAACAGCCTTACATGGTTAGTGGCAACCACATTGGGCAGCACTGCTCTAGGGCAACCAAAAGGAGTCAGCTGACCCCTAATTTTTTTATTTCCATTTTTTTTTAAGACAGGGTCTCACTGTGTAATTCAGGCAGACCTTGAACTCATCATGTAGCTCAGGCTGAGGCAATCCTCCTGCCTCAGTTTCCCAAGTGCTGGGATTATAGGCATGGGCCACCATGCCCAGCACTCCCAAATATATTATAATCACTATTGCCACCACATCGTGAATTCACCCAAGTAACTTCTCCCAACCCTTTGACTTCCATGTGTACTTCAATCCATGCAATGATTTCAGGGTAGGTACCTGTGATGACAATGTATGCTAAAAAATAAATGTCCCATTTTCTCTGGCAAGGAGGCTATCCATGCATTTCTCAAATGTATGAGCAATCTAGTCCCAGAATTTCATCTTGAGGGTCACTTCTGAGACCATTCTTGATATGTTACTGTATCATTCATTAATCCAAGTTATACACTCAAATGTAATAAAATTATTAACTAAAGGAATTATTTAAAGCAGCGCTAGCAAGAGTGCTGAAAGCACTGAAGATTTGATAAGAGTGAAGAGCTACCAACTACACCCAGACCTGAAGGCCCAAGGGAATGTATTTACCAGACCTGGAGAGGTAGCTTTACCGCAGAGATATGGCCTTCTATAGATGATGGAACCAACATACCATGACCCAGTAGGCAGGGAACCCGGGAATAAATACAGCAGATTCACTCTTCCTGCTCACCAGCCTTTATTAGTAATCCCACTCATGAGTCACGGAGTGAAGAAGGTCATGTTGCCATCCATACAGCACAGCTTCCTGAGGTGTGGAGGAGGATGAATAAGGGTGAAGAGGGTTCTAGAGTAGCAACCAAAATATCTCTTATACCCCTCTTTGAACTATTAAGAGAAGTCTGGCCAGTTGAGGCTTAGATTCTGATCTTGTACTGATTCCCCATAGAAACGCCACCTATGACTCTAAGTGCCTGACCAAACAGCCAGTCTTCCCTCTCCTGGAGTTATCCAACAAAGCAAGATGAGTTATAAACCTTGACAGAGATGACGATGATGATGATGGTGATGACAGCAATGATGAAAACCTAAGCAACCAAACAAAAACAGATCAAGATGTGCTTTTGAAAGAAACTTAGGTTAAAACTTCCCCCTTGAAGTTTTGCATGACATGTAAGGATGATTCTGACTGGATTTATTCCTCTCCCATGAACAACTATTGTCATTGAAATCCTCTAAAATGCATTCTACATATAAATCATCATATCCTCAAATTCTAAAGAGTTATTTAATTGTTAAAGCATATTTGTATATTTTGTGTGTGTATACTTTTAGCTACATTGTAGGCTCTATGCGGATAAGAGTACCCCATTGTAAATTCATATTGAGTGAATTCTGGAGGATCTTCTCACTCACTCTAGCATCTGCTAAAGTGGGGCAAATGATATTGACTGTGGCTGGGAGCCTCTAGGAACGAGGGGTCCTCGAGTGTGGCAAGCGGTTCAGAGGAGTGTGAAGGACCTCCATAGGCTTCCATGTTCAAGCTGAATTTTCCCCATGAAACAGCTTTCCAGGGCCTCACGTCCACAGACTCTGGAGCTGTCTGGCCATTCTGCTAATCATTCACCATACTTGGCTTCCTTCTCAGCTACTGTGGGCAGAGTCTAGTTTATAATGGGTGATTCCTATCTTCAAAGTCTTGAGATCCGGATGCACATGTTTTAATGAACAACACATAGCCTTGATACCAAGCCAAGGTGGGGGCCTGAGCATCCCAGATGGGATGTTATGTGGGACATAACTGCCACTTTCAACCTTGAACTTCTAGTGCTCTAGAGCATTAAGGAGGACTACTGTGTTACGGAGGTGTGGGTAACACTTTGATAAGATGGATAGACACTTGGGGGAGTGAGGACTCAGAGGTAGTGCTGTGACTAACATTTCCTCTTGCACACTGAGAGCCCTGTCACATAGAGATGCTGGCTCTTGGCCCCACAACATTTCTTATATGGAGCAGATAGATGATTATGCGGAACCAAGAAAGAAAAGATAAGACCCAAATAAGTAAAATCAAGTCAGAAAACAGACATTTACAATTGATACCACAGAAATGCAAAACACTATTAGAGACTATCATGAATAACTATACATGAAATTGGAAAGTGCAGAAGAAAATGGTAAACTTCTGGAAACAGACCCTACCAAAATTGAACCATGAGGATATAGAAAACATGAGCAGACAATAACAAGTAATGAAATTAAATCAGTAATTAAAAGTTTCCCAACAAAGAGAAGCTCAAGACTGGGGGACTTCACAGCTGAGTTTTACCAAAGTTTTAAAGAACTAGCACTAATTTTTCTGAACCCATTCCGAAGTATTGAAAGGGAGGGAACACTTCTGAATTTGTTCTATGAGGCTAGCAGTACTCTGATACTCAAACCAGGCAAGGACATAACAAAAAAAAAAAAAATTAAAAATACAAACCAATATGTCTGATGAACATAGATAAAAAACATTCTCAACAAAACCTAGCAAAATGAATCCAACAGCATTTAAAAATGATTATACACTATAATCAAGTATGATTTGTGGCTAGGCATGGTGGTGCATGCCTGTAATCCCAGCCCTTGGGAGGCTAAGCCAGGAGGATCACAAGCTCAAATCCAACCTGGGCAACATCGTGACTTAATGAGATCTTGTCTTAAAATTTTAAAAGATTAAATAAAAAGTGCTGGGGATATAGCTCAGTGTGAAGACCATTGGTTCAAGTTCCAGAACCATTTCTTTAAAGTGGGATTTATGCTAGAGATGCAAGAATGTTTCAACATATGCAAATTGATAAAATACATCACATCAATAAAATGAAAGATAAAAACTGCCTGGTCATTTTAATAGATGCAGAAAAAGCATTCAGGGCCAGTGAGATAGCTCAGCAGCATAAGCTCCTGCCTGGCAAGTGCAAGGTCCTGAGTTCGACTCCTAGAACCCACATAAGGGAAAAAAAGGGCTGGTGATGTCGCTCAGTTCTTGCTGGCAAGAGCGAGGTCCTGAAGTCAACTCCCAGTACCCACATTAAAAAAAAAAAAAAGAAAAAGAAAAAGAAAGAAAAAGCATTCAATAAAATTCTACATCCCTTCCTAATAAAAAAACTCAAAAAATAGGTATAGATAGAATGTACCGCAACACAATATGGTATGTATGTGACAAATCCATAACCTGTATTTTTCTGAATGGAAAAGGCTGAAACTGTTTCCTCTAAGGTCAGGAACACAACAAGAATGTCTACTTTCACCATTCTTATTCAATATAATATTGAAAGTCTTACTCTGGGCAGTAAGACAAGATAAATAAATAAAGGGCATCCAAATAGGAGAGAAAGATGTCAAATTATCACTGTTTTCAGATGACAAGATTTTATATGTAGAAAACCCTAAAGATGTCACCAAAAAAAAAAAAAAAAAAAAAAAAAAAAAAAAAAAAAAGGAAAGAAAAGAACTGATAAATAAATTCAGTAAGGTTTCAGGATACAAAAATCAACACATAAAAATCACTATTTTTCTTATACAATAGTAATGAAATTGTTGAAAAGGAAATCAAGAAAGAGATCACATTCACAATGGCTGCAAAAAATGAGTAAAATACTTAAGGATAAATTTAACCAAGAAAGTGAATGAACTCTACAATGAAAACTACAAAACACTGATGAAAGAAATTAAAGAGGACGCACACACACACACACACACACACACACACACACACAATGGAAAGACATCCCATGTTCATGGATTGGAAGAATTGATAATTTAACAGTTTCATACTACCTAAAGCAAACTACAGATTCAATGCAATTCCTACCAAAATTCCAAAGACGTTCTTCATGAAAATAAAAAAAAAACCACTCCTAAAGTTTGTATGGAACCACAAAAGACCCTGAACAGCCAAGGAAATCCTGAGCAAAAAGAACAAGGCTGGAAGCATTATAATATCTGGCTTTAAAACATAGTAACCAAAACAGCATGGTACTGGCATAAAAACAGACATATACCCCAATGGAAATAGAGAATCCAGAATAAATCCATATTATTTAGAGCCAATTGATTTTTGACAAAACAGCAAGAATATACAGTGGAGAAAGTAAACTCTCTTTAATAAATGGTTCTGGGACAACTAGATCTCTATATATAGAAGAAAAAATTAGATTGTTTTCTCTTTTACAATATGCAAAAATCAACTCAAAAAGGATCAAAGACTTCAATGTAAGATCTGAAAATATGAAACTACCAAAAGAAAATACAGGGGAAATGACTTGGTACATTGGTCTGGGCCAAGATTTTTTAAATATGACTTCAGAAGCAAAAACTGATAAATGGAACTAAAACACTTCTTACAGTAAAGGAAACAATTGGCAGAGTGAATAGACAACCTACAGAATAGGAGAAAAATATTTGAAAATTGATTCATTTGACAAGGGATTAATTCCAGAATACATAAGAAACTCAAAAACTCACCAGAAAAAAAAACTAATTAAAAATTTAGCAAATGACTTGAACAAACATTTGTCTAAAGAAAATATATAAATGGCCAAAAAGGGTATGAAAAAAAGCTTCAACATCATTAATCATCAAGAAAATGCAAATCAAAACCACAATATCTCCCCACTCCAGTTAGAATTGCTATTATTGAAAGATAAAAAATAGCAAAAGCTGACGAGGATGTAGATAATGGGGAACTCTCATACACTGTTGGTGAGAATGTAGATTAGTACAGTCATTACAAAAAATGGTATAAAATTTCCTCAAAAAAAAAAAAAAAGCAGAAACAAAACTACCTTATGATCTAGCTACTCCACTACAGGACATATATGCAATGGAGATGGAATCCATATGCCAAAATGATTTCTGTACTACCATGTTTGTTACAGCACTATTCACAATAGCCAATATATAGAATCAATATATAATAGAATGTTATTTAGCCATAGAAAAGAACAAAATCTGTTATTTGTAATAACATGGATGGAACTGGAAATTATGTTAAGTGAAATAAGTCATGCACTGAAAGACAAACACTTCGTGTTCTTGGTTGTATTTGAAAGTTAAAAGGCTGGTCTCAAAGAAGAAAAGAATAGAATAGAGCCAGAAAAGGGCATGGCGAAGAGAGATGGAGAGATGATGGTTGACGAGCACAGGGATGCATTTAGCCTGGAGGAGTAACTTCTAAAGTTCTATAGCACAGCAGGATAACTATGATTGACAGCAATTAACTGAATATTTAAAAATAGCTCATGAAGAAGATTTCAAATATTCCCAACACAAAGAAATAATAAATGTCTGAGAAATAGATATGCCAGTTACCCTGATGTGATAATTACACATTGAATACATGTATTGAAATGTCAAATTGTACCCAGTAAATATGTACAGTTACTATGTGTTGATTAAAATTTTTTAAAATATATTTTAAAAAATGAAGTGGGACATTTAAGTGGGTAATTAAGTCATGAGGCAGAATTAGCAACCTTATAAAAGGGCTTGAGGGAATGAATGGTCCTCCCTCATTATACTTTCATCTTTCACCATGTGAGGACATGGTAACAAGGCACCATCTTGGAACCAGAGAAAGCAGTCCTCACCAGATATGGAATTCACCAGAAACTTTATCTTTGACTCCCTGGCCTCCAGTTCTGTGAGAAATAAATTTATATTACTTATGGGCTTTTAAGAAATAGACAAAGAACTTGCATACACATTTTTCCAAAGAAAACATACAAATAACCAACAAGTGTATGAAAAGTTTCTCAACAGGGAAATGTAAATCAAACTGAATAAGATATCACTTCACGCTGGTAAGAATAGCAATTATTTAAAAAAAAGTCAAGTGGTGGAGAGAATGTAGAGGAAAGGGAACTCTTGTACACTGTTGGTAGGAATGTAACTTGTGCAGCCAAGGTGGAAAACGGTATAGAGGTTTTGCAAAAAATTAAAAATAGAACTATGATATGACCGAGCAATCCCAGTTCTTTGTATATATTTGAAGACAAGAAATCAGTGTCTCACAAGAGATACTTGCCCTTTCATGTTCATCGCTGCATTACTCACACCAGTCAAGATATACAGACAACCCAAGTGTCCATCAACAGAAACATAAGGAAATGGTGTCATATTATTTATCTTTAAAAGAGAAGGATATTTTGTCATTTGTGACAAGTGGGTGAAACTGAGAGCACTATGTTAAGTGAAATTAGCAAGATGAAAGAAAAAATACCGTGCCATCTTCCATATGTGTGGAATCTTAAAATGTTGAATTTGTGGAAGCAGAGAACAAATGGTGGTTGCCAGAGCAGCTTCTGTCTTGGTGGCAGAGTGCTGATGAACAAGCAGGTGCAGCCAAGATTTATGTACCCCTGAGAGCACCTTACCATGTGGCTGTGCCTCATACCTCACCCTCAGTGGCTGCGCAGATGTCATGAACAAGAACGTGTTACCTTGGGGGCCGGTGAGATGGCTCAGAGGCATAAGCGCCTGCCTGGCAAGTGCAAGGTCCTGAGTTCGACTCCCGGTACCCACATACGAAAAAAGGGCCAGTGATATTGCTCAGCGGCACAGGTGCCTGCTGGTGCGCGAGGTCCTGAGGTCGACCCCCGGTACCCACAAAAAAAAAAAATAAAAAAGAATGTGTTACCTCAGAGATGTGTGGCCCTAGATAAAGTTACCCTGGTCATGAGCTTCTGGAGCTTCTGCTACTGTTGGTGTCACATGTTAAGGACTCATCAGGAGTGGAGCTGCAACTCCATTCTCTGCTCATCTTTTTTTTTTTTGCATGTGTTTTGAGACAGGGTCTTGCTATGTAGTGCAAGCTGGCTTCAAACTTGCAGCAATCCTCCTGCCTCAGCCTCCTGAGTGCTGGGATTACAGGTTTGTGCCACCATGCCCTGCTTCTCTGCTCATCTTGGTGGTGTTCCTGCTGATGGTGGTGCTGACCGCAGAGCTCTGGGCTCCCGAGATGACTCACCTCTGGCTGATCGAGACTTTTCTGGTCCTGATGATGGGCTCCTGGATGGTGCAGGCAGGCTTCATTCTATACAAACCAATCTCTGGCTACCCATGGGATGATGATGACATCAGTGACATCATGTTTGTCACCACCTTCTTCTGCTGGCATGTGATGGTCAATGCTCTGTGCCTGCTGGGAATCTATGGCTTCTCCTCCTTTTGATACCATTGTTACTGTCCTAGATCCACATTAATGGGGTCCAGAGAAGCTCCGTGTCACGAGGACACTCCGGAACCTCTCTATAGGCTGCGGGGGAAATGGAGCGGCCAGAGAAGTTAAGGATGAACTTAACTTCATCATGTTAAGGATGAACTCTTCAACCAATTTAAGGACTAACTGGCTTTCCATGTGGGAAAAACAAAACCAAACCTTTTTTTTTTCTGTCTCATACAATGAACAAAATAAATAATAGATAAAATGAGAAATAAAGCTGTATAATATGATGAAAAAATAAACATGTTTTATAATAAAAAGCATGATAAGCTTTCTTGAGCAAGAAAAAAGCTCTGAAAAGATTACACATTTTATTTTAGTGTACTATAATTAAAAATCTTGATTAAAAAAGATAATGAGGCACTGTGAAGATATGCTTTCACCATATATAACAGAAAAAAAATTGATAGAATATACAGATCTGTTCAGCCATTAACAGACAAACATAAAGGCAACTTAACATTAAGAAAGGAAAATGATATAAATAGGTCTTAGAACAGGCAGGTCTTAAGAACAATAATCCTAGCTAATCCATTTTGAGGAAAAGCAGATTTCAAAAATGTGATACTTTTTCCTATCAGATTGTTACAAATTCTCAAAAATACTACTTAAATGATGTTTATTATGGGAAAAGAGAATTGTACACTGTAGGTAGCAATATAAATTTGTCTCCATTTTCTTGAAGTCAGTTTAACAGTGTCAAAATTTTAAGTACGAATGTCCTTTAAGCAAACACTCCCACTTCCTTTGACCTGTGGACATCTTTCAGGTGAGCCTAGCAACATCTCTGAAAACCACTTTCCCAACATTTTGACCATTTCCGCGTCGTCAGGCTTGCCTTCTGGTACGTTCTTCTTTGTAGTCCCTGGCCTCCTTTGTACGTGGGTAGGGTACAGGCATGTGGTCCATTACACAATCCGCTTACGATTTCAGCTCAGAAGTGAGGAATGTGAGGAAGTGGATCTGTGCAGGGCTTTGGTGGTGGTGAAGAGGGCAACCTCTGTTCTTCATTGCCGAGCTGGCTTGCCACAGTGCTGGAGTCCGGGCCAGCAGAGGCTGCATCCCAAGCCCATTTCACCAGGAACTTAATCCAAACTTAACCAGGAACCTCTTTATCCAGCCCTTACAAAGATTCTGGGAAAAACTCGTCTATTTTAATAAATTGCTTTTCTCTGAAAGTAGCCAGAATGGATTCTTGTTTGCAGCTAAGAATACTAAAAAAAAATCTGCTCTAGAAACACACATTACACAAAGGGCTATGTTCTAGAATAATCACTGACCCATTTTTCCATGTAAAGATTCAAAAAATAAATGATTATCAACTGGGGAATGGTTAAATATATATGGAGCAATGTGTAGGAATTGAAACAAACAGGGGAGATCAACATGTCCTGATAAGAAAGGCTATCCAAGGTGAAGTGACAGTAGTTAATGCAGAAAATTGCGTATGATTCAGGGGTGTTCTTCTTTCCAGAAGATCTAAAGGTGTCTTAGCTAGATATGGTGCCACACGCCTATCATCCCAGCTACTCTGGAGTACTCAGGACACCAAGGCAAGAGAATCTCAAGTTTGAGGCCAGCCTGGACAAATGAGTAAGACTCCGTCTTAAAATAAAAATGACTGGGGGTGGGTAGCTCAGTGTCAGAGTGGTTGCCTAGCATAGGCAAGGTGCTGAGTTTAATCCCCAGCACCAAAAACATTGGTGTAGACCTGTCAAGAATGATGAGGACAAAAGAACCATCAAGAGGGAAGGTATTTTGAAAACACTGGTGACTTATCTCACCTAAAGCAAACTCTACCTCCATTTGAATAATGGTCTAATTGGATCTTTACCTATAACTAAATTGATGATATAATCTAACTTTTAAGCCTAGACAGTTGAGAGGGAAAGGGGGGAAAACTAACTCTTTTTAATTTGGGAACAAGGATAACAGGTAAAAATCAAACTTCTCCAGACAGATGAAGATTTTTTTTTTTTTTTTATGGGTACCAGGGGTCAACCTCAGGACCTTGCGCACCAGCAGGCGCCCGTGCCACTGAGCGATATCACCGGCCCTTTTTTCGTATGTGGGTTTCAGGAGCCGAACTCATGACCTCACGCTTGCCAGGCAGGCGCTTATGCCGCTGAGCTATCTCACCGGCCCGATAGATGAAGATTTATAGTGACCCTTTCTTCAACCTAAAAAGAGGTGTGCCATCTCCCTTCTGTTGCCACTCCAAAGCTATCTTCCATACTTCTCCACCCTGCTCTCCATCCCAGGAGGCTGCCCTGATCTCCCAAATCATTGAGCTACCCAATCCCCTAGCTTCTGGCAGGGCATGGCTGAGGCTTCACAGAAGGCTAGAGTTAGGGGAAAAGAGAGGTTAGAATTCTACTCTTTCTCCTGCCTCTGGGGTTACCTCAGCCCGGCAATACACTGTCCTGCCACCATGACACCATCTTAGTTGGTTTCCCAGGGTACCAAAACCAATGATGAGAAACGTGGTGGCCAAAATAATAGAAATCCAGAGGTTTCATACCTCTGGATGCCAGAAGTCTGAAATCCAGGTGTGGTGGGGTTGGTTCCTCCTAGAGGCTCTGAGGTAGAATCTACTCCATGCTTCTCTCCCATCACCTCATGGCTGTTGGTGATCTCTGGCTTTTGGGTTTTTTTTTTTTTTTTTTGCCTTTTAGATGTGTCATTCCTATCTCTGCCTCCATCTTCACATTATCTTTACCTCTGCGTGTCTTTGTGTCTTAAATTTCCTTCTGCTTGTCTCTTATAAGGACACCTGCCTTTGGATTTAGAGCCATCCTAAATCCAGGATGAGCTCATCGTGAGATCCTTAATTATACTCATCAAAGACCTTTTTCTAAATAAAGTAATATTCACAGATTCTGGGAGTTAGAATTTAGACCTATCATTTTAGAAGACACCATTCAACTCACTACACCATCTTCACACACACCCAGGAACTTCTTTCATCACATGTCTCGAGACGCTTGAGGCCTAGAAGCTGTTACTCAACTATCCTGATGGTCTCCTTACACCCCAACTGCATCTATTTAAGAAGTATCTTTATAAAACCTTCTTTAAACTTCCTTATTTGGGTTTGCATACATTTCCCATTGAACTCCTTCCTGAAACAACAGAGGAGGGATTGCACCGTGGGCTAAGCCTTAAACAGATTCACCACCAGATATTAGAAAAAATAACAAGAAAAACATATGCTGTTTAGAACTGAATTTCACAAAAGTAAACACACAATGAAGGGCTCTAATTTGTAAACATGGCTAATAAGTTCAGATAATCTTTCACACTCAATTAAGATGACCAAAGGATTAATGAATACATTTTAAAAATCCTAGAGTGGTTTCCTAAGTAGGCATTATACAAGGATAAGCAAGACAATAATGAGAAAGATATAAAGATGTACAATTACATGGCAATTTATGGTAATGAAAAAAAAAAAAGGAGACTTGGACAGTTTGGGAAATGGAATTCTAAGATGGCCTATGAGGTTCCTGCCATCTGGGGGCCAGTGAGATAGCTCAGCGGCCTAAGTGCCTGCCTGGCAAGTGCGAGGTCCTGAGTTCGACTCCCGGAACCCACATAAAGGAAATAAAGGGGCCGGTGATATCGCTCAGCGGCACAAGTACTTGCTGCCAAGCGCAAGGCCCTGAGGTCGACTCCCGGTACCCACATTAAAAAAAAAAAAAAAGATTCCCCTCATCATACCCTGTGTAATCCTCTCCCCTTTAGTGTGGGTAGGACCAGTAAATATAATAGAATATTATTTCTAGGAGTAGTTACTGACCAGTTGACCCTGAATTCTTCAATAGGGAGATTTCTGGCTGGGTGTAACCTAGTCATGTAAACTGTCAAGGATTCTCTCCTGCTGGCCTGGAGAAAAACAAAGAGTCATGTTGTAAACTGCCTTTGGGGATTATGTTGCAAGGAGCTGAGAGTGGTCACTGGTTAACAACTAACAAGAAAACTGGACCCCCCAATCCAAGAATTGCAAGAAACTACATTTTTCCAATAGCCAGTGAGTTTGGAAAAGAACCCTGAGCCTCAGCTGATGTGTTAGTCAGCTTTCCCATTGCTGGTACACAATACTCAACACTTACAACTTAAAGGAGGAAAAATTTAATTTGGCTCACAGTTCAGGGGATTCAGTGCATGGTTAGCTGGCTCTGAGGCAGACACATCATGGTGGAAGAGCATGATGGAGGAAAGCTGCTCACTTCATGGCAGCTAGGAGGCAGAGAGAGAAAGAAGGAGCCAAAGAAGGAGATATACCCTCCAAAGAAAAATGTGTGCTCCAGTGACACACCTATTCCAACCAGGCCCCATGTCCTAACAGCACGTTTATCTGTGAACTCAATGCATCAATCCACTGGTGAATATAATGCTCCCGTAATCCAAACACCTTGCCCAAATCACACCTCTTAACATGAGACTAGAGGGGTGGAGAACATTCTTGATCTAAACCATAACAGGTAAGAATCACAGCCCTGGTCAACACCTTGATTTCAATTTGGTGAAACTAAGCTGAGAACTCAGTTAACCCATATCAGACCCTGATCTATGGAATCTTGAGAATAATTAATTTGTGTTGCTTAAGTTGCTAAGTTTCTGTTAATTTGTTACACAGCATTGGAAGACTAATTTAGGTGATATTGATTTATAGTAAAGGCTTATCCAGCACTGGCCAGTGATAGGAACACTACATCACAATGAAATATGTGGCCCTGTTACTAGAAGATTGTACCCAGAGTAAAGCAGGGAGCCTTGTGGGAATAAGAAGATTCCGTATTCTTGGGTTCCTGGACTCTGGGAAGGAACTGAGAGCTCCCAAGGAACTCAGAACAACCATATTCCCACATGCATATCTCTATAGTCCTAGGTAAAACAAAAAAATGCCTTTGTGAATTTAAGTTTCCTGGGCCCAGAAAGCCTGTGGCTTAGACAAGGCACATAAGAATTCTAGACTCAAGATGCTGAAGAGAGAGGAGGGGACTGGGTGGGATTAATTGGGCACTTTGTGACTTCAAAGTTGATGTCCAGGGGTTTAATTTGCATGAGATTTTAGTGGTCTTCTTACTATATGAAGTAATGGTAGACGGCATACATAAATTGATTTAAAACAGATAAACCCTTGATCTTATTGGCTTAGCACAACAGAAAGTTGTTTGTCTCACACACTTAAAATCAAATGCCAGCTTTCCTAGTTGACAGGCAGCCTTCCACATGGGTTTTCAGAAGCCAGACCCCTCCCATCTTGTGGCTTTGCCCTTCCATAGAGCTTCCCAGTTCTCTGTATTCATCCAGGTGATAGAAGAAAGAAAGGATGCAGAAGGGGGCGAGGGGCTATAGGCCATACCTTGAAGTGATGGCATCATTTCCACACACATTTCAGTGGCCCAAACTCAGTCACTAGGAGGTTGGGAAGCACAGTACCTTCCTGGACACATCCTTCCTAGCAACAACACTACGCCGTGGATGGGGGCAAGAATCTGTGCTGGCCAGATAGCTGTATTTCTCACATGGAATCTGAAGTTGAATGGAGTTTCCGAACTGCAGAATTAAGGATCCTGAACAGGGCTCTGGTCTTTTCAGTGGCAGGGGGACAATCATGGATCAGGTGATGTTGTTTGTTGAAATAAGTCTGCAGTCTGTAAGGGACTCAATTCAGCTTGTTAAAAGATGCACCAAAACTGATTAAAAAGACTTACAGAAGACTGCCATGGCAACAGCAATGGGATTTGCTACAGTGGGATTCACTGGCTTCTTTGTGTAATTGATCCATGCCCCTATTACTAATTCATTCTTGGTGACTGAATACTTTTAGGAAGCATGTATTTCATCTTGGCTACTATTGACCAAGTGGGGATTTGAGCAGTTCATGGAGTAAAAGTTTGTCTATATATTTTGTTTCTTTTTTTTAATGCAAGATGTTCTCTCTTTCTAAATTAAAATATTTCAAATTTAAAGAACAAAGGAATCCTGAACAAAAGGAAATAAAGTTTAAGTCCTAATGTGGAGATATTTATGCTGATTTGGAAGAGAAATGATCTAGGGAAAAATCACTCAGGGCGCTTGAGCTTGGGCTTCAGCCATGGGTTAGCATAGTTTAGGGGAGACATAGGAATAAAAGTGTTGCGGCAAGTGTTACAGCTCAAGGTAAGTAAGTGTCCTAGCTCACCCTAACTGTTACAGCTCACCGGAAGTGTTACAGCAATCTGAAACCAAGAACCGAGCGGCATCCGAATAACTGTACAGCTTTATTTATGCCGCGGAGCCTGACTAGGATGGCTCACCAAAGAGCCAGGCGCCGCCCTCTCAGTGAACAGGGTTTTTATAGTTTGCAGGTGAGTAAAAAACAGGAAAGCAGGGCGCTCACTGTTAATTGATTGGACAGAAAGTTACACTGAGTTTCACCTTCTTTGCATATGGCAGGGATAAGCTGGAGGTACACGACTGGTCAAGAAGTTACATTCCCTTTTCACCTATTTTACATATGGCGGAGAGAGGGTGGCGTCATTCTGGGGAGACAGAAACTTAGCAGAGCTTACTGAGGGCGGGGCTCCCAGTCACTTACTGAAGGGCGGAGGCTCTCGCCTGTGAGCAAGTTTTTTTTCCTGCTTTAACCAGAGAGTGTGAAGATGCTTCCACGTTGCCAAAAGTTTCCAGAAGAAAAAGAAATTTGCAGCTGTTGAAATGTGACAGCTGAAAAGTACCTGAGATCAATGCTATAAATGATGAAACCTAAGTCACGGTTATGCAACGGGGTATGAAGTTTGCGCTATAGAAAATTTTGAAGAGGAAAATTCTGAGCTGGCGTGCCAGGAAAAATCAAGGATTCTTGAGCTGGGAAATTAGAATGTTGTTTCCCGTGTCTTCTGAGCCTTGTTTCAGTAAGTCAGCAATAAAACCCAAGGCTCACTAACCCTTACTTGAAATAAAATGAGGTTTCAGAACATAGCTGTGCTGTCTCTGACTTAGCGCTGATTTCCATGAATCCACTCTCCACGTGACCTTCTCAAGCCTCCAGCCTCCAGCCTTCTCTCTCTTAGTATATATTTCTGCCTTGAAGCGTGGTAAGGTGCAATCATTTTTTCAGGATGGTAATGTCCCTCTTAAACAGAAAGGAGTTGGGCATGGTGACTCATGCGTGTAATCCCAGCACTCAGGAGGCTGAGGCAGGAGGGGTCCCTACTGCGCTAGTGAGAAGGGTCACTGGGAGTTAAAGGCCAGCCTGGGCTACATAGCAAACTCAAGGCCAGCTTGAACTATACAGTGAGACCTGGTCTAAAACAAAAACAAGAACAACAAAAACAAACAAACAAACAACAACAACAACAACAACAAAAACAAAACAAAAAGGAGTTAAAATAAGCTTTGGGAAAATACCATTCTAAAATCCTACAGTCATTAAGTTCATAGTGCACCATTCAAGTGCACATTCAAGTGGTCACTGTTAGTGACCAAACTTCTATCCCTACAATGAACTGTTCCTTTCACTAAAACTTTAAAATACATATTTCACTTAACACGTCATTCTATGTTATCTAAATATGTGCAGTCCAATACGGTAGCTAATAGTCACATGTGATTGAGAATTTGCAACCTGGCTTGTTTTAACTCAGACGTACTATAATTGTAAAATATACATTGGAGTTTGAAAACTTAGCATGAAATTCATGATTTTATGTGCATGCATTACTGAAATAATATTTTAGTTCAGAGTGGGTTCAATATAGATTATTAGTTTAACCTTTTTATATCTATTTAATATGACTGTTAGAAAACTTAAAATGTGTAAGTAACATTTAATTTCTATGGGGCAGTTAGTCTAAATATCTCTTTAAGATGGGTGTGTGTATAGAGCTGTGCCTTCAACTAAAGTATAAGCCTTTTGAGGTTAACGACTGTATCACATCCTTCTTTATATGCTGCGAGGCAATCAGAAGGATCCATAGTAGTTAATAAATTCATGTTTACTGAATTTCTGAGGATCATCTTGCTCACTCTGGCATCTCATGATGCAGGAAAAATGGCAGTGGCCATGTGAGAGGCCCTCAGGAACAGCCAGCCTGTGAGAAGCTCCTGTGTTCAGGCTGAGTTTTCCCAGCGAAAGAGTTTTCCAGGTACTTTGTGTCCACAGACTCTGGAGCTGTCTGGCCATTCTGCTCATCATTCACCATGCTTGATTTCCTTCTTGGCTACTGTGGGTGGTGTCCGGTGTATGATGGCTGAGTCCTACCTTCAAAGTCCTGAGACCTGGATGCTCCTGTGTTAATGAACAACCCATAGCCTTGATGCTTGGCCAAGGTGGGGGCCTGAGCATCCCACATGGGATGTTATGCGGGGCTGCTTGTCCTGCGTACGTACCACTTTCAACCTCCCGTTGCTGTGGGATCAGAGCTGCTGTTGTCCCTCCTGATCACTGATGCCCAGCTCACAGCTGCCAGGAATGGCTGGGGAAATGAGGATGGGACAGGCATAGGCTCTGCTGCTCCCACTGCACATGGACCACAGCCCTGAAAGGCTAGAAGCAACACAAAGCGTCGCCAAATGCAGCTCTTGTTAAAGGCTGCAGGCCACAGATTCCCTGGTCGGGCCTTGCTGAGACAGAGGAACAACAAGTCCTCCCTGGGTTTTCCCAGGGTTCTCTCCTCCATGATTAACCTCAGAAATGTCCCTCTCCGATTTTCCCTTTGCACCTCCTCCCACTGAGCATTTTATGCCATGGTCCTTTCCAAGTAGTTTGATAATCCCCCTAAGGGAGAAAGGAACAGGAAGGTAAATACGCTCACTTCCACATAGCCATGTCCATGTCATCTCATTTTCATTTTAAGAAAATTAAATCTGATACACCATTTATTTATTCATTTACTTGCTTACTTATTTATTCATTCTTTTGTGGTGGTAGGAGTCAAACCAAGGTCCTTAGACATGCTAGGCAGACTTTCTTCTTTTAGATAAAGATAAATCATCCAGCAAATCCAGAGAAAACTGTACCTAAAATCCAAATTCTGACGTCTAATCGATGCATTTTCCACTTCCTCGTTACCTTCTTAAAACTATCTCTACCTCACTGGTGCCAATGACCACCACCAGGCTGTGGGATTATAGGTGATTTTTAATGTTCTTTTTGCTTATATAGTTTACCTGACTTCTCTACAATGACCATATACGAACACCTAAATTTAAATGTCAAATAAGTAGACTCCTTCTGAAGGTAGAATAAAGCTTTGTTTTCCAACTTTACATGCAATTCCCTAGCCTCGCAAAATTTCTCAGAAGAAATTACAGCCATACTTAGGGGTGGAGAGAGATGTTCAATTTTTCTGGCATTAAATGGACTTGAGAAAGAGCAGGTATGGTCTCTATGTTTAGACCTATGATTTTTCCTTCCTTCCTTCCTTCCTACTCACTCTCCTATCCCATCTCTCTCTCTTTCTTTCTTTCTTTCTTTCTTTCTTTCTTTCTTTCTTTCTTTCTTTCTTTCTTTCTTTCTTTCTTCCTTTCTCAGCAGTACTGGAGATTTAACCCAGGGCTACACTTCCCAGTCCTTTTATTTTTTATTTTGAGAAAGAGTCTAAGTCACTAAATGGTCCAGGCTGGGCTTGAACTTGCGATTAATCATCCTGCCTTAGCCTCCCAGAGTGCTAGGATTACAGGTGCCCACTATCACACCCAGCTTTAAACAATGATTTTTCAAGATGTTGTTAAAGCAATACACATTCAGTAAACTACTCCAAGTTTTGAATTCTGATCATTTACTAGGCTAGTCACATACTGTACAATCCTCTCAGTTGGTTGGTGGAGTCCCAGTTACCCCTCCTTTCCAATCACAAGGAAAATGATACCCTACAGTGCTCTGTATTGTTATGATGTTCTGTAGGTTAGGGGTATTAAGTATGTTTTTCACTTACAGTATTTTCACAGATGGGTTTATAAAGACATAACCCTGTCACAAAAGGATCATCTGTATTTGGGTAAGAGTGAGGCTCAGTGGCAGTCCTGTGACTGAGGTATAAAATCTCCTCCCTCTGGGACATTATCAGCATACAGGTGTGACCTCTCTGCCCTGCAGCATTGCTTATAGTGAGGATAGATGATTATGCAAAAAACCGAAGTGCATGAGTCATAATTTATAATGAACTTTCTCTCCCCTCAGGAAATGTATTGCACCCAGAAAAACTCCTATTCCATGCAAAAACAAAAATCAAGCCACGTGTGGTGGTGCATGCCTGTAATCCCACCACTTGGGAAGCTGAGGCAGGAGGATCACTGCAAGTCTGAGGCCAGCCTGGGCTACACAGTGAGTCCAAGGCCAACCTGAACTGCATAGTGAGCCCCTGTCTTAAAAAAAGAAAAAAACAAAACAAAAACAAAAATCCCCGGGCCCTTTCGTATGCCCACCAACTCCTTGTTCTCCACCATCACCTCTGCCTATGTTTACTGGCTGCTACCCAATATGTAGGACTCTGTGTTCCTAGGTGCATTAGACACTAATCTAATAACAGAGAAATGAAGTGAACGGCCTATTTCACACTAAAGTTTAAATGGCCCAGGCCACCTTATTGGAGTTGCTCCTCTCCATGGTATCCACGGTTTAAGAACACCGTGGTCATTTCTTGCATCAGTTAGGGATGTATCACAGAAGCAGAGGACTGTGGAAAGAGCGGTAAGGCTCATGGTTGTCTCACGAACACCAGACCTTACATATCTGTGGGAGCTGGTAGTGGGCTCTAGAGAAAGCCGTTGCCCTTGCACTGCACGTTGGGCCTGCTGTCCTTTCAGTTCAATGTGGCAGCAGTGAGGAAGAGATACATTCCATACAGTAATAAAGAACGAAGACAACCTGAAACCTGCTCAGATAAAGCGGAGCCCTTTCTGCCTCTCAGTGCCTCATACCTCAATGGCGGGTGACCTGCAGAAAGATCTGGTGTTCTTCAGACTGTGAGAAGCTGGGGGAGCCCTCGGCTGGGCTGCTGCTCTGGCCTCGTGGTGGGCTGGCAGACCGGCAAAAGGATGCATGGGCTACAGTTGTGCCCGGCACCCTATACCCTCCAAGTGGACTTAGGTTGCTGCTTTACTTCTACCTTCAGATTCTCATGAAATTTCCACTTGTAGGCAAGCCCAACTTGTAGCCATAGAGGGAAAGGAATTCTGGGAAACACAGTTTGTGTTTAGTTCTGCTGACATGCTATGAAACCACCACAGCCCCTAAAATCAGTTTTAAAATGTGGCTTTGCAGACTCATGTACAGGCTGGTAGTGATGTTAAAGTGATGTTGGTAGTGGCTGGGGTATATGGGAGGGTTAGGGAGAAGAGGGGAAGAGAGTGTTCTTGGTGGTCTCTAAGAGATGTCTATCTCAGAAGAACAAAAAAGGCAGAAAGGTGCTAAGTGTGTATTGCTTGGTCACATATCCAAATGTTTATAAATATATGTCCGGAAGGAAGACATCTGACATTACGATTGGACCAGCTATGCCTGAGAAGTAGTGAAGGACACGTAGAAGTTTCTGAAAGCCCAGGATTTCTCCACATAGCACAGCAACACCTTCTCCACTCCACGGCCCTCGCTCCTTCTCCTGAGACAAAGACAAGACTGGCAGAATAAGAAGAAGGGAGCCATGGGAGACAGGGACAAGTATGACTAGAAGCTCCTCTGGGGCTGTAGAGAGGAAGCCCTGAAAGCCATTCTACGACTTCTTTCTTTGGCAGATGCCCGTTAGGTCCCCATGTGCAGTGGAATGGAACAATGAGCCCATATTCCGCCAAACATGTAGGTCTGTCTCAAGAAATGTTTCCTGGCTGTAGGGGAGCAGTGGGTGGGGTGAGATAATAAAAGCAGGTGGAAGGCAGAACTTGAGATGCCTGAGGTTTGCACTTTCCCACTTTGTTAGACAGATCTGTAGCTGAATGGGAAACTTTGTTGGTCATGTATATCCAGGCCTGTTTCTGGTCTTCTATGGGTTATACCAGGCAACAGTGGTCTCCAAAGCTGTGATATTCAATGACTCGCTCCTGTATCCTTCATGTCCTCCCAAGAGTAAGGGGAGATGGGCCAGCCTGTGGAAAATATCCTTTGGAGGTTGGGCGAAGATAGCGGCTGGCATTCTCTTGATAGTTTATGACGTCAGCTGTGTTGAAGAAGGGATCAGATTGATGAGCAGGGAGATGCCCCCAAGGTTCATGTACCCCAAAGAGTGGCAGCACCTCACCATGTTCGCCCTCCTCACCCTCAATGGCTGTGCAGACGTCATGAGCAAGAACATGCTACCTCAGAGATGTGTGGTCCTAGAAAAAGGTACCCTGGTCCTGAGCTTCTACGAGCTTCTGCTGCTGTTGGTGGCCCACGTTAAGGACTCATCAGGAGTGGAGCTGCAGCTCCACTGTCTGCTCATCTTGGTGGTGTTCCTGCTGATGGTGGTGCTGACTGCAGAGCTCTGGGCTCCCGAGATGATTCGCCTCTGGCTGATCGAGACTTTTCTGGTCCTGATGATGGGCTCCTGGCTGGTGCAAGCAGGCTTCATTCTATACAAACCAATCTCTGGCTACCCATGGGATGATGATGACATCAGTGACATCATGTTTGTCACCACCTTCTTCTGCTGGCATGTGATGGTCAATGCTCTGTGCCTGCTGGGAATCTATGGCTTCTCCTCCTTCTGGCACCATTGTTACAGCCCCAGCTTGAAGCTGATGGGGTCCAAAGAAGCTCCGTGTCACGAGAGCACTCCAGGACCTCTCTACAGGCTGCTGCGGGAAATGGAGCAGCCAGAGAAGGACGACCAGGCTCCCCTCCTACCAAAGAGCTCACACTGATACAGGGTCGAGAATGTGTGGCGCATACCGCACACCGTCATGCCCCCCTGGGTTCTCTCAGCCATGTGTGTGTCACTCTCTTTGGTCCCATTGAAGGTAATGGTCCAGGAGGACAGCAGCTGGTTCTCATCTATTGGTGCATTTTCTATCTCTGAGCCTCTAATCATTGCCAAGGAAATAGGAGAGGCTTGAGAAAGGGTCATGGATGAGATTTGGGGAGAGGGAAGGAAGAGTACCAGGGGAAGGCATTAGTGTGCAAGCAAAGGCACAGGGGAGAAGAATGCGATAGAAGGGCTTTGGAGGGAGGAGTCTCTGCTAAGACTGGCAGAGCCCAGCAGTTGTGCTGTCCCCACTGCTTCTCCAGGCACCAGTGATTGCCTTTACCTGAGGGAATAAAGATTTCTCACAATTCAAAACTGGAATCATTTGAACTTCATCCTGATAATGCAAGCACTTTTACGTGCTCTTCTAAGTGGTAGCTACTGTGTAGAAATAGCGTAATAATTTATAATCAACTTAGGTTAAAATTATGTTCCTTTTGTTTCTTCCTGCTTACCCATAACTTTTAAAGACTGGCTTCACTTAAAAGTTTTGCACATAAAGTGACTTTAAAAATACTTTAGGGGCCGGTGAGATGGCTCAGCGGCTTAAGCGCCTGCCCGGCAAGCGCGAGGGCCCGAGTTCGACTCCCGGATCCCACATACGAAAAAGGGGCCGGTGATATCGCTCAGTGGCACGGGCGCCTACTGGCACGCGAGGTCCTGAGGTCGACCCCCCGGTACCCACAAAAAAAAAAAAAAAAAAAAAAAAAATACTTTAATAACAAATTTGCATAATTCAAGTTTTATAGAATCTAAATGCTTGGTACTCTCCAATATCATGTTTTATTACTCCTAGGCCAGTCAAAGCTTACCTATTTCACCATTAGCACTCTCATGCATTAATTTATTAGACACCATCCTTGGATCTTTTCAACCCCTTCCAACCCTTGCGCCATCTCACAATCAGATTTTTACCATGCTGTTTGGCAGCCAGAATAAAACTCACTTCCACCACCCCTCTGGGTATTCTAAGGCACCCTTCTCCAAGAACTCTTTCCATTAAATCCACCTTGTTATTTTTCCTATACAGTGACCCCCTCTGTTTTGCTCTGTTTTTGAAATAATCTCTCTGCAACAGGATTTTCCTTACCAGCTAATGTACAGGTTCCTAAAGGGTAGAGACTTTGCCATATACAAGTCCCAAAATTTCTTGTGTGTATTCCAACTACATGACAGAGCTGATGCTTACTAAAGGTTTATTTTGGTTCTAGAATCTCCGCCTAGGCTTGATCCTTCTCAGCGTTTTGGGAAACAGGTCGGAGGTCCCTCTAGGCAACACCAACAGTCCTAAAGTCTTAGTCATCTCCTTAGTAATAGGCCCTCTCTCTTCCTCATTCTTGGTGGATATTAAAATTGAGCAACCTGTTCCCTAATGGTTTCCTCTGCTGTTTCCTTGGATCCTTGCATGTGTTTCTATGAGGAACCTCCAGGAAACTGCAGGTTGACTTGCTCCAGTCTCACAGCACACATGAGGCAAGACAGGAACTCAAGTGCAGGTGTGTAAGACTCAAGCCAGTGACTGTCCTCCAGGTCATGGTGACTTCACTAATGGCAATGGGGAAGCAAGTGATCCTCAAAATGAAATAAGGGAGGGAGGGAGGAAGGGAGGGAGGGAGGAAGGGGAGGAAAAGGTAGACCAGCTGGAAGGTCCTGGTGGAGGAAGCGGCACAGCATAAATAACCTAGAACCCCCAAAGGGCGTGTTTCTGTTACATTCTGTGCCCCACCCCCAAACTCTCATCTTCTCTGGGAATAAGAATCTGGTGAACTCTCAACTTTTGGCTCATTTTAAAATTTTCAGGCTCAGTCCCACATGAGGACTGAGGATAGATGGTGACCAGGTCTTCTAATCCTTGCCCTTCCCCCTTTATTCTTCCCAATGGCCTTTCTTTGGGAGGCTTCCTTTTCTCTTTACCCCTTTTACACATTGATGGGAGGTGATAAAAAAGCACAATCACTGTCAGCTACCCATCTCCAGGCATTTGAGGCCTAATTTTATAAGGATAAACTTCTGGTAATTGGGCAATACTCCCAGCAAAATGTCTTTTAAATATCTGGCATAGGCAATGCACTTGTGTATTATTAATTTATCATATTTAACATGTTACAGGGGCTGGTGAGATGGCTCAGTGGCATAAGCGCCTGCCTGGCAAGCGCAAGGGCCCGAGTTCGACTCCCCGGATCCCACATACGCAAAAGGGGCCGGTGATATCGCTCAGCGGCACGGGCGCCTGCTGGCGCGTGAGGTCCTGAGGTCGACCCCCCGGTACCCACAAAAAAAAAAAAAAAAAAAGATGTTATAGAAAGGCCTTCCCCATGAAGGCCAGTCAAGGACAAAACCTTAACCAGCTAAGTGTGGTGGCACACACGTGTAATCCCAGAACTCTGGGAGGCTGAGGCAGGAAGACCGTGAATTCTTGAGTTGGCCTTGCCAACTCAAGGACTTAATGTAACTCTCCATCTCAAAATTTATAATTGAAAGGGGGTGGTGGCGGTGTAGTTCAGTATGAAGTCCTGAATTCAACTTTCAATGTGTGTGTGTGTGTGTGTGTGTGTGTGTGTGTGTGTGTGTACGTGGAGGGTCCCCTCAAGCTTTGTTAGTGAAGCTTGTAATTCTCATAAAAGTCCACCAGAGGGCACTATGTTCCCATCACCAGGACCAAGCATCTAGTTCTCCAACCCAGTAGACAAGTTTCCCAAGAATGGGTTTAAAAGAAGGAGGGGAGGAGAATGGAGGACAGGAAAAACACAGAAGCGGAATAAAAACTGACCAAGCATCCAGAAAACATACCCCAGGGCTGTTTGTTTCCCATTAAAATTTGGCAGACGACCATGGAATAACTAGGAATCCAAATCAACTAATGGGGTTGAAGTGAGGAAGGAAAGACTGTGGATCCAGTTGAGAATTTCCTTGGGAAAAGTACTAACTCAAGGGCACATTCTGATCTAATTTTTGGATCAGAATGCTAAATTTGTTTTAAAAAAGAAAACAAAAGCTTTTTTGTGAGACAGGATCTCACACTGTAGTTCAGGTTGGCCTTGAACTCACTACATACCCCGGGCTGGCCTCGAACTCCTGATGACCCTCCTGCTTCAGTCCCCCACTCCCCCCACCAAATGCTGGAGTTACAGGTGTGCACCACCACTCTTGGCTAAACTTTTAAATAAGCTTCGATAATGTTACAGTCAGTCGAGAAAACCAAGATAGATCTGTGTATCCTTTAAGAATAAAGAACATAATCCCAGATTCTCAAAACAAAGAAAGAAAGCACAGATGATTATATGTACAAAATAATCTCCAAAGATTCCTTCACCCTGGTGATTTGGGGAGGAGGGTGTGGCAGCTGACAATTGAACTTAGGGTCTTAAGCATGCTAAGCTCACGCTTTACTACTGAGCTACATCCCCATCCCTTCCAAGTTGCCTTCAGAGAACCTGCTATGCAGCATTTATTTTGCAGCACTTATTTTGTGGCAATCTAGTTTATTCACAAAGAAGGCATACATTGAATGCCCACTACACACCAGTCACTGGGTGAGCCGTAACATGGGGTTCTGAAGCAAACTGGTTGATCCCTGCACTCTATGCTTTCCTAAGTGGTATGGTAGGAATTTTCCAATTTCAGAAGTTATGGCCCAGGAACTCCACCCACAGGCTGAGGAGACTGAAGGACAGGGACCAGGTAAAGGCTGTCACAGGAATGGACCCTTGCAAGCACATTAAGTTGTGAAATGCCTCCCTGTTGGGACTTCATATTAAAAGTTATCTAGCCTTCAGTTATTCATCTTCAAGATAAAATGATGTGAAGATCTAATTCTAATTATATGGCTCTAATTGTCCCAAAGGAACTTATTTTTCCTTGTAAGATAAGGTAAACTTGATTCTTCCAAACTTTCCAAGCATTGTCCTAGTAGAGCTAAGACGTTGGCTAGAGCTCAAATAGACTCAAACCTTCTATCAGAATGTGGAGTTTGGGAAATGGAGTGTTCCCTATATTTGAAAGATTTCAAATCAGAAGCCAGATGTGGTGGCACACGCCTATAATCCAGGCTACTCAGGAGTCCGAGGCAGGAGGATCACAAGTTCAAGCCTAGTATGGACAACTTAGTGACTTAGTGTGACCCTGTCTCAAACAAACAAAAAAAAGGGGGCTGGGGCTGTAGTTTACTGAGAGGCCCTGTGTTTGCCTCCCAGTTACAAAACAGAAAAAACGACCAGTTGAGAGAGAGACAGCTGATAGGTGAAGTTCAAATTTCTTCTCCTGAACTGAAGAGTATCAAACGGTCAAGACATCTAAATACAGTAATTCCTCCTACGCTCAGTGCTGGGTTGCTGAATTGAAGTATAACTTAGTCTTTCCTTCATGTGCAATGAGATTTGAAAACTTGGCCACCTATAGCTTCCCCAAAATATAGTTTAAGAAGAATGCTATAAGCTTCCAGAGCTGTTCCTTTTCTTCTTATGCTTTTGTATTGGTTCAGTTTAAGATTCCATTATGGTCTATTCTTTTGGAAAGGACTGATGCTGCTTTATTAAAAAAACAAAACAGGGCCGGTGAGATGGCTCAGCGGCATAAGCGCCTGCCTTGCAAGCGCGAGGGCCCGAGTTCAACTCCCGGATCCCACATACGAAAAAGGGGCCGGTGATATCGCTCAGCGGCACGGGTGCCTGTTGGCGTGCGAGGTCCTGAGGTCGACCCCCCGGTACTCACCAAAAACAAAACAAAACAAAACAAAACAGTTTACAATATGTGTTGAGTTTCCAGGGTGCTCCCTAACCCTGAATCTCAGTTGTGTCTCTTTAGCCTAGGTTAAAGTTATCACTATGAAATTAAATCACTCATCTATGGGCAAACTCCATTTCCCAAACAGTATGCTACGGTGTAAGGACTGGGTTTGTTTGAGTCCTATCCTGATTTTGTGTCTGAGTGCACAGCAGCCGTGCAGGCCCTGGCAAAGCATTCTCAGTGCACTAGATTAAGGGCTTCACATCTGCAGGGGGAGAACAGGTCCTTCAAAAGAGAGAGAAGTCGTGAGAGCTCACAGCAAAGCCCATCCAAGCCACGATCTTCATTTCAGGCAGCAGAACAAAACTGAAGAAATGCATTTAAGCAGGCGTGGTGGCACATGACTGTAATCCCAGCTACTCTGGAAGTTGAGGAAGGAAACTGAGTTCAGTGCCAGCCTGGACAACATAGTGAGCTGCTGTTTCAAGAAGAGGAAGGGGAAGAGGAGGGTAGGAAGAAGAGGAAGGAAGGAAGGAAGGAAGGAAGGAAGGAAGGAAGGAAGGAAGGAAGGAAGGAAGGAGAGAGATAGGTGTTTAGCTCAAGCTACTTCTGCAGGTTTGGAACACAATCTTTCCCTGTAATGTTGCTCTCCCACTCCAGCCACCCCTGGGATATAGCAACTCCATTCAGACAGAGCGCAAGTGACTTCAAAGGATGTGAGCTAGAACTCCTTGTTGGCTTTGATACTGTGTGTGCCAAAAGACTGAAAAGTTCATGGGTTTCAGTATCCTAATGTTCTTTTTATGGCGGGGTAGAAAATGGGGGTGGTGGCAATTTAGGAAGGAAGGGGAAAGAAGAACAAAGGGCAGCAGACACAACGAAGTCTAAGTGGATGAGGCAAGCCCTTCTGACTTCTTGAAAAGTGCAGTCTGGTTTTCTGGGTGTAAACCAGTTAAGGGCTTTCTTCTGCTTTTTCTTCCCGGGTACACTCTTACCCTTCCCTGGTCAGTCCTTGGATGCATCTGGGTCCTAATTTAGTTGGTTTAAGTAAATGCGGGGATGGCCAAGGAGCAAGGCCTCCTGTTCACTGCTGAAAAGAGTCAGCGGTCATGTTTTACCTTCCTAACCTTCACAAAGGCCACCCTTGGTCACATGAAAGGATCAAAGCAAATCCATTTCCATTCTCGGAAAAGCAGCTCAAAGCACATGTTCTCTTGAAGGTGCCGCTGTCATTTCTGTGTGGTCAACAAACATTTATTGAACGCTCACCTTGGATACTATTGGGGGATATGGAGATGAATATGTTGCTCAGAGAGGTTACTATAGCTAGCAAAGGAAGTTGGCACTCACTGGCAGAAATGCTGTAAGCTTAAAAACCATGCCCACCTTGGGTGCGGGTGGTGATGAGTGCAAGAGAAGGCTTTGGTTTATGCTTTGGTAATCTGGCATCCACCTTTCCTCTCCTCCACTCCCCTCCCCAACCATCTGACCTGAAGACTTCACAGACGTCTTTTTGCATATTTGAGGTACAAAACACAACCAGAAGAACAAACTTCTTCCTTTCCACTTGCAAAGGACTGCTCATTCTGTTACTAGTTCTAAGCCAACTTTCATTTAGTCAATGTGGAGCATTACATTGAGTCAGACAAATATTTTTAATGAGTCACCATGGGAAAAGAAATGATCCAATCTCTTCAAATTATTCTGGCTTATCAAAATATTAGCCAGGCATGGTGGTGCATGCCTATAGCCCCAGCACCCTGGGAGGCTGAAGCAGAAGGGTCACAAAGGAGCCCAGCAAGATTTTGTCTCAAAATAAAAAATAAAAAGGACTAGGGACATAGCTCAGTGCAAAGGCCCTGGGTTCAATCTCCAATAGTCTGTGTGTGTGGGGGGCGTGTAATTATTGTTTTCTAAACATTTATTGCATTCCAGATGCCACTCTGACCTCTTTGGCATATGCTATCACAATAAATCCTTATAGAATTTAAGGTAGCTGTTGTTTTCTCTATTTGTTTCTTTTCATTTTCCCTATTTTATAGGCAAGGAAACTGGGTATGTAATTTGGCCAACTCAGAGCAGATAGAGGTAATGCCCAGATGTGATCGAGGTTGGTCTGATCTGAAGCCTCCTGTCTTTAGCCACATAACAATGCTTCAAATGTGCAGCACTGAAATCTAACAAGGAATTGGCAAGGTGCCTTATCCTTTCCAGAATATACAACTACCTGTTTGAGTCATTTGAAAGTGCTACAGTGTTAAACACACTTAAAGGGAAGGCATGTTGACCAAAGAAGCCAAATTATGTGTGTGTGGTCACAGGCGACATTTCTTTTCCATATTTGTGGTACAAAACATAACCAGAACAAACTTCTTCCTTTCCACTTCCAAAAGCACTGGAAGTGAATTCTTTAAACAGCAAAATCTCAGAATCTCAAACACTGGGACTCCTGAAAAGGTACACTAAAGGCCAGACACCATCTGGTGGATTTCAGGCACTAAAAACAGAATGCTCAAAAAATAGTATGGATAGCAATGTATGTGTTGTATGATTTTGTGCATGTGGACAAAGGTTTATCTCAAGATGGTGTTCACATATACATTTTCCCAACCATTACAGAAAGGCTGACAGAAGAGAAACTCATTTTCAAGATTAAAAAGGAGCCACCATATACTGTTGTATTACTTGGAAAGCAAAGCCAGGAAGCACGCCCTTAAGGAATCCTAACTTTACCTGCCCTTAGGGATGAGTTTGCACACAGAAATTTCAATTCTGGTGTTTGGCTCTGAAGGTCATTCTTGAAAGGGCTTTATTTTGCAGATAAGGAAACTTGGGCCCAGAGAGGCTGAAAGACTTATACGGTCTGGCCTAGGGGGAAGGCATTATCAAGACAAGGTCTTATTTTCTGCCGCCCTCCAGAATAGTTTCTACAGAATTCCAGAAACACAGCACTTCGCTTAAAAATGTGAATTCCCAGAATTCCGCTCACTTCCCCGAGCCCCCCGAGGGAGCCGGGGAAGGGGCGCTTCCAGGCCTTGAGACCAGGTCTCTACAGGCCCCAAAGACACCCGCCCTGGCCCAGCCCGCCCAGAGCTCCACCGGGCCCCGCGCCTCGCGTGGCTCTTTTACAATAAACGGCAACTTCGGTTTGTCCGGTTCTGGATTTAACGGGGAGGTCTCCCCGCAAACCTCTGCTCCACGGAGGCAGCGAGGGCGGAGGCCAGGCGGCTCTCGCGCAGCCTCGGGGCCGGGCTGGGGCTGCGGGGCGCCGCGCGGAGCCGCCGCTTCCCCGCCGCCCTCGCCCTCCGCGGCCGCCCGCCTCCCTCCCACCGTCCCGTCCCCGCACCCCTCTCCCTCTCTCTCTCCTCCCGCTCGGCGCCGCCGCCCCGCCCCCACCTCCGCGGCGCCCCCCCCCCCGGCTCCTCGCCCAATGGCCGCCAGGGCTCGGCGCGCACCGGCTCCTGGGCCCGGGCTCTCGGCCGCCGCAAGCCAATCAGGGCGCCGGGGGCGGTGCCGGGTGGCCGATAAAGGCAGCGGGCGGGGGCAGCCGGCGGAGCCGAGAATGGGAGCAGCGCGGGACGCGTGAGCACGGTCTCTGCATCTCTCCGCTCTCCTCGCGTCGCTCTCGCGGCTGCCGCGCTCCTGCTCGCCGCCCGGGTAAGCAAGCGTGGGCCCGCCTTGGCGCGGGGGGCCGCCTCCCTTCTCGCGCTCCGGCCTCGGGCCCCGCCCGGTCCGGCGCGCTCGCGCCTGGCGCGGACTCAGGTGCCCCCGCCCGGTTGGGTCGGCGACAGCGGGGCGCGCGCCCTCGCCAGGCTCGGAAAAGGGCCGGCGGGGGGTGACGGCGGCTTGTTTTGATCTCCCTTCTGCACGGAGGCGCCCCCCCCCAGGCCTGCGCTCCGGGGTTGCGTGAGCTGTAGACCCGGTGGCCTTGGGGTCCCGGGCGGGAGCGCCCCGCGGCGTCTAGGGGGCGCAGGCGCCTCGCTCGTCTCCTCCGCTCGGGGGCCCTGTGGGGAGTCCTGGTGGTGGCGGGGGTCTCCTAGGCGCCCGCGTCGAAGGGGGGCCGGAGTCTGTGGCGTGGTCCCCGGGTCCTTGCAGTGTGACCGAACAATGGAGAGCCGGCCGGTGGCGTGGCCGGCGGGCGCCCCAGTGGAGACCGGGCCGGGGTGGCAGCGGGCGCTTTGGACACCCCCAGCCTGCCCTGCGGGCTGCGGGCACGGCCCCCTGAGCGAGGCCCAGAGTCCACGCGGGCCCGAAGGCTGGGGCGCCGGCTTCCAGGACAGGGCGGTGGGAAGGGACAGCTTTAAAGGTGGATTATCCCAACTCCCCCGGGGGCGGAAAGCGGGGATGCTCCCCCAGCCGCAAATCCACAAAGAAAACCGCAAACGAAGATGAAGACTGCACCAACTCTCGGGCCGTGAAGTCTCCCAACTGCTTGGCCTTCGTAGCGTACTCCGGGAACTACGGGGAGAAACCAAAGATTAAGGTTATGAATTTGAGCCACCCGCCCGCCAATTCCAGCACCTCCGGCTCCGACCGCCTCGGGTCCCCCCCTCCGAAGCGCTCGCACATCAAGCTTCAGAGTTTGGACCAGCGAGAGCCCGAGAGCGAGAAGCACGAGCACGGCTCCAAAAAGAGGAGAGCTAGAGAGGGCAACCCTAACGACACGGTTCACACTCTGTGGCTGGGGTGAGTGAGGGAGCTGGGAGGAGGACCCGGCACAGGCAGCAGCTGCAGAAAACCGCTCAGGACTCCTGACTCCGATCCCCTGCCTGAGACTTGGCACTGCTGTGGTGGCGGCACCAGTAGATTACAGTGCATAGGCTGCTGGCTTCCAGTTGGTCTCGTGCAAAAAAGCAAAAGAGATCCACAACCTGTGGTTTGATGTTGGAGTTGAGACAGTTTTCACTGGACACTGAAGGTTTCAGGGGTTGTCCTGGCCTTGTAAGGCCGAGGTGGAAGGGTGGACTTTGATGACTAGCTAGACACTAGGCAATGGTGGTGTGGGATTTGACCAGCGAGGTTCCCATCCCCTTGGGTGTGAGGCTGTTGGGAGAAGCAGTTGTTTACAGCTGGGCAAACATGGACGGTTGCCCGTAGAAACATTGCCACTGTACTTCAGAAGTTGCCCAAGTCATTGGTGGAGAACAATATGTTCCCTTTCCAGCCACGGAGGGCGGGGGATGTTTCCTCTTGTTGAGGCTGGTTTTGTGGCTTCAGAGATTCTCTTCTTTCGGATGTTTGTGGCTGTGGCTTGCAGTCTTTAGTATGTCCCAGAGCTTTGGAAATACCAATCTTATTGATTAGAAGTGGGAATTTCCTACTTGAAGAGATTTTCTAATCGGATCTCAAGAGAATATTGTCATTCTGGTACTTGAGTCTGAGCTTGTGTTCTGAAGTGAGAACTTCATATCACACCAGAGAGAATTACTAAGAGGGTACCTTTGAAACTGACTTGAATCAGCTATTTTTACCACCTTTGTAATGGTAATAGCAAACTGCCAGCCTTTGATTAAATGTTCTAGCTAGCCTGCTTTTTCATCCTCAAATCTAAACTCGTGGAGGCGTTTCTTCTTTTTGAGGGAGGAGTGGGTCTCCATGAAGACCACACGGATGAACGGCTAGGGGAAAACTCAAAACAAAAACCATAGCCATTTTTTCTGGATTTTACTTATATTGGGAGATGGTAAACATTCTATTTCTGAATCTTTGTTTTCTTTGCTTCCTTTTAGTAGCTTTTTTTTTTTCTTTTTTGTTTTGTTTGGAGACAGGGTCACTATGTAAAGGCTGGCCTTGAGCTTGCAGCTATACTGCCTCAGCCTCCTGAGTGCTGAGATTACAGGGGTGTGCCGCCACACCTGGCTTGGCAGCTTATTTTTAAAATCCCCTGACTTAGCTACACTGAGGGATAGAACTTTGCATCAGACTAGTGGAAATTACAGAATCACAAGTATAGATTCCAGCGTGGGGGGGTGGTTCATATCTGCAGTAGCTGTGGAACTTTGACCTCCAAGCCTCACGGTGTAACGAGATGATGAGTTACTGCCAACGCCTTGGTCCTTAGCAGTTATCTGCTTTAATTGCTTCAAAAGGTGGTGATCAGATGCCAGCTTTCAAGATTTTAATCTGTAAAACTTTAAGCCCTCTGAAAGAAGAGTGAATAAAAAAGTACCTTTAGGTGTGTTGACTTCCAAGGGAAGGATCGCCATCCCCACTTTTTAGGTTCTGCTGTCCCACTTAAGCCATTCCTGCAGGGGAGCAGTTTGGAGTCTGTATTGATAAAGCTATTTTTTTCTCTTCAGAACATCTTCCACCATGGCCACCTCAGCGAGTTCCCACTTGAACAAAGGCATCAAGCAGGTGTACATGTCCCTGCCTCAGGGTGACAAAGTCCAAGCCATGTATATCTGGATTGATGGCACTGGAGAAGGACTGCGCTGCAAGACCCGCACCCTGGACAGTGAGCCCAAGTGTGTAGAAGGTAAGGCCGGGCAGGGATGGGGCACAGGCCAGCGGGAATGGCATGCGGGTGGGCATTGAGCAGCTTTGGACCAGCACTAAGAACCACTAGATTTGGCTTCTTCGTTCTGTTTGCAAAGCTCTTCTAAGGCAGGGTTTTCTAGTCTTTGATCGGTCTGTGTAAAGCTCCCACACAGCCTCACAGTACAGCAACAAAGGAACCCTTTTTTTTAAATGGAGTCTTGTCTGTTAGCCAATGTATTGAGAAAAGGAAAAAAAAAAAAGATGGAATCTGGTTTGTAGAGAGAGGAGGGCTAGTCTTTGCTAACTTGGCCATCCCTACTTAGCTGGAGCTAAAACATGTTCAGGAACCCAGTCTGAAAGCCACTGCTCTCATTGGAAAAATGCCATCTAGTTTACAAACTCTTGAAATACTGTGTTCTTTACTCATCACTGGGTTTCTGGATGAAAGTACATGCTTTGAAGTGATTTGTGAATGGGACTATTTATTTCTTTTTATTAGGGCCACTTTTAGAAATTCTTAAATGATCTAGTTACATATCCTTTTAGAGGCTACTATATTAGAGTTGTGACCTTAATTTTTTAGTCTAGAACAAACTATATCCCCCCACCCCAGGCCCAAGGGGAAAATGTCACCACCTCCCTACTTTCAGGTAGCTTACTTTTAGTTTTTTTCTTTTTCTTTTTTTTTTTTTTTTTGGTGTGGGTACCGGGGGTCAACCTCAGGACCTCGCACGCCAGCAGGTGCCTGTGCTGCTGAGTGATATCACCGGCTCTTTTTTCGTATGTGGGTTCCGGGAGTCGAACTCAGGACCTCGCACTTGCCAGGCAGGTGCTTATGCCGCTGAGCCATCTCACTGGCCCTTACTTTTCTGATATGCTCACATTTGAGTGAATGAATGAATGACCATAAATATGTGCTTACATTATGTACTTGTGGTGTGGCTGACATCAAACAGGCCCTGTTCATATAAGGTAAGAGTCTGATTTCTGTCTTTTGAGAACTCAGTAAACTAAAGTGACAAAGTAGCCTAACTGGTATGGGAACATCTGTTTTCTAGGACACAGTTTGACCTAGAACAGTCAGTAGACACAGTGAGGGATGAGAGATGAAGGAATCAGAATCTTTCCCTTATCTTAGTATTTGCAATAATTGACTCACTGGTGACATCCATACCTGGCACATAGTAGACTCATTTTGGGAAGGAAGTATACGTTCTTCTTAGGTGGTTGTTGTGATTTATTTATTTATTTATTTATTTATTTAATTTTTTGGTGGGTGCCGGGGGGTCGACCTCAGGACCTCGCGTGCCAGCAGGCGCCCGTGCCGCTGAGCGATATCACCGGCCCCTTTTTCGTATGTGGGTTCCGGGAGTCGAACTTGGGCCCTCGCGCTTGCCGGGCAGGCGCTTAAGCCGCTGAGCCATCTCACCGGCCCGATTTATTTATTTTTTTTAAGGAACTGAGGTAATGGTCTTACCTGGAACTCAGTAAGGACTGTAGGGATAGGGAGGTACAGATGCTGAAGGATGGTGGCATTTGTGACTCACTTTAGAGATGGAAATGTAAGAGGGGCTGGCTATATTCTTGGCTGGGGAGTTCCAATACATTATTAATTTAATTTTCCCACCTCTTTTTGTCCCAGAGTTGCCCGAGTGGAATTTTGATGGCTCTAGCACTTTCCAGTCAGAAGGCTCCAACAGTGACATGTACCTTATCCCTGTTGCCATGTTTCGGGATCCCTTCCGCAAAGATCCCAACAAACTGGTGTTCTGTGAAGTTTTCAAGTATAATCGGAAGCCTGCAGGTACATACAGGTTGGGTATGGATCCCGCCTCAATCCATGAGTTCTGCGGAAGGTGAAGGTGTTCTGAAATTGGCATTGGAAGGCCAGACTGAGAACTGTCGGAAGACTGAAGGATGGGTCATCTGTCTACCCATTAAATAAATGTAAACATCTTGGTTGACTGAAATTACGTTGGCCCAGAGGTTTGCAGTAATTGCACTTTTGGGTTCTTCCTGTTTGTTCAGGGACATGCCTGTTTCCAGTTTTCAGCCAGTTAGCTACTTAAACCCAGTAGAACTCCTGTGAAATCTCTTGCTATACTGCCAGTGAAACTTAGTGCTGCTGGACCTTCATTGGCTTTGTTTCAAAAAGGTGTATTGTTCTAAAGGTCCTGGGCTCTGAAGCCAAGACAACCAGCAATTCCCTGGCTCTGCTTGCCCTATAACCTGGACAGGTCACTTAACCTAAGGCTTCTAAGTTTTGTTTTCTCATCTGTAGAAATGAAGACTTCTAATCTTGCATCAGGGTTGTTACAGACTCGGGCTTTCTTTTGAAGGTTTTTCTAGCTTAGAAATTGTTTCTAGCTGAGCTCATCTCACTTTTGTTTTCCGTACCAGCTAATATTATATAACTTAGCTTTTAAACTCACCAGGAACGTAAGCCTCCTAATAGACAAATTATTCTCAATAAAAATTAGATTTGGCTCTAAGTGCCTAGAAACTAGGGACTAAGTTTGACAACTGGAAGCAGCTGCTTTGTGAGTAAAGGGTGTAAGTGCCTGGCATTTGGCACTTGGGAGGTGGCCAGCATGCGGATAAGGTGAACACTTGCTCTGTTCAGAATCAGTCCCCATGTGACTTGGTTGTAATTGAGTTTAATTATAACCCAAGTCTTTCAGAGAGCCTCTCTGTAAATGTACGGTTACATTGTAGCATCTCCCACGTTCCTGACTTAGTGATGGACAGAGTTTTGCCTGAGTCAGTTCATGTGTGTAAGAGGATAGGACTGTTTTCTGATCAGCACCCAGGTTGAGAGATGTGTCCCTCTACAACCCTAATGGCAAATTGACTCTTTCTAGAGACCAATTTAAGACACACCTGTAAACGGATAATGGACATGGTATGCAACCAGCACCCCTGGTTCGGAATGGAGCAGGAGTATACTCTGATGGGGACCGATGGCCACCCCTTCGGTTGGCCTTCCAACGGCTTCCCTGGGCCCCAAGGTAAGTCCTCTGGAGAGGGAGATGACTCTTCCCTCACGTGCTTATATCCAGGGAGGGCCCCTCTCCAGAGAAGGGAGCAACTCCAGAATCAAAAAACTGATGAGAGTGGCTAAAATAATGGTAAAACAGCCTTCACCTTACCCAAGCCAGAGTGAATATTAACATGCAAAAAGTAAGGAGAAGGGGTTGGGGAGGAAGCGTTTGGCTCCATTAAGGCTGTGGCAAAGAGGAGCCCCTGGAGTTCTCCATCCCCCCCTGCAGGCGAAAGCGGGGGTAATTATTTACGAGAGCAAATTTTAAGGGTCTTCTGATTTCTGGCTTTGAGATTTCCTGGTTTCCTCATTCTTTTACCTTACCACTTTATCTTTTCTTTCTTCTTTTGAGACAGGTCTGACACGTAGCTCGGGCTGACCTGTAGCTATGTATCCTAGGCTGCACTTGAGTGAGCTGCTGTTTTCCCTCCTCAGCCTCCCGGATGCTGGGACTCGAGGTTTTTGCCACCACACCCAGCTTCCACTCTGTTTCGATTTATTTGCAGGTCCATATTACTGTGGTGTGGGGGCAGACAAGGCCTACGGCAGGGACATCGTGGAGGCTCATTATCGGGCCTGTTTGTACGCCGGAGTCAAGATTACAGGGACGAACGCTGAAGTCATGCCTGCCCAGGTAGGTGGCTCTGATCGCCAGCTTTTTCTTTCTTTCTGAAGACCTCAGGGATAGGTAGGCAAATGACTGTGGCTAGCAAAGGCTGCCTATTCGCTGCTCACCAGCCCCAAACTCAAGAGTGGGTTGGAACAGAGGAGAGAAGAGGGCAGGCTCAGAAGCTGGGGTTAGAGTGAGTGGTTTATCCCAAAGGCCGATCTTATTCTTTCTAGTGGGAATTCCAAATAGGACCCTGTGAAGGAATCTCCATGGGAGACCATCTCTGGGTGGCCCGTTTCATCTTGCATCGCGTATGTGAAGACTTCGGCGTGATAGCGACCTTCGATCCTAAGCCCATTCCTGGGAACTGGAATGGCGCAGGCTGCCACACCAACTTCAGCACAAAGGCCATGCGGGAGGAGAATGGTCTGAAGTGAGTACCTGCTGCTAGGGACGGCTTTCTTTTCCTGGCAGGAACCTTAGGAAGGGAGAATCAGTCTTGGCACCTTTTCTTCTCCAAGATATCTTGCCAAGTCTGTTGGGGATGTTTGCTGGGGTTTCTTCCTCAGGCTACGTGTGCCTTAGCTCTTGATACCTGGCGTAAATGTCTATTTTGTTCCCATTTGAAAAGTGCCTAATGGACTGGGTGCAGTGGCACATGCCTGTAATCCTCAGCCTTGGGAGGCTGAGGCAGGAGGATCACTGTGAGTTCAAGGCCAGCCTGGGCTACATAGTGAGAACCTGTCTCAAAACACTACCACACCAAAAAAAGAAAAGTGCCTAATGATACTCTAGGAATAGACTGAAAGATGGTGATAGGGACAAGTTGACAGATCAATTCAACTCTTTCAAGTGATCTGTTCAATTCTTTTTAGTTAATGAATGATGACTTTGCACTACCTGTCAGGCACAATTCTGAGCCCTGGGACACATAGGTAACAAGGCAAAGTCACTTCCCTCGTGAAATACTTGGTGTTGGGGCCATAGTCGAGTGAACTTCAGTCTTGGATCCATGTCTGCTCCTGTCCCTATAGAGCAAGAGATTTCTTGGTGACAAGGTGAAACCTCATTTTCTGTTCCTGTAGGTACATTGAGGAGGCCATCGAGAAACTAAGCAAGCGGCACCAGTACCACATTCGAGCCTATGATCCCAAGGGGGGCCTGGACAATGCCCGGCGCCTAACTGGATTCCATGAAACCTCCAACATCAACGACTTTTCTGCGGGTGTAGCCAACCGTAGTGCCAGCATCCGCATTCCCCGGACTGCTGGCCAGGAGAAGAAGGGTTACTTTGAAGACCGTCGCCCTTCTGCCAATTGTGACCCCTTTGCTGTGACAGAAGCCCTCATCCGCACCTGTCTTCTCAATGAGACTGGCGATGAGCCCTTCCAGTACAAAAACTAAGTGGACTAGACTTGCAGCCGTCAAGCCCCTCCTAGTTCTCTGCCCTCCTCCAGCTCCTCCCTGTCTCCCAGTCGTCCTCCTCGTCCCCATTGTAACTCAAAGGCTGTAATATCAAGGTCTTTTTATTCCTCGTGCTCAGTTAATCTTGCTTTCTTTGGCCTGGATAAGAGGGGTCAAGTTCTTAATCTTTTCACACCCATGCACCCCCTCTGTCCCTGTCACAGAAACTTTCTAATGCGTTAGTGGGGACACGGGTAGGGAGACTAACCACTGCTTTCCCCTCCAGTGTGCTCGTCCCGTAGGTGTAGCTCTCCAGTCAGAGCAGATGTGTTCGTGAAGGCGCAGGGAGGAGAGGGCTTTTTTCTAAGGGTAGCTGACAAGGGAAGAACCTGACGTGGGTTAAGTGAGGACCTCTCTTTATGGGAAGCTCTGGTTTCTAAGGTATAAGTAGAGATTAGAGAAGGAGGAGTGGTTGGGGATCAGGGAGGAATGTCCTTCCTTGGTCTCTTGCTGCCGTGCTCCCTTACTTGGGGCTCCATGCCCTCTGTGAACACGAAGCTGAGTAGACTGATGGATATCCCTACTTTCAAAGAAGTTCTCACCATTCTTACCACAAAGCAGAGTAGTATTTTTATATTTAAATGTAAAAACAAAAAAATTATACATGGGTATGTAGATATGTGTGGTTTTTTTTTTCTAAAAGGAAATCATCCTGGTTACTGGGTACCCAATTGGGTTTAGAAATAAGGATCTCCTTTCGGGTAGGTGTGGTCAGTATGGCTCTTGGTCCTTCATTATCAAGTAAGGGTGTCCCCGCCCTGCCCACCTTTCTGCAGGAGGAGGACACTGGACAGTCGGCAGGTGGATGCACAGTCCTAGCCGTCGCCTGAGCTTTGTGTCTGGGTTTAGAGACACACGTACCTGTCCACACCTGGGTTCAGAAGTGTGAGCTGGCTGGTCAACTTGAGCACACCACGGGTACGGGAGATCACTTCCAGTGGGGCTAGCATGTCACTAAAACAGGCCTTTTGACATTAAATTTTTTAAAAAGCAAAACAAGTTTAGATTTTAATCAAGTTTTTAGGGTTTTTAAGTAATTTTACAGAACTGCCTGTTTGCTTCAGTTGTCTCCTTTCTGCATTTAGCGTTGGGGACAGGGCTAGAGTTAAAACACTTGTAATTTTGTATCCTAATGTCTGTCTTCCCAGTGCAGAATATTCCTCTTAGGTTTCCTAAGGAGTTGTTTCTTTTATAATAAACCCCACCTCCATTCCTACATTTTCCCTCCTGTTCTCTCGTTTTTGTGCTGGGTGCAGCAGGCCAGCTGTGGTTTTCTCTTGCCGTGATGATGTCTAATTGCCATGTACAGCATGTTCGGAGTTAGATAACTCCTCATTGTAAACAAACTATAACTCCCCAGAGCAGTGCTCATAAATCAGCCTAACATTTATAAGATCTTCTCCGACTTGTGTTTTTCTTAGAAACCTATGTGCTATTTCATTCCTCTTATTTCCTACCAAAAGGGCAGGGTTGTTTTGTTTTTACTTTGTCGTACAGGCAAAGTAAGTTTAGGTTTATCTGTACTTTGTGAATTTTTAAGACTGAAGTCCTGTTTCTGACCAGCTTCTTCTTGTGCCTCTAACTTTGGATATTTGATCCCTGGTGTCTTAGTTACCTTTTCTCATTGCTGAGACAAATATCTGACACCCAAAGTTACAGGAAGAAAGGTTTATTTCGGCTCACAGTTTGTAGAGGTTTCACTTCATAGTCAGCTGGCTCCAAGGCAAGGTGGTGTGGCAGAGGAGCATCTCAGAGGAGAAACAGTCCATGCATGGCAAAGCAAGGCAGGCAGAAGGCAGTAAGCAAGTGAAGTAGTGAACCAGCAGGAAACAAACTACGAAAGTAACTAGTTGCAAGCCTCTTTCTGTCCCTTACATTATATCCCGGCTACCTGCCTTGGGTGGGGGGCTGGTGGTGGTGGATAGCACTCATACCCTTAATCCTAGCACTACACCATGGATCAGTCGCACACTCTAGATCCAACCACTTCTGAAAAAGCCCCACCTATGACCATATGAGGCTCTGCAGGGACATCTAGGCACAAGCCATAATGCCTAGGATTCAGTTTTTTACCTGGACTCAGGTCACGATCTTGGCATTTCCTAGAGTTTTGGAGCACAATACAGCCTCTATTCCCCTTGCTCTCTAGTTTGGTTTTGACCTGCCATACTATAACATGGTTTCTAGGAGTCCTGACTTAATTCTGTAACAGCTCGAAAGTATTTAGTATGTGATTAACTGGTTTTACTATCCCTGCTTTTCACAAATTCACCCTCTGCCCAGCTGCCAGTAATGCACTTAAGTAGCAACTGCTGACCCCACTGCTGCCCAGGCTGGAGCCTGCCTTCAAGGCTGGCTGGCCCTGGGCACAGGCCTGTCCTTGGATGTTGCCAGAGCCCTGTTATGATTCTCCCAAAAGCTCCATGTTGAGATCTCAGCCCCTGCTCTTGGTGCCTGGAAGTTCTCCCACTTACAGCCTTCCTCTTGTGTAGGCCATCCATCCATCCATCCATCCATCCGTAATAGGCTGGCTAGCAGCTCCGTCTTGCTCCCTTGATCTGTGCTTGTACCTCTGGTGAGAAGCAGCTATCAGTCTAACATGTGAGTTCAACACTGCTAAGTATTAATATGACTAAAAGTATTGTGGGCTGTGGTGACTTAGCAATATCATGAATTGGGAGATAGTTGGGACCAGTGATAGCAATTCTTGGAGATGACTGCTTTGTTTAGGCAAGTGTATATTTTGTTTGTCTAGGTTCCATAAACCTAGATTTCCATGTTTTTTCCTAGGCAAGTTGCCTAGTAATGGCTTAGTTTTCAAATAAGGGTGGTCCTACCTAGTGGTTTGCAAAGCATGGGCCCAGTTTACATCTGTTGTTCCAATATTATTAAGAATACCCTTTTTCTTTTCTGAGACAGGTCTCACTATATAGTTCAGATTGGTCGTGAACTCACTATGTAGCCTAGGCTGGCCTTGAACTCATGGTGGTCTTCCTGCCTCAGCCTCCCAAGTGCTAGGATTGTAGATGTGTGCCACCATGCCCAACTTCAAGAATGCCTTCTTTTCTCAGTATTTTCCTGGGTTTGATGCTAAAATTGTATAGTTACCTTTATTTTGATTATGTCTCTACTTCCACATCCCCAGCTAAAGTTGGCTCCCTTTTACCGCTTGGTGGAATCAGTACACTGAAAAGACAACGACCCGAGCACTTTGATTTTTGGCTCATTGTAACCAATTCTCTGACAAAAAGATGACAGGAAAAGGTTGGAAACAATCAGCATAGTTCCTTCTCCACCCTGTCACTTAGAATTAGCTTTGACCTACAGGTCACATTGCAAACTCCTTGTACTTCTAAGGTGTTTTTCATAGTTCATTTAACATACACTGGGTTACATGATAATGTTATCAGGGATAGATTAAACAGAATGAAGGGGTAGATTAAACAATAAGGACCAAGCCTTCCTTAAAGGTACAGGCCAAAGCTGGGTGTGGTGGCTCATGCTCTAAACCCTGCTACTTGAGAGGCCGAGGCAGGAAGATGATGAGTTCCAGGCCAGCCTAGAGTACAAAGGGAGACCTTATCCAAAAACCAAACTATTCAAAGGTTCTCGCTGAATTCCTCAAATAGGAGTGCCCTTAGGGTCATCCGTCAGATACTAGGTAAGAACTGGATGGCAGCACAAGCTAATCAAAATGTCAATGATGGATCTGTCTGTGGATGGATGATGTCTGTGGCCCGTTAAAAAGATCTGAGCCTAGCATGGTGGTGCACCCCTGTAACCCCAGCACTCTGGTAGGCTAAGGCAGGAGGATTCCAAATTTAAGCCCAGCCTGGGCAATTTAGTAACTTTGACTGACTCTCAAAATAAATATTAAAAAGCCTGGAGATATGGCTCAGTGTGAAGGCCCTGGGTTGAATTCTTAGTATCACAAAAATAAAAAGCTATATCTGAGCTGGGTGCTGGGATGCATACCTATATTCCCACCACCTGGGAGGCTGAGGTAGAAGAAGAAGGTAGAAGGTAGAGTTCAAGGCCAGCTTGGGCCACATAACAACTGTTTTTTTTTATTTTTGTTTTTTAATTTTATTTGAGACAGAGTCTCACTATGTAGTTCAGGCTGGCATTGAAGTCACTATGTAGCCAAGGCTGGCCTCAGACTCACAGCAGTCCTCCTGCCTCAGCCTCCTGAGTGCTAGGATTATAGGCATATGCCACCAAACACAGCTACATAGCAAGTTTGAAGCCAGCCTGAGCATAGCAAGACCCTGTCTCAAGAAACCTAAAAATAGACATAGTCGTGCATGCCTGTAATCCCAGCATACAGGAGTATTGCCACAGGTTCAAGGCCAGCGTGAATGACATAGAAGGACCCTATCTCCAAAGAAGCAAAAACTAAAACTAAACCAAAAAACAAAAAAAACCTAAAAATAGATCTGTTACTGGGTAGAAGAGTGGATAAAAGGGGATCCAAATAGTTCACCCAGAGCTTAATAGATAACTCCAGCTCCTGTTACCTTTATTCCAATAAGGTGCAAAGTCTAAAAAGTAACTTTCTGTCCCAAAGATATCAAATGTCCATCATGCAACAGGACTTTTCATTGTACATTTCATGAAAGCAGGGATCCTGCTTTTCTTGCTCACCACTGTATTCCCAGACCCATCTGCCTGTAGTGTTTGTTTAATAAGAGTTTTTGTTTTACTTTGTTGTGTTGTTATGGGTTTTTTTGTTTTGTTTTGTTTTTATTTTTAACATAGCAGTTTGGTGAACTTTAAGACTACAACTTAAAATGATGTGAAACCTGTGAGGTGCTGGATGTTGGTCACGCTGTTTCAACTCTAACCATGATGTTCTGTCTTACTGAGTTTAAAGAGAATCAAACATGTTGATTATTTTTCACTACAGTGTGGTCCCACTAAGGTCCTAGAGTGCTGTGGAAATGAGTGATTTCTTGATTTCTTGTGGAAATGAGTAATTCTGATTGGAATCAGGGTGCCAAAACCCCATATTGCTTTAAGAATTATACCTAACATAAAGTAGCAATTCATCCTATCACTCCAAAGGCTTCAGACAAATTGCTACTGTAAACAAAGTGAGCTGAGGAGAGCTCACTGTTTATAGCCTTGAGCTGAGTCACCATCCATAAAAATATAAAGCATAAAAAAGTATAAAGTGTAAAAAATTCATACCAGGCTTCATAGTATGCAGAAATATGCACATACACACACGTAGAATACAGACATACCCGTGAGAAGATGCATATGTACACATGCATCAGATACAAAATACAGAGCCTATGTAGGATTATTTTCCACCCCAAGATACAGCATTTTAAAAAGGAGATGGGAGCTTATGAATGCATCTTCCAGAAAAAGTGCTTAAGAGAAATTTACTGGGCTGAAGAAGCTGTCACTGGGAATGGGAAGGTGAGACATAGAAGTTATAATCACTGTTACAGCAAAGTCTTAGCCAGGCAAGATGGCACACACCTGTAATCCCAGCACTCAGGAGGCTGAGGCAGGAGAATCACTGTGAGCATGAGACCAGTCTGAACTACTTAGCAAGACCCCATAGCAAGACCCTGTCTTAAAAAACCAAGAAGAAAAGAAATAATAATAATAATAAATAAAGCAAAGTCTTACTGTCAATCTTAACTTCTTCCCCCTTTCCATGCTTTCTGTAAGGACAGCAGGTTCTCAAGGTCTGCCAACTAGTAAATTGATTCATAGCATGGAGAGCCACCAAGAAAGGAGAGTGGCCTGCTACACTTATGTTACCGAGGAAGTGTCCACACATTTCTTGTCATTTGATGAATTGTTTTTCTGGACTTTGGACCTCAGCAAGGTACTTGCATTGTCTTGAGTTTGGCATTGGTCTCAGCTTGGTCAGTTCTTCCACGGTGTGGCATAGTCAGCAGAACTATTTATTTATTTATTTTGGTTTTTTTGAGACAGGGTCTCACTATGTAGTCCAGGCTGGCCTCAAACCCATGGCAATCCTCCTGCCTCAGCCTCCTGAGTGCTAGAATTACAGGCAGTGTGTGCCACCACGCCTGGCAAGATCTATTGATTTATTTCCAGTGGTACTCAGCCATTAAACCTAAACCGTGGAAAGTGGCCTTTCAACAAAGGTTTAGAATAGCTGTTCCCTTGTGAATATTATACTTCCCTGTTGATATTGAATTGGAGAGGAATTTGAGATACCTCCAAAAATTAATAAGTAGGGGGGCCAAAAAAGGCATGGTGTTTTGACCAAAGCATGTGAATGAGGAGGCCAGACTTATGGAAAGTGCTCATGCCCCTCCTCTTCTGAAAGCTAATGGGTTTCACTGGCATCACCAAATAGTATGGGACTTCTGGGACTATTGCTATGTATCAGTGGTGGTGAAACTTTTAGAGACCGAGTGCCCAAACTGCAACCCAAAATGCACTTATTTATGGAAAAGTGCCAACATTGAAATTAAACCCAAATAGTAAGGTTTTAGTTTAGAAAAAATAACTCATACATTAACACCTTTTGTCTTAAAAGAAAAATACAATAACTGAACCCTCAATGATACAAACAGCTTTGTGTTGAAAGGTAAAAGTTTGCATCTGGCATGCTTTTGCACAATTAGTGTGATCTTTGCTGTTGTATACATGCTGATAATTTTCCAAACCGTGGCTGGGGCAACTTGGCTCACGTGACAACTGAGAAGGCTCTGTGTGCCTGCTGCAGCCTACGTACCATAGATTCGCACCACTGCTGTGTATAGTAGCTTATTCTCAAATGATGTTGTAAACTGTTTTGATAACTCTACTCAAATAATACTTAAAAAAAAAAAAAAAGCGAGCACCTGTAGTACCCAGGAAAAAACTCAAGCGCTAATTACTACGTTTAGAGAGACAATACAGTGGAAGAATCCCCTTCTCAGCCTTCCCTTTATAAGACAGGGTGAGCTTTTCCAAAGAAGCTACTCCCAGGCTAACTCCTAGTTGGGTTTATGATCCAGAAACTGCCAACCTATTAACATTTTTATATAAACACATTTCTGGCCTAACAGCCAAGCAAACCTTCAATGAATGTTTGTTGAATTTAAATTGTCAGAAAGATCACTGCCAGTATCCCTGGCTAATAGAAGGCAGGGTGGAGGTGGGTGGGAGGGGCAGTTTATTCGTGAGAGTTAATCTTAGGGGCCGATGGATTGTGTATGAGCTGCCCCACTCCCGCAGGTAATCTTGAATTAACTAGCCCAGAAATACCCCCCTTTCCCTGATCCCAAATGCAGGCCTTTGGGGGTGATTGTCACGACTGCTGTATCTTGGAAGCAGCTGAATCTTTCAGGTTCTTCCCTTCCCTCAGGAGGGGACAGTTGAGAACGTATTAGATGCTCTGTGGCGTTAAATGGTTGACTTCCACAGAAACTGACATCATCCTTGCAGAATCAGCCTGAGATAAGCTAGGGGCATCACCAAAATTCCTTCCCGATTTAGAATCCTGTGCCATGAGCCATCACACCAATGTAGAAATGAAGCAGTTCTGGACTGAATTTGCTGTCTTGGCAGGTAAATGCCTCTTCCAATTTAAGATAAGTGATTGTGCATCAAGGTTCACAGAATTTCTTTGGGGGAAAATTATGAAGCAGTATTTTACTAACGGGAATATTTAACCGGGAAATGATTTAACTCATTTCTTTCGGGAAGATCCATTTCTGAGAACTCTGGCCTCGTACTGGAGGAGCCCTAATGCTGCACAGCAAGTGCGCTCAGATAGTGCGGGCCAGGACCCTCCTCCACTGAGGGTTATGTAGCGGTCGGCAACCTTCAGGAGTGTAACAAGTTACCCCAAAATGTAGTTGCTTAAAAAACAAATAAATATTATCTCATACAGTTTCCAGGGTGAGGAATCAGAATGACCTAACTGATTGGTTCTGCCTCTGGATCTCTTAGAATGATGCAGTCTTCAAAGATTTGATGGGTTTGGTTCCTCGCCACGTGGGGCTCTCCATAGTGCTTCTCAAATCAAGTCACTCCCAGAGAGTGATATGAGAGAGGAAATGAGACTAAATCCAGTCCACTTAAAGGGAAGGGAGAGCTCCACCTCTGGAGGGAAGGAGGCTTGGAGGATGTATGGGCATTCCTCTGCATCGACTATACCAGGCAGCTTGGCCTTGAGACGGTGGACAAGGACTCTGGAAAGAAAGTCTTTCATTTAAGATTTCTGATGTTTAAAAATTTTTTAATCCTTATCTATCAGAAAGCGGGACTGAGGATTTCTGGTTCAGGGTTGGGGATGTAGCTCAGTGGAAGAAGGCTCTGGGTTTCATCCACAGCACTGAAAAATAATTTTCCAGTTTAATCTCTGGGGAAAGCAAGGTAATGTTGATTACTTCTTTCCCTTTCTCCATTCCAAACACTAGGAAGGTCCTTGCAGAGCCACTTGGGGAACCTGAAGAAGAGACTAAAGAGGCACTGTCTATGGGACACAAAATCTCCAAAGAGTTTATTTATGCATTAAAGGGAATTTCTAGACCAGGCTCCTATAAGCCTTCTACAGCCAGTCACAATTTCTATATTCACATTACCTATTTACTCACTATAAACCGAACTTGCTCACTCCCTGAGATATCCCTTCACATTCATGACCCTCTTAATAGTCATTGTAACTGCATTTCATCTGGATTTAAATATTTGGAGAATACATATACATGTAATGTGGTCGATTCTCTCCTGGTGCTTGGGGAACAAAGACAAGTGCTCAGCACAAGGAGCATAAACCCAGAAACCTCAAAATACTTCTGTGTTTTTACGGTAGCATTCTCAGGAGGGACCCTACAGGAACCTTAGTAGTATTTCTGTTTGAATAACCAGGACATGGACATCCCTCAGGGAACAAGGTTATCACAAGTCACTTCTGGGAACTTGAAGATATGGGGAAGGCCCTGCCCTTTTGTCTAGACGTCTATTGAGAAACCAAGAAACACTTCTAGGGGATACTAATGTGGTTTGTTGCAAGTATTTGTTTGTGGTTTGTTTGTTTGTTAAGACAAGTTTTTATGGGCCGGTGAGATGGCTCAGCGGCTTAAGCGCCTGCGCGGCAAGCGCGAGGGCCCGAGCTCGACTCCCGGAACCCACATACGAAAAAGGGGCTGGTGATATCGCTCAGCGGCACGGGCGCGCAGGCACCCGAGGTCCTGAGGTCGACCCCCCCGGTACCCACAAAAAAAAAAAAAAAAAAAAAAAAAAAAAGACAAGTTTTTACTATATAGCACAGGCTGGCCTTGAACTCACTATGTAGCCCAGGCTGGTCTCAAACTTACCATAATCCTCCTGCCTCAGCCTCCTGAGTGCTGGGATTATAGGTGTGCACCACCACAACAGGCCAAAGTAAGGTTTAGAGTGACTAACATAGGATGACTTTCATTCAGTTCCAAGGTTCCAGAATTCAAATTCATGCACCACCATCTTTGAGCACAAAAGGCCAATGAAATTTCCACTGAGTATGGACTGGTAAGAAGTGAAAATTCCTTAGGTGCTTGGGACATTGAACGGTGGGCTGTAATCTGAAATACGGAAGAGGAGAAAGAACTTTCAGGCTTCTCCCCTCACAGCCCCAGGCTGTGGGAGTCAGCATGAAGCTGTGGTGGAGGCCGGGGGCAGGTGGAGACAATGCAGTGCCTATTTATTTTCCACCAAGAGAAATCATGGAGCCTGCTCCTGGCACCAATGGGCATATCAGTGGGCCTGGGGTGATTCCTGTGGGCTGCTGGCACTAGACTCAGTCACCCAGAGTGTGGGCTAAGGAAGACCTAACACTCACTAAGATGAGGGGAGAACTTTTCAGGTGGCATTCCTGTCACTAGACCAAGAACACATGAACAGCAGTAGACACTGAATAGTCTCACACTACTCCTTTCACCGCCATTTTTTCTCTCTCCCTTCTCTTTCTTCTTGCCCAGCTTTCTCATTCTTTCTGTCTCCTTTATTCTGCCCTTGCCCTCCAGCTATGACCTCTAAGTTGGCTCAGGACCACCATTCAAGATGTTAGTTACATAATATGATAATAGGGCTTATGAAAGCAAAATAACCTGCTGCTTGCCATGGCGGACTGGAGACACGCACAGAGAAAGGAAAATGCCAGTGCTTGGGACCTCTGGGTTATTGAGGACTATCTACAAGGAAGATCAGCTGTGGATGGCTTTCCTGTTCCCTGTGCAGTGGACCTAAATCTCTCTTGAGGCTAACTCAACCAAACCTTGGAGCTCTTCAATCTTTTTGTTGTTGTTTGTTTGTTTTGAGACAGGGTTTCCTTATGTATTTCAGGCTGGCTTTGAAGTCAGTATATAGCCCAGGTTGGATGTCTTGTCAAGGGACCCCACATTTCTAGGATTTTCATAATGGTTCATAACCTTCTTGTGATAGAACTGGGCCAGAGCTGACAGCTCACAGTGGGCAAGAGCAGACACCAGACTTGAAGCTCCAGGGCTCATGCTGCCAGCCTTAGCTGGCCTGCTCCAGCCTGTGCTGTGGAGCCCTTTCTATAGCATCCATTATGGTAACCATCCACTGTGTGGTCCAACCCTCTAGGCTGCTGTGTCATAAGGAAGCCCTTTTTATTAATTAACTGATTTATTTATTTATTTTGCAGTACTGGGGATTGAACCTAAGACCTTCATATCAAGCTACATTCCCAGCCCCACCCTCTTTTTTTAATTTTTAAATTTTGAGTCAAAGTCTCGTTAAGTTGCTCAGTTGCCCAGGCTGGGCTCAAACTTGTGATCCTCATGCTTCAGCCTCCCAGAAGGCTGGGATTACAGGTGTGCACCACCACACCTGGCCCCTTTCCATCTTAGCTAATCACTTGCACACTATGGCCATGACTTTTGCAGTTTGAAGTATGCTGGCAAAACTAGCATACCTTTCTTCTTTCTTCACCATTTCATAGGTAAGAGATTTGTTTTAACCATAGATCTTAGCAATCTCCGAATATGATACTTTTTTCTGTCCTTATTAAGTTGAGAACTTTCACATTTTCACTTAAAGCAAGCACTCTACAGCTTCTCTTTGGCATATCCGAGTTCCCAGCATCACTATACTTATGCCTTGGGGCCATTATGAAATAAAATGAGGGTTACACACAGCACTATGATGTGATAACACAGATGTCTACTAATTGACTGACTAAATGACTAACTGGTGAGTAGCAATTATTGCATAGATACCTTGGATGAAGGGATAATTCATGTCCCCTGGCAGGACCCAGTAGGATGGCTCCTCTCACTACTCATAATGACATGCAATCCAAAACTTACAAATTATTTATTTCTTGGATTTTTCATTTAATGTTTCCTGAGGATGACCTTGGAAAGTGAATCTGGGGATAAGTAAGAGGAAACTATTGTGAGTGTGTGTGCATAAAATATATGTACATGCACATATTGCCACAGACATCATGCATGTACTTTACGTGTTTATATTCATAGATTATCCTTGGAAAGTCTACAATTACTGGTAACAGTGACTTATTTTAGGGAGGGAACACGGAGGCAAGGGTAGGAATGATTGTTCATTTGTGCATTTATAATTTCAGAAAAAGTGATTAGCCCATGCTGATTTGGTGAAGGAGAGGTATCTGATCCTTTCACTTTTGGGTCAGGCACTCAACCTCGCTGAGATTCCCTTTCATCACCTAGAAAGTGATTCTAGTGATATACAGCCCTCAAGACCAAGTAGGGCTGCCCTGTGGACATGCTAGAGCACTCTGATGGGAGCGTAACAGATGTGTGACAAATTCCTGTTCATCTCATTTTCTGTCCTCCCCGGCCCTCCCCTGGAGGTAGATAGAGCCACTGCCGGTCACCTCCCATGGCTTGTGTTTCCTTTCTTAGGCCAGGAAAGTTGCTGCAGATGCTGCAGCTATTTAAACCAACTGACCTTTCCTGCTAAGGCTGCAGCCCTCCTCTATCTTAGGTTGGTGATGACGAAGGTTGCTAGGGGTGTGTCGGGAGGTGGGGCAGGGGTGGGGCCCTGTGTTCATCAGAGCCAGATGACCTACAGGCTGTCAGGCTCTGATAGAGATTCCTGCCTGCTTGACTGGTAATCTTGGAGAAGACAGAAAAAGCAGGGATTTGGGATCCAAGGTTTTCCTCTCACTGGCCTGAAGTCTTTCTCCAGTGTTGCTGGAGCTTTGGTTTCCTTTGTTGTCTTGGCTGCCTCGAACCCTCTCCTGAGGCTTGTGGAGACTTATCAGGGGAATGACCTTGGGCTGGCAGGTGTTCCAGAGGACATGATCTAGAGAAACTGACAAGGACACTTCCTCATCTCCTTAAGAGGCATTATGTGGGGGGAGGGGGCATTGTCACCCCTGATACTTTCAAGCCCAAGGACACCACCAACAGAAGGTTTGGAGTTCTTTAAATCCCACCATAATCTCCTCCAGCTTTACTCACTCCCATGTGTATTATCCAACTTAACAAAATCTGCTTGCTCAGTAAGCCCATACCACATGTACCACCACAACTCCCTAGGAAGCCCCAAGAATTAAATTCAACGTGTTCCCCACATGTTCCTTGCATGAGTTTTAAGCAGGACCCATCCAAGGCTTCTCCTGACTTTCCCTGAATGTATCTGAATGTGCTAGGGCGCTCTGTTGCCAAGAAAAATCCTGAGAACTCCTGAAGGTTTCCCAAAGGCTATCGCTTTGTTAGAAGCCTATCTAACTCTTCAGAGTGGTTTTCTGATGTGTCGGACTGAGACAGTTGCACCTCCCTTGTGCCCCACAGACGCGAATGTAAGTGTATCCCACCAGATGCGATCATCAGGGCAATCACTTGGGCTTCCAGGGTCCTAGGTACGAAGTACCTCTGTGGAAAGGTGTCTGCATAAATTCACAGCGGTGTCTACCTGTCTGGAATACTGAGTTGTAAGCAGGACCCATCTAAGACTTCTGCCAGCTTTCCCTGCATGTCTTTAAATGTGCTACAGCACTCTGTTGCCAAGAAAAATTCTGAGAACTCCTGAAGAGTGCCCCCCCACCATAGGGCCTGCAACTACATTAGAGCCAGGTTATTCTTGCTTAGCTGAAAAAACTGAGACCCTAAGAAATAATGTGGCTTAAGGCCACACAGCTGGGAAGAGGCTGAGCTAGGGTTTGATCCCTAATATCCTAACTCCAGCTTTAATACTCTTGTGTGTACATTATGCTGCTTTCCACAGGACCCCCGGACACCTAGGATAGGGCAGTACCCAGAAGACATATGCAGCAGGATGAGGTGGCAAATGCCTGTACTCCTAACTACTTGGGAGGCTGAGGTAGGAGGGTCACAAGTTTGAGGCCAGTCAACCTGAGGAACTTAGGGAAATTGTCTTAAAATAGAATAAAAAGAGCTAGGATCTAGCTTGGCACTTCCTGGTTTCAATCCCCAGGAGTCTGTGTGTGTGTGTGTGTGTGTGTGTGTGTGTGTGTGTGTGTGTGTATCACATGCACAGAGTCTGGGTCAGTCTAGATCAGTGTTTTTATTGGAGGGAATGAAACATAAAAAAAATGCACACGATTAAAATTTTGCATGTCCTTTTTTGGAGCTCATCATCCCCACCTTCCCCACTATCCATGAACCTCAGGTTATGATTCCTGCTCTGACTAAGAGAGATGGAGATGAGAATAGTTCACCCCTGAGCTCAGCATCGATGTACATCATGATCCTCTGGTCCAGGCCCCAGCTCCACCCCTCCTGGTGCCCTGTGGGTCTCAGCAATCCCCAGCTCTCATTCTCCTGCCATTCCATTCACACCAAAGAAAACCATCCTTCCTCCTACTGCCATAAGAGTACAGGACCGAGGTGGGGATGATTGTCGACCCTGATAGGAGGTGGCAGTGAGCTGAGAGGGAGGAAGCAGGAAGGTAGCTTGGGACAGTGGAAAAAAGCTGTGGAGGGAGTAAAAGGTAGTGGAAAGAGCTGTCTCCGAAGCCACATTACATGGGCTCAAATCCCAGCTCTGCCCCTCTGTGTCTATACGACCACAGATGAATTAGCCTGTCAGGGATCTACCTCAGGGGAAGGTGTAAAAATTAACCAGTGAACAATGAGCCAATGATGCAAAGTGTAAAGTCTCCGGTATGTACTCTGTGTTTGTTTTTATATTCCCCAAACTTGCTCTGTGCCTTGGGCAACTCATGCCCTCTCTCTTTCCTTCAATTTTCCCATTAATAAAAGTAAGTGGCTGGATTGGGTGAAACAAGTTATTTCTGGTTTAGGCTCCTGGTTTGTTAGCCACTGGAAAGTGTCTTACGCTTCTATCAGGGGCTGGCTCCGTGAGTAGACGGCTGCCGGGTAGTGCAATTGAAGCGGTCACATTCCCCTGGTCACTGGGCATATACCGTTATGACTTTATACCTGCACGTTACATGTGGTTTCAACTGCTTTAGAAGTGTCTGGCTGAACTTTGTATTCCCTGGAAATCCTAATAACAAAAGTGAGTAAAGCCTCTAAGAGCAAAGTAGGGCAATAGTCTCCCAGGGAAAGAGAGACAGAGGAGGTTGGTCTGTCACAACCCAAAATTCCCACTCAGTTTGCTCCTTTGGTTTTACTCACTGCTTCCTTTGCCTAGAGAGGCTACCCTCCTCCAGTCTTCAACTCCACCACCTGCCAGGGTATCGCCATGATTTCTCCTTCCATTCTCCACAGGACGGTAAGGTCAACCCCAGCCACCTCCTCCATCTGGCCAGCTGGTCACATCCCCATCTGCACTGCCCTCTCTAAAGCGCTTTCCTGGTTCACTTCTCAACACTCTTCCTCAGTAATGTCAGTGAGCTGGCACTCTTGTCCCTTCCTCTTCCTTTCTTCAATTTTCAGATAGCCTCTCACTCCATGGTCTAGTGGACTGTCAGCCCAGCCCAACCCTAAAGGATGGGCGGGCTGAGGGAATCACACCAAGTAGACACATCTGAAAACATCAGGAGTCCCTTGGGGAAACGTGGCACTCCAAGAATAGATGTCACTGTGCCATTTCAAAGGTGCATGCCATCGTTTTTCTTTTCCCAAGCTGCATTTAGCCAGCTAGCCACCCCCAACTCTCCTCTCTCCTTGCTTGCCTTTTAAACAAATGCTCGGAGAGCTGCCAAGTCAGGTTCAAACAAACAGCTGCGGAGAGCGCCACTCCCTCACCACTGCACTTGCTGGTGCTATAAGTAGAACGGGATCCAGAGCCCTAATCACTGGGGTTAAGTTACCCACATACAGCCCTCTAGCATGCTGTCCTTCTGCACTGGGTTTTTGCTTGGGGAGATCTGGTCTCCCTGACCCAGTTCACATTTCCCTGTGTGTTTGAGGGCTGTAGCTCTATCTGGTGACTATGGTGTGGGCACATACTCTGAGCCTGGTGATTCCAGGGCCACCTGGAGTGGGGCAGCAACTTCTTTCCATTTGCAAAGTCAGGCTAGGCTAAGAACTGTCAGGAATCTCTATTCGTTCCCAAGCACGAGGTTGCGCAGATCCCAGGGTGTTCATTAAGCTGAGTTTGTCAGCATGGAATGGAAGCTGACTATGGATTTAACAAAAAATAGGTTTATTTTTCTCATTTAACAAGAAATCAGAGGTAGTTGCCTCTGTCCAGCAGTACCCAGACATCATCCACATACCAAACTCTGAATGTTTTCACTCCATCATCCTTAGGAAGTGGATTTCTATCCTGGTCGAGAGCTGGCTCGTATCTCCCAGCATCCTCCTGTATTTTGGGCAAGAAAAAAGGATGAATGTGAAGGGCAAAGGCAAAAGTGGCACTTGCCAGCCAGTCCTTCCCGTTAACAAGCTTTCCTGGAAGCAGCTACCACATCTGCTTGACCAGGGCTTTGTCCCCTGGCTGCAAATGAGGCTGAGGATTTTGTCTTAGGGACTTTGCCACCTTATTTAATGTCAGGGTTCTCTTGGGAAAGGGAAAATGGATCCTTGCTAGGTAGTTTGCCCTTTCTGCCCTTACTGGGGCTCTCCCCACAGCACCCTCCACCAAGTTCACAGATATTCGTAAGTCCCAACTCTACTGCTGCACAGCATCCATGCTCAATAAATGTTAGCTATGAATATTCAGTTGCTGTACAGATCATACTGAATTGTATTTGAACATTCTCATGTAAAAGACCAGGAGCTCCTAAACAAGCATGCTGCCTCTTCTCTTCTCCTCTTTTCTTTTAACCACTGAAAGCAACTATTTTGATACACAAATTCACTTGCCTTGTAAGAAAGCAAAACGTTACGGAGAAGGCTAATGTCCCCTTTGACAATCTTATCCCTACATTCCCTGTTCTCACCCTCTGGAGGTGAACCTTGTTATCAACATATCATTTTTCCTTCAGATCTTTCCCTATTTGTTGCATACACTACATATGCAATACTCACAGAAAGTATGAAGTTTTTTAAAAATGCCACTTGTATCATATCGTGTGGATAATCCTTCAACCTCCTTCAAAATATTCAGCAGTATATCTTGGCCATCTACTCTGTTATTGTATACAGCTTTCCTAAGTTTACATTCTTTAAACTGCTTCCTGGTATTTTGTAGTACAGTAGTTTCATATTACAGTTTATTTGGCCAATCCCTTATTCACTGGCACATAGGTCATTTCCAACTTGTGCTATTCCAAAATAATCTCTCAAAGACTATCCTTACATGTATGTTTCTGCTGCATGTGTAGATACCATAAAATAAAATTTCTAGGCTTTTGGATGTGAACATTTAAAAATTTTAAAGACATCGCTAAAGAATCCTCCTTTTCCCCTCAGAGACAGCTGTATCTAAGAACGTGTTTTTCTCATCTTTCACTCAGGTTCACCTTAGGGCCTCTTACAATTTAAGCTCAATAAATATTTGTTAAATTGCACACCTTACCAAGACTTTTCTCTGGAGACGACACGTACAATATACTATCTCCTGAGGCTTGCTTACACTGCCTTCTGTGTTAGAAAATTCTTTCTGTTGAATCTAGTGCTATCTTCTTCTAACGTTATCCTTTGGTCCTTGTAACCCGATTTTATGGGGCTGGAGTCTCCTTTCGGAGGTGCTTTTTAGGTTCTTTCTGTCCTGAGCAAAGAATTGGTCAAGACAAGTGGGAACGGTAGCAAAGTTTTATTAAAGGTAGGAAAACAAACAGACTCTGCAGAGTGAGTGTGGGCCAAGTAAAAGGAAAAGAAGTGCACGCTGCAGGAGGGTGGGCCTCTGTGCAAGAAAGAGCACAGCGGCAAGAACTCATTGTGGATGGTCCTTCTCGTATCACCCACGCCTCAGGCTGACATCAGATCTAGGCCATCCTACTGAAAACCTGCTCGAGTTCTGGCAAGAAGTGTGAGTTCAGGGCTTTGGGAACTGCTCTGCGCATGCGTCCGGGATCTTGTAATTAACAGGTCATGCCTACTTCCCCAGCCAGTTCTACCATGCCCTAATCTCCTTTCTCACTTTTATCTATCTCTTAGAACCAAGGAGAACAAATCTTTTTGGGGTGGTTCAAGGGAAAGATACTGGGGATTGAACTAAGGGCCTTTGCACAGAGCTACATCCCCAGCTGTTTTTATTCTTTTTTTTGAGAAAGAGCCTTGCTAAACTGTGTCGGGACCACAGATTATAAATTGAGTCTAGGGGATGTCTGAGGTTGTCTTTTGGGACGAATTGGAATGCAGAAACTCCCTGGTAACCTGCTATCTCTCCCCACCATCCTCACCAACAAAAAGACTCTTGTTAGCATAAGACTACCACTGCCCTATAAGTCATCCAATGATCCCCTCCCCCACCATTTTCCTCAATCAATAAATATCAAGGTTCTGGCTGCCTCCTGGCTTTTTGATCCCCCTGAACAACTGGTTATCCTAGGTCCCAGCTGCATTTCCATTTTGTCTCTTGCTCTTTCTTTGCACCATGCACTGCTGTAACACCTTGCAAGACATGGGTGACTCATTGCAGGGATTCCCGATAAAGTTGCCCAGACTGGGCTTGTACTTGTGATCCTCCTGCTTCAGTCTCCCATAGTGCTGGGATTATAGGTGTGCACCAATGCACCCAGCTCAGGGAGAACAAATTTAATTCCTTTTTCACATGATGCACCGCCCCCCATAACAGGCTGAAATTCCTCCTTCATCCCCCATTACCAACCTTTCAAATTTTTCAGGTTTTTTTGTAAAGATAAATGAGATAATACTTGTGAAAGAAGAATGAGTTCTTTTCAAGGCTGGAATGCAAGAGTATATCTCCAAATTTTAGGCAAGATTACTTTGTATGTGATGTAGTTTTATCTTTTAAGTTTTTGTTTTATTTTGTTTTTCTTATTTTTTGAGGTACTAGGGATGGAAACGAGGGCCTTCACACTGAGCTACAGCCCCAGCCTTCCTTCCTTTTTTTGAGATGAGTCTTCCAAAATATTTACATTGTCCAAACTGGGCTCAAACTCATGATCCTCCTGCCTTACCCTCCTAGAGTGCTGGAATTACCCCGCATCCAGTTTAAATTTTTTTTTTTAGTATGCGGGTACTAGGAATCGAACTCAGGACCTCGTGCTTGCCAGGCAGGTGCTTATGCCGCTGAGCTATATCACCGGCCCCCAGTTTAAATTTTTGAATACAGTAATTCCAACATTCTGAGAGGCTGAGGTAGGAGGATCACAAATTTGAGCTCAGTGTGGGCAGTTTGCACTGAGTTTGCACACAAAAATAAAAAGGGGCTGGAGATGTAACTCAGTTTCAAGGCCGAAGGTTCAATCTCTAGTACCACACACACAAAAAAATGTTCTCATGTTAAAACACTTAAAAATACAAAAAGGTATACATAGGCCCGCAACAAGTATGTGAAAAACTGCTCAATATCACTAATCATCAGGGAAATACAAATCAAAACCACAATGAGATGTCTCACCACAGTTAGAAGAATGGGTATCAAAAAGACAAAAATAGCTGGGCATGGTGGCACACACCTGAAATCCCAGCACACAGGAGGCTAAAGCAGGAGGTTTGTTGTGAGTTTGAGGCCAGCCTTGCCTACATAGTAAATTCAAGGCCAGCCCGGACTACATAGTGAGACCCTGTCTCAAAAACAAATAAACAAAAAGACAAAAATAACAAATGCTGGCAGAGACATGGAGAAAAAGGAACTCCGGTGTACTGCTGGTGGGAATGTAACTCAATACAGCTATTATGGAAAATAGTATGGAGGTTCCTCAAAAAACTAAAAATGGAACTACCATATGACCCAGAAGTCCCATTGTTACCAGGTAGTCTGCTTCTGAAAGTAGGTCACCAACTAAATGTTACCAAGTTCTGGGTTTCTCACTTCTCCCTCTGGAGTTGGATTCCAGGTTCTTCTCATCTCGAATAAAGAATTGCAGAAAACGAGCAAAAAAGCAGTGGCCAGGTTTATTGGAGAAAGTAAAAGTGAAGAGCGGGAGAGAAACTGGCTCTGCAGAGCGAGCTTGGGCTGAGTAAACTGAAGAAGGTAAGAGCAAAGACAAAAATACACACTGCGTCTGGAAACGCCGTGTGGGCTACTGGGGAAAGTTATGATGGCGAGCTCTTCACAGCATCGGGCGCATCCTTTTAAGCAGTCAAAATCTCAAGGAAACCCCCCAGAATTTCTACATAGGGTCTTGAGAGGTGGTGCTTGGGTCCCACCCCTCAAGCTCACGTCATGTCTAGGCCATCCTGTAGAAAACCTGTTCAAGTTCTCGCGAGAAGTTCAAGTGCAGGGCTTTGGGAACTGCTCTGCGCGTGTGTCTGGGGTCTTGTAATTAACAGGTCATGCCTACTTCCCCAGCCAGCTTTACCATGTCCTAATCTCCTGTTTTCTGTTACTAGGTATAAATCCAAAGGAAATGAAACCAGTAGTTAAAGATATGTCTCCTCTCCCATGTTCACTGCAGCTGCATTGACAGTAGCCAAGATGTGGAAACAACCTGGGTGTTCACCAATGGATAAATAGGTAAAGAACATTTGGTATATACACACAATGAAATATTATTCAGCTGTTAAAAAGACAAATGGTATCCTGTTGTTTGTGAGAATATGGGTAGAACCTGACAACATTATATTAAGTAAAATAAGTCAGGCACAGAAGGTCAAACACTGCATGTTCTCACTCGTGGAAGTTAAAAAGTTGATCTCACAGAAGTAGGGAGTAGAACAATGGTTACTAGAGGCTGGAGAGGATGGTGGGAGAGAGTAGAGAAGGCTGGTGAACTGATACAAAAATACATTTGGGTAAGAGGATTAAATTGCAGTGTTCCATAGTGCAGTCAATGGCTATAGTTAACAACATTTTATTACATATTTCAAATAGAAGCTAGAAGAGTTTTTTTTTTGTGTGTGTGTGTATGTTCCACACATAAAGAAGTAATAAATATTTGAGGTGGTAGAAATTCTAATTACCCTGATGTGACCATTATGACTATATGTATATAGAAAAATATCACGCTGTACCCCACAGAAATGCACAATTATATATCAATTTTAAAAGATTATAAGGTTGAAAAAACAAAAATTAGAAAAAACACGCATTGAAAGGTCTGGCTCCTATGACTATCCTCCATCTTTTCAATTCCTGAGTCCTATACCCAAACCCCAGGTGACCATTTTAATTAATTCCTTGGCTATCATTTTAAAATTCCCTTATTCAAGTATTGGCACATATTAAAATATATTTATCAGAGTGGGATTTTTACTTGCCATTATGGGTAATTTTAAACATCATATACAAGAAAATTAACCCCCATATAACCTCCACCCAGTTCAGCAATTACTGACAATTGGCCAATCTAAAAATCTGTTCTTCTACTTTGGAAAGTTTTGTGTTAGCATTTTAAAGCAAATCTCCAACAACATATCATTTCATCAATACATCTTTCCATATAATTTCTCTTTATTATTTTAATGGATAACAGACCCCCTGATATAATGATCTATACCATAATTTATCAGGCCTCCATTGATGTATGCTTAGGTAGGTCCATAATATAACTTTTTTTTTTTTTTTTTTGCTTTTTAGTCTCACTATGTAGTTCAAGCTGGTCTTGAACTCACTATGTAGCCCAGGCTGGCCCACCATGCCCAGCCATAATTTTTTCAATAATTATGAATTGCTATGTATGTGTATGTCTATATAGCAATCTGTATGTGACATTTCGATTTACTATTTCATGCCAGACATGGTGGTGCATGCCTGTAATCTCAGCATTTGGGAGGCTGAGGCAGGAGGATCACTGTGAGTTCAAGGCCAGCCTGAACTACATAGCAAGACCCTGTCTTGAATAAATAAATAAATAAATTAATTAATTAATAGATGAAAAAAGTTTTTCTGCTAATCAGAAAAGAAAACAATAGTTTCACCAGGTGTGGTGGTGCACCTATAATCACAGCATCTGGTAGGCTGAGGCAGGAAGATTGACAACAGTGCTAGGCCAGCCTAGGCTGCTACAGTGATAGCAAGACTGTTTCAAAAAACAGAAAAAAAAAAAAAAAAAAAAAAAAAGAAAGAAAAGAAGGAAAAAAGAAAAAGAAAAGAAAACAATAGTTTCAATTTGGAGGTCATGAAATCTGCAGGCAGGACCGGAGCAGCCCCAGGAAGACTGGGCTCTGGGAGCCGGGGGCAGCCCCTTTCCCTCTCCCCTTTTCTACCTGCTGTAGGAACTTGGCTTTGAAGTACTTGCTTTTATCAATCTCTCTTCTCATTTTCAGGATTAGGAAAGAGACGATTTTCCTGAATCCTACCTGTTCCCTTTCCTGTGCTGGTCTTTTGCAATGCAGCCACACTCCTGGGGTTGCTGACCTCAGCGCCCCTGGCGTGTGAGCGCGGGTAAGCCTGGGTCTGGGGCGCTGTCTTGTGCACTGAGGGTGGCATGCGGCAGCCCTGCTCTCCACCCGACGATGCCAGGAGCGATCCCCTCTCCCTGCCTCCCTTTCTCCCATCAAAAATGTCCGCAGACATTGCAAAACCTTCCCTGGAAAGCAGTCCTCACACCTCAGGCACTACTGCTGTAGACTCAGAGAGAAAGAAGACCTAAGAGAAATTATGCGTGGTCTTCCAGCTACTATCCAACCAGGAGCAACGGGTACACCAAATCATGCTTCTGTTTCATTTTCTAGTCCAGAGTCAGTTACTGGTTTCTTTAACCAAGAAGTTCCAACTATTAGTTTAAACAAGGTTTGAGAATAGAGGGCACAGCGGAGGGAGAAAGAATTAATGTGTTATTTCCTCTTCCAGCCAACGACCGTGGTTGATATTTCTTAGCCATGACTTATCTCAAGTACTGCTTATCTTTTACCTTTGACAAGTCATATTTTGTGTATTGAGTCAATGCTCTGTTTTCCATTAAATGGCTCAAAGTTGGCTTTATGAAGTTGAAACAATGGTAGATGTGAAGAATTTGTATCCACATCTTACTTAATTTCTAAATCACGAGTTCTGTTTGTGTGTCAGTAACTCTGCACATGTATTCAACTTTAGATGACCACTGGCTTATGATGAGAAAGTAGAAGAAAAGTGTGAAGGACTCACCTTTGTCCTTTTTTTTTTTTTTTTTTTTTTCTGAGAAACAACCTGTTCTTTGCAGAAGGGTAAGTAGATCAGAATTTTCCCAGCCTGGAATACAAACACACTACCAGATGCCTAAAAACCCCACCTCGCTGTCCAGTGCAGCTCTCATGCCTGTTAAGCAAAGTCAAACTGTCTCCTCATTTCTCTTTTGACAGTGTTTCCCAACTCTTCCTGGCATTTCGGTGAAGTGTGGACATGATTCCCTTCAGCCTGGATCCTCATCCAGCTATGAGTACCTTCATGGGCCTGAACTCATTTCTTTGTGTATCTGTAATCCCCAGTATCCATGATGGGGTACTTGGCACATACTAATTGCTAAATAAGTACTGATTTAGTTTGAGTTGCATAAATAACTGAACCTATTCTTCTCAAACCTATGACTGCTTTAGAAGTAGTACTTATTCCATTTTGGAGTTTATACCTTTGGAATATCTCTTCTATGTCCAAAGGTTAGCACTGCTGTGTTACATTCAACAAAAGGTTAATTTCTTTTTCTTTTTTTCCTGGTTTCTGAAATCCTTCACAGATTTCAGGGGCTGTTTTTTCGTGTATTTTTTTGGAAAGTATACATCCACAAAACTTGCCATTATGTATGGTAGTGCGCACCTGTAATCTCAGAACTCAGGAGGCTGAAACAGGAGGATTGCCATGAGTTCAAGGCCAGCCTGGGCTACATAGCGAGACCCTGTCTCAAAAACAAGCAAACAAACAAACTTGCCATTTTAACCCACTTCTGAGCGCACAATTCAGTGGCATTAGCACATTTACATTGTCGTGTGGCCGTCCCCACTGTCCATCTCCTGAATGCCTTCATTTTCCCAAAAGTCAGTAACCTTTGACACTCCCTCCCTCTGCACAGCCTCAGGTCTGTGTATTAGGCAGACTGGGGTGGGGGATGGGGTGCCTATCCCTACGCCCCAGGGCTTGTCTGCTCCAGAGCCTAGGCCTTGCTTGAGCGCCCTATCATAGGTCACCCCTCCTGATGCTCGTGACATGCTCAGTGTCACAGGCTCCCGGCTGATCAAACCGTGGGGTCCTCAGAAGGGGTCCTGTGACATCAGTCCTCAGGAGAAAGTCATTAGGACAGGTGCATGGACAGATGGACAGGTGGATGGGTGGCAACAAAAGGTTAATTTCATCATCATCATCACCTAAGTGCTTCTTATATACCAGACATGTCACACATAGTCACAAATAGTTGGCTATTTTGCAATTACATTCAAAGTAGGCATTCTGGTTTTTTTTTTTTTTTTTTTTTTTTTTTTAGTACTTGATATTAAATCCAGGCCTTTACACTGAACTACATCTCTAGCACTTTTTTATTTTTTATTTTTTTAAGACAAAGTCTCACTTAGTAGTTCGTACTGGCCTTGAACTCACTATGTAGCCCAGGATGGCCTGGAACTCAGCAATCCTCCTGCCTCAGCCTCCCAATGCTGGGATTACAGGCATGTGCCACCACACAAGGCTAAAGTAGACATCCTTAAACCTACTTCTCATATAAGTTAGATAGTTTGAGCTTAGGGATTTTGAGTTACTTTCCCAAGGGTACCCAATAATAAGTGGGTCAGTTAAAAACAAGCTCAGATCTCTGATTTCTAAATATCTGTCTGCCTTTTCGAATGAGTCATTCCACTATGTCATAGCAGGGAATCGCAGGGGAGGCTCTGCTGTGGAATAAAAGATCTGCTCAGACTTTATTTTCTTCCCTACTGGGAAGAAAACCTTACGTGGTGGTCTCTTAGCTTTCCTCTCCACAGGAGTGAGTCCCTGACCTGTTACCTGGAGAATTCATTTGTTTGCAGCAACGCAGGGACCTCCTAGAAAGGTCACCTGGAGTAGTAAGAGTGCTTGGCATCCTTCAACCTCATTTCCTCTTGTTCTGTGCATCACAGCTCTGGCATTGGGTGAGAAGAGGCACAAGCAGTGTGGAGGGCATCAGGGTCATTGGTGCCAACAGGAGAAGGTGGGGTGGGGCGAGTGCAGAGAACCACGGAGCACCCCCAGGCCTCCTTCATGCCCTGCTGAGTCAGCCCGAGAGCAAAGCTTTTTGTAGTTTTTTCTATTCTTCTGCTCCTGGTCAATATTGGGCAGGGCAACTATGTAATTTATTGTCCAAACTAAGACAATCACACTGAGCTACTAGTGCCAACCAGAGCTCTCCTGGGGAAACCAGGACATAGAGACTTTTTTGAAAGTTCTGTTTCCTGCAACCCAGTCCCCGTGTGGGCTGGTGGGAAGACTTCACAAGGCACAAAGCATTTATGGGGTCTTTTCCTAGATGGATACCCCTGGATAAGCTAGCCAACCTTACTGAACTCAGTTTTCTCATCTGTAAAATCATCACAGTGGTATTTATCTCAGAGGGCTCACATGCTAGAACTAAAATGTCTTATGCACCGTATATAGTATATACTAGTCACTGGTGGTGGAAAGACTAAGAATTTTGTCTAGGTTTAGGAAAACCGTGGAAACCTTGAGGAATGATCTGAGTTTCAGATCCTTGGGGGTTTGGGAATCATTGGCCTTCTTTCTCATAGTTGGAAATAGAGCCCACTCATTTTGGTTGTTCAAGTACTATTCATCTACCATCTAGGAATAAGGAGGTGGAAAAGGAAAAGAAGCGCTTCAAAATATGCTTCTTGTGAGACATGGTGATGCATGCCTACAATCCCAGACACTTGGGAAGCTGAGACTTGGGAGGATTGCAAATTTGAGTTCAGCCTGGGCAGTTTAGCAAAACATTGTCTAGGCACGCGCACGCACGCACACACACACACACACACACACACACACACACACACACACGAGTGTTGAGAATAGGGATGTAGCTCAGTGCTCCCTGGGTTCAGTCCCCAAGAGCACCACTGTAGACCCACCATGCCACCGCAGGGAGAAGGCGGGAACTAATCTTGGTTGCTGTGTTTGTAGTTTCTACTCTAATAAAAAGGAACTGGAAGATAAAAAGAGCTAAAGACGTTGCGCTTACAACTGGAAAAGTACTCAAGTTTTGCCTTTTAACTTGTTTTCCTGGCCTGGGCAATGGGCTTGGAACCTTCTCATTGGACAGTGATCCTATAAGCACCCAAGCTCAGGGAGTATTTTTCAAGGCCAATTAGAATTTAGGAGGAAATTTTTGGTGCAGGGCCCCCTTAAGACAGCCTCCATGGAGGCCTCCTTGTCCTGAGGGAAGGCAGAAGGTGTCAGGGCGCCTCCCCCTTGCCTGACGCGTGCTAGGTTCCCTTGGATAGTGAGGCTGCTGAGCCTGACACTGCCCGTCACTCCCGACTGCATCAGTCACGCTAGAACAGCCAAAAGATGGATGCTGTGGCGTCTGCTGCCCGAGGCTGAGCTGTGCACACCAAGTAAGCAATAACCCCGAAAGCATCAAAGGGCGAGCGCACAGCACACCCTGTTTCCGGCCTCCCTTGCTGCCCGCACCCACAGCCCCGGGCTGGTGGGGCGAAGCGCTGCATTTTCCTCTTCTCGCGATTTTCAGCCCCCAGACTCTGCAATCCCTCGGACGAGGAGCAGATGGGCTGAAGCGCTAGAAGGCACATGGCTGGGGTAGTATTTTTGGTTTGGGCTGAACCCAGAAGTCCTGGAAAGAATGATTCTGACGCTCTCTGCCTTCTGGGAATCCGCGAGGCTCAGGCCGCCGCTGCCAGCCCCGCATGCATGCTCTGCACCCACGCAGACCAGACCAAGAGGCTGGTCCATGGCCTCGCCAGGTCTGGGCAGGGGTGGCGGAGGTGGTGACACAGCCCCGAAGGAGCTCCCCAGCCTGGCTCACAGCGCACTGCGCGTGCATGCAGGCATTCGCCGTCCCTGCGTGCAGTAAACAGCTGCATCGGGCAGAAGGTCCTCGGTGCTGGAGGCACACAGGGAACAAACAGACTTAACGTCCCTGTCGCCACCATTTGACAATCTAGCAGGGGCAGACAGAGTTAAAACCAAGCATAACAAGTAAAGCGTTTAGTGTGTTAGAAGGTATTAACTCTGGGGAAAAGAAAAAAGAGATCAGAGGAAAGGCAAAATCATGTGCTGGGGAGAGGGCGGCAGCAGCATTAGGGTGGGCAGACTCCACGAGCGGAGGAGGTACAAAGACATGGAGGAAGCGTTGACTGAGCCAGGCTCCTGACTGCGGGAAGCGCAGTCAAAGTAGGGAAAGGCTGGGGCAGAGGCAGGATGGGGAGAGGCCTGCGAGGGTGGGGAGGAAGGAGCCAGGGGAGGGAGCCAGGCGGGGAGCAGCAGAGGAAAGGCAGCGAAGCGGCGGTGCTGGCGGGCTCTGGCCTCCTGAGCCTTTTGAAGGACGCTGGCTTTTACTTGGCCTGAGACGAGGAGGCAGTTCAGGAATTTTGAACACAGAAATAGCACAATCTGGCATCTTTTAAAAAGGTCACTCTAGAACGACGGCAGCAGCAGTGGAAACATCATTTTTGGATCCCCAAAACTATGAATTCACTGGATATGGTGGTGCATGCCTGTAATCCCAGGGCTTGGGAAACTAAGGCAGGATTCCAAGTTCAGGGCAGCCTGGGCTACGTAGCGGTGAGGCCTGCGGGGGCAGCACACCTGTCCCTGGCAACTTGAGAAGCTGCCGCCGGCCACAGGCTCCTTTCCGGGGCACAGCCGGCTGAAGCCCACACCACCGGCAGTTCATTCAAACGGAACAGCACGGGAGCACACAGTGGAGACACGGGAAGAGAAGTCCTGGAGCAAAATGGTGGAAGAGGATAAACCAGGAAATCTCTGAAGCAAGCCACTGTGGGCTTTTTATTTTGTTTTGTGTTGATTTTTTGCGTCACTGGGGATTGAACCCAGGGCCTTGCACATTGTGAGGACTCCACCAAGGAGCAATGTCCCTAGCTCTATGTTTTTTTTTTTTTTTTTTTCGATTTTTAATACTATACAAAAAGACATATTCATTAAAATAAGTTATTTAGCACCAAGGAAAAAAAAAACCACAGGAGGGAGCTCAATGAAATTAGAAAAGCTACCTGAATGAAGGCTCTTTCTAGCAGTTTAAAAAATTTTAATTCCATAAAAACGAGCAACAGAAATGTATTAAATTCAAAACCAAACAAAATTTTACATGAGAAAAACTTAATATTCCCACAGATCATGACGTTGTGCGAAGAAGAAATGTTAAAGAAAAACACCCCAAAGACAAAAAACTGTAGCATTCTTTTTTCAAAATGACATTACAATTAGACGAGTGTAATCACAGATAAACTCAGAAAAGAGGTGCCAAAACTGAGGAAATAGAGAGATAAAGGGAAAAAAAATTTAAAGTACAAACTAGACTGAATATAAACAATAAATAATAGCAGAAATAGTAAAAAGGCAGAAAATTTTACAAATGAAAAAGTTATGAAAGCCGAGCATGGCGGTGCATGCACACCTGTAATCCCAGCGCATGGGAGGCTGAGGCAGGAAGGTCCCTATAAATTTGAAACCAGCCTGGGCTATATAGTGAGTTCAAGGCCAGCCTGAACAGTGAGATGCTGTCTCAAAAAACAAAATAAAACAAAACCAATAAAAGTAATAAAAACATTTTTAAAAGGACTTAAAGTGATAAATATTTATGTTAGGCAAAAAGATACAATATCAGTGTAATAGGAGTCCTGAAGAAGAAAACCAAAACAAAGAAACAGAATGAGTACTACATACAATAACTCAAGCAAATGTTCTTAAATTCCAAAACAACAAAAAACTTAGATTTGAAAGTATATATTGTAAACACATATAATGCACATAGGAACAAACAAAAATAGATTCTTCTTGACTTAAAATGCTTGTGGTCTTGACTTAAGATGTTTTGATAAGCTCATCTCCATAAACTCATAAGAAAATATTCTTGCAGCCTGGTGTGGTGGTGCATGCCTGTGATCCCAGCAGTCAGGAGGCTGAGGCAGGAAGATTGCTGTGAGTTTGAGGCCAGCCTGGGCTACGTAGTTACTTCAACACCAGTCTGACCTACACAGAGGAAAAAAAAAATTCTAGCCAGGCAGAATGGAGCATGCCTGTAATCTCAGCACTCTGGGAAGTTGAGGCAGGAGGATCACAAGTTCGAGCTCAGCCTGGGCAATTGAAGGGCTTAGTGAGACCCTGTCTCAAAATAAAAAGTAAAAAGGGCTGAGGATATAGCTCAGTGTGAGGGCCTTACTTCAATCTCCACTACCAAAAAGAAAAAAAAAAAAATCCTAAGTAAAAAATTCATTTAATACACTTGACCTACTGAGCATCATAGCTTAGCAACACAGGAACTGCATAATATGTGTTGTCTACCCTCATGATCTCGTGGCTCACTGGGAGCTGTGGCTCACTGCTGCTGCCCAGCAAGCATCAAGAGAGCAGCCTGGGAAAAAGTCAAAATCAAAATTTGCAATATAGATTCTACTGACTGCATATTGCTTTTTCACTATCATAAAGTCAAAAGATCCTAAGTTAAAAAAAAAAAACTTATAAAAAAGATGTTAAGTTAAACCTGGAACAAAAAGTAATATACAGAGTCTACCAAAAAATGTATACACACCTCAGCAGTTTGCTGTACTCATGAAGGTCTTGAAGCCAATGGCCACCATTTGTGCACCTCTTACAATTATAGAGGCCAAAGGTAACTTGTATTAATCTCACGATGTCTCAACAAATTTAGTATCAAAATATACAGTTTTTCTTTTCCTGATGCTCTTGTCTCAACCTCCTGAGTGCTAGGATTACAGGTGTGCGCCATTAGGCCTGGCTCTGGAGTAACATATTAAAAATGTTCAAGGAAAGACAATGTGAAATAAAAGGAAAAAAATTTGAGACAGAATCTCACCATATGCCCAGGCTGGTCTTATACTTGTGGGTTCAAGTGATCCTCCTGCCTCAGCCTTCTGAGTAGCTGGGACTAGTAGTGTATGCCAATGCACCCCTCTTGAACTAAATGGTTTTCTTTGTTTGTTTTTTTGAGACAGGGTCTCACTATGTAGTTCAGGTTAGCCTTGAACTCATTGTGTAACCCAGGCTAGCCTCAAACTTGCAGTGATCCTCCCGCCTCAGCCTCTTGAGTGCTGGGATTATAGGCATGCACCACCATGTCTGGCTGAACTAAAGATTTTAAAATCACAAAATTTATCTTAAAGTGGAAAGTTCACTGAGAAATTCATCAGTGTGCAGGAGCTGAAGGAAGATTGCTCCCGTGCGCCCTGCTTAAGGAATTTACTGGACCATGCACTTCAGACACTGAATGTGATATGAGAGCAGTCAGCACAGCGATTGTTGGTATTAAACTCATTTGCTTATAGAATTAGATTACATGAGAGTCAAATGAGGGTAGGCTGGGTACAATGGTGCATGCCTGGAATTCTAGTACTCTGGGAGGCTGAGGCAGGAGGATTGCACATTCAAGTCCAGACTGGGTGACTTAGTGACTTGTGAGACCCTGTCTCAAAATAAAAAATAAAGAGCTGGTATGTAACTCAATGTGAAGGTCCTGGGTTCAATCCCCAGTATTGCAAAAAAAAAAAAAAAAGGAAAAGTGGGCCGGTGAGATGGCTCAGTGGCGTGAGCACCTGCCTGGAAGTGACCCCAGTTTGACTCCCGAAACCCACATAAGGAAAAGAGGCCAGTGATATTGCTCAGAAACATGGGCACCTGCTGGCGCACAAGGTCCTGAGGTCGACCCCCGGTACCCACAAAAAAAAAAAAAAGGAAAAGAAGAGAGCATAATATATGTAAAGAGCTGTATGCTCTGCTAATGCAAATTTAGTACATCCATTAAAAAATAAAAAGGAAGGGATGAGTGCTTGAACAACCCCAGCACTGCCAAAAAGACAGATAGATATAGATAGATAGGAATTAAATAAGGATGGCATAAACAACATTTAAAAACTTTTTAATAATCATAATTAGTAGTGATGTATTGGTATGAGATTGTTATATTTATGATGTGGGATAATGCAAATGAGTAATTGTAGGTGACTATAATTCTATATCCCTGGGTCCTTAAGAAACAGGATTCTCAGAACCTGAACTGGAATATCAGTCCTGAATTTGAGGTGAAATTATCACTATGAACTCTTGAGGTGCTTTTCCTTCACATACATATATTTTCCCTCTAGTTCTGAAATTGGACCTGAGTCTTGGTGGGCCTCATTCACCTTCATGCAGCCTGCTCTGTCATATGAGAAGAGCTCAGGAACCTTGCCAGCCCATCTCTTCCGGACACCACTCCATGGACCCATTTATTCTCACTGTCCTGCTTTACCATCCTGGCTCCCTTATTCTTCAGCCTCTGTTTCCTGCTGGTTTATCCGATAGATGATAGCAAATTAGTTCATGTTGGTAATGGTTTAACAGGATCTGCTTGGATATGGTCAATGCTTCTATTTGCACAAATGCATTATAAGCCGTGACTCAGAGAAGTCATTCTGACACTCAGCGGAGGCTAAAGAACCTCACTGCCAATGTAGGAGCTCAGTTTTCTGCCAAGCAAAAGGCCACTCTGTGTCCTGCCCTAAGAATAAACTCATGATGAATTCAGCCTAAGGATTTGCTCTAATTGTACCATCCTTCCATTCATCCATCCATCTGTCCATCTGTCCATCTGTCTATCTGATTTTTTGAGACAGGGTCTCACTACACAGTTCAGGCTGGCCTCGAACTTGCTATGTAGCCCGGGGGGCCTCTGTCTTAAGATCCTTCTGCCTAGACCTTCCCAGTGCTGGGATTGCAGAACCATGCTCTGCTTCTACTGGGAGCCTTCCCTAGACCCCCTCTGTTTCTTGTGGCCACAGTAGATTGAAGTCAGTTATCCAAGTGCTTTCAGTCATGTATGAGCACTGAGCCCCGAGAAAGCGGCCCCGGTTAGGGAGGAAGAGGCAGAGTCCAACTCGGAAAGGATTTTCAGTGTAGAGGCGAAGAGTCCCGTGTTTTGGGTCAGTTGATTAACATGATGAGTCTGCTCACTCTCACCTAAACCTAGTCTGGGCACAGAGTTCAAAGTCATGAGTGTGTGAGGAGAATTCACCGCCTCCCATCATTTCTGCATCACTCCTCCAAAGAAGGGGGTACAGAGGCATTTGCTAACAAAAAGTTGCATGTTTTTTGTTTTCTTTTTTGTTCCCTCTTCAGCATCCAGGCTGTGTTCTCTTAGCCATGCTGTGCACGGAGCCCAGCTGCTCAGCACCCACCTGGCCTGACGGACACCCCAGGCAATGGGCAGGAAGTACCTGCAGCCGGCGAGTGGAACAGAGAGTGGTGGACACCCCCCCCCCAGCTCCAGCCTTACAGGCCCCTGGAAAGAGGGTCAGTTTCAGTCCCCCAGAGTCATCTTTGGCCTCTGAGACAAAAAGAATTACACAGGAGAGAAGAGTGTTAGGACAACATGCACTGGGCGTGACTATATTTGTGTCACAGTATTTTCAAAGACAGCTTCCTCTTTGTTTTTATTCCCTGGAGATGCCCAAGTAACTGGCATGGGAGTTGTATGAATTCTTGTATGTTATAGGACTTTAAGATTCCCAACTGCCCTTAAAGTATCCCTGAAAAACCTTGTAAAATTGTACAAACATTTGATGAAAGCTTTTTTTTTTTTTTTGTGGTACCAGGGGTCAACCTCAGGACCTTGTGCGCCAGCAGGCACCCGTGCCGTTGAGTGATATCACCAGCCCTTTTCTCGTATGTGTGTTCCGGGAGTCGAACTCCGGCCCTCGCGCTTGCCAGGCAGGCACTTATGCCGCTGAGCCATCTCACCGGCCCCACTTTTTTTTTTTTCCTAGAGAATTTGCCTATAGCTTTTATCAAGTGTGTGTGACCAAAAAGTATCAATGAAAAAAAGAACACTGTCCTTTTACTAACCCTACAAGATAAATCACATTCTCTTTTTTGCTTTCTGCTACCTTCTCTCATGATGTTCACTTCTCACTGGGCATGGTGGCACATGCCTATAATCCCAGCACTCGGGAGGCTGAGGCAGAAGGATTGTGGGGAGTTGGGGCCAGCCTGGGCTACATAGTGAATTCAAGAGAGATCCTGTCTCAAATAAAACAAAACAAGTAATGTTCATTTGTCATTTATAACTATTTTAAAAAATGAACTACAGCTATTCAGGAGGCTGAGGCAGGAGGATCACAAATTAGAGGCCAGTTTAGGCAACTTATTGAAACCCTGTCTCAAAGTTAAAGAAAAAAAAAAGCCAGGTGTGGTGGTGTACACCTGTAAACCCATCACTTGGGAGGCTGAAGTAGAAGGATTGCTGTGAGTTCAAGACCAGCCTGAACTACATAGTGAGACTCTGTCTCAAAAATCCAAAAGCAAACAAACAAACAAACAAATAAAAAGATTAAAAAAAAAGAGATAAAAGGGGCTGAGGATGGATGTACCTTAGTGGTGGAGTGCCCCTGGGTTCCATCACTATACTAGAAACAAAATAAAAAAATAAAAAATGTAATAAACTTGCAAGTATTTGCCTTTTGATTTCCTTTAGCTTTCATGAAGACCCTGTAAGGCCTCATTTTACAGAGGAGGAAACAGTGTCAGAGAGGCAGGTAGAGGTGGGAGAACTAAGGAGGACTGAGATTTGGGTTCAGGTCTCTCTCAGATCATTCTTTTCCTGCTGCATTCAGGGTTGAAACAGTTCAGTGTGCTTTCTCTCTACTTGTACCAAGAACCAAAATGATGTATGCATATAGAAAAAAATGAACTAAAGCAACTGTTTTGGGGGGAATGAAAGGCTGTTTGATTTATAAACAGCTCTCCTTGGACCACCTTACTGGGGTGGGGTGGGATAGAAGGTTTCTTCCTCAGGACCTGTTGAAGGGCGAGGAGACCTATCTCTGACCACAGCTGTCTCCTGATTTTCATCTGTTAAGGGTCAGAACTGGGAGGAGCTCCGCAGAGAAGTTCAAAATACCCTCGCTGTGCCATCACTGCAGCGCTGTATCCTGTGGAAGTACAATACCCAAAGATACATCTGGCTCCGGGAGGTCACACCTCAGTGAGCCCCTCACTCCCTCAGCTGCGTTCTTTCTGACCTGGGCTAACATCACACCCGGGAAGATGGGGCAGGAGAACTGTGCGGCACCGACTGAAAGCAGCAGTTCTACAAGGTGGTTCTCCTTAATCCTTAGGTGTTCTGCCAGGCCGAGCTCTCTCCGTCTTCTGGGTCCATGGTGACTCCCAGGCAGGAAAGGACTTGCCTCTGGGCGCCTGCCCCCCCCCTTCCTGCCCCTGATTCCTGACAGAAGCGCAGAATCTGCTTATGTAATGTTTCCTGCTCACTGAGCTGCGCTGTTTCCCAGCCCCGGGCAGCCAACAGGGATGGAAAACAAGCCTCACTAATGGGGTCCAGCTGAGTACCCTGCGTTTGCTGGCACAGTTTAGGGAGCCCACGGAGCCCATGCGAACTGTCCCGGGGCTGTTGCAAACCACCCCACCAGTGGAATTCTCCAGTTCATCTGCTCAGTTCCTGTTTCCTCCCCATGAAACCGTTGGCTGGGGATCACAGAAGGGTCACATTTTGCTCCACTTTGCCCTGGGGTTGCTGCCTTCTGGGTTCCTGGTATAGACTGATTTTGTCCTCCCACTTTAAGTTCACACACGGAAGCCCTAATTCCCCCAAGGTGCTTGTGTTAGGAGCTGGGATCTTTGGGAGGTGAGTTCACGTGAGGTCATGCAGCTGGCGTCTGTGAGGGGTTTAGTGCTTGGTTTTGTTTTTGTTTTTGTGTTTTTCCTATACTGGGGATTGAACCCATAGCCTTCACACTGAGCTACATTCCCAGCCCTTTATTTTTTATGTTGAGGACAGCGTCTTGCTAAGTCACTAAATTACCCAGGCCGGGCTCAGATTTGCAAGCCTCATACCTGTGCCTCCCAGAGTGCTGGGGTTACAGGTGTGCGCCACCACACTTGGCTGGATTAGTGGCCTGATAAGAAGATGAGAGACAAAGTGAAGAGAAAGATAGCAAGGTGCTGGTCTGCAGGCCAGGGGCACGTCCTCAGCAGGACCCCATCGTGACCTTGGACTTCCTACCTCTCAAACTGTGAGAAGTAAATGTCTATGCTTCGGGCTGCTGGGTCAGGGGTATTATGTTGTACTGGCCTGGGCAGACCTGGGCTCTGGTGAGGTTCAGGCAGCAAGTGATCGGGTACGAGACGATGTCCTCTTGGGTTGCTGCTCTATCTGGACCCAAACACTCTCAACCCCAGGTCCCCCCCATGGAGTAGGAAATTGGTTGGAGGCTCTGGCTATGGAAAGGACAGACATTGGCTAGTTTTGGTCTCCTTTCTGGGTGTTCCTTACCTCCCACCCCAGCTTTCAAGGACAGGGACAGGTGCTGGCATCCTGCTGTTAGGAACCAGAGGGACCTCAGATTCTAGCTTAGGTTCTGCCACTGACCAGATGGCCGGGGTTAGGCAGCTTGCTTTTTCTCTCGGGGCCACAGACACTCACCTGGCTGCCGCTTCTTCCATGCGTTGATAGCAAATGTGCCCAGCGCCTGCTTTGTGCCAGCTCTTCCAGCTCTGGAATATGGCGCTAAGCAGGGCAGCAGTGGCTCCTGTCCTCGTGGAACTTGCACTGCATGGCGAGGGGACAACAGGCAGGTAACTACTTATGGTGCAAAGTGCTCTGAGGGAGGTAAACAATGGTGAAACAGGCGGTAACCTGGAGGGTGGGGTAGGGACTTTGTTTTCTGTTTGTTTGTTGTTTGTTTTTTTTTTTTGCCAGCATCATTTATTCATCTTATACATCCTTATAAAGTTTATTATCATACATACAGATTAACAGCCAGACTAACAGGCCAAAAAAATCTGAAACACATAAAATGATTATAGTAAATCAAAGTACATTTTTAGATACGTTGTCCATGTTGGATTACAATAACTTCATTCTCTTTATCTTTTCCTATTGTTTGTATTTTATTTTGTACTTTATTTATATATTAAAGTACTCATATAAGAGAAAATATGTGATATTTAAGCTTGTGCATCCATTTTCCTACAAATGACTTGAGTTTATCCTTCTTTGTAGCAGAGTAGTACTCCATTTCGTATAAATATCACATCTTTTTTTTTTTTTTTTTGTGGGTACCGGGGGTCGACCTCAGGACCTCGCGTGCCAGCAGGCGCCTGTGCCGCTGAACGATATCACCTGCCCTTTTTTCGTATGTGGGTACCAGGAGTTGAACTCAGGACCTCACGCTTGCCAGGCAGGTGCTTATGCCACTGAGCTATCTCACTGGCCCATTATATCACATCTTTTAAATCCATTTATCTGTGATGGACATATAGGCTAATTCCAAGATTTAGCTATTGTGAATTATGCTGCTATAAACATGATATGCATACATCACTGTGGTATGATGTCTTTAACTTTTTGGGGAAGGTGCCTAGAAGGGGTATAGCTGGGTCGAATGAAGTTTCTATTTTTAGTTTTTTTCTTTTTTTTTTTAATATGCAGGTACCGGGAGTCGAACTCAGGATCTCATGCTTGACAGGCAGGCGCTTACGCCGTTGAGCTATCTCACCGGCCCTATTTTTAGTTTTTTGAGGACTCTGTACTGATTTCCATAATAGCTGTACCAGTTTATAGTCCCACCAACAATAATGAATGGTTCCTTTCTCCCAACCACAGCCCCTCCAGCATTTGTTATTGGTTGATTTCTTGATGATAGCCATTCTTTCTGGAGTGAGATGCAATCTCAGTGTTGTTTTAAATTGCATTTCTCAAATGGCCAGGAATGGCGAACATTTTTTCATGTATATATTCTTTATTCGCCATTTGTACTACTTCTGAGAAATGTCTGTTCATTTCAGAATGCTTTTTTGTTTGTTTGTTTTGTTTTGTTTTTTGAGACAGGGTCTTGCAATATAGTTCAGGCTGGCCTTGAACTCACTATGTAGCCTAGGCTGGTCTCGAACTCATGGCAATCCTGCCTGATGTCCATTTTTTGATTGGGTCTTTAAATTTAGGGAAATCTAATTTTTTTGTGTGTTCTTTATATATTCAAGATATTAGTCCTTTGTCTGAGGAGTAGCTGGCAAAATTTTTTCCCATTCTGCAGATGGTCTCTTCACTCTGTTGGTGGTTTCTTTTGCTGTGCAGAAGCTTTTTAATTTAATGTGATCCCATTTGATGATTCTTGGTGTTATTTCTTGTGCAAACAGGGTTCTATTCAGAAAGTATTTGCCTATATCTATGTCTTCAAGAGTTTACCTATTTTGTCTTCCAGCAGGTTGTTTCTTTTTTAATATTTAGATCTTTGATTCATTTTGATTTTAGTTTAGTGCATGGTGAGAGAAATGGGTGTAGGTTTAATTTTGGTGTGTAGATAGCCAGCTTTCCCAGCACCATTTGTTAAAGAGGCTATCTCTCCTCTAGCGAAAGGATTTGGCCCTTTAGTACAAGACAAGATAGCTGAATGTGCCTGGAGTTGTTTTGGCATCCTCTATTCTGTTCCATTGAGCCACAAGTCTGATTTTGTGCCAATCACTGTTTTTATCACTGTAGCTTTATCACTGAAGTCTGGAATTGTGGTGCTCCCAGGCTTGCACTCATTGTCCAAGATTGCTTTTGCTATTCTAGACCTTTTCTAGTTCCATAGGAATCTTAGGGTTGGTTTCTCTAGTTCTGTGAGGAATGCTACTGGCATTTTGATTGGGATTGCTTTAAATCTGTATAACAGTTTTGGAAGTACGGCCATCTTGAGTATATTGGTTCTGCCTATCCAGGAACAGGGGATAGCTTCCTAATATCCCCTTTAATCTCTTTTTTCAGAGTAGTGTAGTTTTCATTGTAGAGGTCTTTTACTTCCTTGGTTAGGTTAATTGCTAAGTATTTCTTTTCTCTTTATGTTATTATGGAAGGTATTTTTTTCCCTAACTCCTCTCTCAGTTTGTTATTGGTATACAGGAAAGCTTTTGATTTTTGAGTGTTGACTCGAGAGTGACTTTCAGGAGATGATATTTATTGAAAAAATTCCACCTGCATGCTGAGCAGGTACCAGCCCTGCTAGTCATGGAAGAGCTTTCCAGGAAGAGTTATGAGCTAATAGAAATAAAAATGCTTTAGAAAGGATGTAGTGTAGCACAGAGGCCATGTTTGATAGAAGGGAAACTCCTTCAGTCTCTGGCTTTGCCCCCCTTTTCTGATCAGGCTGAGAGTGGGTTCGGGTCTCTGGTGTCTGGAAACTGTGTTAGGGTCCGTTTAAGTCACGTAGGAGGCCAGTGGCAGGGCTTCTAGGACAAGGGTATGGAAGAAAGATGAGTGGACTGAGAATTCTGTTCTCTTTAAGGACACAACCATCTAGTCTATGCAGATTCTTGTCTCACAGCCTTGCATCCCCAAATGCTCAGTCCTTTATCATCCTTCTTTCAGTATTCAGCTGGCAGTTTGGAACACCTGCTAAGAGACAGTGATCCTCCCCTCCTCCGAGCAGGCAGGAAGTAACACCCTGTCCTCCCATGTGCAAAGGCCACTTCCCCCATCCTGCTGACCTTGGGCCTATATTGGCTACAGTCCACCTTGCTTGCTATCTTGCTCTCCAGCTGGATCCATTTGGAAAGCTGGCGGGGCCATGAGAAGAACCACAGTGGTTCAGCATGCAGCTTCTCTCTCTGGAGAAATGTCATCTTGAGGTGTGGGGAGTGGTCACACAGCACGCCTTCTGGGAATCCCAGTGGCAGAGTTTTCTCACTGGGCATCTGAAGAGACCAGCAAGGCGGGGCACTGTTTCAGATTCTCTCTGGGCACCTTTTCTTACAGCTACGAGCACTGCACAGGGAGCCACAACCTTGGATTTCCACTTGCTAAGCCTGATATCTTTTATATCTTTTAGTTGTGCCCTTTCAATTCTTGACATTTTATAGCTGAGTGACTTTAGGGGAACAGTGATTTTCTAACTTCAGCAGTTGTCAGAATTCTCTAAGAGCTTGTCCTGTAATCCCAGCTACTCAGGAGGCTGAGACCGGAGGATCACAAGTTCAAGGCCAGCCTGGACAACTTAGCAAGACCTGTCTTAAAAAACAAAATGAAGGGCCAATGAGATGGCTCAGTGGCATAAGCACCTGCCTGGCAAGCGCGAGGTCCTGAGTTCAACCCCTGGTACCCACGAAAAAAAAAAGAAAAGAAAAGAAAAGAAAAAAAATACCCCCCCCCAAAACCAAAACAAAATAAACAAACAAAAAAACCAGGCTGGAGATGTATCTCAGTGTGAGGCCCTAAGTTCAACACCCAGTACAGGAAAAAACCCCTGCAGATTCATCAACCTGCTCAACCAGTAGTACATTAGGCAGGGGATCAGGTATTTGTGTCACTCCTACCTCCTCCACTGACGCCCTTCGCACCTCTGGGGTGTCTCTGCTGTCTGAAAGCTCTTTCTGTAGCTCCTTAAGAAGGTGGCTCATTCTCCTTCACATCTTACCTCAGATGCCACCTTCTCAGAGAAGCCCTTGCTGGCTTCATCTAAATGGCCCTCCCTTATTTATTTTGCCTACCACTCTAACATTAATGATCTTTTTTATGCTTTTTTATTGTTTATTGTAGGTTCCTTGCCGTTAAGGACTTTGTGTGCCTTGGACACTATACTAACCAGTGTTCAGCAAATATTTGTAGAATAAGACCAGGGGTTTCTCAAGACCAGGGGTTCTCACACTTTAGTGTGCAATGAAATCACCTGGAAGGCTTTTACAAACAGGATTGCAGAAAGGGATTAAAACAAAAGAATTAAGACTTCCCAGGAGGAATGTGATCATTACGTACTTACACACACACACACACACACACACACACACCAGGATTGCACAATCTTCATTCCCAGAGCTTCTGATTTTAATTTTTGGAAGTGGAGGTGGGGGTGGGGCATTTTAACAAGTTCCAGGTGCTGCTGATTCTGCTGACCCAGACATGGCACTTTGAGGGTCACTGCACGAGGCTGAGCCCCACTTGTCCCCCATGTGCCACATAATGATGTTCTGGTTAGTGACAGATCACACATACAGGAGCAGTCCCTGAATCTGCAAAATTCCTATTGCCCAGTGATATCACAGCCATCCTAACGTTCTGTGGAAATGCATCCCTCATGTTCATGGTGATGCTGGTGTAAATAAACCTATTCTGCTACCAGTCATACAAAATTCAGAATACAAGGCTTGATTGTGATAATACATATATGACTGTTACTGGTTTGTGTACTATACTTTTATATATATAAATATGGGTTCGGGGAGTGGAACTCAGGACCTCGCGCTTGCTAGGCAAGCACTTATGCGGCTGAGCTTTATCACCGGACCTTGTACTATGCTTTTTATCATTACTTTAGAGTGTACTTATTCAATTTAAATTTTAAAATGTTTACTGTAAGATGGCAAGTCATGTTACACCAGCAGTAGCCTCATACATTTTGTGTTATTGCATCTCTTGATGTGTCCTTTGTTGTGTCCTTGATTTAGTCTCATGTTGTTTTGCTGCTCATAGCCTAGGTGTGTAGTAGGCTATGCCATCCAGGTGTGTGTACACACTCAGTCACGTTCTCGCGATGATGAAATCAATCAACAAAGTTCTCAGAAGCAGTACACGGCTGTGCTCAGCAGTAAATCATACAGAGGAGCCTGAGAGGAGGACTTCAGGCTAAGGGACAGAAGTCAAGATGGCTGACCTCAAGGCACCGTCGAAGGCAAAGGGCTCCAGGACAACGCTAAAGCCTCTTTGTTCTTGGAGACCCTGGGCTTCAGAGGTGAAAGGCTGCTTTCTCATGAGGAAGCTGAGGCGAATCAGCTGAGCTTTCCTTTCATGGCTGCCGAAATAAGCAGAACTAGAAGTGTTACTTAGGCATCTAAACTGAACAAACAACATATTCTCAAGTTGCAGTGGTGTCCTGTGTTTCTGAATCCATTCTGTCTTCCACAATTCCAAAAGATCTAAATCAGAGGTTACAAGTGGGAAAAGGAAAAATTCTTATCTTCGTCCAAAGGCAGCTTTTATCAAAGTGCTCTCTGAAAAATATTAGTTCTATAAGTTGCCTATGATGAAAGAGTTCCACAGTCAAATGACATTCTGAGATGTTGAAAACCATGTCCCCTTCTCTGAGACTCATGGAGCATACCTGAAAAGTCTTAAGAGTCTGGAAATCCATTTAAGATTGTTAAGTGCAGTCAGTGGAAATGGGACTAAAGAGCATTTTTGCCTATAACACATATTTGGAAGCAAATATTTAGAGAAGACCTACCTTTGGATACCTTCTCTGGTCAAAGGGAGTGTTTTGTTCTAGATGGAAACTTCGTGTACACATTTGAGGATATTCTAACACAAACAGACACGCACAGGCACACGTGTGGCCACTGCCAAACTCAGTCCCCAGACAGGCAGGGATGGAAGCATCTGTAGTGAACAGCCCAGTTCTCTTCCCTCCCAGCTGGAAGTTCCCCTGAGGTGCGACATTCCTTGCTCCTGGGTTGGAACCTGGGCCTGCTCTTTAATGGGGCAGTGAGGGTGGGTGGAAGAGGAGAAGGAGGAGGAAGCTCTGGGAGTGAGTGATAGGCAGGCAGGAAAACCAGCACCTGGGCAGCACAGAGTGGAATTTTCCTTGGAAATCTTTTGGAACTGCAGTGGGTTTGAATGTTGCACCCATGTCCACCGAGGTCCCAGGGCTAAGTGACTTCTGTCTTCATTTCCAGTAATGATTAACATCGCTGCAGTGACCACAACTTAGAGATAACTGTGGGGGTGGAAGCAACAAGAAGCCTCTCCCGAAGCCTGAGTGAAATCTGTGCTCCACTTCTAACGGTGGCGGGAGGAGGCCTGAGCCCCTAGCATGTTGGGAGCACTGCTCTGCCTTTTCTTACACACTGCGCAGTAACTTACTATGTTATTTTGGCACAACACCTAGTTGGAGAAACTAGTTCATATTTTCATCATCCTAGTGACCCTGCAGATGTGTTAGGAAACAGGAGACCGAGACACCAAGAAATCCTTTTGGGGTAGGAGCGGGGAAGACCACAGCTGTCTCCAGGGCCTCACCACGGGGTCCAGCCCCACATTTCACATTGAATAAACAAGCCAGATCTGGTAACCAAGGGGGTCAGAGTCCTGGCCTAGGGGAGGGGATGCCCCTTGTGTAGCCCCTCACTGCAGAGGAATGCTTTGCCTCTGCCCCCAGCATCAAACTAACTCTTAAAAAAAGAAAAGTATGTTTTTGTTTTGTGTTTTAGATTTTGTCTATTTCCAAAGGCTTTCTCCTTCCTTCTCTCTTTCTTCTTCCTTTCTTCCCTCCCTTTCTGCCCAAGAAAAAGGCAAGGACAGAAATCATTACCAAATTTGAGAGAGGTAGCAGTAGAGAATCATCAGAATCTGCAGCAATAGAGAAGCTGCTTCACAGCGTGAGAGGGCTACTTTTTGCAGACACGGTGTGCGCCCTTTGCATGTAGAAACAAAGAGGATCTTGAGGTTTATCTCTAAGAGAAGCTGAAGGTTAATCTCTTGCACAGGACCCTCGATCACAATCTCAGCTCCATGTCTTTCCCTCCCTCCAGGCTGGAAGGGAGAGCATTTATTTGTTACTTAAGGTTGAGTTCCGTGGAGCTCTGTGCTGGCGTCTCTTTGGAACTTTAAAGCGGAGCATTAAAGTTGTACAGAGGACGTGGCCAGCTCTGGATTATGTGGAAGACATGGCCAGCTTGTTGCATGGAGGGTGCAGGAGCAAAAATAGCAAAAAAAAAGGGAAAGGGGAGGGGGAGACATGCAGGTTCCAGTGTGTTGCTGGTGGGGTCTCTAAAATATTGGCCAAGTTTCTATCTAATTAATTATGTGTGTTGTTTTCTCTGAATCTTATGTAATGACTTGAGCTATGAATAAAAAGCATAGGAATACCGTATGTATTTCCCAAAATAAACCCAGGACTGGACTCATACCATACGCAGCACAGCTTGACACTTTGACACTTGTCACTTTGTTCCTCAGTGACAGCCCCAAGGATGGGCCACAGTCAGGGACCTAAGACAGCTAAGGACATAAAGACTCTCAGATGGTGGAGTTGGGAGGACCTGGGGCTCATCTCATCCTTTCTCCTACCTTCTAGTTCTTGTATAGTGAGTGACTAGCGGGAGAGTGCTCCTGATTTTGTCTCAAATAACCCATACATGAGGATGAACACCTTGTCACAAGGATGTGATTAGTCTACTCTCGTGTTTAGTTTTTGAGACTCTGGTCTCATGGTTGAGAATGATTAATATTATCAAGGGCACATGTGTTGTATCTGGCACTATGTCCAGCACTTGTAACTCATCTTACCTCATTTAGTGTAACAGCCCGATGAGGAAGATGCTGCATTTTATGGAGGAAAAGACCAATGCATAGAAAGGTGAGTGACTTTTTCTAGGTCACAGTTTGCAAGAGACAAAGGTAGGGCTTAAACTCAAGTTTGCTATTCTGCTCTTCCATTTGTAAGAAAGCCTTATGTTAGAGCCAGGTGTGGTGGTGCAAGGCTGTAATCCCAGCTCTCAGGAGGCTGAGGCAGGAGGATTGCTGAGTTCAAGGCTATCCAGGACAACATAGTGAGTTCAAGGCCAGCCTGAACTACATAGCAAGATTTTTGTCTTAAGAAAAAGAAAAAGAAAAAGAAAAAAAAGAAAGAAAGAAAGAAAGAAAGAAAGAAAGAAAGAAAGCCTTATGTTAGAAAATGGTTGTCTCTTATTTCTGTATCATTGGTTTTTATGTGCAAGTCAAAAGACATTCTCTTGCAAATAATCAGAAGTTCATAATTAGGATTGCCAAATTTGGCAAATAAAACCACAGAGTATACGGTACATTTGAATTTCAAGTACAAAGCATGTCATTTTTAAGGTTAAGTATATCCCAAATATTTTGAGTATGATTGTTTCCCAAATATTACATGGAACATATTTATAACCAAAAAACTTCTAGGCAAGGTGACACATGCTTGCAATGCCAGCACTCTGGAGACTGAGGCAGGAAGGTTGCCATGAGTTTGAGGCCAGCCCGGCCTACATAGTATATGTGCTGCTGAAGCAAGCATGAGGCTGGATTATGTAGTGAGTTCAAAGTCAGCCTGGACTCTGTGTCAAAAAAACAAAAATAAAAAATAAAACACCAAAAAATTTCTGTCTGAAATTCAGATTTACCAGATGTCTTATATCTTACCTGGCATCCATAATCACAACAAATGCAATAGAGTTGGCAAGTTGAGTCCCTCTGAAGGCAACTTAGGGCTGCTCTCTTCCACAGCAACTGCTCTCCTTGGTCATTTTGGTATAACTTGGATCGTGAATGTCCCCTCAAGGCCCCTGTGTTGAAGGCTTTGTCCCCAGCCCCTGGTGCTATAGGAGACAGCAGAACCTCTAGGAAGTGGGGCATTGTGGGAGGAAGTCAGGTCACTGGAGGTGTGACCTTGTTAGGGCCACCGGGACTTCAGCACTTTCCTATCTCTCTTTGCTCCTGGCTACCATGAAGTGAGCATGATATTCTGCCTTTTCATAGGCTCAGAAGCAAAAATCAACCAAACATGGACTGAATCCTCTGAAACTGTGAGCCAAAATAAACCTTTCCTCCTATAAAAGGCTTCCCTCAGACATTTTGTCACAGTGATGCAAAGCTGATTAACACACCCAAGGCCTATTCTTCCAGGCAGTCTATGGATCTCCTCAGTCCCACGGTCCCTCAGTGTCTGCTTTCTTTGTGGATTCCAGAGTCTGCTTTTTGGTCAGCTATTTGTGTGGCAAATATCTTCTTTTAGTTTGTCTTGCCTTTTCACTTTCTTCATGAGATCTTTGATAACAGATTTTCCTCATTTTAGAGTAGTCAAATTTATCTATCTTTTCCTTTATAGTTAGTTCTTTTGGTGTCTTATTTAACAAAATTTTCCCTATTCTGAGAGCATTCAGATGTTGCCTTACAATTTCATTAAAATGGTTTTTAAATTTTGGTTTTTTTTTTTTTAACTTAAGTGTTTAACCCACCTAGAATTTATGTTTTGGTGCAGTGTGTCGTGGGGCCCTCCATTTCATTTTTTCCTCATAGAGATAGCCAGTGATAAGCAGTCATCCAGGACCTTCTATGACTGGTCCACCTTTCCTCACTAATCAATATTTTACTGTTTCTTTGTGTGACTGTCCATCCCATCACCAGAGTAGGAGCTCCTTTTTTCTCTATCTTACCAGAATCTAACACATTGAATTTGTCTCTGACAGCTTGCTCAATGATTATTGAATTATATTCTTTATTTCATTTCTTTTCCTTTTTCCTTCTCTCTTCCCTTTCCCTCTCCTCCCCTCCCCTCACCTCCCTTTCTCTCTGAGGATTAAACCCAGAGCTTCATACATGCTAAGCAAGTGCTCTAGCACTGGGTCATATCCCCATTGGTCTTTTTTTGTTTTGTGGTACCAAGGTTTGAGCCCAGTGCCTTTGCATTGAGCTACATTTCCAGCATTTATGTACTTACGTATTTGAGATGTGTCATATGTACTTCAGGCTGGCCTTGAACTCTCTGTGTAGTTCAGGCTGGCCTCAAACTCATGGTGATCCTCCTGCTTCAGCCTCTTGAGTGCTCGGATTACAGGCATGTATCACCATGCCTGGCTTATTTTTTGAAATTTTCAGATAGCTTCCATGTGGGACTCAAACTTGTGATCCTCCTGCCTCAGTCTCCAGAGTAGCTCAGATTATAGGCATGCATCCCCATGCCCAGTGTGTCTCAGCTTCTTGAAATATATACCTTAACCCTGGGCACCATCTCTCAAATATCTGTTAATGTAAGTTAGGTAGGGGCATAGGAAGTTTTTGGGTTATGTAAAAAATGTTACTGGAGTAGCTACTTGATTTACTACATGAGTTACCAAGCCCTTTGTCACTGGAATAACATTAGTGTTTCCATAATAACTTAACTGCTACTGTTCACTGAGATTTGACCCAGGTTAGGCTGAGCTTTGCTCATATCATCTCTTTTCACACTCACATGGTGAAGTGTTTGGGAAGAAAATGTCAGCATCACTGTTTAGAGAGGAAGAAGCTATGGTTCACAGTGGTGCCCTGACTTCTGGGGGTCAAATCATGCTCCCTAAGGACAACTCAGAAAGCCTCTTCCTCTGGGCATGGTCCCACCTTGCCTTCCAAGCATCACAAGGTGCTCATTGTAGCATCCCGTGAAGAGCCCAGCTCTCTAGTCAGGATTAGCTCAACAAGGACCTGAGGCATTTATAGCCCAAAAAGCCCTTGGGCAAGAGCCCATAAGAAGAAATTAGTATGACTTACATTTTGATTATTCAGAGTGGAACCTCTGCTGCAGCCATACAAGCTCTAGACCTGTCTGCCCCAGTCAGACTGCACCCTGCCCACCAGGCATTGGAACAGGTCCTGAAAGAGTCAGTACCCACTCTCCACTCCACAGGTCTTACTTCTAGGTCTCCATTCTCTTGTCCTGAGCGCCCCCCCTTTCCTCTGAGCCCCTGTATCTTGGAGTCCGTGTATTCAACCAGCATTTCTTGGACGTCCCTTAGATGTCAGGTACTATGCTAGCTGCAGAGGTTCAAGCACAAATAAAACAGACCTCAGAACGGTCTGCTGAAGAGCAGAGATTCATAAACGTGACTTCATTGTAATCTAGTAAATGTTAAGACGTGACAGAGGGGAGCCCTGGGTCTAACTCAGGATTTCTGAAAAAGATACCTAGTGAATTACAGGTCTCTTCAGAATGGGAAGCTGGCGTGGTAGCACCTGCCTGTAGCCTCAGCTCTAGAAAGGCTGAGGCAGAAGGATTCCAAGTCTGAGGCCAGGCTGGGCTACCTAGTGAATTCAAGTCCAACCTGAACTACATAGCAAGACCCTGTCTGAAATTTTAAAAAATGGGGAGAAGATGTGGACCAGGCAAAGATGGATAATGATCTCCCCTCATGGTGATGGGGGTGGGGGCTAGGAGAGCCTGGCTCCTCTAAGAACCATGATTGTCCTGGAATCCTGGCATGGAATCTCTACATATTCCACCATGTATTCCCTTTCCTTGCTCCCTGGAGCTTTTCCCAAACTTTTCTCTGGGCACGGAGAGATTTAAGGTTCTCCCACTGTTCATTCTTCTTGCCTGTTTCCAGAAAATGACTTCTCTCTATAGACCTTGGATTAATTCTCATTATGTTCTGGGGTCTGCAAGTCTATAGTTTTAAGGAAGACACTCAGAGACAAGAACAGAGGAAGTAGACGAAGCTCCGGATGTGGCATCCACAGTGCACCCAGCCATGGTGACATCACTCACCACACTTTGTCACTTTGTGCATCTCAGTTCTGAAGCCTGGAAGCCTCCACTTCCTAGCTTCTCCATGACAAGATACTTCCCTTTCCTGGGGCTCAGTTTTCTTATCTGTAAATTGGCATAGAAATAAGTGCCAGGCAGGTTTGCTCTAGAATTAAGCAAGACAGCACATGGAAAAGACTGCCAAGCAGGTGCTCAGTGTTGCTTTCTTCCAGGCTTCGTATTAGTCAGCTTTCCCACTGCTGGATGCAATACCTGACATTCACAATTTAAAAAGGGAGAGGTACTGGGTGTGGTGGCGCACGTCTGTAATCCCAGCACTTGGGAGGTTGAGGCAGGAGGATCCATGCAGGTTTGAGGCCAGCCTGAGCTACATAGTGAGTTCACAGCTAGCCTGAACTACATATCGAGACCCTGTCTCAAAAACAAAACAAAACAAAACAACAACAAAAAAGAGCAGATAGTTATACTACTAATTTCTCTTAGTTCATTGAAAAGAAAGGTTCATGCTAATATTGTTTGGACAATTAAATGCTGATATCTTACACTCTGAGTAACTAGTTCGGAGATAGCAATATGTAAGGTATTGATCATTGTTACCTTCCTATTATTTTTTGAAATTTTGTTTTATGTTTAAAATAATAAAATAAAATAAAAAAGGTATTATACCTTTAAAAAAAAAAAAAAGAGCAGAGGTCTACTTGGCTCACAGTTCAGTGGATTCAATCCATGGTCAGCAGGCTTCCAGGCAGGACTGTCATGCAGAAGGGCATGGCAGAGCAAAGCTGCTTAGTTCATGGCCTCCAGGAAGCAAAGCAAGGGGACAGTGCCAGAGGAAAGAGTGAGGGACCAGACATGGACCCTAAGGCCATGCCTCCATGACCCCCCTAGACTCACCTGGAAGTGCACTCCACCAATATCCTGGGTGGATCCTACAGCCAATCAAGTTGACACCATCAAGTTTAATCATCACAAACTGATCTGAGGGAACATACCTCAAGGTAACTAATACTCCTTTCCAAAGCATTAGATGAAATTGTCAGGGATTTTGGATTTTATAATCTTTTTTTTTTTTTTAAATCTTATTCGTGGCACTAGTAAGTCTGGGATTTTCCTTAGAAGCACAAGAGTGGGTGGATTTCAACTGTAATCTGACCTGAGGATCTCTTTCCAGCAGATGTGGTCATGCCCTGTTTGGCGATGAAGGTGTACCCTGAGAAATGCATCACTAGGCAACTTTGTCCCTGTGCAAACATCATATGACATATTACACACACCTAGATGGTATAGCTGCTGCACACCTAGGCTACATGGTACTGTGTGTGTGTGTGTCTGGTGTGGCTGTGTGTCTGGTGTGGCTTATTGCTCCCACAACCATGATGAACAAAACAATATGAGATTAAATCAAGCACAGGAGAAAATGATGCCATCAGGAGACATACTAAGCAGGAAATTACGAGTCTGCTGCTGGTATAAGACGGCATAACATTCTATAGTAAACTTTCTTTTTATCTGTAAGAGTATAATCTAAAATAATGATAAAGCCAGGCACAGTGGCACATGGTTGTAATACCAGCACTCGGGAGGCTGAGGTGAGAATATTGGTGCAAGTTGAAGGCCAACCTGGTCTACATAGTGACTTCAAGTCTTGCTGGAATAGATAGCGGACCTTGTCCCAAGAACAAAACAATGCTAAAAAGTGTCATAGGGTACTGTATAGTAAATACATAGACCAATGCACAGTTGTTTATTGTCACGATGAAGTGTTATACACTGCACATAAGCACAGGTGCTGTACTTTCACACAATTGAAGGTGCAGTAAGTGTGTTTACACCAGCACCAACTCCTGAGTGATGCACTGCTCTGCTGCCAGCATGGCTACAACATGACTAGGTGATAGGAATCTTTTAGCTTATTGTAATCTGACGGGACCCCTGTTGTAGATGAGGTCTGTCCTTGACTGGAACACTGTGGTACAGCCTGTATTGTGCTGGAGCAGATCATCTGAGAGCTCAGCAGCGGCCATCACGCCACTCACCTGCAAAGGGAGAGTCCACAGCCTCGCACACCAGCGCGGAGTCTGCGGCTCTCACACTGTTGAGGGCGCCGCCTGTGTCTCCTTCAGTCTCCTCCCCAGCACAGCAGGGAGGGCGGCTGCCAGGACACAGACATCGTAACTGCTCCACAGCATCCTGCTGCATTTAAAGCTCTGCCAGCTGCTTCATTTCCCTGGTGTGCAAGTTGTTGTACTGTGGGGCTAAGTTTAAACTGGAGTTTTCTGAGTTGCAAATTTAGAGTTTTTTCTGTTTTCTTTCACTGAGGGTCTCTTATGGGTCACACGACCCAGGACCATTCAGGCATCTCCAAGGGCAATGCCGGGTGTCTTTGTCCAGGAGTTAGAAGATGCTGGGGTCCCACCTTTGATCCTCTTCCCTGCTCCTCTGGAGAATGCGAGGACACCAGAGTTTTTTGTTTATGAGCTTTTTTTTTTTTGTGGGTACCGAGGGTTGAACTCAGGACCTTGTGCGCCAGCAGGCGCCTGTGCCGCTGAGCGATATCACCGGCCCTTTTTTCGTATGTGGGTTCCGGGAGTCGAACTCGGGTCCTCGCACTTGCCAGGCAGGTGCTTATGCCGCTGAGCTATCTCACCGGCCCTGTTTATGACCTTTTTAGTGCTACCAGGGGCCTGAGGTAACACAAGAGTGTTCTCTGGAAACTGGGGTCTTTGCATAGGAAGATTCAATAATATATCTGTAAATTATGTAATATAATACTGTATATATTAAATTATATAAACAAACATATAAATATAAATTCATATAGAATATAATTATATTTAAAATTAATGTATAAGCTAAGTGTGATGAGAGAATTGAAGTCCAAGTCCAGCCTAGGCAACTTTTTTTTTGAGACTTAGTACGACCCTGTCTCAGAAAAAGGGGGAAGATGTAGCTGGGATACAACTTTGTGAGAAGGCCCTGGGTTCAATCTTCATTGCCACAAAAATTATAAATTATATATTAAATTGAATATATATATATTTGAGATATTTGGGATGAAGGGGAGGAATAAGATTTTTTTTTTTTTTTTTGAGACAGGGTCTTGCTATGCAGTTCAGGCTGGCCTTGAACTCACTATGTAGCCCAGGCTGTCCTTGAACTCGCTGCCTCAGCCTCTCAAGTACTGGGATTATAAGTGTGCACCACCAAGCCTAGCTCAAGAACGTTCATCTGATTTTTAAAAAGGAGTCCAGGACTTGAAAAAGGCTAAATCACCCCTTCATTATTCTTTTGTTCAGCAGTTTTTTGAGTACTCATTCAATGTGAGACACTCTACTAGGCCCAGAGGATATAATGGAAATAAAACACACATGATCCCTACCTGCATAGCACTCACATTCTTGTGTGAGAGTTAAGTGGTAAACAATAAACGAATAACACAAAATATATTCTAGGACTGATTGAAAACAAGATAAGCTTGAGACATTTCTAGCTAAATGGATGTACCCTGAGACCATACTCTTGAATAAAATAAATCGGACACACATGTTTAAATACCACATTGTTTCTCTGGTGTGGTTCACGAAACCAAAAATGTAAATAAAGACCAAAATGTATAATAGATATGGAGAAATGGGAAGAAACTGTTCAAATGAGAAGGGGAATGGGGGGTGGGAGGAAGGAAGGGACAAGAAGAAAAAGAGAATAGAGGGAAAAAATGGAAACAAACTTTTGTAAATAAGGAGGGGAAGCAGCTGCCTGGCAAGCATGAGGTCCTGAGTTCGACCCCTGGTACCCACATAAAAAAAAAAAAGGGAGGGGAAGAGGGGTTGAAGGGAGAGAAGGAAAATGGGAAAAAAAAGAAGCCAGATGTATCATGTATAGGTATAAATTCCCTATGATGAATGTTACCATTATATCTAAATGTACCAATAAAAAAATAAAAATGAAAAATAAAATAAAAAAGACACATAAGAACCACCGATGTAACCAGACTGTGCTTCTCTCTGGGCTCTGGGTTTCAGCTCTCCTCCTGAGCGTGTCCAGCTCCCGGAACAGACCCTGCTCTCAGTTGTCACTTAGCGGTGTGCAGATGGCCTCTGAGGCTCAGACCTGCCTTCATCCGGTGGGGTTGTTTTGTCCAGGCTGTTGAGAAGACTGATCTTTCTTTCCTTCTCTCCTTCCTTCTTTCCTCTCCAGGAGGAGGGGTAATTCTAGGTCTCTTGAAATGAAAAGCAAGTCTGTGTGGGTAAATGTGCTGTCCCGTTGCAGAATCTCCCTGCAGATTGCCGCCCTGGCTTGTGCAACGCTGCAGGCCCTGAAAGCTGATGGAGGACAAGCCACCAAGATGCATTGGTGAATTTTTAAGATTTGTGTATTGTGATTGAAGACATTCAAAATTTTATCTGAGATTGGAATTGCTGAGTAGATTTTTCCTAAATGCTTATCTGTTGCATAAAAATGCAAGCAATTTATAAATCCTCTTTCTCCAAGTTTTAAGAAATTCGTAGAACAATGCAACCACTGTACAACCGGAGAAGCCAGGCATGATGGCACAGGTCGTAATCCCAGCATGCAGGAGGCTGGGGCAGGAGGATCACCACAAACTCAAGGCCAGCATGGGCTACATAGTGAGTTCAAGGCCAGCCTGAAATACGTGTGAGTCCCTGTCTCAAAAAACCCACAAAAATAAATAAAGAAAAAATTTAAAAACTAAAACAAGAACAAAAATAAAAACCAAAAGAACAACTAGAATTGTGCCTGCTTTCGAATTGGTGTCTTACTAAATACACCTATAGAAGTAAGCAGTACAAAGGAGAGACTTGTTGAAAATTTTAAAACTCAATGGCAAAATTGAAATTCAAATCTAGGACACCTGTTTTCTGGATCTCTATTCTCTAGGCACAAGATTAGCTTCAATAACCTCACTCAGATGAGCTATGGCATGGACAAAGAATATTAGCAGACTACTGTGGGGACTAGCTGATCTGTGTTTCCTGTCTTTGGTAATTCTAGGGAATGTGAGACGTAACTGACTGAAAGGCTAGTTCTCACTTGCAGAAACAGCCTACTGCTTAAGTATGTGTCTGTGGCTGTAACAATTTTGGGGTGAAAATACATAAATGAAATATAAAAAAAAAGATGTTGGTGAAGGCCATGGATATCACTTGGAGGGTGAATCATATAACAGTTAAAAAAAAAAAAAGAAAGAAAAAATGGGGGGAGGTGGTGCACATCTGCAATCCCAGCACTTGGGAAGCTGAGGCAGGTGGATCTCTATGGGTTTGAGGCCAGCCTGGTCTACATAGTAAGTTCAAGGACAGCATGAGCTACATAGCAAGACCCTGTCTCAAAAAAAAAAAAAAAAAAAAAAAAAAAAAAAAAGAGATTGCGGGTCAGTATCTCAGTATCTGCAGTCCTGTTGGTTGTCCAAAAGATGTCTGAATTGGTTTGGATGAAGCTGTTGGCTTTTTTCTCTATAAACTTTCTTCCTACCTCTATCCTTTCCTGCTGTTTCCCTTTCCATCCATTCATATCTAGGACTTGCTGGACAGTGACACCCTCTTCTGAGTCCCTGTGGGTGTGGGTGTGGGTGTCAGGCGACATTATTTTGCCATTGGAAATGAGCTGCATGGGGTTCACCTTTAGACCATGTGCTCACCACAGTCCAGCAGCGAAGGCATGGAGAAAAGTCAGGCAAGGAACTGGGGCTGAACTGGAGAGAAAGTCAGGCTTGCTTCCGAGGGAGCCATTAAACACTGATGGAGAGGCAGGCCCAGGTTTCATGCTCATTGCTGAGAAGGTCTTGCAGCAATGAAACACCTAAGGCTGCATCCTTCCTTCTCCTGAATCTAGGGAGAGGAGGTCCCTGAGCTGGCCCGAGGGCTGGCTTGTGCTAGGAGGAGATAAAAGCCAAATCAAACAGGAGACTTCTCTTCCTCCCAGTTAATGTGATTCAGCCAATTCCAGGCTTAAACTCAGGCATGCTAAGCCCTGCATTCAGGTCTTCAGGGAAATGCCCTCTCTTAGAGGTATTATTTCTGAGCAGCAAAACTGCTATTAATTCTATTTTAGTGTAGTTGCTAAGTACTTCTCAACCTGGGCAGCAGGAGGGAAAGGGTGGAATCAAGCATTTATTTTCTGTAAATTCTGCCAGGCTGCTTCAGCTTACAACCACACCTCACCCTATGCACACACACCATTGCACAATGTAAATGTTTGTGCAAATCTTTATATACAGTCCAGTCATTGTTTGAAATGTGCCCTAAAGTTCTACATTTGCCTGAGGAAACAAGGAAGTGCTGTTGGGAAATTTTCCTAGGTTCTTGTTTACGTCTCAAACTGGACTGGTGACTTTTGTTGTGGTGGTTGTTTCTCCAGCAACATGCACATAGGCTTGGCCATCTGGTGTCTTATTTTGAGTGTGCTGTTGGTCAACACTCACCCTTAGAATATATTTCAACTCTTTCTCCAATCGGTGGGACAAATTTACCTGTCCACTTAGGCTGATTCGCCTGTTCCGTGCTGTGACTGATTTGAGGAGGGCCAACTTCTCAGCACTTTTTTGGCCAAAATGCACAGGAACGTTCTTTTCAGGAATGTGATCCTGGCAAGGGAGACTGCAAATTCCTTACAGGCTTCAGGGGAGCATAATCACAGGCGGCAGCAGAGCAGGGACACATCTGCTGGCTTGAAATTTTGGAGGAAAATTCTCATCCCAAAGCAGGAAAGCTGGTTTTCTGACTACAGACTCATGCAGCTCAGAAGTTCCAAGCGCAGCGAAGCACGCAGAAATCCGTGTGCTCAAGGCAAAGTCAAAGGTGACATCTGTGATTTATTTCTCCCTCTTTTTCCTCATCATCTGTTAGCAAGACCTATCAGTCCTATCTTCAGAGCGGGTCCCGATGTCATTCACATCTCAGCCCTCTCTCACCTGGCCAAACTGAATGCCTCCTTCGACTAGTTTTTATGGTTTTTCTTTCTTGGCCTTCTAATCGGAAGACAGAGACCCCTTTCGCAATTACGAATCAGCCAACATCGTCGTTTCTAGAATGCTGAAGCCCAGGATTTTCTGGTTCCTGCCGACCTCTTCTGCGTCTTCTCCTTCCGCTCTCCCAACTTCAGGGCTCCAGGCACAGGACCTCCACTGCAGCCCAGCCAGGCTTTTCGATGCCTCGGGCTCTGGCTCTTACTCTTGCTCTGCCTGGAAGGCTCTCCCCTGCTTCTTCATAGGCCTGATCCACTTTTATTTCGTAGCTATCTGCTTCAGTGTCCCTTTCTTCTGATGGCTTCCTCAGCATCTAAAGTAGCAGTGCTTTCATATGTTGTAGGATGGCACACCAAAAAATAGTAATATTCCCATCCTTCCCCCCAGTTGCTATCTCATTACTTTTATACCTTTTCTAGTATCTATAGTCATCTAAAATTATTAATTTGCTTTCTAATTATTTAGCATATTCTCATAAGTATGATGGTAAGAAATATTTTTAGGTAAATCCGTGCTGCCCAATACTGTACCCACTAGAGCCACATGTAGCTATTGAAAATGTGAAATGTGGCTAGTTCGAACTGAGATGTGCTTTAAGAATAAACCAGGTATGGTAATCCTGTGCATGCCTGTAATCCCAGCACTTGGGAGGCTGAGGCAGGAGGATCACCACAAGTTCAAGGCCAGCCTGGACTACATAGCAAGACCCTGTCTCAAGAAGAAGAAGAAGAAGAAGAAGAAGAAGAAGGAGAAGAAGGAGAAGAAGGAGAGGAAGGAGAGGAAGGAGAGGAAGGAGAGGAAGGAGAGGAAGGAGAGGAAGGAGAGGAAGAAGAGGAAGAAGAGGAAGAAGAGGAAGAAGAGGAAGAGGAAGAGGAAGAAGAAGAAGAAGAAGAAATAAAATACACTTAGCATAAAAAAAGTATAAAAATGTTAAATTTAATGTGGATATTAGAGATTTTATTAGATTGATTGATTACAGTCCCTAGGGATGAACACAGGGCCTTCGCTCTGAGCTACATACCCACCCCTTTGTTGTTTTTTTTATTTTGGAGACAGAGTCTCACTAAGTCAATAAATTGCCCAGGCTGGGCTGGAATTTGCAATCCTCCTGCCTCAGCCTCCTAGAGTGCTGGAATTAGAGGCCTGCACCACCAGGACTGGCTTAGAGATTTTAAATTATATACATGGTTCACATTATATTTGTTGGACAGGATTAATCTGGGTCATCATAAACTCTCCTCAAGTTGCATTTTAAATACTTGTTTACTGAATAAGCTTCTACTTTCCTTTTGATATTTGCCAAAGATAAGTGGCTTCTAGAATTGTCAAGTGTTCTTCATTTCCTTGTTCCATCCATTTTGAATTAGGAGAAAGACAAAGCAAAACTCAATACCACCACCACCACCACCACTACTGCCAGCAAGAAATCCCCTGAGCCATCCTGCACAAGTGGGTGAGCGGGTGGGCAGGAGGGAGGAGGTAGCGACAGCTGCCAGCGACCTCTCCTTAGCCAGGGGAGGTGACACCAGCAGCTTTTCCCAGCACCATCCTGACAAAGCAGTGGCTCATGAAAACAAGGCAGAAGGTGGCGAACCTGGGCTCAGCCAGTGCTGGCATGAGACTCCCCGCTGGGTGAGTGCAGATGCAGAGGGGCGTCTCTGCCATGTCCAGCCCTCCCCCCACCAACACATCTTTCTGTGCGTGTGGTGGGAGGGGTCCAGGAAGGAGAATCAACATGTCGTGGGGGAAGGGCAATACTAAAAGGCATGGAAAAGCCCTGATGAGTTAGTTTCCTTTCCGGGCTATTCTTTAAAGGCCTCCAGAGACAGAAGGGGACTAAAACAGCAAACTAAGGTGAAGTAGAAACTTCATTAGCCAGCTCATTAGCTGGGTTTATCTACTGAGTCTTGGGGATGCTGGTTCACAATTCAATGCAAGAAAATTTACCTAAGTGTGGAAAGTTTAACAAACTCTGAAGCAGAGGCCCTACCCTCATCCCTGGCTAACTGTGTGCAGGGAGGTGGGAGGAGTGAGACGAAGCTTGGAAGTGATTTGTCCCAGGGACCACAGAGCCCTGGGGCAGAGTGGAGTTGGCCCAAGGCTTTGCTCTTTCACTGATCTGAGTTTTCCTTACTTATCTCATTTACTTTCCCCTCCATCATTTAGTCATTTGGTAGACACCGAGTGCCTGTTCTGGAAGGGTCTTTGTCATGGCTGTACATTGAGTACAGTGTTGAACAAGATAGAGAAGACCGCCAGGTTTTTGTAACGTACTTTCTAGGGGAAGAACAAGCAATTAAAAAATTAAGTAAAGCAAATGTAAACTGAAAAGTTCTGTGAAGCTATTAAAGTGAGTTACATAAGATCGAAGATCTCTCAGAAGAGTGACAGACTTTCTAGAAACTGAATGTGGTGGTACACACATTTAACCCTAGCACTTTAGGAGGCTGAGGCAGGAGGATTGTAAGTTTGAGCTTATGCTGGGCAATTCAGTGAGAACTTGTCTCAAAATAAAAAATAAAGAGGCAGTTGTGGTGGTACATACCTGTAATCCCAGCACTTGGGAGGCTGAGGCAGGAGGATCACTAATTGGAGGCCACCCTGGGCTACATAGCAAGTTCAAGGCCAGAGTGAGCTACGTAGCAAGACCTTGCCACAAAAAACAAAAATAAGCAAACTAATATCTAGCTGTTATTTTGGTTATTACTGATCCATAGCAGACTGTGAGCCCATTGAGGGCGGTGACTTACTCAATCCCAAGTATAAGCCTGGCGTCTGAGCTTCTCAGATGTCTGCATCCACGTCTCTCCCTTCCTTCAACATTGGCTTTGCCACTGGGAGTCTCTGACATTCACAAAGGTTTGGTGAACTGTAACTCAATTCCATTTTTAAAAATAACCTTTTTCCAAGCGCTTGCCCAGCAAGCGCGAGGTCCTGAGGTCGACTCCCGGTACCCACATAAAAAAAAACCAAAAAACAAAAAACCCCCCACAACATTTTCTTAATTAAAGTGGGAGAAAAGAAAAAGGATATTTATAGATTTCTCAGCTGGGCCATAGTCCAGCCACGAGGGGCTGGACTGAAGTTGTTTCTGTGATTAGAGAGAGCTTGGGGCGGGCCTGGTCTATCTGGCTGGTTCACCTCCTTTGCTCCACGTGGAGAGCACTTCTGTTTACCTGCCTCCTCTGTCCACAGTGGGTGTCTTGAGGGTTTCCCAAGCAAGTGTTTGTGCGAGGGAGAGGAGTTTATATGCAGCTCAGGGGGAAGTGAGCTGTCGGAGGGAGACCCAGGAGACACGAAGAAAGATGAGGTTGAGACTTTTCCAGAGGGCTGAGGACTGGAGCTCCTTCTGAGCTGGGGCATCCGCCTGATCCCTAAGGTAGAGGCAGTAATCATTGCTTTTATGTTTTTGTTGGAGCATTTGGAAGTCCTGAGAATAGGGGTTCATTCATCACATAAGGGCTCAGATTGGGGGAGCTAGAGTGGATCAAGCAATTACTGTGACTAAACTTTCCAAACACAAAACAGGATAAACAATGGCTCAGAAGACTTGGTTATGTCTGATTTACAATTTTATTTATGTAAATAGTCATGCAAAGATATAAAACAATGAAATTGCATTGAATGAACTATCTTTATTAAAGACTCAGACAAAAAAAAAAAAAAACAAATACAATAAAAATACTTTAGTGAGCCTGGGGTGTTGGCACACTCCTATAATCCCAGCACTCAGCAGGCTGAGGCAGGAGGATCACCACGATTCCAGGCCAGCCTGGGCTACATAGTGAGTTCAAGGATAGCCTAAACTACATAGTGAGACCCTGTCTCAAAAAACAAAGCAAAATGAAATGAAACGAAACAAAACAAAACAAAACAAAAATCAGTAAAAGAAACAGACAACTCAATGCAATACTGGGCAAAAGACTTATATTGAATTTTCTTTATTGTGAAACATTACAAATACTAAAGGTTTTTTTTTTTTGTTTGTTTGTTTTAGTCTGGGTCTCACTATGTAGTTTGGCCTTGAACTCACTATGTAGCCCAGGCTATCCTTGAACTTGTGATGATCCTCCTGCCTCAGGCTCCTGAATGCTAGGATTACAGGTGTGCGCCACTGTGCCTGGCTTCTTTCACTAATTTTTAAGAGTTCTTAAAGAATTCTGGTTCTGGTCAGGCATGGAGCTGCATGCCTTTGATCCTAGCATTTGGGAGGATGAAGTAGGAGGATTGCAGTGAGTTTGAGGTCAGCCTGGGTTACATAGTAAATTTAATTAAGTTCAGCCCAAAGTACATAGCAATACTGTTTCAAAAACACAAACCAAAAAAATTTATTTTGAGACAGAATCAACCTAAATCACCTAGTCTGGCAATCCTACCTCAGCCTCCTAAATAGCTGGGTTTATAGGTTTGTGCCATAGTACCCCACTTTACCTTTTTCCTTTTAGATAGGTGTATATGTGTGTGTGTGTGTGTGTGTGTGTGTGTGTTGTTCTATTTAAGATCCTTGCCCATTCCAAAGTGATGAAGATTTTCTAGATTTTCCACTACTAACTCTATCATAAAAGAGGATATCCAGATGGCTAATAAACATGTGAAAAATGATTTACTTCGTTATTCATCAGAGAAATTCAAACGAAAACTACACCAAGGTACCTCTTCACCAGAAGAGCTAAAAAAATGAATGAATAAATAAATTCAATGAAAACTTACAACATCAAGTGTTGGAGAGCAACTAGAACTCTCACAGTCTCCTGGTGGGTGGGTAAATTGGAACAATAGATTAGTACAATCACATAGGAAAACACTTTATCCTATGACCTAGCATGTTCACATGACAGACTGTGTATGTATATGCACCAAAATACAAAATTCCTCACAGCAGTCCTACCCTAATGACCCCAAATGAGGAATAATTCACATGCCCAAAAAAGGTAGAATGGGTAAATTTATGTGGCAGATACAGTCAATGGAAACTATACAACAATGGAAAAAAAAAAAAAAAACCAACCAAACTATTGTTGTGTGCAAAAGCATATATGAATTTCACCCACATAAAGTTGAACAAAAATAACCAGACACAAACTGGGCATGGTGGAGCAGGCCCATAATCCTAGCACCCTGGGAGGCTAAGGCAGGAGGATCACAATTTGAAGCCCAACCTGGCCACTTAATAACTTAGCAAGACCCTGTCTCAAAATAAAGAATAAATTACATTTAAAAAAGGGCTGGGGATGTAGTTTAGTACAAAGGCCTCAAGTTCAATCCTCAGTACCATGTTTAAAGAAAATGGATACAAGAGAGGACAAACTATATAATTGCATTTATATAAAATTTAAGAACAGGATTTTTTTTTTTTTTTGAGACAGGTCCTCACTATTTAGTCCAGGCTAGCCTAAAACTTGCTATATAGCTCAGACTGCACTTGAACTCATGGTGGTCCTCCTGCCTCAGCCTCCCAAGTGCTGGGATTATAACAACACACACCACTCCTGGCTAAGAAAAGGAAAAACTAATCTATGGTGAAAGAAGTCAGAATCCTGGTTATTGTTGGTGGAGATGTGAGTGGAGCTTGATTAAAAAGGAGCTGAGGGAGGCATCTGAGGTGTACATAATATACATATTGATCTTGGTGGCAACTTTATGTTTGTGCATATTTATAAAATTTATCAAATGTAATTCAAAGATATGATCACTTCATTAAAAAATTCAAGAAAAAATTTTAGTTAATAGGATGTTTGAGTTGTAATTTTAATCATTCATTGACAGTAGAAGTTGATAACAGCATTGTTGTCTTAGATTTGTCTTTGAAGAATTCGACTTTCTAGATCATTGCTTACTGATCTGACTTATTTTGATATTTTGTAGGAAGATTAAAATTTCTGTGAAATATCAATGATTTATGGGTCCTAGTAAGTTTTATGTAGTCCCAGAGAATATGAGGAATAGAATTAGAGAAACTCTAGGATTTCTTCTGGTCCAAAGATATAATGACATATCTAATCAGTCTTGGCTTGAAATCCACTTTGTCTGCAAATAGAATAGCTACCCCTACTTTTTTCTGGGTTCCTGTCACATGGAGTATTGTTTTCCATCCTTTGACTTTCAGTCTATGAATTTCTTTTTAAATTATATGTGTTTCTTGTATGCAGCATACTGTTGGATCTTGCTTCTTGATCCATTCTGCCGGTCTGTTTCTTTTGATTGGTGAATTGAGACTGTTTACATTGATGGTTATAACTGATATGCATTGACTTATCCCTGTCATGTTATTTTCCTGTTGTTGGTTCTCTTTCCCCCTCCCCCCTGTTTAATTACTTGCCTTGCCTGATGGTTTCATTCTGTTGGAGTTCATGGAGTTGTAGTCCTAGTTATCTCTTTCTAGAATGCCCTCCAGAACATTTTGGAGTGCTGGTTTGGTGGTCATGAATTTCTTTGGGTGTTCTTTGCTGTGGAAGTACCTTATTTCTCCATCAATTTTAAAAGATAGTTTTGTGAGGCATATCAATCTGGATTGGCAGTTGTTTTCTTTTAGGGTGTGAAATACTTTACTCCTACCTCTCTTTGACTTCAGGGTTTGTGTTGAGAAGTCTGCTGTGAATCTGATGGGCTTTCCTTTACAAGTGATTTATTTCTTTTCTCTAACAGCTTTTAATATTCTGTTCTTATGCTGAATTTCTGGAATCTTGACTATTATATGCCTTGCTGTAGATTCTTTTTTGATCATGGTTAATTGGAGTCCTATATGCCTCACTTATTTGTATGTCAAATTCTTTTTCCATGCTTGGAAGTTTTCTGCCATTACTTCTGTGAACAGGATTTTTTGTGTTATTTGTGCTATATCCTCCTTTTTCATTGATTCTGATCAATCTTATGTTATTCTTCTTTGCATCATCTAGCAGCTGTTGGATTGATTTTTCATAGTCCCTTGTTATTTTTTTTCAAACTTTATTTATTTTTTTTAAAGACAACAAGTAAACATTCTCATGTATTAACAAACTCAAGCATTAGAGAATGTACAAATACCTTTTGGAGAAAAATATTACTCAGTATAAGATTAAGCCATGTAAAAGCTAGGTAAAAATAGAAGACTAAGGAATGGAATAGTCACAGTGAAATTGCATTTTCATACTAGGGAGACAATACGATGTTTACAAATGTGCATCCGGTTTATTTCGCTTGTGAGTATTTTCTCGGGTTGCATCCATTTACCTATAAAAGTCTCCAGTTTATCTTTCTTTATGGCTGAGTAGTACTCCATTATATAGAAATACCACATCTTTTTTATCCATTCCTCGGTTAATGGGCATTTGGGTTGTTTCCACGATCTAGCTATTACAAAAACATGAGTCCCTTGTTATTTTTAAGAAATCTTTCTTTTCATGATCACTAACCACAATCCTGTCTTCTAATTCTGATATTCTGTCCTTACATTGGCTCATTCTTCTGTGTATAGTTTCAATGGAATTTTTAATCTCCTGGATATCTGTTTGAATCTGTTTCATGAATTCCATTTTTTTCCTATGTTGGGCATTCGTGGTTTCCATCATTTTCCTTTTTTTTTTTTTTTTTTTTTAATCTGTATCTTCTCTAGAGTCACTAACCATGTCTTTAATTATGGTCATCATCTCTGTAATTATCTTAGAAATTATTTCTGATTTGATTTTTCTAGAGCCTCGTTCATCTGCTTTGTTACTTCCACTGTTACCACTTCAAAGAACCCAGATGGGTGAGTTTGGAACTGTTCCACCTCATTGCTCCCTGGGTTTCCCTTTGGTGAGCTGGAAGTCTAGGTTTGCATCTTGCTTAAGCGTCTTTTCAGTTTTTCTCTTTCTTTCTTTCTCTTTCTTCTTTCTTTATTTTTTTCTTTCTTTTTTTATTTTAATTCCTAGGTTGATGCTTGCAAATTGCTATGGCAGGTAGCTTTATTGCTAGCATTTAGACACTTAAGAAATAAGTATTTTTCAGCGATGTCTTCCAGGTTTAGTTGGTTTTGGGTTTTGAATCTGTTGCAAGATCCTACCTCTTCAATTTATAGGGGATGAGAAGTTGTTGCCTATTTGGTCTAGCCCCTGGTTCTTTTATAATGATGTATCTAATATCATATGTATATTATTGATTAATATATTAATATAATGATTTGATTATTAAAGTAATGAGATAATAAGTTAACAAAAACTTGCTTAAGGTGGAAGCAGGGGCACACACTTGTAATTATTGTTACTTGGGAGGCTGAGGCACAAGGACCACAATTTTAAAATCAGCTTGAGCAATTTCTTGAGGCCCTGCATCAAAATAAAAATAAAAAGGGCTGGGGATGTAATTTAGTGGTAGAATACCCCTGGATTTTATTGCATACTGCAAAAAAAAAAAAAAAAAGAACTTGCTTGATTTCTTGTAATGTATAATAACAATATTATCCTTTATTATAAAGGGATGTTTTATAAAATGTTTGGAGTTTTGTTTTTTGTAAAAGTTCACTAGATTTACATTGAATTTTCTTTTCTGCAGAATATATTCCACATATTTTGATCTTTTCTTGTATTTTCCAAGGAGCTTTTCTATATATCATACTTTCTGCTGCTTACATATTGAGTGCATGAATCAACGAGGGAATAAAGAAACACGTTAATCATTTTCTCTATGCAGCACTAGGTCACAGTGGTATGGAAAAGCCAGCCCAGCTTCCTGCCCTGATAAATGCTTACACTTCTGGCAGGAGACACAGACCTCAAGCAACCTACACCAGGCATAGGAGTGCAAGGCAAGGGAGAGTCTGATCTAGGAGGCTAACCTGGCCTGCAGGATTGCCACAAAGAACCTAATGCTGAACATGAGATTAATTTAAGGTTGTTAGACAAAATGGGAGAATAAGGTCCCAGGTAGAAAATACACACATCACCCTAAGTTCTCTGCTCTTTGTCTAAAGTTAAGTAAAAACGGGAACTTGGTCTTAGAAGTAAATCTGAGAATGTGGCTACCCTTTCACCATCTTCACTGGTGCCTGCCATACTCTGGGGAGGGGAGCTGACTCCTCACGTGGATCCACCAGAGCCCTCCTCAGCAGAACTGAAACACTTATTCTGCAAGAGGAAAATCCCACAAATCATGGGTTCCCTTAAGACCCACTTGCAATTCTGTGAAAGGGCAAATGTCACCTGGGAGAGTTATTAAAAAAAAAAAGCTTGTTTCCAGAATACAGCACACAGTGAATTGAAAGCAGAGGTGTTTTGTAGGAGAGAGAGAGATGGAGAGAAAGAGATAGAAAATAGTTGTAGAAATGCTACTTCTTGAAAGTGCTCTCTGCTCCCTGTTTCTAGCTCTGCAAACCCACTGACTCCCAGGCCTTGCATGTTTCTCTTCTGCTCCCACTCTTCCTCCCCATCCTGCTCTGCCTGGGCCATGACTCCCCTTTGCACACCCAGAATTCTCTTTTGATGTTCAGCAATACCAGTTGTCTGTGCTTTGAATATCTCTTCTGCCCAGTTCACAAATCCTGTGTTCTAAGAAACAGACCAAGGGTTTTAGAACTCTCCTGGGTGACATTTATCCTTTTACAGAATTCCAAGTGGGCCTATGGGAAGCCATGATTGGAGGAGGTTTTGCTCTTTGGTTTTCATTCTTTTGATTTCCTCTCAAGTGGAGATTTTCTTCTCCATGGCTTTGTTAACACTTTTCATTTTGGGCTTTCTGTCTTTGCACTTGGCTTCTCTTGCTTTGCACCCCATTGAATGCTAGTATAATTGTAACTTTTTTTCTTCCACATTTTCAGAGTATTGTCCTCTATTCCTGTACATCATTTACTGATGATATTTTTAATTGATGTAACAAATGTACATATTCATAGAGTACAGTGTGATATTTCAACATATATATATATAATGATCAGATTGAGGTAATTGGCATATTCATTACCTCAAATATCCTTCCTTCCTTCCTTTCCTTTCTCTCCTCTCCTCCTTTCTCCTCTCCTCTCCTCTCCACTACTCTCCTCTTCTTTTTCCCTACTGGGGATTGAATTCAGAGCCTTCAAACTGAGCTACATCCTTAGCCCCTTTTAAAAAATATTTTGAGATGGAGTCTTACCAAGTTGCTAAATTGCCCAGTCTGGGCTCAGATTTATAATCTTGCTGCCTGAGTTTCCCAGAGTGCTCAGATTATAAGCATGTGCTATCACACCTGGATTCATTTTTTTCTGAATGTTAGAAACATTCATAATCTTCCTTCTAGCTATTTTGAAATACACAATAAATTATTAACTATAGTCACTCCACTGTGCTATAGAACAGATCCTAATCCTCCTATTTTACTATATTGATGATTCTTAAATGCATATTTTGAGCTTCTACCTCTTTTATGCTCCAGATCCAAAATATCAGTAATTCCCTGCTGGGTTTCTTTACCTGGATGACCTAGAACTGTGCCATAGTCTACAAACTGAATACCAAATTAATTATGCCTAAGTATCCTCTTCATCTCCAATCTAACCTCTACTCCTCCATCATTTTCTGTCTCCATTAATGACACCAACATCTGTCCAGGTGACCACACCAGAAACCTGGGGTTATCCTTGAACTGGTGCTTCTTCTTCATTGAAGAGTTCTACATGCCATGAAGTCCTATTAACTGTGTATCCAGGATTGTTCTTCCTACCACCATTTGCCATCACTCATGACCTGTTTTTGTGTTTTTTTTTTTTTTTTTGTGGGTACCGGGGGTCGACCTCAGGACCTCGCGCACCAGCAGGCGCCCGTGCCGCTGAGTGATATCACCGGCCCCTTTTTCGTACGTGGGTTCCAGGAGTCGAACTCGGGCCCTCGTGCTTGCCAGGCAGGTGCTTAGGCCGCTGAGCCATCTCACCGGGCCTGTTTTTGTGTTTTTAATCCAAGTTTTCTCCATGTCAGTGCATTTCTCTGCATTGCTACCAATGCTCACCCTGAAAGTGTGTGTTTGATACTCTCTGCTAAACATCTATCTGGACTTCCCACCCCCTCCAAGGTAGCGGACCTCTCCTCCTGGCTATGTGCAGAGGGCCATTCCCAGTGTAGATTCAGCTCATTTCCAGGAGTCTATTTCTGCACACCACTTCTGCTTGAACATGCATACATGGCCTGCCTCTTTGTTTTGGCCCTTGGTGTTTTCCTGTACCAGAAGAGCTTAGAGAATGAAGCCTCACCTACCCGGCTTCCCTAGTCTTAAAAGCCTCCTAGGCTTGCACTTGTGGTCCTCCACCTTTAGCCTCCCAGGGTACCTCAGTGCTCTGTGATTTCCTCTACTACGGCAGCCACTGCAGTGTTGCATAACTATTCGCCTTTTTGTCTGCCTCTCGCTCTTCTAAGGACTTCCGCATACTCATTACTGTAATTTCCAAAGTGCCTGGCACATAGGAAGCACTCAGTATGTATGCATTTTAATGTTTTCCCTCATGCTTTTCTTTCTGACCCCTTCGCAGTAGATAGATTAAAGGTGTAGATAAAGCCCAGCTCATGTTTTTACCAGCAGAGCCAGCTCAAAAAAGACACAGCAGGCCCTGAGAAATAGTAATAAGAATGGAAGATCAAGGGCTGGAGAACAAAGAGCACATTGAGCTTTTTCAGTAGGGGTGACTGGAATTGCACCACCCCCAAGTGCTTGCTCAGAAAATAACAGTCATGCTTTATAGCATAATCTTGCCTTACACTTTCCAAAGTGTAGGCCAGCTGCTGTTAACATGGAGGGGAATGAGCCAAGTGGTGGATGTGTGAGCTGGCGAGGGCTTTCCGGTAACGGAGAAAGGTATTATCTCTATTTAGAGGGTGGGAAGCAGGGCTGGTATTGGGCCATTGTTCCTCTAATACAAGGTTGACCAACTTCTATAAAGGCAGGAGGCATTTTGGGCTTTGTGGGTCCCATGTCTTCATTATGCACAAAAGCAGCCACAGAAGATGCATAAATGGGTGAGCATGACTGTATGCTAGAAAAACTTTATTTATGGACCTTGAAATCTGAATTTTATATATTTTCCACATGGCATGAAATATTCTTCTTAATTTTTTCCCCCCAGCTCTTTAAAAATGTGAAAACCACTCTCAGCTCTTGGACAAAGGGGCAGCGGGTAGGACTTGGCTTACAGGTCATATCCAGTTCCTTGGCTCATCACTGTCCCACCCAGAGTGCCTGTACTTGAAGTGGAATCACCTGGCAAGTCTGACCTTATGACCTGGTCATAGTAGTCCTCGCCTGCTGAGTGCCAGTTACATGCCAGGCTCTGCTTCAGGGCCAGACACGTACTTCTCCGTATTGCTCAGAGCCACTGTGTGAAGGAGGAAGTAGGGTCGTCCTTTCTTTACAGGTGATCAACTCCTTACCCAGCTGTGCCTGTTGGAGTCAGGCTTTTGCTGGGTGTCTGATTCTGAGGTCCCGGTTCTTACCACCACAGGGCACTGCCACCACAGCCAAGTATCATTGCTGTGAAAATTATATGTGATAGGTTATATTTCTCAAGAACACAGACATTTTCATCAGAAAGAGGTTAATTTTCCAAAAGAAAAATTAGCAACAGGGAGAACCAAAGAAAAGATGCCGTGACATCCAGCTACAGGAAGATCTGATCAAAATCCCCCAACCTTAATATACTCTCCTGAATTTTTTATCTGATTCTTTTCTCCAGGAATTTGGAACAGAGCAGTTAATCCTTTCACTTTCCAGGAAGACTCCTCCTGTCTCCACCTCCAGTCCCCACTAACCTCCCTCTACCTACACACACACACACACACACACACACACACACACACATGCATCTTAGGTGTGCACATTAACCTTCTATAAGTAATCTATCTGGCATTAGCAGCTAAAGAACAGATGCCAACAGAGTGTTGCTTCAAGAGGGTCCAGCTAGATGAATGCAGAAGTGGACATTTCTCCTTGTAGGAATCACCACAGCACTTCTGCACCTCCCCTCCCCTTCCCTCTGCCTCAGCAGTTTCTCTCCTTAGACACACACCTTCTCAGAGCCCTGTACCAACAGTGGCTCAAGGGCCAGCAGACCAGGGACAGTGTAGGGGCGGGGTGGCATGGGATGTCCTCTCTGAGGTTCTGCAAAATCTGCCCTAAGCTTTGCTTCTCTGCCCTTCCCCCACCTGCTCCACCCTTCACTTCCTCCCTGACCTTATAAGCTCCATCCCTCTCTAAAAATTAGGGTGTGACTGTCACCAGGGCAACAGTAACTGCAGGCCCTGAGGAAACAAGTTCAGTTGAGGCTGATGCAATTAAATTGGGTTGGAGGTGGAGTTGGAGGTTTTGGGTGAGTGCAGTAAGAGAGACACAAAGCAGCCGAAAACATCTGACAGAAGAGTAGAAGTCTCTGGCTGAGGAGGAGCTGACCTCCAGCTATACCTTGCCTCCACTCCTTGGTTATTTGCTAGTCATTCTCTTCCTACCTGCTGAGGTCTTGCCAGCTCCTGAATGGGGCACTTTCCATTTTTTATTAGAAACCCCCTTCTGGGCTCCTTTGCTTTGTTTTTCTCCTACTCCTTGAACTTCTTCCAAACAAGCCCTGGTGGCCCCGAGGCTTGTCTCAAGGCCTATCTCCAGCTTGGTCCCTGAAGGCCACTTCCCCTGGGCCTTCAATTCACCTCTGCCCTCAGATAAGGGTAATGGCCTTTACTGGACACTGCTAGACAACAGGAAGAGCTTGTGCTGTGGGTAAGAGTATCTGAGGGCCTTTGAACTCAAGTCACTCAGCTTTCATCTGGGCTTCCTGCTGAGATGGTGAGTGAGGCAAGGTGATCCACATTTGAAAAGCAAATTAAAACATTTATTCTCCTGCCCACCATTACTAGAGTAACATTTGCTCATAGTACAAGACTTGGACAGGAGAAAGAAGGAAAAGATCACCCATAATTCTCAATTGGAGAAAATCTCTCCTGGTAATTTGGTGTATTTCCTTTTGCTCTTTGTTCATTGCCTGTCTCTATTTCTGCCTATAAAATATGATATCTACCATTTTATATCCTGTTCCATCCATTGGAATTCTTTTGAAAATTTCCCATTAAAATTTTTTTCAAAGCAGTGACCAATAGTTTAGGAATAGACCTTTGCCTAAGACTATATTCTTATCTGGGCATTAATATCAAATTGGCATTGAGGACATTAACATCCTCACTCAAGAACAACAAGAACGACACCAGACACACACACACACACACACACACACACACACCAGGGAGGCAGGTGGATCAAACACTCATCATTCGAGGGACAGGCTCTCCAGATGAGGTTTGTGGGGCAGGAAGGTGGCGGTAGGAGGTGGACATAGAGGGATGATTTCCAGCTTTTCTCTGTCCCTCTGAAAATCCTCACCCCTTTACCAAAGAAATTCCTCTGGGACAGAGTATGAAACTGTTATCTGACAGCTGGGACCAGGCTCATAACTATGTGGGTGAATGTTTTGATGCTAAAGAAAACAAAATGATTCAACATGAGCTGTGCAAAACAAAAACAAAACTAAAACAAAAAACAAAACAAAACAAAACAAAACAGAATTGAATGTGGGAGTTTTGCTTCCCTGAGGGTGCCAAGATTATTCTATATCATTATTTATGGTCCCAATTCCCTGGGTTACCCTAATTTAGCACCACCTGCAGAACAGAATCCTTTTCCAGGAAGGTGGTGGCCAGCACAGCCCAAAGGCCACCCACATGACCGTGTGTCCAGTTCTGGGGGGGCAGAGCCTGGGTAGGACTCTGGGGTCTTTGGGCTAGTACAGAGCAGGAGGGTGGGGTGCAGGCAGGAGGGGCAAGCAGTAGCAGCTGTGAAGCCACCTCAGAAAGCCTGACACAGGTATAGGGAGAGTTCCAAAGAATGGCTTCAAGAGCCAGGGTTCTCAGCTCAGGGTCAGCAGCTGGACTACGAAGGACTGAGATCGTTGGGTCCAAGAAGGAAATGAGAGGAAAAATGAGGGTAAAGTGAAGGGACTAGGAGTAAGACTGGATTGTCCAAGAGGTGACTATCTTTCTGGATATCCAGACAAGAAAATAACTAGTTTTTGTTTTGTTTTTTTGCTTTTTGAGACAAGGTCTTGTTACGTAGTTCAGGATGGCATTGAACTCATTATGTAGCCCAGGCTGGCCTCAAATTTTTGTTGATCCTCTTGCCTCAGCCTCCCAAGTGGTAGGATTTCAGCTGTGTGCCACCACACCCAGCTAACCACCAGTTTTTTTTTTTTTGTTTTTTTTTTTGTGGGTACCGGGGGTTGACCTCAGGACCTCGTGCACCAGCAGGCGCCCGTGCTGCTGAGCGATATCACCGGCCCTTTTTTTGCATGTGGGTACCGGGAGTCAAACTCGGGCCCTCGCGCTTGCCAGGCAGGCGCTTATGCTGCTGAGCCATCTCACTGGCCCTAACCACCAGTTTTTAACAAACGGAATTTATGATTTAATATTACACAAAGGCCATTCATGTAGAGCCTGGAGCAGAGGACCAGGAGGGCTATGGTAGAGGAAAAGGTAATCCTTCCCCTTTCATAATGAGGGCGTCAGCAGGTCCTGAATGGGCACAAAGAAATGGGAAAGGAGGAAAACAAAGAGAAAGATGCAGGATAAAAAGAGAGAAAGAAAAGAGAGCATGGTGTGTATTTACAAACCTGTAGTGTCTACCACGTCTTAGGCTCCCTGCTAGGAACTAGGAATACAAGAATTGAAACTCTCAAGCCCATGCCACAAAAAAACTGCCCCTTAGACCACTGCCACATGATGGCTTCTAAAGACCTGCATTGGATGACCCAGATCATCCTACCTACCTTGCATTCCTTCAGGTAGGAGTAGTTTCTCTCTTCAGATCCAAAGTCCTGCACTGTATAACAATGTTTCAGTCAGCAATGGGCTGACTACAGGACAGTGGTCCCAGAAGATTACACTAGCACTGAAACTCCTATCGCCTGGCAACGTGCCACCCTAATGTGTTAGCACAGGCAGCTCTGTCCTGTTGGTGTGATTCTCCTGTAAGCACCCAGTGTGTAAGCACACAGTGTTAGTCGTGTAAATGTGCAGCCACATGAAGTAAGTTCCAAACTGTAATGGAGGGTATATAGCTGGGTGTGGTGCACACTTGGAATCCCAGCACTCTGGGAGGTTGAGGCAGGAGGATCTTGGTTTCAAGGCCAGCATGGGTGTATCAGTCAGTGTTTACTAGAGAAACAAATATAATACAAGATATACAAATATGTAAGAATTTACAAGATTGGTTTACAGTGGCCACCCACAGAGTCAGATGTGGAAGGGTGCAAAGGGTCTGTCTTCACACTGGAGACCCGAAGGATGCAGTCAATGGTTTGGAGCTTGTTGCAGTGTCCCACGCGAGTCTGTATCAGGAGGCCAATGGGTCTACATCAGAAGTCCGAAAGTTATGCCCAAGAAGAAGGCCAAGACCTGAACTCCTCTGAAGAAACAGAAGCAGGTTCAACTTTCTTCATTTCCCCTTTATACCATCCAGGCAACAAGCCGCCCTACAGTGGGTCCCCCGCATCCTAGGGTGTGGAATTGCTAAGCCAATTTAGTTGAGCTTCTCTTACTCAAGTTGACACAAATCAGTCAACCATCACAATGGGTGACTCAGCAATACCCTGTCTCAAAAAGTGAAAAAAAATGCTGTGGATGTAGCTCAGTGTGAAGGCCCTGGGTTCAATCCCCAGTACTGAAGAGAGAGAGGAAGAAAAAGATCACAGAAAAGTTCATGGAGGGAATATTCACTTCAGGTGAGACTTCAAAGATAAGATTCATGGGTAGAAAAGATGGAACGAAAATTTCAGGCTAAAGAATTATAAGAGAATTATGTGGAAATATGAAAGCATCTTTGGGGTCCAGGAAATTCGATTCTTCACAGGTCGCTTGAAGGGAGGGACAGTGCGTGGAGAGATGAAAGAAAGTCATGGAAAGGGCATGAGGCAGGGCGCCGGGAAGAACTGAGCGAGCTGCTCACGGGCAGACTTCAGGTGCAGTCAAAGGAGCAGTGCGCTCCGGGTCAGGCACACCAGGGTCGCCTCTTGTTCCATCTCATCACTGTTGACTGACTTCGAGCACGTTATTGAACCTCTTTGAGTCTCATTCTCTTACTGTACAATTGAAGATGATATACTTACCTCTCAGAAAGGGACAACATTTAAATGACATAACAGAAAGTCCTGGACAAACACACATGATAGACCCTCCGTAAATGATGTCTCTTCTCTTACTCCTTCAGGTGGAGTAAAGTCAGAGACACAGTCGAGCATCAAAAAGTTTTCTATATCGTCATTCTTTTCACAAATAGTTACTGACCATCTACCATATCTTAGGGCCCCTGCTACAGGCTGCAGGACATTCGAGGCTGCAGCTCTCAAGGAGAGGATAATCTGACTGGAGAGACAGCCCGTGGTGCCCAGGACAAGACTGCGCACCACTGAGAGGCGAACAAGCTGGCGTGATTGCTGGTGGGTGAAGAGAGCTGCATGAGCAAGGAGGGTGAAGTCGCTGGGGGCTGGAAGGGCTGGAAAGATTTTGGAGGATTAAGAGAAAGAGGAGGCAGACCTGAAACATGGTTAGCATTTGGAGAGACAGAGTTAAAGGATCAATCATTTTGAGTGGCAAAAACACCAGCCATGCAGCAAGGTGAGCTCAGGAGACAGTCTGGTTTGACTGTAGAGGCACAGGAGGTAAGGCTTCGAGGGAGGGGCCTGGTTATGGAAAGCACTGGATGTTAGGCTTATGATTTCGATTTCCACTGTAGTACTGCATTGTGTGCTCTGAGGCACACTGGCCTTTCCCCTACCAGCAGCCTGCAGCTTTATTTATTTATTGAATTTTTTCTTTCTTTTTCTTTCATTTTAGTTTTCCTGGAATTTTTTCTTTTTCGAGACAGTCTCAGCATGTACTCCAGGCTAGCCTTGAATTCACTAGGTATCCTAGGCTGGCCTTGAACTCACAGTGATTCTCCTGGCTCAGCCTCCTGCTTGCTGGGATTACAGGTATGCGTTACCATGCCTGACTTAGTCTGCAGTTATAAAATGCTACTCATTCTTTAGTATTTGTATACTCCCTTGTACTACTTGCTTTGAGATCTATAAATTTATGCCTATATCTATATCATCTATCTATATCTATCTATATCATCTATATTATAGCATGCCCTAAGCAAGACTGTAAATTCCACAGGGCAGGTTGCATAACGTTTTCTTCTGCAGACATGACTCAATGGGTTAGAGGCTGGGAGGTAAGGAAGGGTTGAAGAGATCCATGAAGGAGCTGGGACCCCACTGTTGTGAGAGTTTGTATTAAATCCCAGTCACTTGCACTGTCACAAGTCTTAAAACCCCTTGATGTTGATTTAGCACACCTGGACTTGCCTTGATGGCTTGACCGCTAGTTTCAGCAATATCTCTATAAGATTGTATTTAGTGCTATTTACTACCTACTAGTACAAAATTCTCAAATATAGGTAATGGGACACATTTTTGCTGAAGGACCCAAACTTTTCAGATTCAGGGGTTTTGCCTGATCAAGTTCCTTGACCTTCCTAAAATCAACCAAGGCCTCATCATTTAACGAGAGAATTGCTGTGTGCTCCTAACCCTCTTTTTGCTTAGAGTCCCCTGTCCTTTGATATCACCAGCTGCCTTTTCTCACCGTAATCCCCAGGAAGAAATCAACCAGGAACCTTGGAAACCGAGTGACCAAAGCAACAAGTAAGAACTGAGCAGAGCACAACCAACCCCCGTGCCTTCCTACATATTTGCTTTGGTTTAAAGAGTTACTGGGGATAGTATACTCACCTTTTGTTTTTCAGGGAGCTTTGCTTTCTTTGTAAATAACTCTTTGAAAAAGTATCTCTATGGGACTGATCAAACAAATCCTTAAAGCAGACCAACCGCCCTCTCTGGAATCAGCCAGGATGGCAGATGTGACACCTGGGCCATTGGCCCCTAGCCCATGCCACTCAGGAGTGTCTGTGCTCATTTTCTGTCCACACCACAGCCCCAAACCCACTGTTCCTTGAAGCTGTAGCTTTTGGTGGCTGCCACCTCCAACAAGTGGTAGACTCCTCACATGTGTTTCTGTGTCCAGACGCAGCCGGGGAGCCTCACGGTGGGGCAGTGCATGGACAGTCCTATCGACCTGGAGTCGATTGCTTTGATTTCACAGATACTTTTAACCTGGTTCTCCATGAAGCCAGGGCAGCTAATGTGGGTTGGGGTGAAAATGGGCAAGGGGTCATTCGTAGTAGTTCCTACAAGGAAAAGGGGCAAATCCTCCCCTTCCCAACAGGAACTTGCTCAGCTGATCTGCTGACTAGGTCACGCCCACCCCTCAGGGCCCTGCAGATGCTGACCATCCGCCTCCAATCCCTCTCCTCCCAAAGGCACTGACATCCCCGGGACACACACATACATTGGCCTTGTGCCAGTTCTCTCCTCTGGCCTTTGTTCATTCTCTTTCCTGACAAGTCCTTCCCTTTCCCCTGTACCCATCTAAATCCTTCTCATCCATTCTTCGCAGTCCCTGTAGAATCTTCCTCTCAGTGTGGCTCTGGTTCTTTTCTCTTTGTTTCATGTGAGTCAGTTTGGCTTCCTTATATATGAGTTTGTGGTCCGTGAACTCTCGGAGGGCAGATACCCCATTCACTCATTTTCATACAGTTCCTGCATTCCCTGAATATCACTCACGTACCCTGTGGTGCACACTTCTGAAATGCCCATAGCTACCTACATGAAGTTGGAGATCAATAAGTTCTTGCTGACTGCTGGATTTTTCCATAGTTTATATTAAACAGAAGAAAAAAAGCTGAGTGTAATGGTACACACCTGTAATACCAGCACGCTGAGAGGCTGAGGCAGGAGGATCACAAGTTCAAACCTAGCCTGGGCAACTTCAGCAACTTAGATTTCAAAATGAAAAATAATAAAAGGCTGAGGATTTAGCTCAGCATGAAGGCCCTGGGTTTAATCTTCAGTATGGCAAAAATAACAACAACAACAACAATAATAATGGCAACAACAGATAAAATGACAAAGGCTGAACATGATCCATGAGCCTTGTTTTGAATCATTGAAAATGAGCATGTCTGAACACATACTGGCCTGCATGTGCATTTCTTTTTTGTTTAATTGACCACGAAGGGAGTCTGACTTTAGCTTTTCTTGTTCAGTTAGAACAATTCACGTTAGTAAAGAGTAAATGAACCCCTGTTAAATGCATCTCTCTCTGCTGGATCCTGCCTGACATTGGAGTTGGAGGCTCTGCTCCTGGAGAAGAGAGTGGAAAAGATTTTATTAGTCACCACTCACTTCCTTCTCAGTCCTAATGGGAAGTGACCATGACAGCTATGAAAAGAAACTACAGTCTCTTCAGGGCAAGGTAAACATGAGGAAGAAGATCCAAAGGGTCGGAAGCTGGAACGTAGGACTTCAGCATACAGGAACACAACTGATTGATTCTCAAAGTCCACACTGTAGCTTGAAATAACTCAAATGATCGATTATGCAAGTGGCACAGCGCTCACCAGGACCACATGAGCCAGCCCACAGCTCTTTCTGGGGAGCAGCCAAACCTTCAACAATCGGGGAACAAAGTCAGGAAAGGTCCCTGACAAGAGCTAAATTTATCCAGCTACTCGAGGGCATGAACTTCAGGGCCAAAGGGCACATGAGGTATCACTCAGATGCCAGGGAGAGAAACCAGAAAAGACAGTACCTGGGGCTGGTGGTTCACAGCAGCAGAAGAGGGGACTCTCACCTGTGCTGACTCTTGCAGCTACCTGATTGTGTCAGTGTGTGTGTGTGTATGTGTTTAGGGATGTCTTCCCACTGAGGACCTGACGCATTCTGGCAATTTAGAAATGACAGATCTGAAGCCACCACCAGCTTCTACTATCTCCGATGACTCCTAGAAATGTAAAGCTTTCTCTAAGAAGTAGGTGAAGGGCTGAGAGTGATAAAAGCATGCCAGCTTGTACCCAGCGATCAAAGCAGAATCCCACCTACTGATGGAAGACAGAGAAATATGCTGAGACCATTGTCAACTTGGACATGTGTCTAACTTGCAAAGAGTCAGGAAAAGCCATGATGGTGTGTTATCATTCCCACTCAGTGTGACTCTCAAGGGTAAGTGGGCAGCAGGAGGTAGGAGGTGAGTGTTACTTGCTGAGTAGCTACTGATGCCTTTTGGAAAACATTCAGCCCTTTAAGTATCATCTTCCATTTACAGATAAATAAACCAAGATTTAGGGATCTTGGTAATAAGGTAATAATGGTAATGATTGTAGTCAGCGTTCAAACTTGGCTGCATAGTTCCAACACCTGGGCTCTGTCTACAGGGCTCCAGAGGTTTCTAGCTCTCTCTGTGCCCTTTGGGGTTGAAATCGCAGCAAGGGAGAGCCTCATAGTGTCAGGACACGGGGAAGGAGAGGGAGAGCCTTGTTCATAAAGCCTCCTGAATCTTAGACCAATCAAAACCTGACCAGCCGCCAAAACCCTCCTCAGAGCTAACTTATCACTTTCCTACTTGGAATTTTTATTTCTTCCAAAATGACATTTTCTGAGAAATACACTTAATGAGGTAAAATGTGGGCTTTTCTCTTTGCTGTTACAAGTGATTACCTTTCTAGTCACGTATCGTCTTCTTGATCTTTGCCCTCAGTGCTAGGAAGTACATATTTGCCCAGCCTTTCTACCACAGGCTCTGAGCAGCACATGCTCTAATCGGGACTGAGTCCACTTAGCAGATAGCTTTCTGCTGACCCTTTCGGGAAACTCTTGTCCCCCCTCCCCGGGTTCTCCTGGGGCCTCCTAGTGGTGACAGCACTGGGATGGGTGGAACGGACAGAAGCCTACTGCTCCGCACTAAGTCCAGTAATGATCGCACAAGCTGCTCCAAGACTAACCTTAAATGCTTTTGCCCACCCTTAACTCCTCCCACTTCCTTCCTTTGGTCACTTGAAGCATTAGGTATAGACACTTGTAACACGTGTTCAACACTCTAGAGGAAAGCAAGCAGTGAGGCCCACATTCTCAGCTCCAGGCATGCAAGACAGTTGCTCAGAGCCATGTGTTGGCTCCAGGAATCTCCAGTAGTTTCCTTTACTCTTCTTGTCCTAAGGCTGATGTTTCCTAGGATTTTGTCTTGGGCATCTTAGGGTGACAGCGATCAGCACCCATAAGTCCATGACTGAGATGTCTCTTTACAGACCCTGGCACCCACATCTCCTTTAGGTACCTCAACTCGGGAGCCTCTCAAGACACAGGAGGTGCTCAGTGAGTCTTGTTTCACCACATGGACGTTTATATAGAAAGGATGCTGTCAGGGGACTGTTTAAATCTCAAAGTGTGGCTGCTCAGGCAGAGATAAGCCTCTGACTTGCTGATTTTATGGCCCCCATTATCACTGCTGTTTTGTGACGCCCTTTGGAGCGGTGGAAGGATCAAAAGCCTGATCATTTCAGGTCCTGACCTTGCTAGGACATCTATTTTTATCATCTGACTATCTGAAGGTTATAGGTCAAGCTGTGAGGTAGGCAGTATGGGATCCCAGCTAGGACTCTCAATCTGGTTCTGAGTCAAATCAGTCGCGTAGCTTTAGGCAAGTCCTTTTGCTTCTTTGAGTCTGAGGAGATGTTTGAACTGCTTGATGTCTAAGGTTTTTCTGACACCTTTCAATGGACAATATTTTAGCACATTTGGGCAGGATTTTCCCTGCAGCCTAACTGGCTTATAGCTTTTGCTGAGAGATGATACCATAATCTTCAGCAATGTAGATGTTATGGTTTGTGTCTAGATGTCCCGCCAAAGCCTCATGCAGTCACGGAGGCAGGATTCTAGAGTTTATGACTGATTCATGGTCTAATGCTGGGATTATGGGCGTGAGTGCTACAGCCATCCTGGGGCAGGTAGCCTGCATGTAATATAAGGGAGGGAAAGAGGCTTGCGCTCTCTTGCGCTCGCGTTCCGCCCTTTTGCTCTTGCCTGTTTTTGCTGCCTTCCGCCGCCATGAACTGCTGCCCTCTGCCATGTGCCACCCTGCCTTGGAGCCAGCCGAGTATGGACTGAAACCTCTACAAACTGTGAGCCAAATAAACCTTTCCTTCCTTAATTTTGGGCGTCAGTTATTTTGTCTCAGCAATGAGAGAAAAGTAACCGAGACAGTAGATTTCATACCATTTTTCTGGCGTTTTGCTCAGACTTATCTAAATGAGTCTAACTAGTTGTTGGTTTCAACGCTATCAGAATTCAGCCCTGTGTCATAGGATAGGCTTCAGGATAAATATGAAAATATCTCTGTCCCACACAGACTCCTGTGTTTGTCCAGCTTGTCCATTTTCCTTTGTCCTGAGACACAGGCCGGTAGAGGCGGCTGTGGGCCTGAGCACTCCAGGCAAGAGTGCCCCTGTATGGATGACTGCAGGCGGGTGCTGTAACGGCAGGTGCCCAATCCAAAAATGACGCATCTTGGTTAGTTATTACCTTTCCAACTATCCTTCTTCGTAGGTACAGAGTTATTCTAAAACTGTTTGGGGGCTGCTATTTATTTCTGATTACCAACAATTTAAAATTTGATCAAAGTTTAAACAAGTCGAGGGCCGGTGAGATGGCTCAGTGGCGTAAGCGCCTGCCTGGCAAGCGCGAGGGCTCAAGTTCGACTCCCGGAAGCCACATATGAAAAAAGGGCCGGTGATATCGCTCAGCAGCACGGGCGCCTGCCGGCGCGTGAGGTCCTGAGGTCGACCCCTGGTACGCACACACACAAAAAAAATAGTTTAAACAAGTCAAATGTGCTAAAAAATACTGACGATAGCAGTCTAGTAGCCTCCAATCTTCTCAATGAGGGCAAGTACATACAAAACTTTCAGCTTTTTCTTGTGACATTTATTGCATGTTTTATTTTATTTTTTATTTATTTTTATTTATTTATTTTTTGTGGGTACCGGGGAGTTGACCTCAGGACCTCGCGCGCCAGCAGGCGCCCGTGCCGCTGAGCGATATCACCGGCCCCTTTTTCCTATGGGGGATCCGGGAGTCAAACTCGGGCCCTCGCACTTGCCGGGCAGGCGCTTAAGCCGCTGAGCCATCTCACCGGCCCTATTCCATGTTTTAAAATAATATGCACATATTATTGTTACTTGATCAATAATTTGACCTTTTTTCTATTTATCGTAGATGAGGTTTCAGATCTCAGGTACTCCTCTTTTCTTCTCACATGCTTCCCATTCATCCAGCAGAACATTAAAATATTTAACTCTACTGATATCTTTCTCTGAGTGCCTGCAGATAGCTATGCCTTGCTCGTTCCGGCACGTAGTCATTCATACCTCAGATTGTTTTCGTATGTGGTCACAAACACACATGCCCACCCAGAGCCAGGGTATAACGACGTCTCCTCTGTGAGTTGGACAACAGGCAGTGCGAGGGACTGGTGAGCTGGAGAATGAGTGCTTTCACTCCAAGCTATTTTTGCCCAGGGGAACATAGGTCAAGAATTGCCCATCTTCCAGTTTTCAAGAAAACAAGATATCCAGATTTCTATGACTTTTTAAAATGTTGATTCAATTTTACACAAACACTGTGTGGGACAAACACAATGAATGTTTCACACTGTACATTTGCAGCCTCTGGCACAAGTCTTTCTTCACAAGGTGGCTCTTGAGCTCCTCGTTTCTGAATTCCACTCGGCGTCTCAGACATTAGCTAATATATATAGTAGATGCCTGATAAATACTTGCCCCACTTTTCAGGACACCATATCCACACCAAGCAAAATTATTGCCCATACATGCTGTAAAGAGAAATCTCCCCCTAAAACTCATGTGTGTATTAAAGACACTCTTGCCCTCAAACTTGGTGGGGTTAATGCATTTGCCTGGCAGATGTAAGTGAACAAGTACCATGTTCTTTACCTTCTGAAATGAAACCCTATTTCAACCTTCCATTCCTTACAGCTGCTACTAACAGCAGATATACTGCCTTTCCTTTACCATCTCGTTTGCTTTTCAGTCATCCTCCCACATTTCCTCCTTGCCAGAAGTCACTCTTGCTAAGACCCAGTGAATGGTGTGGTGCGAGTCAGTCCCGAATATCCTATCGGTGACTTGAATTAGACTATGGTGACTTGGATGAGACTAGAGTGTGTGATGCCATTGATCATTTTCTCCTTTTTAATTTAGTTTCTTTTTTATTAATGTATGTTTGTGGTACATAATGATTCCATTTATCTTGGGGAGTTGGTACATATTCCTCATTTTTTGAAATTCTCACTTCCGTGGTCTTTGTGTGGCTACCCCTTCCTGAACGGTATTCAGTCTTTCCGGACGCTGCTTGACAGACCCCTTTTCCCGCTCCATCCCGACTGAGCTGACTGGGGCCATTCAAGGCTCTCTGCTCAGCCCTCCACAAGCTCACCCTGGGTGGCCTGATCCCCTCCCATGACTTTGCCCCACATGAGTGCCAGTGATGTCCAGTTCCTGTCTCTGCTCCATCTCTAGACTCATCTAATCAGCTGCTTTCTGGCAGTGTCTGTCTCCATTGATCCTCAATGTGCAAGGCTGAGGTCATCCATCCCCCCCACACTGCTCTTTTCCAGGCCTCCAGTTCTCTGTGAGGGGCATCCACCTAGTGGCCTAATGATGAATCCCTCAAACCTGGCCCAGTGTCAGATTACTCAATCAGCACAAAGAAGCACAGCTTGGAACACCAAGAAAACAAAACCAGGATGCCAAAAAATTACTTTGAAAGAGTTTAGTGTTTTAAAATAATACAAATATCCAAGTAGCCATCCAGGAAAAAATAGAAACGTACTGGGTTTTCTTACACGTATGTTACAGTTGGATATTACTTTTTTTCTGGATGATACTTCCAGGAGAGTGGGTGAATATAACTTCTTCGAGGCTTAAAACCATTGAAGTTGTTACTACAGCCCATTCTCAGTCACCCCTTCTCCATGCCCAATTGATTCCTAAACCCTGTTGATTCTGCTTCATTCACAACAATTGAACCATCTCTAATATGATCCCAGGGCTTTGCTGTCTGCAGCCTAGATTGCTCGAGCAGTCTCTTTACCAGCTCTTCCTTGCCACTCATCCCTTGCAGAGCTGTGATGTGCTTCCTGCATGACACTCTCTTTCCTAAAATCTTTTTGTTGCCACTTAGTAACTTCAAGGAAGTTCCAACTGCCTGGCCAAACTGAGAAGACCCAGCACGCCCTGCCTCTCTTAACTTAGCCTGCTTATCTCCCTGTTATGGTTTCATATGCAAGCTTCATTCTAGATTTCCTACCCTTATCCCATCCCTTGCAAGTCTCACCCGCTACCCCTGTCCCCAGCCCAGCTGGAGAAAAAGTCTGCATGAGAAGTAAAGGAAAAGGCAGGAGACTCTAAAAGTGTGGTCTTCAGAAAGGAAATGGCTTCCTCCTGCTATCATTTGAATGTGATTCGTCATCTCCAAAACTCATGGTGGAAGGTAATGTTCATTGTAAGGCATGCCATTGCAAGGTATGGAAAAGGGAGAAACTTACTCTGACTGTGGTGTTCAGACATGAGGCCTTTGGGAGGTGATTAAGATTAGATAAGGACCTCAAGGTGGAGCCTGCATGATTGAATCCCGGTGGGTTTGTGAGTAGAGGGAGAGCGATCTAAGGACATACGCATGCGTGCTGCCTATCTCTTGCCATGAGGTGCCCTGCACTACCCTGCCAGCCCAGGGATGGCGACTCTGCCAGCAAGAAAGCCATCACTAGATGTGGCCCCTCCACCTTGGACCTCCAGAACTGTGAACCAAACTAAACATCCTTTCTTTAAAAGGGACCATGTCTGTAGTATTGTGTTATTAGCAATGCAAATCAGACTAACACATCTCTCATCTCATGAAAGCCTTCAAAGGAGAAATAATCGAACATACTGGCAAAATAAGGAAACGAGGAAGCCTCCTTTTGCCCCAGGCTTGTCTTTTGATCACCACTTTTGCCCCTAAAATGCAGGTACATTCATTCCCTCGGCCACATGCAGAAGAGGGCCATTGTCCTCTTCCCTCAATGCTCGGCTCAGTGAGAGCATCTGCTGTCACCAGCCATGCGCGAGCTGGCTCAGCTGACAGACCCCATGTCCTGTGTAAACAGTGCCTGGGAGAACGCTCTGTGCATTCCGGTCCGGTCCGGGCCCAGCCCCGGCAGGGAGAAGGACATTGCTCACTTGAGCTCGACCCCGCTCCAACTGTTCGCCCATTTTCAGCAGGGGGTTCAGGGGGAGTGGGCGAGGAAGGCGGGAGAGCACAGGAGAGCGGAGCTGTTTGTTTTCCCCTTTGTGTTAACAATAAAACATCTGTTCCCCAGCCTGGCAGCTGGAGCAGAATGAAATGATGTGAGCATTCATTGCTGCCTGGATGAGGGGGTGGGAGTGAGGGAGAGGACGAGGGAGGGGCGCGGGGAGGGCTGAAGGCTCCAGAACAATAACGACAACAATGAGAATATCTCTAATACCACTTGGCAGGCACAGAGTCAGGAGCCCCCAGAGCTGTGTAACTTGATGTTCCGGTGGATGTACTTATTGTAACTAATACACTGAATAGTGGTCTGTGTGCACTTCCCTTCTGAATATCCACTGTGGCTCATGGACTTTGATGAAAAATGTCTTTATCTACCTAAGAGTGAAGCTGAGAGAAGTACACTGAGACCAAAAGAGTAACATGAGTGTAGAGAAAAGGCAGTAAATGAAAAGAGGACTCAGTCTCCTGCTCTTAATCCTGCCTCACTCCTGTTCTTTCTTTTCCGCTTTGGCTTGTTCCTTCTCATCTTGGCTGTCTAAGGCTGGCCTGCTCCAGAGCTCAGTGTCTTTTATCTGCACTTATTCTCATCTAGTCTTGTAGCTAAAGGATCCATCTTAGTGCTTGCCATTCCCAACTTATACCCTTGGCCCAGACCTAGCCCTTGAATTCCAGTCGAGAAGGCAAGGTAGACTTTCCAGTCCTGGAGACCCATAATGGCCCCTGGGGAAGGGCTCTACAGGAAGAGATGAACAAAGGCTTCTGTTCCAGTTCACAGAGCTCCGTCTGTGCCTTTGTGTAGATTGGTTGCTGTGGAAGACTCCTGAGTAAGGCACCACTCTGGAGGTGATGGTGATGGGGGTGACCAGCGCCCAGATGCAGGGGAAAAGAGGGTTAGGAGGCAAGTTGTGGGGTTAGGGCTTGAGCTCCATCCTCATGCATCTTTCTGGAGAGCCAGAGTTTAGAGCCCTAAACAGTCTCCTTTATAGGTGAGATGAGAATTTAGTATTATTTGAAGGAATAATAATATTCTCTACTTTGTTTCTGGTTCACGATGTTCTGCATTTTGTTTGACTTTTGTGGCCAAAGAAATACATTTGTCTCCTGTTTTCTACTGAGTCATTGCTGAAGTTCCCTCAAGGTCCAAGTGTTAAATGCTTGGTCCCCAGCCTGTGGTGCCTTTAGGATATGGGGCCTAATAAAAGTAAGAAGCCCTTGAAGGGGATATAGGAATTCTAGTCTCTGTCTCTGTTTCTGTCTCTCTCTCTGCTTCCTGGCCACTATGAATTGAATAGGCCATGTGCTCCTGCCATCAAGGAGTACTGTGACAGTATAGGCCCAAAGCTCCAGGGCCAAAGGACCATGGCCAAGTGAACCCAAATAAACCTTTCTTCTTTTTAAGTTGGTTATCTCAGGTATTTTGTCACAGCGATGGAAAGCTGACTGGCGCAGTCATAAACAAGTTCAACAGCTGAGTGAATAGGCACATTACAGTGAGGCTGCTCAGTGAAGGCCTCTGTTATATTTAGGATACGAAAATCAGTAAATGTAAGAGAAGATATTTTTCATTGGGTTTTATTATCATGTTTTATATCACCTTTTATTTCTTTTTAAGTGTTTGCTCATCTTCATTGTAGTATATGATATAAATTAATATTAAAGGTAGCAATATTAACTTTGCAGCATTAAATCCATCTGTTTTTCCAACTGCACATCAAATGGAAAAGTAAGAAAGGTGATGTGTTCCTCTCCTAGACAGCTGAGGCAAGTATTTAATTAAAACTTCTACTTGGTCCCATTTTAAAGGCTGATGAATAACTGTTCCTAAGTACGAGTTACAGACCTATCCTAATAGCTCTTTTTTTGTTTTGTTTTTTGAGACAGGGGCTCACTATGTAGTCCAGGCTGACCTTGAACTCACAGCAATCCTTCTGCCTCAGCCTCTCAGTGCTGAAATGATAGGCATGTGCCACCATGCCTGGCTCCCCCCACGCCCATCCTCCCTAAGTTAATGACTCAATTTCAAGCCAAATAAAGCAGGAGCTAAGGTTGGGTTGGGAGAACATTTTGATGTTCCATGTTTATTCTATTTCACATGTTTTTAAATTAGAGGTTTTAGCTGGGTGTGGTGGCACATGTCTGTAACCCCAGCACATGGGATTAAGAGGATCATCACAAGTTCAAGGCCAGCCTGAACTACATAGTGAGACCCTGTTTAAAAAAGATCAGAGATTTTAAGGCAGTTAAAATTGCTTCTGTTCTTAAAAACACTTCTGGCATTTTGTGAAAAGAAAGTATAACTTTATTGCAACTAAAAGGATGTCAAAGACTCATCTGAATTTGACTCCCAAATGATAGCTTGTCTTGTGTTTGAAGACAGTTGTTAAGTCTCTTGAGTGACTGTAATTTTCTTGGGTAAGTATCTTCACCTGCTTAGTGACTTCTTATGTGACAGGGTTGTCCAATTCTGAGTGTCTTGTCTAGTTGTTGTTCGGTGTACTTGTCAGTCTAAAAGTACGGCATCAGAAATGAACTTACCACTTCAGATGTGTAGAAGAAAGTGTTGCTTCCCTAGCTTTTCCTCAGAATTTTATACTTCCTCCATACCAGCCACACCCACATTAGTTTGTCAACCACATCCATTTTATTTATTTATTTATTTATTTTATTTATTTTTTTTGTGGGTACCAGGGGTCAAACTCAGGACCTCGCGCGCCAGCAGGCGCCCGTGCTGCTGAGTGATATCACCGGCCCCTTTTTTCGTATGTGGGTACCGGGAGTCAAACTCAGGACCTTGCCCTTGCCAGGCAGGTGCTTATGCCGCTGAACTATCTCACCAGCCCAACCACATCCATTTTAATTCACATCGTCTCAGTCAACTGAAGCCTTTAAAAGATCTCGTGTTATTTCCTTCTGAACAAGAAGATTAAGTTTTAAAAATCATTTTTGAAATGATGATAGATTCTAAGAAAGTACAAAGAGGTCCTGTGTGCCCTTCCCTGAGTTTCACGCAAAATTCACATCTCACTTAATTAAGGTATAGTATTCAGACTGAGAAACTGACATTGGGAAGTCAGGTCTATAGTTCTATGCCATTATATCCATTTCTGACTTAAAGGAATAAATCTGAGTTCATTAAACTATAGCCCTGTAACTACACAAGTTTCTCATTTTGGAACTGTTTGCAATTATCAGAGTTTTATTTTTGAAAGCTTCTCACTCAAACATTCCTCTCTTCATATTTCTAATATTCCTCCTGATATCAACAACAACAACAAAAAAAAACAGTCTCACAAACAGGAACGTTTTCTCTCAGTGTCCCCTTATAAAGAAAATGGCGCCACCCTTCATTCAGTTGCTTAAACCAAAATTGTGGGAGACATCCTTATTCGCTCCCTTCACTTACACTTCGTATCCAACACATTGGCAAATCCTATTGATTTTACTTTCAGAATCCATCCTGAAGCCGATAACTTCTATTACCTACATTATGACCACCTTGGTCTAAGCCACTGTCTTTCTGGCCTCCGGATTGTGGCCACTGACCATGGCCTCCTAACTGGCTTCTTAGTCCCACGCTTGCCACTCTGCCATCTGTTCCACCTAGAGCACAGAGAGGGCTTTTAATTGAGTACTTTGAAGCATTGGTACTCTTCTGTCTAACATCTCCAGCAGCTTCCCATATAATAAGTGCTAAAAACTTATTTATACGACATTCTTTTTGTGGTAAGTGATGTTAGCGCTTTGCATATAGTACCCATGGTCTTTCTGCCTAGGCTCCCTAGTGCTGGGCTGAGTGCTGGGATTATAGGTGTGTTCTCACTTTTAAGTAAAAAAAAATTTTTTTAGAATCACTTTAGGTTTCTAAAAATTAACAAATACAAATACAATATGCAGAATCTCCATATACCTATCACTAAATTCTTACAATTCTTGACACCTTATTTTGATATGGTACATTTGTTACAATTAATGAATTAATATCCATACATTATTACTAACTAAGGTGTACACCTTATTCAGATTACCTTAGTTTTTACCTTTTGTCCTTTTTCTGCTACAGGATTCCACCCAGAATACCACATTATATGTAATCATCATGTCTCCTTAAGCACTTCTTAGCTGTTACAATTTTTCCTTGTTTTTGATGACCCAGACATTTTTGAGGAGCACAGGCAAGGAATTTTAAAGGATTTCTCTGTATGGGGATTTGTCTGATGGTTTCCTCATGGTTAGGTTGAAGGGATGAATTTTAGTAGGAAGATCACAGAGGAAAATTGACACTTTCACCTCATCAGACCGGGGGCACATCATCAACATGACTTATCATAGTTGATACTGACCTTGGTCACCCGGCTGAGATTGTCTTGTCATGTTTCTCTGCTGTGAAATCATGCAAGTTATCCTTCCCTCCTCCCTTCCCAGACCGGAAGAAAGTCAGTGCACCATCCACACTTGCAGGCTAAGGGAGTGGTTCTCCACCTCCTTGAGAATGAATCATCAAAATACACCACTTGAGATCCTGCATGGGAGATTTCGCTCTCCCCTTCATTATTTATCATGTATATCATCAGTATGGTCCTGTGATTATTTACTCTGTACCCTAGGTGATAATTTAATAGTAGTTTATTTCGTTGCTCACATTGTTTCAGCTTTGTCCACTGGGAACTCTTGCAGTTTCCTCCTGGGTCCCTTTAACATACTTCCATCGATACAGAGTTTTGCCTTGTTTTAGTTTTGAGCACTTCCTTAATTTCTGGCACTACAAAATGTTTTAAACTTATCTTGCATATTTCCTGTCCTAGTCCTGGAATCAGCCATTTCTCCAAAGAGTTTAGTCAGTTTTTAAAAATAATACTCATCACTATTTGACTGTTTATGATGTACTTATTCGTATATTTTCTTTTTGTTTCTTCCTCCCCAAGCTGCGCTGTGAGTCTCACGGGATAAGAAGTTTGCTGTATTCCTAGTCAAAGAATCAATTTTGTTGAATCAGCTCTGACCATGGAACCAGAGGTCTTTTTGCTCTGGTCTCTACTCTGCTCTTCATGAGTTAGGAGCACAAAAGTTTCCATTTACTTGTTCGGCTCTTGGGAGTTAGGGGTTATTTTTTTCCTAACATTTTCCACATCTTTGCAATCCTGATCATTCGTTATTTATTGATCAACGTCAAGCCTAGAATAGCAGTTCCTCTATTGCTTCCTCAATTCTGTACGCAACAGAAAAATATAGAGAAGTTTTGTTTTTATAAAAATGAGACAGATTTTCAGGTATATGAAGGCAACCTCTCATCACATCAGCATTTTTTATGCTGTTATAAGAACATCATTCTCCATTTCAGCCATGGTGCTATTGCTGGTTTTCCTTGTTTTTCAGCCTCCTCTTTCCTTTGGGCTTTGCATCCTTGAGTTAATGGGCAGCCAAGACTTACTACGTCCACTAGGTCCTGCAAATCTGCAAAAGGACACCCATGTCCATGGTCGTGTGAGAGTCACCAGATATTGTCCACCAAATTGCTAGAAAATTCATAAGGTTGTATTTGCATTCCTATATAGAAATTAACAGTTCATTTAATCACTTAAACTTTGGTGGCATCAATCCAGAAGTCAATTTTGTCTGCTCTCTTCTTAGCCACTTTCTGCAGTCTCTCTTTGCTACTCTTAACACATAAAATCTGATTTTTGCACTTTTACCTAGGAATGTTGTCTTATTCTCCAAATGTTACTAGAAACCCCTCATATAAATGAACATTCTTCCTGTCACTTTCTTCCTGGTTCTAGCTGGATTTACTCTGTTTTTGGCCAGAATTCCATCTTCTTTTGTTGGTAATTATAAGTCAGAATGCTAACTCCTATTGGGTTGCCAATTCTTGTTTTTAGTGTGACTTCTTAGTCTTCTTTTCTCATTCTACATTCTGAGATAGATTCAGAAGGTTGACAGTGATAAGGGCTAGGGAGGAATGATAAAACAGTCATGAAGTATGTGAAATGCCAGGGTGGTGGTTGATGTATATAGATAGCAGGCCCTGGGGAGGACCCACTTAGAAGAAGAATTAAGGTAAATTGCTGAAGGAAGTGAGCGAGAAAGCCATGTGGTTGTCTAGGGAAGACTGACTGACAGATCAGCAAGTGAAAAGGTCCTGACTCAGGAACAAGCCAGAAATGATGTAGAACTAGCAAAGCAACCAGTGTGGCTGGAGCCAGGTGAGGGAGAAGGAAATTAGCAGATGAAATCAGGAAGAGAATGGGAGGGGGAGCTGATCACATAGATCATAGTAAGGAGTTTTTGTTTTTATGCTCATTAAGTGATGAGAAGCCATTAAAAATTGAGTGTGTGTGTGTGTGTGTGTGTGTGTGTGTGTGTGTGTGTGCATGTGTGCATATGTTTGAGAGTTATACCTGGGATGAAGCTGAAAACATAAGAGTAGGAATAATATTTGCCAGACTAGCAATAATGGACTCTTCCTTTTTGGTGAAGAGCAAAGTTATTAAGCAGAAGAAAGAATGCATGTGTACAACAATCACAGGCTACAATTTAGTTCTGAGTGTACTGTGGGAGTTTATGGCTTGGTTTATTATCAGGATCTCAGTTCTGCAGGTGGAGAAACAGTGACCAGGAAGTGCAGATAGAGCTATCCCTGGTGGGCACTGAGTTGATCTGACGCTAGTTAAGTCTTTGAGGACTTTTTGTTATGTCTGCTGTAAGAATGTGGCTAAGGACATATGCGTTAAATAGCTCTGTGTCCCTTTTTGTGGGGACTCTTCAGAAAAAGTTTTCCCTAGTTGTAGTAATAGCTTTCGTTCAGTTATTAGACACATAGTTACTGAAGCTCCTAATACGTTCCAGACACTGTTCCAGGATGTACAGACCAGGCCTCTGTGTTCACGGGTCTTACATAATGGGAGAAATACATAATGAACACATTATCATGTAAATGAATTAAAATATTTCATATGTGTGAAGCAATCCTGTTTTGGGATTACAGGAAAGGAGGCTGCTTTAAATTGAGAAGCCAGAAAGGATTCTTTGAAGATGGGACTTTGAGCTGAGCTCTAAATGACAAAAACAAGTTGGACATGCAAAGACCTGAGAAAAGAGCTTCCCAGCAAGAGAAAAAAATCACTGTGGAAAGACCTCAAGTCTTTAAATGACCATGGCATGTTTGAAGGAAAGAAAGGAGACCAGTGTGGCTGAAGTGCAGTAAAGAGGCAGGGTACTCACTGAGGAGGTTTCTAGGGCCACCAAGGACCCAAGGAATCCTAGATGCAGGCAGAAGCTGCTGGAACGTACAAATACATCCAGGCTGCTTGGCACGGACAGTTGTCGTTTATCTCATTAACCCTGTGAACTGTGTTTTTCCTTCCTCATCATATTAGGGTCAGATTGTGACCTGCCTGTGGTGAGTGCCTAGGATTCTGCACGCCAAGGTCTGATTGTTTGCGTCTTGCCCAGAGTCACACATAGAGCCTGTTTTGTTTCTCCTCACTTTCTGCCCTGTGAGGATGCAAGGAGGAGGTGGCTAAGTCAGGAAGTAAGGCTCCCTAGACATCAGATCTACTAGTACTGTGACTGTAGATTTTTCAGTCTCCAAACTGAGAAATAATGTGTGAGGCATAAGCCAGCCAGTTTATGGGCTATTTGTTACACACCACTGTATCTGTGCACTGGCCTGTACCAACCAAGTCACTCCATTCATTATCCTGGCACCATCTTGTACTCAACACTGCATCCCTTTTTTTTTTTAACCCTAACACTGCTTGTTTTACCTAGTTCTGGTTTATGTTATCTTTTTGATAAATCGATTCAAAATTTTTTGGGGGGATGAAGGTGTATATACAAATATATTACGTATGTATACATACGTATACAGTGGTGGTGGGACAGGGGTAGTAACAGTCTCCTTCACAGAGTCTGCATATTAGGACAGTCCAGAATGGTTTCAGCTTAGATGAATTGAAAGCCATGACTTTCTTCTCCTTGGGCTTTTGTATATGGCTGTAGTTTTGGAAGAGATTACTGTCCACACTCATTATTTATACTAATTGTGTTCTATTGTGTTGCCAAAAACACTGAACTGATTAATTTTGAACCATTGTTCCTAGGAGAAATATAGGGTTGGGTTCCTGTGAGCCTTTAGTCACAACATTTTCATCAAAGGATACACACATTTGTCTTACGTGTGTTTCTGTTTAAAGACATAGGCAACAGCGCTATAATTCATTCTTGAGCCAAGCTTACTTAACACATATGTTTTCTCCATAAGGTGCATCACAGCCTAGGGAACTTACACTTCAGAATAGCAGGCAGCATTTTGGCACCACGCTGGGAAGGGGCACTTTAAATGGAAAAATTACCAACGATAAGCACAAAATATGAAAACTGTGGCATTAACTACATTGAAAAGTGACATTAGTTTATAGCATAAGACCTGAAACAAGAGGGCAAAACATTTTTTGTTTTGCCTTAGTTGGGAACATGCACACACAGCAATTCAAATTTTTCTAAATCTGCACATTTATGTGAGTGATCAGGAAAGTGCTTTAGGTATTGGTTCTGGGGTTACAAGTAAATTTTAGTAAGTAGGCAAATTTCTAAACACAGTATCTGTAGATAACAGGGCTTGACCGTACTAAAAAATCTTTTTACCTTTGAGGTAGACCAGGGTAATCCCAGTATTGTGATATATGTCAGCAAGTCTGGGAAATTTGTATTCATTTGTATTCATTTTGTATTCATCAGACCCTCTAATAGAATAGTCCTTATATTTTCTTCATTGCAAAAAATGCAATTTATAATTCAGAGTGGTTCAGTCGCTGTACTCCTTGTATGTTGAGATTACTTTTACTTCTTGAAATAAAGAACCCATATTACTAAGAATATTTGGCAAATGAATTAGAAAACTTGTTTTTTCATGGTTTTCTCTAAGGCAGATAAGGAACCAGAAGGTAAAATCAAAATAGTCAGAAACTAGATCAGAAATTTCTTGAAGCCTGTGGTCAAGAGGATAACGAAACATTCTAGCCCCTTGTACAGAGTGGAACTCAAAAAAAATCACTGGCTCCCAGTGGGCACCCAGATGGGGCTGAGCAGAGGAACAGGGAGTAAAACTGGGCTCTGCATATAGTCTCCTCTTTTCCATTTCCCCAATATCTTTGCTTAGGGTCCCCACTGTTCTCCTAGGTATGAGTTTCAGTTCTCCAATCATACATGGTGCTCCTTCCCCTTAACCCCTCTGCTTACTTAGTTCCATCAGCTCAGTTCTCTTGCCGTCCTCTGTTCCAAGCTCACAGACACTGTCATAGCTGATGCATTCGTTACTGATTTCTATACCTATTGCAATAGATGTCTAATTATTTTCTCTACCTCTAATTCAGCTATCTTACAGCTGACTTCTTTCTCTAAGAGGCCTTTACCAAAAAACCTTCTGTAACTTACCGTGTGTATCAATTTAAACTCAAACTCCTCTGATTTCATACTGTTCCATCGATATTCATGGTTCTTCCCAAAATAATCCCATGTGATTTTTCTAGTCTTATCTATCACTTCTCTTCTACATATGTTTGTGTACTTTAGGCAAACTGTCTTCCTTGCTATTTTCATAAAACATAGCAAGGCGTGGTGGCACATACCTATAATCCCAGCTATGAGGGATGATCATAAATTCCAGGCTAACCTGAGTGACTTAATAAGGCCCTGCCTCCAAATAAAAGAGCTGGGGATGTAGCTCCGTGGTGGTAGAGTGCTTGTATCATGAGTCATCTGGTACCTTCTAGGAGATATAGATTTTTTTCTATCACTATTATTTAAACCTCTACATAGCCTTAATGGGACATATATTCTCATCTTCCACCCCTGCCCCCTGGTGGATTCAGTTTTCTTTTCCCCAAACTTCCACAGCACTTTATTTTTGCCTTAGTGGTATTTTATACTTTGCTTTACATTAGTTATTTTTTGCCTCATTTTTCTTACCATTTATCTCCTCTGTAAGGGACATGTAAAATTTCCTGTTCCTTGTAATTCTTAAAGGAAGTCTTGCATAGAATAATTCAAAGAATAATTTATGAAACCTTGAAGGGTATTATTAACTCTCCCATGGTAATTCAGCAGTCATCTTTCTAGGAAGAAAAGAAGGAAGATGGGGGGTACTACCAAGATTTTATACATGAGGCCACCAGAAAAGGTACAAGGTGGGCCCAGATAAAAGAGGAGAATGTACTCCAGATTTCATATCTAAGAGGCCACAGATCAATCAAATAGAACTGGAAAATTTCAGGCATTCCTTAAAATGTTATTTGGAACAGCTATGAACATCTCAGAACTCTTGTGGTCTCCATAGGCTCTTGGCTCATGGGCCATTCCATTGTGGTAGTCATCTCAGGCTGACCATAGCTCTCTGGTCATCTCTAGCCTCGGGTTGATGAGAAGTTAAGACTTTGAGAAAAAGATATAGAGACAAGAGAACTTGTCATGTAGTGATGACCACTCCATTCCCCCCTGCTCCCTGTGCATCTACATCCCTAGCCTTTTACTTTTTATTTTGAGACTGAGTCTCACTAAGTTGCCCAGGGAGCCTCAAACTTACCATCCTCCTGCCTGAACCTCCAGAGTTGCTGGGATTAGAGGCATGTGTCACCATATCCAGCTTCCCTATCCATTTAAAAAAAAAATGGGAAGCACTTAGCATGCGTATGTGATTGGGATGGAGTGATTCATTCATTGGTTATCTCTAGCAAAGTAGACACAGAAAGAGCCTACAGTCAATAAAGTAACATTTTTTTGCTTTAAAATAACTATCTTTCTTTAAATTTAATATTAACCTCTGCCAAAATTGTCCTCCACTGTTGTACTCTATACATCCTCACTGAGTACACTTTTCTAGGCATGAGATACACAATTAAGGGTGTTGCAAATTTTCTTTCCTCCAGGACAGTCTGAGCCATCTATTGGTGGCAACCACAAGCCTGTCCATTTCCCTAGTGTACTGAAGTTGGTAAGTCACTCTTGAACATAAGACAACCATGTTCCATGAACTGTACAGGGACTTCATGCAGAAGGGCACAGGTTAATGCAAAGAGAGAACTTGGGTATTATTCTTGACTGGTGCAATACTCTGTCACTGTACATTTATGGAGGTAATTCCACAATGGCAGGGGTCACTTCCAACCCACTGTGAGACCACTTTGCAAACTTTACATGCACCTACATGTTAATTTTTCAAATCGCTATCTTACCCCTCCATCTTATCCTCCAACTTCTACCACTGAAGGAAAAACCAAAGCAAAGCAAAGCAAAGCAAAGCAAAGCAAAGCAAAGCAAAGCAAAACAAAACAAAACAAAATACCAAAGCAAAGCAAAACAAAACCTACAAACTGGAAGGTATATTTCTTCTTTATTATTTTACTTTTCATGCTCCTCATATCTGGACTCTGGCACAACTGGCAGCAGAATTGCTGATCTCTCATGAGAATGGTTTTTCTGGGGGACAATGTGGCTTGAGCAGCAGCAACAGCAGCAGCAGGAAGCACAGGAAATCTCATGAGATGGCCTGTTCTTGAACACTTGCCAGCCCGCTTTCTGCAGACTCATGAGGTTAAGAAAAACATCCAAGTTACCGGGGAGGCTATCGGAACAGAGCCCAGTTCTCAACTGTTTGAAGTTCACCCGTTAAGGCCACAATGACCACAGGGCACAGCTGTAGGGGCTCCAGCCACAGCGCTGCATGTTGAGGAACTTCTCATTGTAACTGCTTGAAGCCCCCAGGGAGCCAGCAGTTAACAACTGGCAATGGAGGGCAAGCAAGCAGAGCTTTCTCTGTTAGTGCTATGCTGTGCTGGCTCAGGGAAAGGCTCTGATCTCTGAGACTTTATAAAGTCACGAGAGAAGAGGGAGGGTCGAGGAGAAAGGGGAACAGTCTGGGTCACAGACTGGACTTAAATCTCTGGAAACCTCAAGATGGGGCCTGGGGATTACTGTTTGCATTTCTGGGCAATTTAGCTATCTGGGCATATATAAATATAAACTCCAGGATGAAGACAGTGACACAAAATCACCAGAAAGTTTCATCCTTTATTAAGAAAGAGAAAGAAAGAGAAGAGGAAGGAAAGAAGGACAGAGGGGAGATAGTGAGGGGAGTGCAGGTGGCACAAGAGATTTCTTCTGCTGTCCTAGCAAATGTTTCCTGATAAAGCCAGCTTAATTCTGAGGCATGACTGGGCTTCCCTGATGGGGTTTGCTAAAGCACTGCACCAAAGTCAGTGCAGGCAGACTGGACGCAGGCCCAATGCTTTGACCCTTGTAGTCGGCCCAGCCACATGCGTGACTACAGCCCTTGCTTTCTCCTTTTCTGCTCCATCTGATCATCTCCTTGCACATTCAGAGAGCTGGAAACCTATGATGGTTTGGCTCTGTCTTACATACACCAAAGCATCAGGCCAGGCATAGCTTCTAGTGAGCCCTGATGCCTTCTTCAGGCAAGCCTGACAGGTCAACTTAATTTGGAGGAAAAATGAGAGGCAAGCTAGAATAGGGCCAGAGACGAGAGACAGACCCTGGGCGAACTATCACTTGTCTGAGCCCTGGATGTTGAAAACACCTTAGTACTTCCCTTGCCCAAAGCAGAACTCCTCCCTAGGCTGAAAACTGGAAGAGCAGAGTTGGATATTACGGGAGATGCCAGCTCTGGAACGGGCTTGCCAGGCAGGAGAGTGGGACTGGGACCTCAGCACTATTGTGTTGAGGATTCTCATTTGATTTACTACATGGGGGTGCCGATAAGGCCCCTTCTCTGCTAGTGGGAATGGTGAGAAGGTCCCTACATTGCTGATAATTTGGACAGAAAATATTAAATAACAAATTATATAATACAATTGATGATACATGTGCTGAAGATACTTAATTTGTCTTGCCGAAGAAAGCTTAGATATTATTAAATGGGTTCCCTCCTCCTTGCTCCCCACCCCACACAGGTGGCTTGCACACTCTTGTGCAGTCTGTGATAAAGCACTAACAGACGACATTTCTTTAATAGATGTCAATTTGGATAATATAATTAAATCTGTATTTTTAAAACCCTTTTCTAATGCTTAGGTGAGAGCCATTCATGTGGAATAAGAGGAGGTACTCAACTTCTGCTGGGAGATGCAGGGTTTCCATCATTATGTTTCTCTGGGAAGATGCTAAATACCCCACTAATAAAAACATAAAAATGAGCCAGAAATTTGCCATATAGGTCTCTTCCAAACCGGTCAGAAAGATATTTTCTAATCAGTATCTATGAACTACGGCTATTGTTAAAAGTTTCTTTTATTTGGTGATGATACTAGGGATTGACCATAGGGCATTCCCACTGAGCTACATCCCAGTGCTTTTTATTTGGGGACAGGGTCTTGATAAATTGTAAGTTGCCAAGATGGGACATGAAAGTTTGATCTTCTTCCCTCAGCCTCCCAAGTGCTGGGATTACAGAAAGCTTGATCTTTTGTTTAAAGTAAAAATCCTCTTACAAGCAATACCAATATCCTGAAAAGACCAGAATAAAATAAACAATTTTAAGTCTTTGCTCATGGGCATAATATTTTTAAAGAATATCCAAAGTAGCAATATCTTCTGTAATAATAATGACATAAAATATGTTCACCTGCTTACCCTACCTGATCCTTGTGTTGACTCTAAGAGATAAATTGACCCAGTTTTTACCATCCCTACTGTGCAATGTGGATCAAGGCCATCCAATTTTCTGATGAATTATATGCTCTTCGGGTGTGGAACTAGGCTCTGATTGAAACAGAATACCCATATGACACCTAGTGTCTATCAGGACTGCTCATCTTGAGCTGGGTCACGTCATATCCATCAAGTCATAATGTCAGGCACGCCCAGCAATAATTCACAATGCAGTGGAAGTAAAAGTACACAGGCAGGAAGAGAGGGCACAAGCACTGCACAGCACAGCAAAGCTCAGGCCCCCATGGCACCCACAGTGTCACACAGCATCCCTCCTTCCCTTGTTCCCAATTCTACAATCAGCTATGAAAGGAATCAAGAAGCCCATGTTTGCTTTATGGATGGATTGGTTTAGTACTTGTGTGCAGATGGAATACTGGTGAAAGACCTGCTTAGGCATGATCTTGAAAGACAGGGGCAAGAGAAAATCCTTGCAGTGAGTGTAGTTTGAAACATGCTCGTGGTCATCAGCTTTGTGTGGAGAGGGAAATCTGAGGTCAGAATGTGTGTATGGAATCGTGTGCTGGAGTTTAATTATTGGAGAAAAGATCCTTGATGTCTAACCCAGTCTTACAAGTCAGAAATCTGGGATTTTATTTTGCAAAGAATAAGCTCAGTTCCTTTGTGACAGCATTTCTTTGCCCCGGGACAGATCTGGTTTCTTGCTGGGCCCCTATCAGGCCCCTCAGAGGTTTTGGAAGCCCATTTTCCCTTCTAGGGACTTGATGACCCAGGATGCAGAGAGTCCATAGTCCACATACAGAACATGCCAAGACCACATTGCTCTGAAACTCTATCCCCAGCCCTGGGTTAGGGCTCCGCCTGGCACAGACTTCTGAGAGAAGCCCGGAGTGGGCCATGTGATTTGCTGTACCCAGATTAGCTAAGAATAATACAAATCTATTGTAAACATACCTTGGCACATGGAAAAACCTGTTAGAGATTGCATTTATAACTGCCCAAGTATAGAGGGGGAGAAAGAGGGGGAGAAAGAGGAGGAGTTTCCTCAATTAACCACTTGATTGGTAATACAATTTAAATACTTCAAATTACAATTCATTCCATACTTAGATAAGGAAAGAATGACAAACTATACTGAGATCTTCAAAGAAACTTATTAAATAGGAAATGCCACTTCTTCGTCATAGAAAGAGGGGCCTAGAAAATCATGAAACTTTTCCTTTTCTGGTTCTGTAGCTCCCTCAAAATCACTATCCTGTCCCCCAGGACAAGTTAATCAAAAAAGAGCCAAACGACCCAGAGAATTGATTATGTCTTTGTTGTGATATATTCTTTTATTCTTTATTTTAAAATTAGTTTTATTAAGATATAGTTTACAAGTAGTTGTATATATTAAAATAGATCATAAAATTCTTATAAAATTGTCACATAAACATGCAAGAATGATGATGACAATCATAATAATAATATTAACAATGATAAAGTAAAGCTACTACTTGTGGTTTTATATATAAGAGATATGTACTTGGGAAGATTTTAAAAACACAAATACTTGAGCTCTATTCCCTGAGATTTAATTTAATTGTTCTGGGAAATGTAGCTAGGCATCTATATTTTTAAAAGAATTCCTGGGAAATTTAATGCACAGCCTAGATGGGGAACCATTGAACTAGAACTTGACCTACTACCAGATGGTTCTTCTCCCCCAGAAGAATATCCAATGTGCGTGTGTATGATGAGGTCTGTGCTACAAGAGCCATCAGAAAGAACTCTACAGAAACCAGCTATCCTAGCTTATTTCATGGTAACCCATCAATCTCTATTATCACAGACTCCACAAGCCTTTTAAAACACATTATAATATAAAAATTCAGATTTCAAGCATTGATGTTGAATTATTTGTTAATAATTGGACTATACAGTAAGGTTAGTGTTTTACAATTTCCTTGTCTTGCATTCTGTAAGTGAGAAAGAAAATTCCCTATTGGGCATGCCAATCAAAGAAAAAAGGGCCCACTGTTCCACTGATGCTCTCACAGAAGTTTGCTAGGACACAACAGGGTGTTGAGGAACTGCTGCAGTAGCATGTCATATAGATATCACACAAGTCCAGAAACCACATGATATGGGTTTTTGTTCTATTTGTTAACGAATAATTTTTTTTTGGCACCGGAGATCGAACTCACGACCTCACACTTGCCAGGCAGGCACTGTGCCGCTGAGCTATATCCCCAGCGTAACGAATGATTTATGTGAGACTCTTTTTCATCTTTAAATAATGGTTTTAATAACATGAAAAATAGTTGTGAGAATATGTTGCATAAAAGTATTTTTCAAGGAACTAAACATTGACCTACATTATTATATTTTCATCACGCATATGATTTGATCCAGTGGATCTTAGTCTTGTTTCATGAAAGGAAAATTAGGGAAATTACTTTTTTCTTATTATAATCTTTATTCCTAATGTCCTTATTTTTATTTTGGTTAGCATCTTTATTCCACTTTTAATTTTTATTTTTATTAGTACATGATTGTAATACATAATGATTGCATTCTTTGGAGGGGAGTTGGTACATGTATGTAACACATCTTAATTCTTTTTATGTCCTCTTTTTCTTCCCTCATTCCCCTTCTCTTCCATTACTTGTTCCCCTTCTGCATCCTTATTTCAGTAGCAAGAAACCAACAGAAGTGCCAAAGAGGTAGTCCTAGTAAAATGACTCTTGAAGGCAAAATTATTTAAAGAGATCTCTCTTTACCAGGTTATACCAATAGTATTTTTCTGACCTCCGTTACACTCTTATATTATTAAAATATTCATTTCAAGGCCCAAGGAAAAACCAGTGAATTCAGTACACATGATCTCAACAACACAACTATTGACAGATGGCAACTGTGAGAGAGTGAATATGAAAACACTTTGCAGGCTGTGAGGCACTAGACGTGTGGTGGTGTTGACAGGGAGGGTGATGGAGACGATGATGTTAATAACAGACCGGTGATGATGCAGCCAGGACTTCTAACCTTGAGTAAGGTAAGAGCATGAACTACTTGAGCAGAAGAGGTAGGAAAGGAGACAGGGCACTCGTGTGGAGTGAAGCCTAGAACTGACGGATAGGAGTATAGCTCTAGGCCTCCAGTCCACTCAGCTCACATCTGAAGAATACTAAACACCTTCCACACAATCTTTGTTGGATTTTCTTCCCCAGGTGCTTCTTTTTAGCTAGTTCATTCAAAGCACTGCTATGCATGGGCATTATTCAAATAAGTTCTTCCTCCAACATCATCTGGGTGGCTCCCACTCATTAAATAATAGGATGGAATAACAGCACTGGTCAAAAGGTCAAGTACAGAAAGGCAAGACCAGAAGATGGGGAAGATGTTCACCGATCCTCAGTGCTATGCTTCAGATGCGCCTCTCAAAATTCATGTGCAGAAAACCTGAACCTCAGTGTGGTGGTGTTGGGAGGTGAGCACTAACGAGATGCATCTGGGTCACGAGAGCACCACTTTCATGAATGGATTAATGCTGTTACTGGAAACAGCTGTTTCCTTATAAAAGGACAAGGTCCACCCCCTCTTCATCCCTCTCACCCTCTCATGCTCTTCAGCCTCCCACCATGGGATGACATAGCAAGAAGGCCTTTGCCAGATGCTAACCACTGATCTTGCACTTTCCAGCCTCCGTGGTGAGAAATACATTTCTGTTCATTATAAATTATCCTGTCTCAGGTATTCTGCTACAGCAGCACAAAACTAACTAACACACTAAGGAAAGTTTCATGAATTTCTAGCCCTTGCAGCCCACTGACTGCTCATTTTCCAACGGCTAAGCTGCCTTGAGAGAGCCACATAATGGAAAGGAAAACTGTTGGCTAAGACTGGAAACCAGAATGCTTGTTCTGAGTCAGTAACTAACTACACTGCAACCGTGGATATGTTTGTCTTGTTTCTGCTTGGTAAATGGGGATAATAGGACCTATACAATCTCTTAGAAGTTATAAACTAGAAGTCCACAGGTTTGGATTTAGCTTAGAGATGTATTTTGCTGTAGGATTTTTAAAAATGATTCATTAAATGGTGCATATACTCAGACACAATTTTCACTACTCTATTGTTTTGCTAAAATTTAGTCTGTTGGGCCGGTGAGATAGCTCAGCGGCATAAGCGCCTGCCTGGCAAGCACGAAGTCCTGAGTTCGATTCCCAGTACCCACATACAAAAAAAGGGCCGGTGATATCGCTCAGCAGCATGGGCACCTGCTGGCACACAAGGTCCTGAGGTCGACTCCCGGTACCCACAAAAAAAAAAAAAAAAAAATTTAGTCGGTCAAAAGTTTTATAAGGGACTACAGTTAAGTAATTGATGGAATGCTCAGGGATTTATTTATTCCTCTAACAAATATTTCACTGCTTACTAAATGCCAGGGGCTGTGCCAGGCCTTGGGCTATGAGGAGGAATGAGATGTCATGGCAGCATTGGAGGAATTTCCACTCTGGTCAGGGAAGGCAGACATAGTAAAGCATTAAAATAGCACATGCAGGTAACCCAGGTTTCAGAACAGGCAGTTGCAATTCCATGCTGGTTGGAAGATAAAAAAGTCTTCATGGTGGAAGAAGTGGGGGAAGGGGGAGTGAAAAAATTGATTTGAAACCAAAACAAAGATTTATTTATTTATATATATTTACATTTTAAAACAATTTATTATATATTTCAAAATAACTAGAAGAGTTCAAAATTTCCAATACAAATGATAAATATTTGAGGAGATGTAAATGCTAATTACCATGATTTGATCCTTACGCATTATATACACGTGGAATTACCATACTGCATCCCATAAATTCTTACAATTGCTGTGTGTCAATTTTTAAAAGATCAACCTCCTAGAATTATTTAGTAGTCAAATTTCAGACTTCCTCTCAGTTGAAATTCACAACAGTAAAAGTAAAAACCAAGATTTATTAACCTTCGCAGAGGTTCACTTTTCTTTTCTTTTGGAAATAGAACATAAGTATCATTTCCTTACTTTAAATATGAGGAAATATGGCACCAAAATGATGTAGACCACATATAAGGTCAAGGCAAAGAAGATCTTGGTGGCTAATTCCTAGGCTCATAAATGCTCTTTGCATTAGGCAGTGGTCTTTTTTTTTTTTTTTTCCTATCGAAAACATCCTTGATTTCTTTACCTCACTACTCCACATTTAGATATCATTCATTCTTCTCAAAACTCACTCTCTTTCATGCAGATGTGACCCAAAGTTCTGCATTCTTTCTCTCTGACTCCATCTCCTTCCTCTGAGTCCCTCTGGGCATTCCTTTCAGGGTAAGAAGGTGGCTGGTGGTAAGGATGGAGTTTCTGGCACTCTTACTATAGAGAACTTTCTCATATGGGTTTTAGGAGGGGGAAATCATACATTTTTCATGCTGATTCTTTTTTTTTTTTTTTTTTTTTTTGAGACAAGTTCTCACTTCACAGTCCAGGCTGGTCTTGAATTCACTATGGAGCCCAGGCTGGCCTTGAACTCACAGCGATCCTCCTCCTTCCTCCCTCAGCCTCCTGAGTGCTGGGATTACAGGTGTGCGCCACTATGCCCGGCCTCATTTCTGACTCTTTTAACAAAAAATGTGGTAGGAGTTTAGGAATGCAAATCTACAGACAGATCCAAAAGAAAGCTTTGTCTTTGAGCAGATCCCAGAGTATCATAGGCCACATTGGGTGGGGATGGATGGAGTTCAAACAGAAAACTTGTAAACGCTTATTCCTTCCCCAAATCCCTGGCTCACTGCAGAAATTATGGTTTTAAAGAGTCTGTTTCCCACATGGTCAATGTGGCCTCTGGTAGTAGATGCTCTGGCTTTGCAGATGCAGGCTTTCAAGAGAAGCCACGAGGGAGGGAGTCACCAGAAACAACTGAAACAAGCTCTCATTCTGCTGTTACAAGTGAGGTGAAGGGATCAAGTACAGAAGGATACAGGATCGAGGGAAGAAAGAGCATGTGAAAGCTCTCACCCTCAAGAGTCTGGGCCTGTTGACAAGAAGACTGCCATGTGCAGAGAGCTGGGGACATCTGTGTGCACCAGCGTGGACTTGTAGAGCTTTGTTCATTTCATATTAAAATTTCCCTAGCCAGACAGCAAGAAAGGGCTGTGCTTTTTCTGAATGCATATTTTAAAACATTTTTTATGTGCATTTCTTCAGCTAAAGGTATGTGTGTATTTTCAAAATTAAATTGTAAACTACACAGCAAAGCAATCTTTGTTAAGTCAGGAGACATTTCCCAGGTGCTCCAAGGTAGACTAAATTTAGCACTGTAATAAGGGTGAATAGCTGAAATGAGTACTGTGAGATTTGGAGGATTGTCTTCTGGAACATTTTCTAATAAGAGATTATCTTGGTTGCAGCCTCTTAAGAGCAAATGGATAGAAATGGTGAGCTACTTCACCTCGGGAAGGCTAAGTGATGACCAGATTTCACGAGGAAACCTAAAACAATACAGTACTAACACACAGCTTCAGATTTGCTCAGGTGAAATCAAGAGTAAACTCTTTACTCTTTGGAGAGAATTTTTATTTGGAGAAATTTTTAAAAAACACACAAAAAAAAACCTCAGTTAAAAAAAAAAGTCTTTTTTAATGTCCATGTTCCTAATAGACCCTACTTAGTGTTGAATAGGAAAAATTATCTGTCTGGAAAGTTATGGGCCTAGGCAGACAAACTGGATGCCCTTATACTGGGCTAGCGTCTTTCCTACCTTTTCCTTTCTGACCTGATCAAGCCATAGTTGACACTGTACCTTCTTGTAATAAAGGCCAGCAGAGCTCCATCCAACCGGCGCTTCCCAAAGCTGTTCCCCTACACAGAATCCCACAGCACAGGTTCCGTTTCCCTCGAAGTACCCTGGACTTTCCTGTAAGGAATATGCACCAAGAAAACACTTCTTTCCCAGAGGCAGCAGGAGCCCTCGGTGCCCCACATCTAGTTCAGGAGAATGGCAGGTGTCCACAAGTGTCATGGGCGGGGACTCTGGAGAATGAGGTTGTACTGTAACTGTGTTGTTAAATGACTACGAAACAGGGGCAAGTAGCCGAACCCTTTTAGGTCTTGTTACTGTCATGCATAGGGAGTTTTGGTCAGATAATCTCTAAGATCAGTGCTGACTTTATAAACTTTATTGTAACTGTGCTTTCTCTGCACGACAGCTGACTTGGGTTCAAAGAGGGTCAGAGTAACAGTGGTAATGGCTGCTGCTTGGGCTGCCGCATCCTCCACCACTCCGTGAGGTCTGTCTCTCAGTTGATTTTCAGGGGATTCCAGAGATTCTTTTACATGCTCATGTGGCCTCGCGTGGCATCTGCCATGGGCTTCCTCTTCTGCCACGGTGCCCTTACTGATTGATGTTCATTGTCTAAGAAGCTGCTTGAGGGTCCCCCACAGGCTTGTTGCCAGTGCCGTCTATTATAACACTGATGTCCCCAAAACTATGCACCAAAGAGCTGCTACAATCTCAGAAGAATTCAGTATGCCCCAAATGCCGCAGTAAGGAAGCAGGTGGAAAGTTGGTCCTTCTTACTGTTGGTTACCCTTTGTCACTGGCAGCGAGTCATGCTGTTGACACCCATTCCAGCTGCTGAGATCTGGCTGTCGTAGCTTCAGCTTGCGGCTTCTCTTTCCCTGGGGCTGAGGATGTGCAGGACTTGGGGATGTCTGAGAAACCCAACCCCACTCCATTCCGGGGTCTACACTCCTGCCACAAAATCTCCTTCCAAAGCGACCCTTGACCCATTTTTCAGTCACTCAGACTCTGGCAGGTTTGATGGGTGAAAGGAGCACTATTTAGGCTGAAGTGGAGGAAACTTGATAGCCTATTTAAAGGAAAAAGAAGAAGCACTGGCATTTTGAAGCTATTCATCTTGAAGACTATTCATGGAAACAGGGAAATTAAACACAGTCTCCCTCCACACCAGGAACTTGGGCTATTGTTTCCTTCATAGACAATGCACCTCTGGGAGGTTGGGAAGGGGGCACTCTTGGCTGCTCAGCGCAACCACCACAGACTGTTTCAGGTATCAGGAGGAAAGGAGAACAAAGCTATGTTGTCAGGAAGCCTGAGGGTTGACCCAAACACAGCAGCACTCCAGAACGTTATTTTGGAAAATATTCCCTACATAGCTGCCTGTGGTTGTTCAGCCTGATTCTTAGACTGGACTGGAAAAGGAAAGCTACTTATTATTCAGCAGGGAAGACTTCATGCTTCTATTCTATTCAGGAGAGAAACACAAAGAGAAAAACAAGGCTAACAGGGTGAGGGTGAGCACAACTCAGAGGAAACACACTGTTCTGCCGTCTTTATGCTTCCTCCTCGACCTCTCTTCTGGGGGCTGTAGCACTCCCTTAGCTCTGTGGGCAGATGTCATTGGGAGAAAGCTTGACTCCACTTAAACACAAACCTTGCTATTAAAGGGTTCCTACCTGCTCACCTGCTCCTTTGATTAACTAGGGCCTAATGAAGGCTGGAAATCCCAGAGGAAAAGGAGAGACCCAAGATGGTGAACCTAGGGTCTTTAGCATTAAATTGTTGTTCTAGAAAAAATTGTCGTCTATGGCCATACCACCCTGAATCCACCCGATCTTGTCTAGAAAAAATTGTCATAATGGAATCTAAAATGGATCTGTCATCAGTAAGATACTTGAGTCCCATTTCTCTTGATAATTCCATGGACTACCCCAAAGTAGATTCAAATGCCCTACTAGAGGATACAGAGGGTGCTGCTGATGTGTGTTTAAGCCATGATTTGAGCAAAATTAAATTTCTCTAGAATCATGATCTTTCAGGATTGTCTGGTTGAATTTTCCATATTATTAGTAAATCAATTTTGTTTTTAAAGAGAGTAGGAGAAGCTGTGGAGGAATCTTGCAAGGTTAAAGATGAAATGAGGAAAAAGACAGGTGTTCTACCTATGTCCCAGTCAGCTAATATATGGCAGTAGCTTCTGAGAGTTGTTCATCTTTCATTTTTCATTCACTGACCCATTCACTCAACACACATGCATGGAGCCCCTAGTATGTGCTAAGCACAAGTGTTAAGGATAGATAGATTGGTGAGCAGAATAGACTTTTCTTGCAGGCCAGTGAAGGAGACAGACTAATATGACACAAATAGATTATGTAATTGTAATCGTGGTAAGTGCTAGGAAGGAGAAACACAGGGTGCTATGAAAATAAATAGCAGGAGTGGTGAAGGGTCAGAAAATTTCCATGAGGAAAGCTGAGCCCTGAAGGATTAGATGGATGCAGGGGAGGGGAGATGAGGGAAGCAACGTAAGTGGGAACTAACAGCACGAGTGAAGGGAAAGGCAGGTAAAAAAGCGAGTCTCAAAGATATGAAATCTTAAGTAAAGAGCAAGAGAACAAAGCTAAATAGAGAAGGCAAAACAAAATAAAACCAAACTGTGGTGGGTCAGAAATGAGTTCCTGAATGTTGCCAACTGTGGCAGAGAGCATATGCAGGCCTATCCACCCGCTGTGTCTCTGCCCCTCCCACGTGGAGGGCAAGAAGCACTCTGTGGAAGGACAAGGTCAAGTCCTTCACTACTCATTCCCAAGATGACACCCTGAGGCAGATGGACGCCGTGAGTTTATTAATATTAACGTAGTTCATAATATTAACGTAGTTATGGAATGGTAGAAGGGCAAAGTTGGAGGTAGGGCTAAAGTTACAGTTACTGAATACCCATGACGGGTCAGACAATGTTGAGGCACATTTTTCCTATTTCATTTAACTTTCCAATAGGGCTGGCATGATGGAGAGTATGCATGATGCAACTGCAGCCCTGGGAAGGTGAGCTAGAGATGGTGCTGCGCCTGCTCAAGTTGGGCTAGGTTCTGGCATGGGATTTTCATACTCCAATTCTGCTTTGTGTCCTTAGAAGAATCACAGAGCTCATCTGGTCTTGGCCCTTTGTTTTCTAGAGGGGAAGATGGAAACCCACAAATGTTAAAAGACTCTCACATAAGGACTAGGAACTGGGCAAAGGTAGGACTGGACCTCTGCGTTCCCATTGCTAATCCACAAATCTTTTCTGTTTCTGCTGTTTTAATAAACATAGTAAATACACACACACACACACACACACACACACACACACACACACACACTCTTGTGAATTATCAGGATGCCAGAAGTATACATAAATTCCTCATCATTTTTTCTTGAGTTCCACCCATTTTTTCCAAGTTTTCCATGAAAACTTCTGTGCTGAAATATGTAGTGAGAAATTCCTGTTGTACAAAACAAAGTCCCACTGAATGATATGTTTTAAAATGAAGCAAACATGCTTTAATGTATTTTTAAATTTAGATTTTTGTATTTTGAGCTCTCTTAAATAAGGGCATGTTTGTACTGTGCCTTTTATATTGTAGTCTTCTACATGCATCTAATAAAATATAAAGTATATTTAATTGATTGATGTCTCTAGTAAAATCTCACATCCAGAATAATATATTGGTCTATACACTGAATCAGTGAAATAATACTACGGAAAAAGAAGACAGAAAATGGTAACCATTGCTTCGTCAGAGTTGAACTCTACATTTCCTATCACAGAGTTTCTTCTAATTAGTTTTGGCTTTAAATGTATCGCTTCAACCTTCTGGTCCCTGATTCTGCATCTGGGAAATGAGGTTATATCTGATGGTCCATATGATAGGGGTCTTCCAGTTGCATTCACAGCTAGCTCACCCTCTCATTCTCGGTCAGTAACCCCCAGGAAGCATTCTCACCTGCTGGGTCCCTTCATTTTAATTTCCAGCCCTCACCTATTGGATTTTAGAAAGGCTAAAGGGAATTTCTGAGATTTTCAATTCCTGGCCCTGAGCGCCCCCTAGGCACACAGAGGTAAACTGTGATAGCCTTGAAAGAAATCAGGATTCTGGGAAGTTGCTGTCTTAACTAAGGTCAGCACCAAATCCCTGAACTTCCCTGTTTGTACTATGAGGCAAGCACTGTGGGACTTTCCTGAATTGGGCAGGGAGGGAGCTCAGGAGGATAAGAAGGAGTAGGTGGCAAGCTCTATAGTCAAGCAGGCACAGCAGAGGCTCTCTTTAGAGCTATCCCTTCCAACACAGGTAGGGTTAGGATGTAAGAAAATGAGCTAGAGATGCAGCAGACCCTGCTGAGGGGAAAGAACTCAGTGGCCACACAATGAGTGCGTGAGGGCTAAAGAAGAGTCACTTGAAAAACTTTACTGTTAAGACAGAGAATTGCCCCAAGGTTATTATGCATCAATTATTTGTGTTGCTTGCATTGACCTCCTTGCCAATATTAGGTGTACATCTCGGCAGAGATTTTGTCTTTGTATGTGTACCATCTCTGCTGCTTTGAAACTGCGTCTACTGTTTTGTATACATAGCCCCTATATTCACAGTCCATGTACCACTGTTTCAAAATAGCACATATGCATCATATATACATGTACATGTGTGTGTATGTGGTGTGTGTGTGCTATGTATGTTAGTGTCTGTGTGTATATGCTCATATGGTATATGTCTATGTCTCTGTGTGTTTTTTGTTTCTGATGTGTGTGTTTTTGTCTCTGTAGTGTATGTGGTATGTGCACACTTTGTTGCATTCTATGTTGTATCTTTGTGTTTTTGTGGTATATGTATGTGATGAATGTGGTATTTGTGTGTGTCTGTGTGGTGTGAGTGTTGCTGTGTGTTTGTGTGTGTGGTACGTATATCTGTATGTGTATTTGTGGTGTATACGTGTCTCTGTGTGTGTTTATGTGGTCCGCGTATGTGTGTGTGGGTGTTGTATGTGTGCGTTCACTCCTGTGTGCTGACTTCAGCCCCTTGGGGCTAGATTCTGGGTTTCTCTCTCAGGCTCCAGCTTTAGTGTCAGAAAATGAGGCTTCCCAGGCCCTGCTGAGGACTGCACTTCACATCTGGGGCAGGGCAAGCACTTCCTGTGGCAGGCACTTAAGAGTCTGCTTGGTCACTGTGGGCTTGGGGGTGTGACATCAACAGCTTCTGCTGAGGACATTGTCTGTGGTTATCGGCAGAGCCAGCACACTCCGGGACCGTTATCGCAGGCTTCATGGAGGGGGAGAAGGGTGTTTTTCTCTAAGATAGAATTTCATTCTTTATTGAAAGGAACACAAAAGGGGGGAAAGAAGATATCTCTTGGTTGAATCAGTCAGTGATTCTCATTAGGCCTGCCCGTGTCAACATCGTCTGATCCTCTTGCAAAACCAGGATGAGGTGGCCCTCATCCTGATCCATAGTGTGGGTTTTCCCCTGTATTCCCACCCCACTTCCTGCCTGGTGAGTTCACACAGCTCTGCCTTACCCACGCGCGTGCGCAGGTCCCCTCTGCCCTCATGGTCAGTCACTCTCCTGCCTCCCGCCTTTGGTCACACTTGAAGGGCAAAGACAGAGCCTTTAAGTCACAGCATTCTAGGCTGAGTTTTCTGTTTCATATCAGGAGGAACTGACTCCTCTAACATTCCAGCCACACGCTGCGTTAGATACGAGGAGAAATAAACAATAACTGGACCTAAGGTATACAAGCTACAGTATGACCAATATGTAGTAGCTGTTATAGTTTAATTGATTTTTCTGTATACAGGTAATATTGTAAAGCTGTATCCATCAGGATCCAGTGTAGGAAGTTGAAATAATCTCAGAATAACATAGGACCCGTTCACATCCCATTTTTGCCCTTTGCTTTGTGACCCAGGACAGACAGGGAACTTCCTAACAGTGCTGCCTCTCTGGTGCAGGAAGTACCACCTGCCCTGGTTGCTGGTGGCTGAGTTAGCCTGGAGTACGTAGCTGAGGCCCTGGGATGTGACACTGAATTCAGTGTGTGGACTGGCTCACTCAGCCCTCATGGAAGACTCCTAGGTGAGGAGTTTGGGAAGCCGAGCATCCTCCTTCCCTAGCGTCCTTTCAGTAAGGGTTCTAGAAGCAAATCATCCTCACAAAGTAACTGTGCTGAACATAAGACGTACAAGGCTCCCTTTTTGGAGCCACATTAGCCATGTTGGCCACGTTTTGCTGGCCAGCCACACTGGAGACCCACGAGGCTTCCTATGCTGGCGGCCTGGAGCACCTTCTCCAGCTTCTCAGGCTTCTTGATTCCAGCATGGCTCCAGGGTGCTCAGAGGTGGGAATTCCTCTGGTAGGTCATCTTTGTATTAGTTTAGAAGCCCTAGTCTAGGACCTATTCCTCTGGGCCTTGTAATAATTTTGTAAGCACTTTATTCCTTGATTAAGTCCCTTCTGTATTACTACAAATAAAGCAATTTCAACTTCCTGCACTGAATCCCGAAGTATACAACTTTATAACATTACTTGTGTATAGAAGAACACATTAAACTATAACAGCTACCACATACTAGTTACACTGTAAGTTCAGATTTTTGTAGATGTTTAGTTCCATCATCCCAGTAAATCATGCAGCCCCAAAGGGACTTAATCAGGTACAAATCTGGATCTCTCTGCCACAAAAGGCCTGGCGTCTAACCACTACCCCTACTGCTCATTCTGCAGTTTAGCAGGATGCATTCAGGTGCAGCACAGTGCGAGAAATGCTGAAAATAGCTGTGGGTCCAGGGCTGCAGGAGCCCAGAAGAGAAACTTTAACTCTGCCTGGGGCTTAGAAGTTCAAGATGGTGCCTACTTTCCACCTTGGCAAAGGATCACTACCTCTAGATTCTTTATGAAGCTGGGTGCCTCTGCCTCATAGCTACAATAGCATGTTTCTCAAGTAATCAGGATTTAGGAACTCTAGATCTGAATGTCTGCAAAGGTAGTTATCCTTGTGTTAGATGAGTCATCACAAGACCTGGAACATTCGCATCCTTGTAGGACTCGTTCTTGCTGGCTGTTTGAGAAGCCCACAGGGCCATCAGTTCAGCCAGCCTGGGGCAGTGACTGTTTTCATCTTCAGCCCTGCTCTCTCCCAGTTTCTCACGAGGCTCCAGTGCAGTAACATCACCTCGCTGAGGACACCTCATGGTCAGGGACTTTGTTTTATTCAGCTTGTACTTCTAAAGTCTATGACGTTCCAGATGCTCAGTGAATGAATGAATGAATGAGTGAATGAAGCAGCTCCCACTGCAGCTGAGTTCCACCATCTGGAGTCTGGAGAGTTTGTCTCCTCTTCTCAGCTCTCTCACACCTGCTTCTGGTTGCCATTGGTCATTCACACATCTGGCCTTACACGCTTCACCCTCTTCCAGAGTCAGGAAAACTCAGGCTTGCCTTTACTTGAGGCTTTCTCTTAATGCCAGTGAAGGAATCTGTCTTTCCAGGAATCGAAATACTTTATCCTTCACTGTAGTGCAAAGGCTGATGTGCAAACTCAGGTTTGGGGCTTCTGATGTGCTTCTGCAAGGTCCTTCAATCCAGAGGCAAACACCTGTCCTCAGCTGTGTCTCCACACGGAAGAATCATCCCGGCAACCAGTAACAGCTGGTCTGCCCTTATTAGGAGAGGGGGCCTGGGTTACAGAAATAAATGCCTTTTGAATTTATATACTTTATAACTTACAAAAAGTTTTTAATTTTTTTTTTTAAATTGATGATTGTACCCACAAGACATTGTCCTTATTTGAATGAGTAGGATGGAGCCAGCGTCCCACAGCTAGTCAATCTGTGACGCAGTGGGTGCATTTTGCAGTTTTCTTTGCATCTAAACCTTCTCCCAGAGTTGGGAGAGTGGGCATGGAAGTCTCTTTTTGTGCTTCCTCTGCTTTCCTGACATATGTGGGGAACTGTTCTCCCTGGCTGGACACAGACATAAGCCCAGCCTGTGGCCTTAGCAGAAGTGATAGAGGAGGAGCTTACTGAAGAGTGGGGCCAGATGTAGGGACTCTGACTTCCTGGCTCCTACCCCCTCTTCCCAGGAGTCACTACGCACTCCCCAAGTTCCAGGTTATGGGCCATGTACAGTTTTACAATTTGGGCAATGAATCAGGAGCCTAATTCTTGAGCCCATTTTCTAATTCCTAGTCTCCGCTTTGTGGCTCTTCTGTCTCCACATTTCACCCCATGGTGATACCCTTAACAGAATCCTGGGAAAGAAGAGATCAGGAAATTACAGGAGATTCTGCTTCAGGGACAGCTGTAAGATGATGTCGAGGGGGCAAAAGTCACCACAGATGCATCTCTCAAATTGTCCCAGGTCAATGAGTCCTAAGATGTTACAGTATTTTGTAGGGCACAAGAAAAGGGGTCTAAGAAGCTAATCACCTTCCAGAAGATGAGGTGATGGGAGAAGTTACAGTGGAGAGGATGAAGCATTCTTAAAATGATGACACCAAAAATTACATACATATATTGTAGTACTTGGCGATTCTAAAAACTTTCTCATACATTTGACTGTATATAATTCTCAAAGTAAAAGCTTTGTGAAGGAGGCAGAGAAGACATTCAGGCCAGTCCAGGCAACTTAATGAGATCTTGTCTGAAAAATATAAGCAAGCAAACAAACAAACAAGAGATGGGGATGTAGCTTAGTGGCAGAGTGCTGCCTAACATGTGCGAGGCCCTCCCTAGGTTCAATCTCCAGTACTAGGGAAAAGAAAAAGAGTATATGGTAACATCAATTAAAAACATATATGGAGCTGGGTGTGGAGGCACATTCCGATAACCCCAGCACTTGAGAGGCTGAGGCAGGAGGACTGCCTCAAGTTCAAGGCCAGACTGGCTATGTATAGTCAGTTCAAAGTCAGCCTGAACTACATAGCGAGACTGTGTCTGAAAAAACAACAAATAAATAAATAAATAGTCCACATTGTCTGATTCCAATCTCTACTTGTTATGTGGGAGCTCAGCCTCTTGAAAATTCTCCTTGGATTGGTTCTGGGAGTCCCTAGGAGATATTTCACATATACTTGGGAACAAGGCCACTCACAGAAGTTTTCCTGCAGATGGCTACCCGGGGCCATGGCTCTGGGCCCAGCCACTGCCTCCCTGAAGTAGGCTCTTTCCTGTCATTCCACCAGACCCAGCACTTTCTCTGTACCTTTCAAATCTGCAGGCTCTTCAGCACATTTGGATTAAGGGCTCATGGCTCCTTCTTCATGGAGTTACACTTTGTTAGAGGCTACTGAAGCAGCGTTATTATGATTCTACTGTGATAAACATTAACTCAGATGCTAGATCAGTTTTTATGTATCCAGAGGTGGACTTGGGACAGATGAAGGCCTCCTCAGTTCCATTTAGTATCTTAGCTCTAGGCCTTTCAGTCTATCACTCCTCAGTCAGTCTGAACTCAAAAGGAAACAAGTGCATGTTTGGCTAAATCCTGTTCAAACTGAGGAACCAAGCAGAGTTGGGTAGCTCGTTATTCCTGCAGTCTGCACGCAGTTATTTGGATAGAGGGGAATCCTTATCATAAAGCCTTTTGATAGCTCAGGCAGTACAGTTGAGGCAGAAGCAATCCAGCAATAAACCAGACAGACACAATTCCCTTCTCTTGGATCTTAAAGTCCAGCTCAGTGATGGAGACCCCTTCAGAGACAGAGCGCCCAAACTCCAACCCAAACCCACTTACTTATCTCAAAGCGCCAACACTGAAATTCAACCTGAGCATCCGAAGCTAGGCTGCTTGGGCGATTTTGTTCACGTGCAGACAGAGAGGGAGCGCGTGCCGCTGGTGTGGCTGGGCAAAGTCACAGATGCTTGGTTTCCGCTTTATCTAAAATAACTCTTTCCTGGGAGGCCGATCTGCCTTATTCAGTCTCCTCCCACTCCCTTAGCTCTATCCTCTTACCCATCTCTTGAAAAGAAACTTTTTAAAAATTAAATTTTCATTTTGAGATCATTGTAGATTCATGCGCAGTTGTAAGAAATAGTATAGAGAGATCACGTGACCTATTTCCGTCTTTCCTCCATCTTACAAAACTATAGTACAATATCACAAGTGGCATATTAACAAGGACCTAGTCAAAATACAGAATATTTTCATCACCATGGGACCCCCTCATATTTCACTTCAATCCCTGGTCCAGGGCAATGACTAATCTGTTCTCTTTGTCTAGAATTTTGTCATTAAAAAAAAATTACATCAATGGAATCATACAGTATATACTGTTTGGAATAGGCTTTCTTCACTTTGTGTAATTCTCTAATTTTCTAGACATTTTCTGAAGCTGTTTGTCGATGAGTAATATTCCCTGCTATGGCCAAATCACCGTTTAACCATTCACTTGTGGGAGGACATCTGAGTTGTTTTCAGTATTTGATTATTAAGAGTATGTCTGTTATTTTACAGTCTTCTGTGTGACTATAAGTTTTCACTTCTCTGGCACAAATATCCAGAGTGTAATTGCTGGGTTGTATGGTGGCTTAATGTTGGATTTTATAAAATTTGCTAAGTTGTTTTCTAGTGTGTCTGTAACCGTTGAGCATTTTCATCAGCAATGTGTAAGTGATCTGGTTGTTTCGCATCCTCACCAGCAAATAAAAATTTGATAACCCACCAAATCACCAGGGATGCCCACACAAGTGGGAAATCCAGCAGGGGACACAGGCTGCACAACCCACAGCCCCCAGTGGTCTCTTTAGGGCTGTGCAAATTAACTTCTATCCAGCCTGTCCCACCATTTCTCTGGCTGTGTCGGACATGCCTGACACCTCAGCAGTGGCCAGCCAAAACCTTAGGCTTAAGATACAAGTCCCTCTTTATGTAGTGTGATGTTTTAGGGTTTTATCCTCTAATCCCCACTAAAGCACTGTGTCTCCCCAGGTCTCCGGCTAACAGGCCGCAGAGATCAGTTTGTGCCATGTAACCTCAACCCACCCATCTGACATGGGGGAGACTCTGCAAGTTGTACTGAGACAGTCCAATCCCTTTCTTGGTTTCTACTATTTTAAACCACCGTCCGATGGTTCTCTTCTATAGCCACAGTGCCCTCTGTGGAGGTTCCAGTAATCACTATAACCTACCAGGCCTAGACCTGGTGACAGCTGCCTTTGTCAGGCACTGTTCTAGGTGCCACAGATTGAATAGTGAACCATCATGTAAGGCTCCTTCTTGCATGGATATTTCATTATGTGAAGGGAGCACAGATGCAAAAAAAGTAAGGTAATTTCAGGTGGTGATAAATTCTACAAAGGTGATACATGGGTTAATGTGACAGACAATGTAGTATGGGAAACTCCATGGAGCTGAGCTTTGTCAGTATTAGTAGGCTTCTTCCCCACCCTCTCCCCAAAAACTAACCATTTCCATTTCTTCCACAGTTTTTGTGTGTGTGTGGGGGGGGGTACTGGGAGTCGACCTCAGGACCTCGCGCTTGCCAGCAAGCACTTGTGCTGCTGAACGATATCACCGGACCTTTTTTCCTTTATGTGGGTACCAGGAGTCGAACTCAGGACTTTGTGCTTGCCAGGCAGGCACTTATGCCGCTGAGCTATCTCATCGGCCCCTCTTTCACAATTTTTTAATGTGATATGCTTTCTGATTCCAAGACAACAGATTTCACTAGCAGCAGTTTCTTTTATTTGTTAAATATCTGAATAATTTGATTGTTTGAACTAGACATATAACTCCAAATGTGTGCTATAGATAACAGTGAGGATACTTCCTTCCTTAATTTGGAAGCCATACACCTGTGAATGTAGCCAAAGACTGCAGAGACCCTTAGGCAGGCCCTGTACTTGTTGATTCTGTGTTTGCTATGAGTTAATATCTGTGAGATTCTCTGCAAGTGAGTACTGGAATTCAAACCTCTCACATCTTGTACTACTGCAAATGATTTTTTTAAAGCAAGAAATTTACACAGATAATGCACCAAACTTTGTTTCAATAGTTTCATCATGGCAGAGACTTCTGCCAGTTGAGCCTGCCATGTAACATGCTAGGCACCTCTTCCAGCTCCAGGTCATCTGTGAGTGATAATACACACTCTCAAGGCAAATTTCCCTCTCAAGTGTTGAAGGTACAAAAACTGAGGCACACAGACCTCACGTTCAGACTAACAGCATCCACTGAAGTCACTTGGCCTTGGTTGCTCAGTGAGTCGGGAAGGCACCTTGTGTTTCTCCATGCTGCCCTTGAAAGTATTATGAGATATTGGCAAAATGTTTTGCCAATATCAAGCTACACAACATTACCTGCTTGGTAATTCCACCAAAAAGAAAGCAAATTAGTTTGATGGGACCTGTTCTTAATGCTTTCAAATTGGCTTTCATCATTTGTACATCATCTGCCTCAAATAGTCAGCTAGTTTTTTCTTGTTCCTCTTGCTCTGAACACAACTAAAACAATAATTGTTGTCCTTGGGAGTTTCACATGTCTCAGCTTTTCCTGCAACTGTTATTTTGGGGATCTTTTGTAACATTTTTTTGTGCTAATTCTTTTAAAACCTAAATGTCCTGAACAGCCACGTTGTTAATTTCTATTATTTTCTGCATACACACACACACAAGCTTGGATCATTCATGACTATTATAATATAAATGTTAATTTTTTATAATCTTTCAAGCCCCATGAGATGCCTTGCTTTTTGGAATCACTGGTCATAGAATTATTCTTTCTTTTCTTTTTATTTTATGAAATCCGCTTTTTTCTTTTTCTTTTGTGTGTGTTATGTTGGGGGTGGGTACTGGTGCCTTGTGCATACTAGGCAAGCATTCTGCAACTGAGTTACACCCCAGCCCTGAAATCTACTTTTCTAAAGTTTAACATGTATGCTGATTTTTCATAGAGTTCTCTGTCTTAACTATGTTATAGGACTTTAAAGCAGCATGGTTTCCCTTCACTAATCTTAAGAAACCAGGTTATCAAAGGGCCTTTGGAGTCAGATAGATGTAGGTTGGGCTTTCAGGTTCTTTATTACTAGCTTTGTATCTTGCACTAGTTAACCTGTTTAACCCTCAGTTTCTTCCGTAAAGTGGGAAAGGGCTTATATGACTGTGAGAGGATTAAAGGAGGTAATTCCCAACATGTAGTCAATAAATGTTAATTTTTATAATTGTTTCAAGTATGTATTACTGTGATTAAACATGTTATATGCTCAATAAATAGAAGCTATTATCATTTTTATTATTCTTATACATTCAATTTATTATCTTTGTAAATTAAGATTGAATTGTGTTCTATGCCATGAAGATATCATTTCCTCAAACTTCTTCTGTTTTCTTTAAGTAGGAAAGTATTTACTAAATTCATTTTCTTTTTTTTTATTTTAAAGAAAAAAACAATAAAAACAGTGGTACAAAATTTCAAATTGTAGGAGAGTAACAATAGTACAATGTGTATTGTTATCTTCAATTGCTCATATTACAAGATATAGGTATGAAAAATTGATGAAACAATATAGGCACAAACCTTTCTTTTCAATGAACTAATAGCAATTAGTAGTATATTAACTATCTTGTGTATGTATATATATATATATATATATATATATATATATATATATTTCTTTATTTTTCCCTTTACCTTCCTTCTTTTCTCCTTTCCCCCATCCTAGTTTCTCTTTCCTTTTGAACAGTTTCTTCCCATTTCCCAATATCTATTGTACATTTTGGATCTTATTTACTCTTTCAGCGTCTTACACTAGGGAGACTATATGATGTTTACACATGCAAGTCTGATTTATTTCACTTATGAGTATGGTCTCAAGTTGCATCCATTTCCCTATAAATGTCTGAAGTTTATCCTTCTTTATAGCTGAGTAGTACTCCATTGTATAAAAAGACCACATCTTTTTTATCCATTCCTCAGTTGATGAGCATTTGGGTTGCTTCCAAGATTTAGCTATTACAAATTGTGCTGCTAAAAACATGGGTGCACATATATCGCTGTGGTATGATGTTTTTAATACTTCTGGGAAAATACCCAGAAGGGGAATACCTGGGTTAAATGGGACCTCTAATCCTAGTTTTTTGAGGGATCTCCACACTGATTTCCACAGCGGTTGCACCAGTCTACACTCCCACCAACAGTGGAGAAGGGTTCTTTTTTCTCCACACCTCTCCAGAATTTCTTATTGGTTGATTTCTTGATGATAGCCATTCTTACTGGGGTGAAGTGGAATCTTAGTGCTGTTTTAATTTATATCTCTAGAATGGCCAATGATGTTGAACATATTTTCATATTTATTTGCTATTTGTATTTCTTCATCTGAGAAGTGTGTATTCATCTCAGATGCCCATTTTTGGATTGGGTCTTTGAATTTGGAGGCATCTGAGTTTTTTCAATTCTTTATATGTTCTAGTTAGAAGTCCTTTGTCTGATGGATAGCTGGTTAAAAATTTTTTTCCCACTCTGTGGGTTTTCTTTTCACTCTGTTGGTGATTACTTTTGATGTGTAAAAGCTTTTTAATAAGATGAGATCCCAGGTGTTGATTCTTTGAAGTGTTTCCCATGCAGTTTGAGTTTTGTTCATGAAGTCTCTGCCTACACCTATGTCTTCAAGATTTCTACCTATTTTCTCTTCCAGTAGATTTAGTGTTTCTGTTTTAATATTTAGATCTTTGATCCATTTTGACTTTAGTTTAGTGCATGGTGATAGACATGGGTCTAGTTTTAGTCTTCAGCATGTAGAGAGCCAGTTTTTCCAACACCATTTATTAAAGAGGTGATCTTTCTTCCAGTGAACATGTTTGGACACTTTGTCTAAGATAAGGTGGCTGAGTGTGTTTGTAGTTGTGTCTGCATCTTCTAATCTGTTCCGCTGGTCCTCAGGTCTGTTTTATTTTGCCAGTACCATGCTGATTTCATCACTGTAGTTTTGTAGTATAATTTCAAGTCAGGGATTGTGATGCCTCCTGCCTTGCATTTTGTTGCCCAGGTTTGCCCTTGTTATTCTGGGTCTCTTCTGCTTCCAGATGAATTTTAGGAATGTTTTCTCTAGTTCTGTAAGGTATGTTAATGGTAGTTTGATTGGGATTGCATTATATCTGTATAACAATTTTGGGAGTATGGCCATTTGCACTATGTTGATTCTTCCTATCCATGAGCAAGAGATATCTTTCCATTTTCTGATATCCTCTTTGATCTCCTTTTACAGGGTATTGTAATTTTCAATGTATAGATCTTTTACTTCCTTCATTAGATTGATTCCTAAGTATTTCATTTTTTGGATGCTATTGTAAAGGGTGTGGTTTCCCTAATTTCTCTCTCAGTGAGCTTCTTTTTTGTGTACATGAATGCTATTGATTTTTGAGTGTTGACTTTGTATCCAGCTACACTACTGAATTTGGTTATTAACTCTAGGAGTCTTTTGGTGGAGTTTCTGGGGTCTTCTATGTACAGTATCATGTCATCTGGGAATAATGATAATTTAACTTCTTCCTTTCCTATCCTTATTCCTTTTATTTCTCTCTCTTTTCTGGTTGCTGTAGCTAATGTTTCAGAACTATTGAATAGGAGTGGTGATAGTGGACATCCTTGTCTTGTTCCTGATTTTAGAGTAAAAGCTTTCAGTTTTTGTCCATTTAGTGTAATGTTGGCTGTTGGTTTGTTATAGATGGCTTTTATCAGATTGAGGTAAAGACCATCTATTCCAATTTTCTGTAGGGTTTTAATCTTGAATGAGTGCTGGACTTTATCAAAAGCTTTTTCTGCATCTATTGAGATGATCATGTGATTTTTGTCTTTGGCTCTGTATGTTGAACCATCCCTGCATTCCTGGGATGAATGCCACTTGGCCATGGTGTATAATCTTCTTGACGATTTGCTGCATTCTGTTTGCTTGTATCTTACTAAGGATTTTTGCATCTATGTTCATTAGAGAGATTGGCCTCAAGTGCTCTTTTTTCATTGGGTCTTTTTCTGGTTTTGGTATCAGGGTAATACTTGCCTCCAGGAATGAGTTAGGGAGTATTGCTTCCCTTTCAATTTCATTAAAGAGTTTGAGGAGTATTGGCATTAAATCTTTAAATTTCCTGTAGAATTCAGCAGTGAATCCATCAGGGCCTGGGCTTTTCTTTGTTGGTAAGTTTTTAATTACATTTGCAATCTCATTAACTGATATTAGGTTATTCAGAATTTTTATATCTTCTTGATTCAGCTTTGGTAATTCATATGTATGTAGGAATGTGCCCATTTCTTCTGTGTTTTCCATCCTATGAGAGTAAAGACTTTTGAAGTAGGTATTGATGATCTTTTGAATTTTTACAGGGTCTGTAGTGATTTCACCCTTTTCATTCCTCAGGGCATGAATTTGAGTCTTGTCTTTCCTTTTTTTGATAAGTTTGGCTACAGGTTTATCAATTTTATTTATTCTTTCAAAGAACCAACTCTTTGATTCATTAATTCTTTGTGTCATTTTTTTGGTCTCCATTGCATTAATTTCTGCTAGGATCTTTATAATTTCATCCCTTGTATGGGCTTTGGGTTTGTCTTGCTCTTCTTTTTCTAGAAGCTTGAGGTGTAACATTAGGTTGTTTATTTGTGCTCGTTCTATTTTCCTGATATGAGCATTCACTGCTATAAGTTTCCCTCCCAGTACTGCTTTCATTGTTTCCCATAAGTTCTGGTATGTTGTATCTGCATTCTGATTTAGTTGTAGATATCATTTAGTTTCTTCCTTTATTTCATCTGTGATCCATTGGTTGTTTCAGAAGGTGTTATTTAATTTCCATGTGTCTATGAAGTTTTTGTGATTTCTTTTGGCATTAATTTCCAATTTCATTGCACTATGGTCAGATAATATGCATGGGATAATTACAATTCCTTTGCATTTACTTAAGCATGTTCTGTGGGCTAGTGTATGGTCTATTTTGGAGACCGTCCCATGTGCAGCTGAGAAGAATGTGTATTCTCATGATGTTGGGTGGAACACTCTGAAAACATCTCCTAAGTGCATTTGTTCACAAGTTTTGTTCATTTCTGATATTTCTTTGCTGATTTTTTTGTCTAGTTGATCTATCTCTTTGTGACAATGGTGTATTAAGGTCTCCCCTTACAATTGTGCTGTTGCTTATTTGATTTTTCATGTCTATTAATAATTGTCTTATATAGTTGGGTGCTCCCATATTTGGTACATAACTATTTATGATTGTTATCTCTTCCTCTTGAAGTTTTCCCCTACAAGTATGTAGTGACCTTCTTTATCTCTTTTGATCATTCTTGGTTCGAAGTTCACATTGTCTGCAAACAGAATAGCTACCCCTGCTTTTTTGTGGGTTCCTGTTGCACAGAAGATTGTTTTCCTCCTTTGGCTTTCAGTCTATGAATTTCTTTTTGAGGTAAATGTGTTTCTTGTATACAGCATATTGTTGGATCTTGTTTCTTGATCCATTCTGCCAGTCTGTTTCTTTTGATTGGTGAATTGAGGCCAGTTATATTGATGGTTATAACTGATATGGAGTGGCTTGTCTTTGTCATGATATTTTCCTGCTATTGATTCCCTGTGTTTCCCCTCTGTTGAATTACTTGAACTCTGCCTGGTAGTTTCTTTCTGTTGTTGTTCTTGGAATTATGGTCATTTTTATCTCTGTCTAGAATATCTTCAGTACTCTTTATAGGGTTCGTTTGGTGTTTGTGAGCTTCTTCAGTTCATCTTTGTCATGGAAGTGTCTCATTTTTGTATTAATTTTGAAAGATAGTTTTGCAGGGTACATCGATCTAGATTGTAAGTTGCTTTCTTTCAGGACTTGAAATACTTCATCCCAAGCTCTTTTTGACCTGAGGGTTTGTGTTGAGAAGTCTGCCATGATTCTGATGGGTTTTCTTTTATAGGAGATCTGTTTCTTTTCTCTAACAGTTTTTAATATTCCGTTCTTGTGCTGAATTTCTGGAATCTTGATTACTATATGTCTTGGTGTAGTTTTCTTTTGGTCATAGCTGTTTGGAGTTCTATATACTTCATTTATATGTACATCAAATTCTTTTTCCACACTTAGGAATTTTTCTGCCATTATTTCTATGAAGAGTTTTTTATGGCATTTGTACTGTCTCCAGCTTTCTCATTGACCCCAAACAATCTTATGTTATTCTTCTTTGCTTCACCTTGTAGCTGTTAGATTGATTTTTCATGGTCTCTTACTATTTTTATGATATCTTTCTTGTCATGATGACTAGCTGCAATTTTGTCTTCAAGATCTGAAATTCTATCCTCTCCATTCAATCTGTTGCATATACTTTCAATGGAGGTTTTAATCTCTTGGATTTCTGTTTGGATCTGTTTCATGGATTCCATTTCTTTCCTATGTTGGGCATTTTGTGTTTCCATCATTTTTCTAAGTTCGTCTATTCTTTTTTCTGTGTCTTCTTTAATATCGTTGATTTTAAGCATCATCTCATTTTGTACCTGAGAGATTATTTTCTTTACAGCTTTTCCACTTGTTTTTCATCTCTGTTGCTATCATTTCAGAAAGTTCCAGTGTTTGACTTCCAATTTCATCTATCTCATTGTGTTCTGGGCTTGTCCTGGGTGGGCAGGGGGTCTGGGGTTGCATTTTGCTTCTGTGTCTTGTCATTTTCTATTGTCTCTCTCTTTTTTTTTTTTTTTTTTGTGTGTGTGTGGCCACCAGGGGTCGAACTCAGGACCTCGCGATTGCAAGCAGGCGCTTGTGCCGCTGAGCAATATCACCAACCCTTTTTTCCTTTGTATGTGGGTACTGGGAGTCAAACTCAGGACCTCATGCTTACCAGGCAGGTGCTTATGCTGCTGAGCTATCTCACCGGCCCTATTGTCTCTTTTTCATTGTTTTATGTTTTCTGTGTTTCTGCTTGCCGATTTCTTATGATAGATAGCTTTATCACTAGTACTGAGGCTTCTCTCAGAGATGTCTGTTCTTCAGGGACATCTTCTAGATGTAGGTGGTTCTTTATAGCTATCCCAAGAACCTATCTTCCCAATTTGTAAAAGATGCTAAATTACTATTTGACCCAGCTCCCAATCCTTTGGTACTGGGCTGTGGTGATGATTATAACCCTATACAATCACAGTATTATCATACAGGGGATAAAAACTGATTATAATATGTATGACATCCTGGCTAATATAGTACAGTTAGTAATAACAATAGTTTCAAGTACAGCTTAACTACTGACAAACTATGGTAACCATTAACCTGCTACCTCCAACCACAGGAGCAAACTCTAAAGTTATATAACAAAATCACACATATGCCATGAACTTGTATGCAGCGATTTTTCCCCTTCATGAAGTGATTTTACTCTTCTGCAGGAGGCAGGGGTGTTAAGATGGGTAGGGGACAGGATAAAGTGATGAATGAGGTCAAATATAGTAGAGTCAAGGCTGGAGGTCAAAGGATGATCACCCGAGTTTTGGGAAACTGGAGGACACAGAGGGAAAGAACGAAATAGAATGTGGAGGTGTAATTAGAAAAGGCAGAGACAATGTTTACTGACTTGAAAGTTTAAATTCAAGAAGTAGGTGAGGAAAGAGAGAAAGAAGATCAATAGAAGAAAACAAAAAAGAAAGGTAAGAAACCTAAACAATGAAAAAAGAAGGAAGAAAGAGAAAGAGAATGAAAAAGAAATGAAGAAAAGAAAGAAAGAAAAGGGAGACTAGGTAAAGAGAATAGAGAAAAAAAAACCACATACAAAAATAACCACAGAATACAAAACAAAACAACATGACATCCAGCAGTCAGGAAAGGGACAGCCAATCAGACAAAGAATGGAGAATAAAAGTAGTAAATACCCCTGGTGTTTACAGTTTTGTGATAGTGTCCATGTTAGATCCCAGAAATGTGCTGGGTATGGAGCTGATCTTGGCCTCTGGATACAGGAGCTGGGACTGGCCTTCTGTTGGTGGAGTTCTCCAAAATCCAACTATTGGCTCTTCGCTGCTGCTTCAGACGCTTCCACGTCGCTGGTCTCCCTGCTTACTCCCCCCTCCAAAGGCTTGTGTGCACCTGTGCGCCCCGGGCCAGCTGTTGTCCTAGGTCTGGGGTTCTGGTCTGTCCACCCCCAAAGGCGTGTGTCCTTACCCTCCTCTTGCAGACACCGCCTTCCAGAGGCAATGGAGGAAGTGCAGAGCATGGGCTTACACTCTTCTTGCAGGCCCTGCCGTCCCAGGGCAACAAAGGAAGCCTAGATTCATTTTCTTTCAGAGTGTTAATCTTTCTGGTGTTCAAATGGATCCCTTCTCTATTGTCAGTTTTCTAATCTGTATTTGCAAATTGTCTTTTATATTATTAAATACTCCCACAGTTTCATCATTCCATTTCCCTAATCTTTAATCTTTCCCCAAAAGTTTCTATTCTCTACAGTCTTGATGTCCCTAGAGAAGTAAATAATTCTATTATATGTTATAATTTTCCCACCTTTCAATCAGTTGTTCTTTTTTGGGCGGTGGGGAATCTATCATACGATACACACCCTAACAATGGCAGAGAATATATTCTGTACTCTATCCTTGAATCACTTTCTAAAATCCAAGTTCTTCTTTTTCTTTTTTTTTGTGGGTACCGGGGGTCGACCTGAGGACCTCGTGTGCCAGCAGGCGCCCATGCCGCTGAGCGATATCACCGGCCCCTTTTCTTCATATGCGGGATCCGGGAGTCAAACTCGGGCCCTCGCGCTTGCCAGGCAGGCGCGTACGCCGCTGAGCCATCTCACCGGCCCCAAGCTCTTCTTTTTCAAAGCGTGCTCTCCTTTTTACATGAACTGTGCTGTTCACATTTATTATCCTGACTGTGGTAGTCAGCTTTCCATCGCTATGAGAAGATACCTCAGGTAATCAGAAAGGAAAGGTTTATTTTGGCTCATGGTCTCAGGTGTCTTAGTGCAGAGTCACTTACCCCATCGTGCTGGGCCTGTGCTGAGGAAGAACACCGTGGAAGCCGGTGCATAGTGGAGCAGAGCTGTCAACTCACAGAGGTCAGGAAGCAGAAAGAGCGAAGAAGGACCAATGTCCCAATATCTGCCTTACATGCACGCCCCAGTAACCAGTGACGTGACTTTCTCCAGCGATAGACCCCACCTCCTAAGCTTCTCCCTACCACTCAATAGTGCCGTCAGCCACAAAGCCTTCACCATAATGAGATGTGGGAGGATATTTAATATTCACACCATGATACTTACTTTTGCCACCCAAACATTCTCATTTTCTTCTAAGGCCAGCTGGGGATATCCACCATTGTTCTTTGTAACACCTGATGTTCTCCATCATACTATCATATCTTGTTATCTTTTATCTGAGTCATTTTCTCTCTCTCTTCATAATGTAAAGTGCTTTTGATCAGTTAATGAATCTCTTACCACACTGCTCTTTTCCTGTTCTGCCTTTTGCCAAGAGCCTGTTGCTCTTATTATTGTAAGCCGCAGTCCAGGAAAATCAAATGTGTTTTCAACTTGATTACAAAGCTGACACTTCCTTTCCAGCATCTCCTTTTCATTACTAAGTCATTACATTAAACTGGAGTATGAGATAAAATGATCTTCAAAATGGATCTCCAGTGTGTGGCCATTGGCCACACGTAATTTCATAGCCCTCTGAGGAGCACACCTCAGCTTACTGTGAGTTGTTTTGTCCCTCTCCATGAAGTGGTAGTGGGTAGTGTCATCAGGCTTGGGAACTCTTGGCAGACTCTTATATTTCAAGTACCTAGTTAAAAAGCCAACAAATCAAATTGACAACAGTTATAAATATTATTTTGCTCAATCTTTTAAAACTAGAACTATTTGGGTATGTGTTTGTACATAATGAAGCATGTTTGAAATGATATTGGATGTAGAATTTGGAATCTTGCTTAATATTATAGGAAAAGTATTTTTCTCCCTGTTGTTTTGATGGCCTGCATGTTCTGAGAACAATGTTACACCATTTTTTTGCTCTTAGTAAGGAAGAACCTAGCCTAACTGTAACTAAAACCTAACCCGTGACTACTCTGCTAAACTAGTACTGCTTCCTGTTGGGTCTTGGGATGATGTGAAATGGCATTAAAGCTTTATTTTGTTTCATCCTCTAGGAAACGTTTTCAAGATCAAATTTTTAATGGTTCTATTATACTTCACCACTTAGATTGCCATTTGCTACTGTCTCCCATTTTCCTTAATAACAAAATATAATTTTATTCTAGGTAGCCATTTACTAGCTCAGGAGTAAAACTGCCGAATTATACATAATAAACATTTTTAAGGCTTTTGTTGTTTATTGCTGTCATTTTCAAACGATTGTATAGATTTATACTTTTATGATCAGCGTATGAGACTGTTTCCCCTCACATTTTCCAAGCTGCATATTTCCCTTTCAAGATTCTTTTTTTCTTTTCCTTTTTCCCAAATCAATAAAAATCTTTTATTGCATCATTAAAATATTGCAGGTTGGTCTTACAATCCAGAAGCTTGTTTGTGTGGCTGGATAACTCTTGGATCTTATTCATCAGGCTGCTGAACGGTTCCCTTTTCAGAAACATAGATACTGTTCAAAAATTTTCTGATATTCTTGTTTTTGACTGTGGTCACTTGCTAAATCAAAGCAGCTAAATTTGAAACAAGCTCGATGTCATTTCCTTCAAGGATTAGTTCATCTTTCCGGGCTTGAGATACTGAGCAAGCAACACCTGCCCTCATATGAACCCAGCGAATGTGTTTTTCACTCAAGAAATTCTGGATTTCGACAAGAGATCTGATCTCCTGAATAACAACGATGCTGGGGAAGGGAGCATGCACAGACCTCATCTTGTAAGGGAAGCCCAGCATGATGCTGTTGGTCCTGCTCTGTATGTGACTACAGATCGTGCGAACAGGAGCCAGTTCCTCTCTGTTTCCCCACCATTCATCAACCCAAAGCCTCTTCTTTTTCTTTTCAAGGAGACCGAGTTCTACACTGAGGTGGTTGAAGTCGATCCGCAGGGTTCCTCTGAGGCCCTTCACAATAACCGTGCATCCCTTCAGAGTGATGTCGACATTTTCTGGGATGTGGACAGGCTGATTGCTGAGAATGGTCTTCATTCTTGCGGGAGATGCGGCAAAGAGAGAGTGTGTAAGAGTCTTTTTTCCTAAATAATCTTTGTTATAGATTATGTCAACTAGAACTCAGATTGTCCCAGTCCTGACCGTCTTCATCTTATGTATGCAGTACACACTTCTAACAAAAAAGCTCATACACAGCAATAGAAACAACAAAAGTTCTTTTGTTTGAGCCTCAAAATAAAAATACTGAGGTGTATAGTTAATGAAATACTAATTTTATTCAAATTTTTTAGATTATCCTAGAGAAAGAAAACCAAAAGCAAAATTCTATCTGAAGCAGTTATTATGTTGGTAAATTTTAGCATTCAATGTGCAGATTCACTTGTACATATGCAATTCTTTGCAAATGGGACATGGCTGATATTTTACTTCTTTTATTTTTTTTTATTTATTTTTTTTTGTGGGTACCGGGGGGTCGACCTCAGGACCTCGCGCGCCAGCAGGCCCCCATGCCGCTGAGCGATATCACTGGCCCCTTTTTCGTATGTGGGTTCCGGGAGTCGAACTCATGCCCTCGCGCTTGCCGGGCAGGCGCTTAAGCCGCTGAGCCATCTCACCGGCCCTTACTTCTTTTAAAGAATTAAAGATTCTGAGGACAGGAATGATTCTTCTGTGCCTTTTATAGGCAGAGACCCACAGGGCATTACAGCTGAAAGCAGCCTCAATATTTCCCTAGTTGGGTTGGGGATATAGCTAAGTGGCACAGTGCCTGCCTGGCAAGTGTGAGGTCATGAGTTCGATTCCAGGTACAAAAAAAAAATTCCCTAGTTCAACTCTCCTTTTCTGCAGATGAGGAAATGGAGTCCTGGAAATATAGAAGGCCTTGCCCAAGACTAATAGGGCATTAGATCCCATATAACCTGCTCCTCTTTCAGTTCTCCTACCAGTACCTGCCTTCAAAGGTCAACCTAGTAAGAAAAGAGAGTACTGCCTGTCTTATTTAGTGCAAGCTTATTCGAAATGTCTCTCCAAAGCATGTGTGATCAGACTTCTCATCCCAACTTTCCATCGGCTGGTTTGTGTTTACACCTCACCGTCCAAAGCAGACACACTTTGAGATATAAGAAAAATATATTTAGTTTAATTTGTTCACATTGTCTTTATTTATAATGAATTTATATGAAATAGAAGCATTCATAATAACAAATAAGGATTTAAACAGGGACATAAAATTAAAAAAGAGAAACCCAATCTCCATCTATCATAAGAGGCAAGGCAATGGCTGGGACTGAATGTAAAATTTGATCATGACTTTACGGCAGCCTGAGGGGAGGGTTAAGGAAAGTAAAAAACAAAAAGAAGAAAGGAAAAGAGAGAGGAAAGAGAAGGATATGGGATAATTCTTATTAGCTAACAGGGTTCCCTTCTTTATCTGCAGTTTGCTTTCTGTAGTTTCAGTTACCCATGGTCAACTGAGGTCCAAATAAGTGGAAATTCCAGAAATAATTCATAAGTTTTGTGGGCTGTCTGTGTATGTTGTCATCCTATCACTGAGTACCATGAATATCCCTTTGTCCAGAGTATCCATGCTGTATATGCTATATGCCCATTAGTAGTTACTTTGCAGTTGTCTGGGTTACTGGATATACTGTTACAATGTTAAAGTGCTTATGTTCAAGTAATCATTAGTTTTACTTCACATGGCCCCAAAGGGCAAGAGTAGTGGTGCCGGCAACTCAGATATGCAAACAAGAAGCTGTAAAGTGCTTTCTTTAAGTGAAATATGAAAGTTCTTGACTTAGTAAGGGAAGAAAAATTATGCCGAAGTTGCTAAATTCTAGGATAGAACAAATCTATCCTCAAAATGAAGAACGAAATAGACATTTGCGCTAGATTTACTGTTGCACTTCAAGCTGTAAGATTTCCAGCCATAGTGTGGGACAAGTACTTAGTAGAAAGGCTTCAGATTTGTCTATGTAAGTATAAGAAAGAGCATAGTACTATATAGAGGTTGGTACTATCCATAATTTAGGACATCCACTGAGGGTTTTTGGACATATTCTCTATGGATAAGGGGGAATTATTGAATTAAATGATAGAAGATTCTTTATAACCATCTCATTATGAATGATGAATTGGAATTTATAAGTCTCATTCTTGTGACAATTTTTGACAAAACAAAACAAAGGTAGAGTAGCATAAAAATATTTCTTTTGGATGGTAAGATAATGTGGTTCAAGTTCATAGATATTTTATAGTCCAGGCTAAGCTGGGAATAAAAACTAAAATATTTAGAGATACCGTGTCTCTTAGACTTAATTGGATGGCTCCTCTTAATAAATGCAATAACTCTTAGCTGGATTTTAATAGACAGTGATGATTGAGATTAGATTTTCAAGAGGGTGTTCTGTTCTGCTAATTAAAGACAGATGCATATATTTTGCAAACTAAATGAATGGGTGAAATATCAACATTTGTTACAGCAATAAAGGAGTCTAATAATAATCTTACATGGAAGGAAGGCAGGTTTCTCCCAAGTGCAGAAGATCTCTTATTATTTGTGTTTAATGGATATTCCACAATTCCCTGGGAAGGAATGACATGAGTATTTCAAGTTGGGTCATCACAGCCAGAGAAAGACCTCTGTAAGACCTGGGTGTCACATTTGCTTCTCAATAGCATGGCTTCCTCATGGGCCAATGGAGTACATTTGCCACAGATAAGCATTCAGGAAACTGTATGATTCACCCACCATAAGGAGTTACAAGACATCAACAAATTCAATCTTAGAGTCTGTCCCATATAAAGACATTTGTTTTTGTTTTGTTGGAGTTAATGTTCATCTCCTTTTCCAGGTCAGTGTAACAAACCATTCTGTCTGCGTATCCACTAGGGCTGTGCCTGTGACTGTGACTGGTATTTCTAGAAATTGTTTGTGCCTTGGTGATTTTAGCAGTGGAGTTAGAATGCAGATTTTTCAACTTTATCCGATGATCCACATGGAATTCTTCTACAGCTTAGTTCATAACAAGTGAATGAGAGGGATTTACTCTTCCTATTAACTAGACTCAACATATTTTAAAGGATATTTTTGATTGATTGATTGCCTGATTGTGTTAATTGGATGGCTCCTCTTTAGAAACACATCATCCTGGGAGGATCTTTTATAATATAAAAGATCAATATAAATCACAAAAGGCAACATTCAATCAAAAGTTTTTCATGTAGTCCCATAACTCAAATGAAATCTGAATTCCTCAACATGGTCCCTTAGTCATGTGTGACCTACCTTTGCCTTCATCTCAAGCCATCATCTGAGCTCTCTACACTTATCGTCTTTCCCATCAAAGGACTTTCACCATTGCTATTCCTGCTGCCCAGAATGCTTGACATCTGGCTAATTCTTTCTGGTCTTCGAGGTCTTAGGCCATATGTCCTTTCCTAACCCCTTTCCCACCCCAAATTAGATTCCCTAGTTGTACTCTCTCATGCTGTCCTATACTTTCCTTTGTAAACTTTACCACAGTTTTTAGCTATTACATTTATTTGAGCAATTACAGGCTATGAGTGAATGATAAGTTCCAGGAAGCCAGAGGCCTGTTTGTTTTGCTCAGATCTGAATGCTCAGGTCACAGGGATGGATGCAAATGTATAGCTCCCACAACTGTGGTTGCACCACTTGGCATTGAGCTTTGAATATTCTTTTTTCTTGCTGTTGTTTTTGTTTTATAGCATTCTTATCACTTAAAGTGAAAAGTTAAGTGAACCTTCTTTCCTTCCTAGCATTCCTTTTACCATGTGGTGCAGGTTGGTTACAGGGAAATTTCTTCCATGAACAGTGGGAGAATGGGGTGCTTATTCTCTGAGGAGGGAGCTGATGGAAGCCCAGTGTGAGAACCAGGCAGCTTCCTAGCTGTCTTCCTAGCTCAGTAGAGAGGCTGGGGTATCTTGGAAGACCAGGGAGGGATGTTGGGACCCACCCAGCAGGGACCATCTTTATTCAGGTGCCACCCAGATTGGAGCAGCTCATGTAGCCCAGTGACTCTCCTCCTCAGGGCAGCTGTGGATTAAGCCTAGGCCCCTGCCTAGATCCTCCAGGCCTCAGAGCCACTCCAGGAGCAGTGCACACTGAAGGGAAGAAATAACCAAATGGCACAGAAGCTTGGTAACATAGGATGTAATCAATTGTTACCGTAAAAAGAGAAAAACAAGCTTTATTGTAAGCTATAATCTTTCTGTTTCTTTGTCTACCAAGTCTGACTTTCTCATAAAGTACATGTTATTTCCTTATGGGTATAGGCTGACTTAGAAGGAAAGAGAACCCAAAGTAATATATCCCTGTGGGAAGATGTTGCATGCCAAGAAGGACTTGCTTGATTTAGAGCCACTGGGTGGAATCCTAAAAGTGCAGAACTCCAACGAAGTCACATGTCTGTGATTTGCTTTCTTGTTTGTAGCTTATACTCTGAGATTCATGTTATCATTTCTGTGTGAGATTGCTGGTGACTCATAAAAGATAGGAGAGATGAAAGAGGCTAGAAAACCGAGGCCTTTACTTTCATATTTGTAGTCCAAAGAGAGTATCCAGGTCTTCCTTCACCTTCTGTAAGCTATGGAAAGTGCAGAAGAGCTGGTAACCCTAGAAAGCTAGGAGATGACAAGTGAAATTTGCTGCAGGTCATAGAAGGTCTGAGGCTTATTCAGCTGCTCATCTGTTACAAAGCTTTGGACCTGGCCTCCCTACCCTTACCTCTGCCTTAGGAATGAGGACCCTCTAGGCCAACATCTCAGGCACAAGAAAGAGATGAAAGTCACTGAGAGATCTGTTTTCACTTGCCCAGCAATCTGTCCACACTGTGCTTAGTCCTCATCCCCCTCTTTTGAGTCCTTTATTAACTCAGAGATTAAAGAGTAGAGAAAAAAGGAAATAAGACAAAAATAGGGAAATTTATTAGTTAAGATATGTGAGCTGCTGTAACAACTTAACAGAGTGAAAGTTTGTTTCTATTTCATCTCAGAGTCTAACAAGCAAGAGGGAGGGGGTGGGGAGTCAGGGAGCTACGGGCCCTGCCATTATCGATTTATGGCTGCCAGCGTTGCTCTGAGCATCGACCTCCTACACACAGATGGGGACAGAGCCTGAGACACTACAAGAGGGAGGCTTTTATTGCAAGCCTGGAAGCAGCAAATGGCACTGCTGCTCATAGTCCATTGATGAGGATTCAGACTGCGGCCACATTTAACTCACAGGAAACTGACAATGTGGACTCTATGCTTGTCCAAGAAGGAAAAGGAATGGGCTTGTGATGAGCCAGCTGCCTGGGCCATGGTGGACATGAGAGGCCACTCTGCAGTGGTCCATACCATTATGGTAGTGAGGGTGCAAATTTAATCTTGCCCAGAGAAGGATTTTACACTGCAGACTAGGAGACTAAGAAAAGGTTAGCATGATTCGTTTTCCCACGGGAACAACTCTTTGATTCTGATTTGTTTCTTTTAGTCTTACTGTATTATGATTCAGTGTTCAAATCAGATCCACCCTTCTCAGAGAGTTTATGGCTCTGCTACATGCCCACAGCATTAGGCTTGCTAGAACCTAAACCAGTCACATCTAAAAGATTCTTCAAAACCTTTATGCAGTTTCACCTAAGGAACTGCCTGGATATCCTCTCTGCTGGGGAAATTTCAATATTAGAAGTAGCCCAAGCCATTAACTTATTAATTAAATATATTTTGAATGCATTCCCTCTTCCAGTCACTAGAATGAATACAAGGTGATGAACATATAGGTCCTGCTCTTAAGAATTTCAGTTTTTAACATAGTTTGTGTTTGTGACACGGGGCCACACACTTTGCATCTGCTGATAGTACTTGCCGTTCCTCTCCAATATTTAGATTGTCCAGGCATCTGGGTAAATTGAAAGTATAATATTGTCATCCTCCTTCAGAGTCTGCTGGAATGTGAATGATTTGTCACCTCCAAATTACATACGGTGAAAACGTAATCCCAGTTGCAACAATGTGGGGTGATAGTATCTGCTGTTTAGGTTATGAGGGCTCTGGCCTCATGAATGGACTGATGCCACTGTAAAGCAGGCTTTTCGGAGCACGTTCTCTCCTGCGCTCTGACATGTGAGGAGCAGTGTTCTAACCCACAGAGGATGTAGAGTTCAAGACGCCATCTTGGAAGCAGAGATTGGCTCACTCCACTCACCAAACCTGCCAGCACTTTGATCTCGGACTTCTTAGCCTCCAAAACAGTGAGAAATATATATCTATTCTTTATAAATTACCAGTCAGCACCATTAGGCTAAGACAAACCCTAGTCAATCTCACCCTAATTATTTCTCAAAATGTCAATCCTAACTCCCACAGGACATTTGGAAGCTACCCATGTAATATTTTCAAAACTTTATTCTCCCTAGAGAACATTTTGGAGTTAGTCACTTGTCCTCTTTCAAAATTGCTTCTCCTCTGCTTTTCCATTTTAGGATTCTAAATTCTGCCCTTGGGTCCATTTCAAAACCTGTAATTGGATCATTCAGGGGCTGAGCCAACTGTGCCCTTATCCATATTCATCTTGGAAAAAAACAAACACCATAATTCACTTTTCATTGCAAAACTTGCCTATGCTCCTTATTTCAAAACCACTGCATGCGCTGCATCTGAAAAATGGTCACCCATCTCAAAGCCACTTCCTCTTTGTGCTGCCAATTCAAAATATAATTTGTGATTTATTCCACTATAAATGTACACACACACACACACACACACACACACACACACAAAATCTGTCCCTAGAACCCTCCAGATCATATTCCCTGACTACTCTCCTCTTCCCTCTACACACATCAACTCTCTTTCACTGCAGAGTTCTAATTCAGCCTGCAGATAATCTTCCCAAATCTTTGCTGTTGGTCCTGCCACTAAGAATTCTTCCACGCTCTAAAGCTGGCATTTGAGGGTTGGTAAACAAAAGTTATTCCTACTTGTCCTTATTTCATCATCTGTGCAAAGCTCATTATGTTTTAAAGCTGCACTCATTTCTTCCTACTGGGCTCTCCCTGTTCAAACCAGCCCTGGAATGTCCTAATGATGTAAGGAAACCAGCAGGAGCCCCAAGTCACTGGGGCTCCCTGGGGACCTGATGCACATTATCCTATTTAGTCCTCCCCACCACTGTTCCCAGCTGCTTCTATTATCCCAATGTGCACATGAGGAAATGAAGCAGAACCAGGTCAGTCACTTGTCTCAGACCCCCAAGCTCGCAGGTGGAATTCAAATTCTCATATGTCTGACTTCAAAGGCAAAGCTTTCCACTGCTCCAAAAAATTAATTTCCTTATTGAAGGTTGGAACTGGTAAAGCATATAACCTTGAACAAGTCTATTAACCTGCTTTTTACATTGGGTTTCTTCTCAAATGGAGTAGAACTAGATAGGCACCAAGATTTTGTAGCTATAATATTCTTTCTGTTCCTACTGTTCTTGGGCAGAGGAGGAATGTGCAACACCAACAGGCCTGAGGTCAACAATTCTCATTCACCAAGTTCCTGCTCTGTAAGAGGTGGATTATAACTTTATTCATTTTAATCACTCTAACAAGTCTATGAAGCTATGATTATTATCCCCTTTTTATAGATGAGAGACTGAGGCACAGAAAAGTTCAGAAATATACCTTAAGTCATACAGCTAAAAAGAAACAAACCTAACAGTATCTGATTTCCAAGTCTGGGCCAATGTGTCCATCATGTTACATTTCTGGGGAAAGATGAGGCATAGGTGGAGATGGATATTGTAAAATATGGTCATGTAGGGTCATATCAAAAGTGATACATCCCACTACGATGTATAATTTTCATGTTTTTATATATCAGTTAAAATAAATTTAATTAATAGTGTAAGTGAATAAAATCAGAGCAAAAGAAGAGAAAGAAATGGTCAGTTGGGGTTAGATAAATCTGTACACATGGCAGAGTGGGCAGACATAAGCCAATTGGGATGAGAAAGGGTGCTGGGAAGGAACAGGTAATTAAGTATAAACCCTGTCCCAGTGTCCTCAACTTCACTCCCTACTCCAGGCAGATGTGGTACACGTTTCCACACATGGTGGCCTGCCCTGGAAGGACCTTTGCCTGGAAGACCTTGTCTGGGCACCCAGTCTTATCTGTGGAAGCTGCTTTGACCCCAAGTCACTTAACCTTTTGCCCCCTCCCATCTCATCATTGGGCCCATCCTTTTTTGACTTCTCTAAACTTTAGACTAGATGATTTACAGAAACTGCCAAACTCCCAGACCAAGCTCTACCACACCCAGTGCTTTTCTGGGTCTACCTAAGTCTTGGTGTATAGTAGAAAAGGCTTGATGGAATATGAAATTATCACCAGCTATGACAGAAAAGGAAAATCAGTGGGAGAGAATAAGCAAGTGTCTAGCATGGGTTACCGTGAGTTCAAGTAGATGTGGGTTCGGGTAATACTTGGCTTCTTCCCTTTTTTGCCCTCAACTTATAGCCTCAGTCGCTAAAATGAGAACAACTGGAACCTCGTAGGGTGGCTGTGAACACTAAAAAAAATATGAATGGTGCTTTAAGCACACCGGAGAGACAGGAGGCAGGTCCTGTTATCATTATTATTGAGGAAATAGCATGAGACCTTTTCCTGCCATGAGTATTCAAGCAAGCATCATTTCCATGGTGTTTTGATTGTTCAAATACTGGGGTGTGACAATAGGTGAGTCAAAGCCGACAATACTCACTGGATGCTAAAGTTCAGAATGAAGCAACTCTGGAGTTGAAAACCAGTTCCCAAAGTTGCCAAAACACACCACTCAGAGCCTTAATGGAGGAATCATACAGCTTCTTACATGGGAAATTTTCCAAATCTGCCTTTTTCCTACTTTAAAGTAGAGTTGAAATTATTGCCCAAATTTGACTGATATACAAAAAAATGAAGGAATAGTAATCCAACACTAGTAAGGGGAAAAAGCAAACCAGTAGTAGCAGAAATAAAGTCACCTGTGAAGCAGGGCAGGCTGTGAAAGGTGGATGTGACACACAGTGTGATAAAGGGACCCACTGGTCATGCAGGTGGCCCTATGACCTGGTTCATGGCTTTACTCATGAACTGTTTTCAGTAGCATCTCTACAGTGATCAGAGATGGCCCAGTGTGGATCATAAGAAACTTAGCTATACAGAATATAGAATGTCACTCACATTTATAGGGGAGGGCTACAAAGCCCTCAATAATCCCAAGTAGAGGGACAGTTTTGGGAAGGAACTTATCCAACTTTGCTCTTTGAGCCTGCACACTCTTCCACATATTCTTACTAAGCCCCTTGGATTATTTTTTAGGCTCATCTGTCAGCTGATGCAATGAACGTAGAATTGAAGAAGGAAATAGGAAAGTGCGGGCATGAGGCAGGGAGGTAGAATAAGCCAGAAGAATCATGGATTCCTCAGTGATTTGACGCCGTGAAATCAAATGGGGATGTGGACTGAATGACTGTGCCTGTCTCCTGCAGCTCTGTGTCTTTCTGGAAGGCTGAAGTGTTGTGTAGAAAGTGGATGTCATTAGTCAGTGGCCTGGCTTGGCCTGTCAGTGTCTCCTTGCTTTACTCTTCGCATATCCTCACGTGCTGGGCTTCCTGGGAGTGATCCGAAAGGAGGTCAGTTTCAGGCCATTGTGAGGCTAGAATATTCAGTGTTTGGTGTGTATCCAAGCCTGACTGGAAGTGTGTGTGTGTGTGTGTGTGTTTGTATGTGTGAGTGTGTCTGATCCAGGATATGCACAAAGGCAGCCTCCTTCCCGGCCCTACCCCCCTGCAGGCCCTCTGTGTCCGTTTAAAAGCTCCGGGATAGCTTGATCTGAGGCTGTCCATCTGTCCCCTCCTTGTTTACTGGAACATTGGGTCACTGCAGTGCAGCTGGAATGCAAGCTCTGGGCAGCTCAGTGAGGACGAGGCGGGCCCTGCAAGGCGTCTTGTCATTGCACTGTTCTTCCTTCCCTCCCACTGACTTTCTTGGAAGTTCTGAGCCAGGCTCAGTGTGTATCTCCAGAGATGCATTCCAGATTCCTAGCTGCATGTAACGCAGCAAGTCTCATGCCTCTCCCTTTAAAATCCAGGTGCCCTGAAGCTTAGAGAGGAAAACACCTGCACACAGGCAGAGAGGGAGTGAAGCACTGCATGATCCAAGAACGGGGCATCCAAGGTTCTTGCGGTTTGTGACTTCCCACAGTCAAATGAAGTTCAGCCACTGTTTCCCCTCTTAAAAAGCAGAGGAAAACAATCCCTGCGATGCCTTTGTGACTCAGTTGAGGAGAATGAAGAGCAAATTTGCTTCTAGCTAGTATATGAGGGAACTGAAGATGGCCCTGTTACCTTTTTCTTCCCTGAGCACAGATCCACAGGATGCTTCACCACCCTGAGCTCCGGGGATCTTGCTCATCTCTACTCCTTCCCTCTCTCTGTCCACCCTGTCTCTGTCCCACCCTGTCTCTGTCCCTCCCTTTCTCTGTCCCTCCCTCTTCTGTCCCTCCCTCTTTCTCTCTCTCTAGGAAATGAATCCAGGGCCTTACACATGGTAGGCAAGTGTTCTACCACTGAGCTACATCCCGAGCGCTACTCCTACTTTCTCTCCAGCCTTCCTGTTGCCTTATTTTTTCCCTTCAGTCTTTTCTGTCTTCGTCATGATTACTTCATTCCTTCCCTGAACTAGATGAAATAATGGGGTGCCGAGGAGAAAGAGCCAAACGCATCAACTATTTAAAAATCGTATTTGTCTCATGAAGAGTGAAAAAGGTGCATGTGTTTTTCTTAGATTTGTTCTTGCTATTGGATAATATACGAATAATTTAGGGATATGTCTTTGTTCTCAAAGTGTGGTCCTCTGACCTTTAGCATCAGCGTGCTTGGAACTTGTTAGAAATGCACATTCTCTCCCAGCCACCCTCCCCAGATCTATCAAGTCAGAAACACTTGGGGTAAAGCACAGCTACCTGAATTTTAATAAGCCTCACAGGTGATTCTGATATGTGGAAAATTTGAGAAGCCCTAGGGTGGAGGATTCTCTGTGGGACTGGGAGTGAAGGGAGGAGCTGAGGTTTCTTTGTGCCCTCCAGATAGGATGAGGACAGCTGAGTGTTGTGGCACATGCCTGTAATCACAGCACTCGGGAGGCTGAGGCAGGAGGATTGCTGTGAGTTTGAGGCCAGCCTGTACTACATAGCAAGACCCTGTCTCAAAAGAACCAAACCAAAACAAACTAAACAGATAGGATGAGGACAGAGTATGTGCTACCCTGGTAATATCTGGCTCACACACCTTGCCTTTCAAGCTGGGGCAAGGGAGAGCATGAATGTGAACAGAAAGGCTGGGGGGTGATGGTGACCCTCCCAGATGTGCTTGATGAGCTGACTTTACAGGCCACCCTCTGGTCAGGGGTCTAGAGCTTTCTGATCTTCTCATTGGACCCAGTAGTGTTCTAAGAGCAGGAGGCTCAGGATGCATGTTATGTAATGATGTAGAATTCATCACTCTGCTTCTCTTCTGCTATAGGCAACTAAGCTGACTTCTGGTTATAGATCCAGGTTGTGTAGTCTGCTCCTTTTATTGTTTTCCTTTATCAAGCAAATAACTAAAAACATTCTCATCATCTTGCAAATACTTCTCTTTCCATCCTTTGAAAGGCTCACAAAAAGAGCCCCCAGGGTTTTTAAAAGATTTGGAATATACGAATTTAGATTTGCCATATTTTACTTGGTAACTACTAAACACGTGCGGTTACTGAGTGACTACAATGTTGGCATCAGAACTGAGACCAAAGCGTAACGTATACACAAGATTGTAAAAGTTTAGTTAAAAAAGAAATTGTGTCATTAGTAATTTTATATAGATTTCAGGTTGAAATGATAAACCCTGGTTTAGGTTAAATACATGGTAGTAACGCAGTTCACTAATTTAATTCGCTCCAAAATTTTGGAAAAGATGGCCACAGACGTGTTTGTCACCCAATGCAGAGTTTGCGAACAAAAACAAAATTTTGCCCAATACTTCTGTTTGTGAACCAAATTGTTCACAAACAAAACCGTTCATGAACCAAGGTACCACTGTATTACTAAAATTAACTTCACCATTTCTTTTTATCTTTAAAAATGTGGCTCCTGAAAAATAAAAAATTATAAATGTGGCTCATGTTATATTTCCATCAGACAGTGCTGGTCTGGTGAAGCCAGGGCTATAGTTAAACCCCACAAATACCAGGATTTGGGAGAGACCAGTAATTGTGCCAGAAACAAATGCAAGGGAGCAGGTATAAAGAATACATGGCAAGCCTTCAGTGAGGCCACGTAGTGCAAACCGTGGTAGCTGATCTGGCCTCTGGAGCCAGATACACTAGAGTTGAATTAGTTGCCACTAATTAGGCAAGTACCTTAACCTTTCTCAACCTCAATTTTCTCATTTGTAAAATGGGGTTGTCTTAGTTTCTAACTCAAAGTGCTTTCATGATTATCAATTAAGACAATGAATTTAAATATCTTAATACTATTCCTGGCTGATAGTATGTACTCAATAAATACTAATTCTCCACAAGTAAGAAGATGTTATTAGGTCCTGACTGCGGAATATTTTTTTCTCAGGGTCATTCTTTTCTGATGGGGTCTCATCTCTTGATTTGAATGTCATCCTTCCCCAAAATATTAGATGATTACACTAGCTTCTTAGTGCTTCTTCAGCTGGAAATCCACAGCTGGCTATGGGCCCCTCCACAGCACCTCATAGCATGCCCTGAAGGTCATCACATACTTCCATTTTCTTACGTAGTGTGCAGTGTAAAATCCTTCTTTCAGCAAGATGGGTATGGACCACTGTAGAGGTACTGTACTGGCCTCTTATGTCCAACATGGCCCACACCGCTGGCTGATTACAAGCCAATGGGCTTCTTCCTGGACATACAGAGAGTCCACATCTTCCAGTCTCATAGTAACAGCCTCTTGCTTGCAGACTGCTCTGTCCCAGTCTGCATCCTGGAGGTGAGTGCTCAGGGCAGTGCTGGCAGCTTCAGTTGATGATGGCAGATCCTGCAGCTCCCTGGCTCCTCCTGTCTGTCCCACTTGTGCCATTTTGAAGGATGTTAAGTGTAGTGTCCCAATAGCATATCTCCAGGTGCAATGCTTCTGATCTCCTAAAATGCCGACACCATGATAAAACTTCTAACAGTTTATTAGCCACTGCCAAAAAACCCCTCAGTTTTCCTCTGCGACTACTGCTCAAAACAACTACCAGAATGAAGAAGCAGAGATTGTGCAAGGGATTTCCAACCGAGATTGGGTGTTCCAAGTATTGGTTCTGGGCAGTACTCAACATTGAGAAAAGAATGAGCAAAGTGTAGAGATGACATGGCTGGCTGAGGAAGGGATTAAAGATTTGTTTATCTTTCTCAGAACTGTACCACTTAATTAATCATCATCGTCATCATGATCATCATCATCGTCATCATCATCAAGATGGCTACTTTTATTCAGCACTTTGCACATACCAGAAACTTTGCTAAGTGTTTTTCATGGTTGATCTCATTTAATCCTCTTGACAGCTATGAGGTAAGTGCTATTATGAGGCCGTTTTTACAAATGAAGACACTGAAGCATAGCAACATGAAATAATTTGTTCAAAGTTAACACCCTTGCTGATGGCCTTGCTGGAACTTTTATGCTCAGTAAACAAAGAACTAAACTGGTCCGCCTTAGGACAGGTCATCAGGGGAATCCCTAGGTCAGGCCTTATTAACCCTACATCAACTCGATGGTCTCTTTTTGCAAGCGATATTTCATAGCACCACATTTATTACCCTGAAATGAAATTCACAGATTATATAATCCATCTAAACACAGGATTTGAAAATCATTATTTTGGCATAAAACAAGAAACTGATATATAAAGATTATGTATTTTAATGAGTATACATTCAAGCATAATGAGAGCATCAGATACTCGCACCTGTTCACGGAATCCCCATGAAAATCACATTTACAAACGCTTACTACTCGAATTGTGCTGAGAGCAATAACGTGACTATCTGGAAAGGCAGGCAACTCCTAGTGAAGTTCCAAACAGAACAAAATATGATTTTCATGTATTTATTACATTCTGGGAAAATTCAATGTATATACTTTGTCTTTATAGTTAAGGGAGAAAGAAGTTCCTGAACATATAAGTTCTGCAAGTATATCAATGTCCAATACGACATTCGAAAGGTGAGACAATTAATTTTTCATTGTGACAAAAGTGCCCCAGGCCTATGACAGCATTATAACAACATCTAACTCAAATCTCTGCCCCCCAAAATGCCAATAATATATCTGCCTCAATGATTGGAATATGAGCAATACTTTGCAAATTTCCCCAAAATCTTAGGACAAAAGTCTTCATACTTGGTTGCATTTTAAAATGATCTGAGAAACTTTATTAACTCACATAGTAGTTGTTGCTATCTGTGGGCAGAAGAATCCAAAAGAAGGCTGCACTCTTGGCATGCAGCCAGAGCCACACAGATGATTTATCACTGGTTGTTTTCAGGTGCAGATTGGTCTCTGCCACTGAATTATACATACAAATTCTGCAGACAAAAACCCTACTTCTGAATTATACATACTTTTTTTAAATTGACACAGGGTCTCGCTATGTAGTTCAGGCTGGCCTTGCACTCACTATGTATGTAGCCCAGGTTATTTCTCTCGATTTTCCTTTCTTTCCCACTAGGAGGCAGCATCATTTGCTTTGCCCTCCAGGACAGGGACCCTAAGTAAACAAATACATAATGTACGCATAAATATATATTGCCACAATATGAACAAGTATCTTAAGAGCTCTGTCCTTGATTGGTTAGGAAAATGTTGCCAAATGTCTTGAACGATCAACTTAAAACTCAGGATAGAAGGTTCTGGAACACATGATTCTCTGACAAGCTCTCCTGAAGGAGTGGCCCCATTTACCAGTAAAAACTACTTTCTGTGAAGCATCTTCATAGCAGATCAATTTTGCAAGCAGTAACTGGCAAATGCAAAGATTTCAGAACCCTGTAGTGAGGAAAGGGTGTTCAGAGGGAGTTTTGTTTTCTTTTCCTGTTGAATTTTATGCAACATTGGGTCCCTAGGGAGTTTTCACAGAAAGCCAATTCAGGATCTACTGGTGGTAACTTGCTGTTTATTCCAGGGTGTTTGAAGTGAGCAGTGTTGTCTTAAGCAAGCAGCCTTGTGCCTAGTTCAAAGCCTAAAGCCCCTCGCTGCACTAGAAACGCACTGCCCACACAAGCAGCTACCACTCCCCTCAGAGCTCCAGTCTTCCATATCACTTCTGCCAGTGTGGCAGGAAAACCCAAGGAAAGCTACTTAATTCGATCATCATTGTCACGATGCTTACTGTACACTGTTTGGATGTCTCAGGCTGTCCTGGGAGAGATTTGTCAATCAGCTGGGTAGAATGTCGCAGTGCTCGTTATATCAAAGGAGTTCAGGTTATTTCTGAATCACGAGAGGGAACAGTCAAGGCCAAGGATATGGTCAGGCTCACTTAGACATGTGGCTTCTGTCAAAATAACATCTTGGGCTGGCCTCCTGCTTGCTCCTTTTAACAAAGATTTGCTTTGACAGGTGACTGAGACTGAGTGCAAGATTGAAAGCTACTACATGTGTGGGTAGGGCAGAGTCCATCCCATGTGTTAGGAGGAAATTTAGCTCTTCTTCCTTTGCGCTTTGTTGAAGTCCCGCCAGGTTTTTTTCAGAGGCTAAACCAGCACTGTTCCTTCAACAAACTGAGCCTGAACTCTCACCTGGGCTGAGGACATGGAGAGCAAGACTTAGAGGGTGGCCTTGAGCACACACCTGCTGCTGCAGAGGGGTTTGCTCTCCTGCACAGGAGCGCAGGCCAAGTCAAGTCCGTCAGTTCACGAGAACAGTAAGAAAGAAGGAAATGTTACCTTTAAAAGGAAATAAACTTTAAAACAAAACGAGAACACTGACCCTGATTTCTAGGAGCTTCTGTTATAGTGGAAGAGTCACCTGTGTATATAATAAAGTAGATGATCATATAATATAGATAATTGCCACTCATAGGTATTTTATAAATTACTGTGAGAAAGCAGGAGGAATGGGGGAGAAACTTAACTTTTGTTTTCCTGTGAAGAATTTTCTTTACTAATGACAAAGAAAACCTAGTAGGATTACGTACCTGGACCATGGTTTTAGCTTCGAGCAAATCTATTCATTTACTCAGCAAAAATTTATTGAGCACCTATCATTGTAAGTTTCCTAGAATAAGTCAGTGAATAAAAGGGAAGAAATCCCTGTTATTATATGCTAGCAAGAACAACAACAAACAGGGAATAGCTAATAAAAGTTCTTTAGTAACAGAAATCTTCTTTTTTTTTCTTGATGGAGATACTAAAAGCTGTAGGATATTGTCACTCCTGATCCTGAAGCTGCATTAATCAATAATATCAAGCAATATTTCAGAACAATGAGATATTCCGATCCACAGACACACCTCGGAGATGTGTAGGTTCAGTTCCAGACAATTGCAGCTAGGTAAATACCACAGTGAAGTGAGTCATACAAGTCTTCCAGCCTCTCAGTGCCTGCGAAGTTTTTCAGTTACATTATAATGATGCAAGTAAGTGTGCAATAGCATTATAAGGAAGCAATGCCTTTAATATCTTAATTAAAATAAGTCATTGCTTAAAAATGCCATGATTTTCTAAACTGTTGGAAAAATGAAGCCAAGAGACGTGCTCCATGCAAGGCTGCCACAAATCTTCGATTTGTGAATAACACAGTATATGGGAAGCATAGTAAAGAAAAGCTCAGTGCCATACCATGTACCTGTGTGTGCTGACGGCAGTTTTACAGTCAGTGCGGGCCAGTGGTGTTCTGCTAAGGGCTCTCAAAAAATAGAGAAAAAAAGTGAAAAATAAAAATTAAAGCCTTGATTTATAGCATTTGCCAGAAAGAAGAAACTATCATTGAGATGTCGCTGAACACTGAGTGAGGCAGAGATGTGCAGAGCGACCCTGTAGGCCGGTACATCGGGTTGTCACACACCACTGGTAATGGGCCCATGGAATAACAAAACATTATAGGTGGAAGGGAAAGCAGTATTTCCTGGTCAAATATTCTTTTCCGTGTTATGTGGAAATCAATTCTGTAACAGGTATCGAATTGTCATAAATAGTATATTTCCTTATATCGCCTCACTGACTCAACAAAAACTAATTCTTTGTGTGTGGTGGCAGGAGGAAGCAGTAAACATATAAAAATTACTTTATTTATTATTAGAGTAAACTATGTTTCCTCACATTCACTGCTTAAAGATTCTCATTTACTTTTGGACGCAGGCAGCTACACAGAGTATTAGGGTGAGGAGCTTCTATTCGAGGCAGCGCTACTGCTTTTGCTTATTACTGACTTTTAACTAGAGGCATACTTTAAAAATACCTAAGCTTCATCTGTAATTCCTATCTGATGAGACAGACATTTTTCTCATTAAATTGTGTGTTGAGGATCATTTGAGCAGTTCTTGAAAATCAGCCAGGAGACTTTGTCACACCTGTTATGGTCCATCTGGAAGGAAGAGGCAGATAATTACATCATATTCTTCCACTTGGACTTTTGCTGCCTCTAAATTCACTGTGTGTCTCTCAACAACAAAATAAAACCCTTGTAAGGTTCTGAAGAACACCTGGTTGTAACTTTACCAAACAAACTAAATGTAGAATAGTGCTCACCCGCTCTCCTGACAAACCATAATTCAATTCTCCTAGCAGTATTTGCCTGATCTTTGTGTATAGAAAACAACTTTTCACTGCAATGCTGAAACTTGGGGTGATGTCTGAGTGATATTCTAAACAGTATTGAGGGGTGCACACTAAGAAAAATTCAGCTACATTTGGCTCTACCAATGGGAAGAATTAAATATGCATAGGTAAAATGGACCTTCCACACCCAGATCAGCCTGCCCTGGCTGATGAGCAATGAAAGCCAGCCTGACCTGGAGGTGAGCGGGTTTCCTTTTGTTGTCAAGGGTAGATATAATTGTAGCCTGATCTTGAAAATGTGAAAGTATGAAAACAATGAAACAACCTCAGAATCACTAAAACTGGGTCTTACAATCAAAGCCATATTGAGTAGGCAAGGTATCAACATTTACGTGAGACACAATGCTGCTAGCTTTCAAGACAAAGGAAGAGAGTAAAAAGCCAAGGGCCACGAGGAGTTTCCAGAAGCTGAAAAGAAACAGAATCAGATTCAACCTAGAACCTCTGGAAGGAATGCTATCCTGGTGACACTTGGATTTGAACAGCGAGATCCATGTTAGACTTCTCTGTGGAACTGTGAGAGAATGAATTTACATTTTTTAAGCTACTAAATTGGTGGTGATTTGTTATAGAAGCAAAAGGAGACTAATATATGCTTCTCTACATTTTCCAGCCTGCTGGCTGTGTAGGTGGGAGAACTTACAGAATGGGGGTGGGCACCACCCATCTCTGCACAGACCACGCTTTGGATCCTGCAGTGTGGTCTGCCATGTCTACCACATGCTGGTTGCATAGCCAATGGCAGAAGCTCAGCAAAGGGTCCCAGGGAGGCTCAGTGGATGGCAGAACCATCAGACACAGGGAGCCTGGATCCTGAGTCCCCCTTTGGACTCAGGGTGCTACAACACTGGTGCTCAAAGATCATTTTTCCTATAACAAATCTCCTTTGATTCTAATGCCACAAGTCAGAGACTCTGGAATAATTTTTTTTAATGATGTTTGAGTTTCAAAACAGCATGAAACTATCTTTAAAAGTGCAAAATAAGACACTTAATGCTTCAGCATGAAGACAGATACCCTTTTGTCTTTACAGAATTTTCTAGCCCTTTCCTAAATATACTCTCCCTTCATACAGCTTTCTGCCTCTGTTCATGGATTCCCCTTCTTGGAATGTTTGCCCAACTTTCTCTTCCAAGTTTAGCTTAATTCCATTTCTTCCAAAAAGCCTTTTACTTTTTCCAAAAAATGACTTATTTTCTTCCCCTACAATTCCTTGTATTCTTTCATAGTACTTTCTACATTTGTAACTGATCCCTGTCCAACTTCACCCAAGCCTCACACACACACACACACACACACACACACGCACACACAGAATTATAGCTTCTTGGGAAGGGGATGTAGCTCAGTGGTACAGTGCTCGTCCAGCATGCACAAGCCCCTGAGTTCAATCTGCAGTACCTAAAAAGAATTGTAGCTTCTAGAAGACAGGTATTTTTCTTTACTCACTGATGTCCTAACTATGAAATGTGCTCTGAATGCAGTAAAATTTCATGCACTTGTAGATTTTAGTAAAACCATCTTTTTTTTCTCCAGATAGGACTCTGTGGTGCTTTATAAACTATCATATAAACAGAGAAAATATCTCTACGACATAACTTTTTTCATTCATTCAAAAAAATTTGGAATGTCGCCTGTAAGCCAGGCACTGTCCTGAAAACAGAGACACTGTGTACCCTGTGTAACTATCATATGTCACCAAATAGGACAGTGCAAGCCACCTACAGAGTGTCCCTACTAAGCGCCAGGCCCAGTGCAGATGACTCACACCCTTTGAGCACCGAGCCAAGGCTCAGCGCTCCAGGACTTGTTCCTTTCCAGGGAAGCGTAGCTGCTCGACATCTGGGGAGCCGGAGCGCTCACTCAGTCACGTTTGTTCACTCGCAAGAGTGTTTAGGAACAGGCTGTTCGTGTTTCGCTGGCTCAGATCTCTATGTTCCCATACCATTATTTATGATGTAACTTAGAATCTATTTTATAGAACTGAACTCAATTCAGTTTTGAAATTGTGGAAGCGATCCACACCACCCATCTTCTTTCCATTAATAAGTAAGAAGGGTGTGTAGGAACAATTATTAAGGGTCCCTGGGGTGAATCACAGCCCATTATTTCACCATTTCCTTACCACTTACTGAGAAGGGTGGGGGGGCACAGGAAAGGGGAGGTTTGTCCTTTCCTGAATGATTGTTTGGCCAACTCACAGGGACCCCCTACCTCAAGAGAACCATTCTCCTCCCACAAAGGGAGCAGCACTCAGTCACCCATGACCAGTGCTGGCTGTGTCTGGCTGTGATGAACGTCCAGATTGGGAAGTGGAATTTGGCCAACAACAGGGAAGGTGTAACAGGAGGTGACAACTGTTAGAACATGCCACTTTGAGAATAAGATTTAATACATCCCCAGCACCAACACAGCGACTTGGCTTAGTAACATCTCTGTAGTGTTTAAGTAAATGTGAAATAAATAAGCAAATGAATGAGTGAATGTTGTATTCTTGCATTCTTCTCCAAGAACCCTTTATAAAAGCATATCATTGTATGCCTCCTGTGCAAAAAAGGAATCAGGAATTTGGTGAGGATTTCAGTCCAGCGTCCCTGGGTTCTCGGGTGGGATAAGTCCACATTAGTGAGAGTAGAGTAGAGTAGAGTCTTTCCAGAGCCTTTCAAATAGGCTCGAACCTCACTTCTCTGTATGATTAATTTCAGGCCTCTGGGTCACCATCAGAAGTCAGCAGTATGCAACAGCGATCAGCAGTATATGACAATGGTTTAATGGGTTCTGCAGAGGTACAGTCCCGGGTTCTACAGCTATGGGAAAGTCAGATAACTATCCTGACCTTCAATTAATCATCCATAAAATGGAGTTGGTAGTAATTTCCATTTCATAAGGTTGCAATGATGATTAATGTATATATAGTGCACATAAAATAGTTGACCCAGCCTCTAAGATACAGTAAACTCTAAATAAATCAAAGATATTAGTACCACTACCTCAAGGAATAGTGCATGGCACTTCACAGATATTTTTTCATATTTTGAAATGAGGTCCAGTTTGGAGAATACAGGCAAAAAAAAAAAAAAAAGAGAGATTTGTTCTGAATCTGTGATCATGCTGCAGACTTCATCTTGGCTCAGTCATTTCTCCAAATCAGGGCAATTTGGATGTCTTCACTTTAATAAGAATGGGGACAACTTATACTTTAGGTTTACTATGTTTTTGGAGAGGAGAAAGAGAAAAAAATAATAAACTGGACTTGTGTCCTGAAGCTGCAGTTTTTTCTTAAAAGTACAATTATTAAAATCTTGATTTCCTTGTCTCCTTTCTATCTAGTTTTTATTTCTTCTATCCTGCCTCATTTTTCCTCTCTGAGATTTTGGCCCCTTATTTTTAAGGGCGTTCTGAAGGCCTGATGGTCCATCTTCATGTAAGTTCTTCAGGCTGAGGAGAGGTGTCGATCCCGCCTAGCCAGAGAACAAAGTCTCATCCTGGCTGATCTAAAGGAGACATAGGGATATCAGGTGCCATCTTTTGAAGAACTATCGTCTTTCAGTAGTCTGGAAAAGCCCATCATGATGAACAACTCTAATCTGGAGGTCATCAGAATGATAAAATGTTTTTCAGTTTTGCATCTCCGAAGACTTGTACACAGAGTGGTCCTCTCTGCAGTTTCCATGTCTCTTTTTATGTCTCACCTGCGTCACCAAGATAAATGTCACCAGGCTGGGTCTGAGGGCCCCCAAGCTGAAATAAGGAACTTAACCCACCCTTTTAAAATCAGTTTGTAAGTTCACTGACTCCTGTCATGGGAAAAGAATTTTTAGGATGTGTCAGTAAAAGAAACATGAGAAGGATTTCTTAGAGGGGGATAGGATGCGCCCAAGATCGGAGTGTGGGTGCTCAGAGAAATGAGGTGCCGTAGAATGTACTTTCACAAGGTGTTCTAGGTCAGTAACTTAACAAGCCCTCTTGATGCAATCAAGAGATACACACACACACAAAAAAGAGAGAGATACACAAAACATGAGATGCATGAAGTCGTTGCCGGCAAAATGTAACATACTGTTTTATAGTAAACTTGAAAAAGTAAGGTAGAAGGAGTTCACTCAAATAATGATAAAAGTTTAGTATAGTAAATAGATAAACCAGTACCATCAAGTTTATATGTACTATAAACAATTGTTTGTGCTGTGTTATTCCACAACAGGCAGCACAGTAAGTCTTTTTACACCAACATCACCACAAGCGCATGAGTAATACGTTGTGGTGTGACCGATGACAGCTACAATCTCAGGAGCGATAGGATTTTTCACTTCTATTATAATCTTATGGCACCATCATATTTGCCATCCCTTGTTGACAGCAGCATCATTATACATGTGTGTGCATGCCTCTGTGTGTGTGTGTGCATGCCTCTGTGTGTGTGTGTGATTTATTATGGGAATTGAGCTTCCATGATCATGGAAGCTGAGAAGTCATCTGTTGCCTGGAAAACCAATAAAGCCATTTAGTTCACATCCAAAGGCCTGAGAAAGGGATGGCATAAGGGGACAGTACAAGTCTCTGCCCAACAAATCGAGTTAGAAGGCTTAAGAGAAGGCATTGATGTCCAGGGGCAGGTGACAACAGCTGTCCCAGCTCAAACAGGAAGGGAGCATTTCTCCTTCCTCTACTTTTTGGTACTACTGGGGCCCTGAACAGAGTGGGTGATACCTGCCCACACTGGTGAGAGTTACCTCCTTTATTCAGTCTACTGATTTAAACATTAATCTTTTCTGGAAACACCCTGAGGCATACCCATTGGTGAATAATATTTTACCAGTTCTCTAAGTATCACTTTGCCCAGTCAGCTCTACACATAAAACCAACAGTCACAACATTCTCACTAACAGCTGGTAACTGTGGCAGGCAGGGAATAGCCGTCGAAGACGCCCTCCAAACCTGTGAATATGTTACCTTCCATGGCAGGTGTGCCTTTGTAGATATGGTTAAGGGTCTTGAGATAGGAAGATTGGCCTGGATTATCCAACTGGGCCAAAACAATCACAAGAGTCCTTAAAAGACAGAGGATGACTATAGAAGGGTTAGAGGAGGAGATTCAAGGATGCAAACAGAGGTTGTGTGATGCAGCCCCCAGCTAAGGAAAGAGGGCAGCCTCTAAAAAACTGGAAAAGTCAAGCATAAGCTCTCCTTTTAAAGCCTGCAAAAGGGATGCAACTCTGCAGACACCTTGATTTTAGCCTGTAAACCCCATTTCAGATTTCTGACCTCAAGAACTACTATAAGACAATAGATTTGTGTTGTTTTAAGCCACTAAGTTTATGATAATTTGTTGTACCAGCAATAGGAAACTAATACATATTTATTTTTAAAACTTTAGACATCAAAGAATATATCACATGTAAAATGACTGGCTTCATTTTATACTTATTTATCTAGTAATATCAAGCATCTTTTAGAAGCCATTCATCTATTTCTATTTGCCAGATGTAAATAGTAAAGATTTTTAAAATCCATTTTTAATTATATTGTCTCATCATTTAGTTGCAAGCATTCTTTACATCTTTTGGATACAAGTCCTTTGTTAATATATGAAGTGAGATTATTTTTCCCAAGTATTTGCTTGCTTTTCAGTTTTCTTAATGATGCCTTCCAAAGGGCAGGAGCTTTTTATTTTTGTGAAATCCAATTTTTCAATTTGTTTTTATTTTTATGCTTCATGATTTTTGAGACTTAGCTAAGAAAATTTTGGCTATCCAAAACTGGCAGGAATTTGGCCATATGTTTTTTTCTAAAAGTTCTACAGTTCCATCCATTTTTCCTTTTTTTTTTTTTTATTATCTTTTTTGAGACACTAGGGCTCAAATCCATAGTCTCATGCATAGTGGGCAAGTGCTCTACCACTGAGCTACATGCCCAGCCTTGCTTGATCTTTTGTTTTGTTTGTTTGTTTTTCTTCTTCTTCTTCTTTTTTTTTTTTTTTTGTTTCACATCTTTTTTAAGAACTAGTGCTTATTTGGGTTTCATTTTGGCAGACTTGCACATGTACTAACATACTTTGATTGTTCTCACCACCACCACTCCAACACCCTCCCTTGTCCTCTTTGAGCTTTTCAACACATGTTAAGATGCTTTGTGCAAAGCCAGAGGCTTTGTTAACATTCAGAGGATCTTTCCAGGAAGTCTTAGAACTTCATTCATCTCTATCTCTAGGTAACAGATGCTAAAACCATCACTCCAATGACTGAGAGAGAAAAAGGCTCAAGAGAAAATATCTCTTCTTGCCCATTTGTCTCCTTGACTACATGCTAAGAGAGAACAAATGGGAGCATAAACTAGAACTTATTGCATTGTGATGCTCTGCCTGATAAACTCTAGTATATTCAGTCCATTACAAAGATGAAGAAACTGAGATTCCTGGAGTTTAATCACTCATTCTAATCACACAAGTATAATCAGCCCTGAAATTTAAGTTCTGTCTCATGGAGATATTTTGATCTTTCACATCTGATGGTATGGCTGCTCATTCTTCTAATTCACAGTTCTTCTCCATGGGAAATATTGTTTCTCACTAAAGCCAAAATACATTAACCAAATGAAATTAGGGCTTGTTCTTCTCAAGCTCCTGTCAAACTATGAAGGGAGTAATATTATGGTCCACTTGTCTTCCATTAAAGCCAGAAATTTTGGGCACTATTTGCATCTTTGATATCCTGTGTCACTTTTAAGAAGAACAAAGGCAATTGATCAATACACAGAGCAAAATACAAGAGAATGTGTAGAGGCTTCCTTGGAAGTTGTCAGCCTCAGACACTCTAGGAATGAAAGATCAGAGACTGACCTCTCCTCTATCGGCTATGATTCTGAAAACAAAGCAAACGCGCGCGCACACACACACACACACACACACACACACACACGAACCCCAGAGAATAGAGACCATTGCACAAAGCCACTAAGGGCTACGCTTTTTGGAGGAAGGATGGCTGAAGATCCCATGACCTTCTTGGAGCTGCAGGAGTTGCAGGTCAGCTCCCTAAATGGTGAACACTCTTACCAGGTGGTGCTCTGCTTCTCAGTGACCAACTGTAATTTTCAGGCTAACTTCTTAGTGATTCAGTTTTCTGTTATAATAACAAACAGTGCTCATGGGTACTAAACCAAGAGTTTCCAAATTGTTACTCCGACATTTACTAGCTCTGTGTTTTTGGCCAATTTGCTTAATTCCTTTGTGTTTAATTTTTTACCTACAAAATAGATAAAAGTAGGAAGATTATATTTTAATGATAGAAAAGAATATTAAAAAATAATTAGAAGCTTTTCTCAAAATGCTTTCCATTCCACTGCCCCCCAGTGTTATAGTGTTAAGTCTCCTAGAGATTGCACAATACCTTTTTCTTCTCCTTCCCAGACCTGGTTATTGTAGGTTAAGTGTGGAAAATCAATGATAATTGGGAGGTATGGGAGGAGAGCTAAGGTCTTTGGTTTCTTGGCCTTAGACACTTGGGTTATCGCACTTGTCAGTGGTTGAGCTGAGCCTTTAAGTCCAGTTTGCCTGATTTGTACGTACACATCCGGCTGCTCAGTCTTCTCGGTGCCACACACTGTGAGAGATCCTCTGGACCACGAGGTAATTGTGGGGTTTCTGCTGGAGGAGGGGGAGAGGACAAAAGGAACTGGCTGGGTGGAGGGAGTTCCAAAAGCAAATACAGGTGATCTTCAGCTGAGATGGTCCAACTTGGAATTTTTGATTCCACGATGGTACTTAGGGATAACAAATTCAGGAGAACTATACTTCAAAGTATGATTAGATCATACTTGAGTTTTGATCTAATCTCAGGCTAACAATATGTGGTACGATACATTCTTGAAACGCTGGACAGCAGCAGCAAGCCTCAGCTCCCAGCCAGCAACAAGATCCTGAGGGGAAACCGCCGATTCTCAGTGCACTGTGCTATGATGCTATGCTGTTCGATAGGTGAGGTGTGTTAAATACTTCTCCATCTTACAATATTTCTAACTTACAATAGGTTTGTCAGGCTATACTGCCTTTTTCACATGGTTACTAACTCTCAGAGAAAAGATTATGCTTCCAACCTAGCAGGCCATAGAAGTTCCCTGCATCTTTGTCTATGAGAGGCCTGTCTTGTCCTACTTATGTTGATATTCCTAGTACCTAGCACTGGATACCAACAACCTGAGCTTTGGCAAGAGCTCAAGGGATCTGAGCCAGGAGACAGTTCTCAGTTGGTTATGAGGCCAGACATGTTTGGTACACTTGGTGGCTGTATTTCATCTTCTGTGGATTGTTTTCCCTTTGCCACTTTCTAACTGGATTTCCACCTTTTCTTGTAAATTCAGAGAAATGAAAGTTGGTTTGCCATATACTTGCAAATATTTTTTTATTTGTCATTTATTTTTAAATAAATATGTGTTATTTAAAAAAATATAAATGGTACATATTTTTACATACTGTAAATTCCACTCAGTGTATGGTACTTATTAAAATATCATCAAGATAGCTAGTTCCTTATATTCCTTCTGGATTTTAACATGAAGCCTCTTATTTTCCCACTATTGCAAATTGCCCTGACTATTAGACTTACATTAATGTTCTGCCACATATTAAGGAAACAGCTTTCTATACCCAGTTTATTCTTATGGGGAATGTTACTAAGTTTTTATCAAATTCCTCTTAGTGTCAAAGTGGCCACATAACTTCTGTGTTGCTTTGCTACTTGCTACCTAGTTATTCAGATCCTCACACGGTTGTTATTTGAAAATTTCTCATTTCTCTTTTTACTTCTAAAAAGTTTATCAATGGTAATCACCATCTAACTTTTCACTCTCAAAAATAAAATAAAATAAAATAAGCAGAAAAAGCTTAACTTTTCTGTGGACACTAGCAAATTAAATACAGTACTTTCCAGCTACAAGATTAGAGCAATGTTCCAAAGAATAATTTGAGTATGTTATTTTTATTTCTTTTTATATTTTGATATCTCAAGGCATTCTTAATGGTGTTATCTTACTTTTCTTTCTCTATTTTATGTTTCTTTATTAATGAAATCTTCCATAATCCCTGCTATATTGTTCCATTCAACACTTACTCAGCTAAAACTTTTTTCTTTTTTTTTTGTGGGTACTGGGGGTCGAACTCAGGACCTCACATGCCAGCAGGTGCCTGTGCCACTGAGCAATATCACTGGCCCTTTTTTCATATGTGGGTTCCGGGAGTTGAACTCGGGCCCTCGCGCTTGCCAGGCAGGTGCATACACCTCTGAGCCATCTCACCGGCCCCAGCTAAGACATTTTGAGCACCTACTACTTATCACACTACAATGGACTCTGGGGAAACAAGTGAAACTAATACAGTCTTTGTCCTCTAAAATTTTGTCTTGGGAGGGTGGGTAGCAAAGGGAGGGAAGGACACACAAGAAAACCACAGTATCAAAGGAATATGATGAGTTCCATAATAAAGGTGTGAAGGGAATCATTAGGAAGCTGGGAGGACATGGAATTCCGGCCGTGACTCCTTCCCTGCACACTTACCACTTAACTGAATGGATGTTATTCAACTGGCAAGCCTACTGCTTCTGTGTCACTGAAGTAACCCTTCAGCTGGTATATTCTACAAGAGCAAACCTCAGTTATCTCTCAGGGAAGCTGATCACAAAGCCCAGCTTATCTGGCACTGCTCAACTTTGCACCTGTTTTCCCCATGTAATTGCTAACAGTGCTTCCTTTCATTCTCCAAAGTGCTCTAGTTTGGACAGTAAAGTAAAAGGGCCTCTCTCTGCCTTAATCAATCAAACAAAACTTAATGCAAGATTGAGTTTTACGGTCAGATAACAATTGTCACTATCACTATTGTTTTAAAATAAGTGAAATTTCTATTTTAACCAAAGCAATCTATTTAGCATGTTTAAAAGGCAAAGAGAATTACAAGACTTACAATAAAAAATCAGTTTCCCTGCCTCAGTTTTCTAGTCTTTTGTTTTCTGCTCTTTGCAATCTCTTAGCTATGTTTTCCTTTTTTACCCTCATTTTACTGAATAATATGCTGTTCCTTAATTTTAAATTTTTATCTTTTATTGACTTCTATTATGGACTGGATTGTATTCCTTAAAATTTGTATGTAGAAGCCCCAGCTTCCAATGTGACTATTTTGGGGGATAGGGCCTTGGAGAAAGGCAATTAAGGTTACATGAGGTCACCGGGGTAGGGCTCTAATCTGTAGAACGGTGTCTTTATAGGAAGAGGAAGCCGCCCAGAGAGCTCTCAGAGCACGCACCAAGGAAAGGCCATATGAGGACACAGTGGGAAGGCGGCTGTCTGACAGCCAGGAAGTGAGCCCTCAGGAGGAATCCAGTGGGCCACCACCTTGATCTGGGGCTTCCACCATCCAGAACTGTGAGAAATAAATTTCTATTGGTTAAGTCACAGTGTGTGGTATTTTGTCATGACAGCTGAGCTGACTAATACAGCTTCCTGCTATGAAGAGACCTTAGCTCTTCCCTACACACACACACACACACACACACACACACACACACACAGCCCTCATTTCCTTCTTTTCCCCTACTTGCAATGTTTGTTACCCACTGATACCTCCTATCTCATTTTATCATCCTTGAAGTTTATGTGTAATGCATTTATTTTAAAATCTTTTCCTTGACCCATTAGTGGAGTTCAGAATAGTGACCACATGTTCCACCCCACCACACTTAGTCAGCTCCTACTGTGTCTGTGCCATCACGTCTGCCCCGTCCACTCCCTCATACCCACTCGTTCACTGGGAAATGGCCCTGGGGACTTGCTTGTGCCACCACCTTCCCTCTGTGAAAGACTTTGTGATCGTCATCTGGCTGCTTTGGCCATAATGTTTTCAGGACTTGAACTCTGGCCAATTTTTGTTGTCTATTTAGATTTTCCTTCAGGACCCCAAAAGGTCAATTGCTATAAATAAAATATTTTTATCAATGAATTCACTCCCCTTTCACTCCAACAATACTTTTAGAGAGGCATGTGAAAGTGAGTTTTAAAACTGTTTTCAAAGAGAAAATCACTGACATTATCAATGGTGACAAAGTAGAAAATGCATACACTTTTAAATTATGTATCACCTCATCACCTTTCTTCATTGGACTTCAGACTGTATTGCTTCCAACTCTACAACATGTAGCTACTGCATGGTTTCAGTTTCCAGGATACAATGCAGAGCAGACTCATTCCAGGCTTTAAATAAATGAATCAGCAAGGCCACATAAGGTCCCTGACTCCTAGTAGCCTAACTTTCTCAAGCTGTAGCGGTCAAAAACAATTATAAATGACATCAAGTTTTACACACACACACATACACATGTGCACACACACATATTATATAGAGTCTGCCAAAATAATGTATATGTACTTCAGCAGCTTGCTGTACTAGTAAATGTTTGGAAGCTAACAGCTACCACTTTGAACACCTCTTGTAATTATAGAGGCCAAAGATAACTTGTGTTAAGTTCATGATGTCTCAGTAGATTTATTTATTTATTTATTTATTTTTGAGACAGGGTCTCACTATGCGGTTCAGGCTGGCCTTGAACTCACTATGTCACCCAGGCTGGCCTCGAACTCACAGCTATCCTCCTGCCTCAACCCCCTGAGTGCTGGATTATAGACATGTGCCACCATGCCTGGCCTCAATAAATTTAGTGTTAAAATATTTATGTAAGTTTTTCTTTTCCTGATGTGTAAATTTTTTGGCAGAGTCTGTATATGTGTATGTGTAAACACATATGTGTATATGGATATATATATAGATATATATATATATATCTATATATATATATATATCCTCATAGTTCGGTGGGAACACCAGGCTTCTTTTCAAATGAAGAAATGGAATGTTCCAGAAATTCAGAATAATCCCAACTCGAGAAATTTTCAGCAGGAGTGGCATTGCAGAATACCATTTTGCTAAACTGTATCAGTGTTACATAGATCAAAAGACTTTTCCATTAAATTCACTCTTTAGAAAATTTTTATTGACTACCTCCTACATTTCAGATATAAGAGAAGTGATTGAAAGTAATAATTAACATTTATATACTGCTTACTGTATTTTTTATGTTTGTTTAAACTCAATTCTCATAATGATGATATGATAGCTACTATTATAATTCCCATTTTACAGACGAGTAACGAATGCACAGAGATAAATAACATGGTTAGTCTATACCAGCAGCTTTTCAACCAAGAATGATTTTGCTCCTACCCCAGGGAACATTTGGGGTTGTCTGGAGAAATTTTTAGAACATATGACTGGTGGTAATGATGTCTTATAAAGCTTAGGGTTGCTGCCAAACATCCTACAGTGCACAGAACAGCCTCTAGAACAAAGAATAATCCAGTCCAAATGATCCATGGTGCTACTATTGATACTAACCAACTCACAGAACTCTTCTAACAATTGTTATTGGGCCAGGGATGGACTTTTGACTTACTCTGACCCAATCAGACTGAACGAGAGGGCTTTGGGAATGGTCGCTTTCATTCATCCTTTTCTACTAGCTATGGGTGAGAAGCATGTTGCTGGATATCCAGTGGCAGCTGTCTAGGTACATGGAGAAGAACCAGTCTTCCTATGGTGTTAATGCTGAGGACGGCAGAACACAGGGACAGAAATAACCTATGTCCTTGATGACATTACTGAGTGGCACTGAACTGCATCTTTCCTGGAACCCAAGAGGTCTCTGGACTTCATTTCTGTAAGACAATACATTCACATTATTGAAGGCTGTTTGTGGCAAAGGTTCTGTTTCAGACAACTGAAAGTGTCATAATGGACGCACTTTGCTCATCACAGGAGATTTCTTGGAAAATTCAGCAAAGTCTCACATGATCAGATTCCTCTTCAAAAGTTTATACTTTACCCTCTGGCTGAACTTTGTCTTATGAGGATATTAGGAGACACCTTCCTTGGCTTCGTGCTCCTTCTGTCTGAAGTAGACTTGGTAATCAATTGACAAGAGAGTGGTGTACAATGCTATGTGCCAGAGAAGCAGGAGGGAAGGCCAAAGAAAGACATTGCAACATATATGGAGATGTGGAGTATTATCCGCGTGGAAACAAAACGCAGAGAAATGAACCACTGGACTCTGTAATAAGGACAGAGAAGAAAATGGAAAGTATGAGTTACTTGAGGAATTATTAGGAGATGAGCTTGGAAGTGAAGCCTATTCCCAGGTATTTCAAGTGACTTGGGATATGTTGAGAGAATTGAAAAAGGTAATCTTTAAAATTGCTCCAGCCTAACATCCTACCATTTGAAACAGAAGGACATGGTGACTTGAACGCTTTGGCATCTTTTTGACATCCTGTGGAGCTCAGTGGTGGCAATTTCCATTATTTATTCTGGAAACCACAATCTTGTTTTGCCTGCCTGAGGTAGAACAGAGGGGCCCGCTCCTTTTATGTCATTAGGCGCATCTGCGAAAGGTGAGAAGAGAGCAGAGACAGAAGCTTGCCTTAAGCAGCTAGAAAACTTCTTAAACAAGGAGTGTTGGTCACATGACTTTCTTCACATCCATATCACATTAGGGAGTGTTCTGGAGCCTGCACGGACAGGCATCATTTTGTCTTGAAAGTGAATTTTTAGTTTGATTTCTGAGCCCTGGAAAATGTAATCATTTCAACAAGATCTGCCAGAAATAATAGGTGTTTTTATGGTGCCTGGTACTTGTCATATGTGCTTTCCTGCATGATCTCAGAGTGTCCATTCCTCTGAGCGTGCAGTGAACACGCACTCCCCTGGGGGCTGCCTTCCTTCAGACCTCTCCGATGTGAACAGAAAAAAAAACCCCAGAGAAATCAGACAAGAATTTCTAATACTCTGTTTCCCAGTTCCCTGGACAACATAGCAAGAAAAATGAAGTTTGAGGCAGGGTGGAAAATGGGGTGCAGGGAGGCTCTGAAAAGTACAGTAACACTGCTTGCAACCAGTGCTTGCAATCGTTTCCTGACTTAATTTCTCTGTGAAACTGTTGCAAAGTTCAGTGGACTCCTCTCCTTATTGAAATGTTTAGCAAGACCCCAGAGTTTCCTGTTTTTGCATTTTCCCTGGTCGCTCAAATTAGATTTCACTTTATAATTCTTTACAGTGGCATTTAAGAAGGGTGAATTTTGCTGACGCCCATACTCAGCATTCCTGCTGAAGCCCAGATACGTGATCTACACCTCTCCTACTGAGCCTTGCCTGGGGCCGGCAGCTCATACACATTTCTTTTGCAATCTATTCCTGTGTGACCACATCAGGCTTTTTCTCTGACACTGAAGAGAAACTGACCTGCCTGAGGATTTCTCTTCCTTGCAGGAGTCTCACCTGTGATTAGTCTTCTAGAACCATTGGTCTTAACCAATGGCTGGGACAGCAGACACACTACGGTATTTTTCAAACATATTATAGGTTCTTGAAACAAATTTAGTGGATTACAACCAGAATTTTCAAAGTGAAATACAGTAGAACAGAACTGAGGAGAGGAAGAATTAAAATATCACAGGGGCTTGCTTAGAATAGGGGCAAGTATTATTAGGTAAAACTTGAGCAGTTGCTTCAGTTACATGAATTTATCAGTAGGAATGCACACATTATCATTATGTCATCTTGTCATATCTAATTCTTACTGTGAGTTACAATCAAAATAACTTGAAACCTATTGAAAGGGTATTGGAATTTCATTGTATTATCTTCAAAACTTTTGTTGTTGGAAAGTTTTTAATCACTTACTGGATAAAACCTTGTATTATTCAGCTTTCCCACTGCTGGGACAAAATATCTGCCACATACCACCCACAGTTCAAAGGAGGAGAGGTTTATTTTGGCTCACAGTTTCAGAGGATTCAGTCCATTGTTTGCTGGCTCCAAGGCAGAATCATCGTAATGGAAGGGCATGGTGGAACAAAACTACTCAATTCATGTCAGCCAAGAAACAGCACAAGAGAAAACTGTCAGAGAGGATTGGGAGTCAGTTACAATCCCCAAGGTCATGCTTTCATGATCCACGTCCTCTAACAAGGCCCCACCTCATACTAGCCTACTCAGCTGTGAACTCATCAATAAGTTCACCAATTGATAACGTTATTTATTTATTTATTTATTGTGGGTACCGGGGATCGACCTCAGGACCTCGCGCGCCACCAGGTGCCTGTGCCACTGAGCAATATCACCGGCCCCTTTTTCGTATGTGGGTTTCAGGAGTTGAACTCGGGCCCTCGCACTTGCTGGGCAGGCACTTACACTGCTGAGCCACCTCACCGGCCCTGATAACGTTATTGCCTTCACTATTCAATTTCTCCAGGAGTCCCTTAATGTAGTCAAGTTGACAATCAAGGTTAACCAACGCATGTCTTTGAGAACCTATATATTGCTAAGGAAGTCAGCTCTATGCTTTCCAGGAAAATGCCCTATATTTCAGTCACTTCCCTGTTGAAAAGGGCAACCATCCCACAATATGGCTAGAGCAGAACAGCTTGTACAAAGAGGGAACGACAACTTCACTGCGTGGATATTCTTTTTCTTGACTCTTTAGATATTTTTTAACCACACATAACACAAAATTTACCACTTTAACTATTTTTATCAGTTAAAAGCAGTTTAATTTCAGAACAAAAGGAATGCAACTCCCAGTATATTGTTTATTCCAAACACCTGTGAAATTGTTACTTCACCACCATGACTATTCTGGAAATTATGTTACTGTGTCGGTAAAGGAGAGCTACAGGTGAACAGGCAAATTTCTATTCATGAATGTATGGTTGACTCTAAAACACATTTTTTTTACATGACAAGATACATATGGAAATGAAACACCATTGCCATTTTAACCAGCTTAACATCCACACCGCCGAGCAACCATCAACATCATCCTTCTCCAGGACTTCTTTATCTTCTCCAACACAAACTGTACTCATCGACAATAAGCCCATCCCCCTGCTCCTAGTCCCTGGCATCATTCTACCCTGCTAGTACTTCGTATAAGTGGAATCGAACAGTATTTGTCTTTCTGAGACTGGGCTATTTACTCAGTGTAATGGTGTCAAGATCCATCCATGTTGTAGCACTTATCAGAAGGTCTTTCCACTTTCAGGCTAAATAACATTCCTTGTGTGTATATACATTCGAATGTTATTTTAAAAATACTCTTTGCTTCTCTCTAGAAAATGTATAATACTCATTTTGAACAGAAGAGGGAAGGATGTTAGGAACCTACTATTTCCCTAAAATCCTGGAGACTTGGATCAAATATCCCACAGCCAAAGCAATCTGGAGGCTGACTTCGCTGCCTCTGTTTCACTGATTCTGGAAGTTTTAATCTTGAAATGACAAGATTTTTTTTTTTTTTTTTCTTGTCAGGATTCCACTTTTTATGACCTGTTGGGATCTTTAGTCTTCATCCCAGAAGTGGAACCCGGCATCCCTCTGAAAACAAACTGACACTCTCTCAGGGCTGCATTTTAGCATCAGTTAGTGGGAAACAGAAAAGACAATGTCTGTTTTGGTGCCTTTGTTTCTCTCATTCAGACCATTCTGCATGCCAGTTTTCTGTACTGTAAATTCACTATGATTTTTAGGGAAGCTATTTTAGTATGTGCTGTTCTTCTTTTTCCTTCACTACTTTGGTTCTAGACAACTGCAGTGCTTGCTAAGAAATGAAGTAGACATTGGTAAGAGTGGAATTGTTAGAAATGAGATCTTTTATAGGGCAGCCAAGATTAGATGAAGTTGAAAGAGAAAAACATGCAGTGCACATAAAAATAACCCCACTTAAAACCAACCAGCACCAAAGGGGAAACCAGGGTCAAACACAAGCATTTCCCCTGTGTCCCACATGAGAAACATTCCCTCCAGCCTTTTGGTCATGCTTATTACTGTTCATTTTCTGGCTCATTTCATGTGACTTTTCCTGGGTCTTATTTGGGTTGCTAGAATCAAAAATGACAACCAGTGAACCTACTGTAAGTCGAGCATTGTGTGAACTCTGTTGTTCCTAGACATCCCGGAGCTGCCCTGGAAGAAGGAATGTAGCACACTCTTCACCAGGAAGAAAACTGGAACCTCCTTTTGAAAAGTTTTGGTATCAGCTGGAAGATGCTGAAGGGGACTTGACAGGTCCAAAGGACTGAAGAGTTCACACCCTTGGCTTGGGAAAAACCTCCCTGCACACAAAAGGATATTTTCTCCAATGTGTCCGTCACCCAGGCCTGACCCGGCAACATCCTTAGAAATCTGTTTGTCCTGTGGCCCTGGCTACATTCTAGTCTAGGTGATCCCCAAGAACAGTGTTTTGTTAGTGTGTTCAGCATCCAACTGAACCTGCATAAACTAGGGTACTTACGAAAAATGCAGGTTTTGTAATTCCACTTAAGGCTTAATAGCGTCAAGTCTTAGAGAAGGGGCCCAGGAGCAATGTTCTTTAACATTCCCAGGGTGTCTTTCCCTTTCTCTTAATCTGTCAGCCCTTGAAAGGGCAGAGGGACTTCAGCCAGTGTGGATTTGGGGGAAGGGCTATTAATCGACTTGGGACAGTAGGCCGGCAGAACATGCCTTCAGCAGGGGAGAATGATGACCAGGAAAGGGCCAGGAAGGAGAAGTGACCAGTGGCCTTTGGCTCTGAAAGAACCTTGGGAAAATTCCAGAACTAGAAGGAACCATAGGCTTAAAAAACAAAACAAAACAAAACAAAACAAATCAAATCCCCAAAGCCTGTTTTTATGTTTGCCTAGGAATCAACTAGCGTTTAATCTCAGACATGAAAACCAGATTTCTTGTTCCCATTCTTCAAAACCCCCTTCAATACCTCCTCAAAAACTCTTCAACCTCTTTCCCCATACCTCTTGCCCAATCTGTACTTTATCCAAAGTGTAGGTTGGATCTAAATGGAAAGTTTATTAGCAGAAAAGAAAAGGATGCAAAGCTGCTGGGGAACTATTGGTTGCTATGGGAAACTTGCTGCTGCAGGGTCTGAATGGCTTTCTGTTTGCTGATGTCCAATTTTTTAGGGCAAGCCCTGGCATCGGCTGGGACTGGCACCACATCCTCTGCGTCTCCCATTTCCGGCATCCGGCCCGGTGGCACACACCCCAACAGGTCTCCTGGTAGCAGGCAGGGTGTCCAGGATTGAATGCTTCCTCCTGACCTCTCGTCCTGCTGCTGCTGCCCTCCCCAGCTGGGAAATGAAGGGAAACAGAGGGTGTTTCCCAACTGTTTGAAGAGAAAGTCCTTGTTTTCCTCTTGCATTTTACTCTTTCTTCCCTTGTCATCCAAACATGAACCGTTGGCCATTGGCCTGCCTCCTGCTGGCCAGCTGACCTTGCTGTTCTCAATACTGAATTTCTATTTACATTGTAGGAACTGGACGATTTGTTTTCACCCAGCTCGGTACACTGGGTGGGCTGCTGTCTCCAGGATGTCCTTTTACATTTTGCTTCTAGAAGTTTTTAGAATTGTGGAAATGACCACCATCCAAATGACTAGGGACGCAATAGACAGGGATAGCCTATTTGCAAGATTTATGAGTCCATGTTGGGAATGAGGAAGGCCCCCAGGGAGCTAGCTTATGCTGTGTAAGGACTACATACCACTACATGCAGGTCACCATCTCCTCTACCAATTCCTCCAGCTGCCAAGGCCTTGCTGTTTTCACAGGTCTAGACCTTTACAAGTCTATTCTTTTGCTTGAAAAATCCTTGCCACCCAATTTTACTTCAGCCTACCAAGGCTGGAATGCAGTGGACCTTGCTTTTCTTTCTAGCAGCACAGCATACCCTCTCCTTTTCTTACTCACCTGGCTCTAGACACACACAAGCCTTTTGGAGTTCCTACAACAAGCCTAAAAGAGCAATTTTCTGCTTCAGAATCTTTACATATCCAGGTTCCCCTATCTGATACACTCTGCTATTGTTTAGCTATAGTTTGGGTGTTACCCAAAGGCCCATGTGTTAAAGGCTTGGTCCCTGAGTGGTGGTTATTGAAGGTGGCAGAACCTCTAAGAAGTGGGCCTGAAAAAAAAAAAAAAAGAGGTGGGACCTGGTGTAGGTCCTTAGGTCATTGAGAGTGTGAGATAGTTCTCACCTGACCCCTTGTGTTCTTGCAACAGGATTGTTATAAAGGAGAAACCTGACCCCTCCCACTCTCGATGCCTGCAGCTCAGCTCAGAGATCTTCCTACTGCAAGCATGCCCACCATTGCTCTCCGCCAGGAGATGATGCAACCTAAGCAAGCCCTTACCACAGAGACTTGTTGTGCCTTTTGGACTTCGAACCTCTGAAACTGAGCTAAACAAACTCCTTCCATATAAAGTTAGCCTGTCTCAGGTATTCCATTACAGTAATGAAAAGCTGACAAATACACCCTCTTTTCTGGTATACACGTAGTCAGTTCTCTCTTATCCTTCACTTCATGTCAAACAACAGCCCCTCAGCAAGGCCTTTGGTGGTCATTTTAGCAGACGCCCTCATTGTTCTCTATCTCAGAGAACATCCATCTCTTCCCGTTTCTAGTCTTTCACAACTCATAAATGTTTGTATACTTGTTTATTTTTTGGTTCAGTTAAACTATAATGGTCAATGAATCAGGGAATTTTTCTCTTTTCCTCAATTCTGTGCTTAGAACACCTTATCATGGCGGTTGGTGCATAGGGTACTCATTAAATATTTATTGAATAAATGGAAGAGTGTAATGTCTATTCATCTTTTTCAGTTTCATCCTGTAGCCTACTTGGGTAGATCTTTGCTGACAAGCAACACCATTGATGTCTAGATTGGACGTCCTCTGGGTTCTCCCCTGGACCCTGGTATACCTCCCCATGCTGCATGCCCCTTTCTCACATTTAGAGTCACCTCGGGTTTTCTGCTCTCCTCAAGTGTTCTGCTCTTCCACATGAAATGGACCTGGGCTCAAAAGATTATGAGGAAAAAATAGAATTGAGACAAAAAAAATTTTGTTTCATGTATTTTGCCACAATAAAAATAATTTCAAAAAATTACTATGCTAAATAATTGGTCAATGAGTTTGAAAAAAAATTACTTATGGGGAGGGGAAACAATTTTCAAGAACTCTCAAACGTTTTAGAAAGGCACTTTTAGGTTTTGAAAGTGGAGTCCCTGATTAATGTTAATTGTTGTGCTAATTCAAAATAATTGTTCTAAAAGCAGAGGGACATTGGTCATATTCTGGAACAGAAAACTGAAATCATATTCTGGAACAGAAAGCTAAAATCTGAATAAAGTAAAATTTAGTTAATAATAATGTGCCAATGCTGGCTTCTTAGTGTCAGCAAATAAACCATGATATGATAGGATGATAACTTTAAAAAACTCTTAGTAAAGAGTTAAAAAAATGAATGAAATAGGGCTTAGAGCAGAAAGACATATGGAATAATACAGCAAAAAAAAAATGCTGTCACATTAAAGAAATACTACCAGGAATTTATAGCTCTCAAGGAAATGGGTCAAAGTGGTCAGGAAAAGTTTTTTCTGTAGTCATGTTTTCCCAATTGTTTAAAAGAGAAAAAGTAATAAATGTTATCTTTATTTTGCCCAAAGGTAACTTACAGGAACTGGAAGGGTTGGGCCAGGATAATGGGTTGATGGATGAAAATATGCCTTTGATGAAATTAAATCCTAGTTAATTAAAGCCCTAGAAAGATTCACTGAACTCAGGGGCATAGGCTAACCTACCCTTCAACCATTCACATACTCAGCCTGAGTGATAGAAAAAACAACCATACAACTCAGAATCTGGAGTTTGAGAGAGCAGACGGTTAGGTGGGGGGCCGTGATGTCAATGAATGGACTTTGAAAGAGGTTGATAAAGCTCATCACCGTGTAAAAACAGACCTTTAAAGACAAAATGATGACAAATAAGGGCTGGTAGCTGCTGTCACTTTTATTCACTTTAATTAAGGCTCAGATCCAAACTTCTTACACAAGTAAATGTGCCAGACTTTTAAAGTTAACCGAGTCCTTCCTTACAGCCCCTTCTCCCACGGGTTGTCACCTCCAACCTGAGTCCTTCTTTACTCTGCTGCTATGTAGGACGTCCTCTTGTGGCCTTAAGCTGTGGTGTTGGGTTTGCCTGCCTCTCCTTTTGCTGCGGCATCTCCATCAGTATCCCACGTCAGCCGCTCAACGTCTAGTCTCCAGACATCTGCCTCTTTCGGTTGAGGTTATCCACATAGCCAAGCCATACAATAGCCAAGCCTGGCTTATATGCTCATGGTAGAGGGCCAAAGAGAACCAGCCCACCAGGGTCACCTCTTCCTCTTCCTCTCTATGGGCCTCTAGAACAGGTGTCTATGGACTTTTTCTTTTAATTTACTGAATAATAAATATAGTATTTGAGTAGTTGCCATATACATATACATATACATATATATAGTGCTATTGTGCAAAAACTGTCATAGATAATATATAACCCAACAGCATGGCTGTATTCCAATGGAACTTTACTTAGTGAACATGAAGTTTAAATTTCATGTAATTTTCATATCATAAAATATTATTCTTTTGAGCCTTTTTCAATAATTTAAACAGGTAAAACTATGCCAATGGGATGTACAAAAACAGACCAGATTTGGCTCCTGAGCCACTTTACAGATCCCCACTCTGTTACAGCACTGTCTAGTGCAGTAGCCGTTAGTGGCAGGTGATGATGGAGCACTTGAAATGTGGATCATCCACGCTGAGACGTGCTGAAACTATGAAGTAGGCTCTACATTTCCAGTTGGTAGTACTAAAATACTAATGAATTTTGTATTGATCACATGGTGAAGTGATATTTGTTTCAAATATACTGGGTTCAGATATGTTATTAATTCTGATTTTTTTTTTTTAGTTTTTGAAATGTGGCTACTAGAAAGCTTACACTTACATATGTGACCGCCATTCTGTTCCTTTGGGACAGTGATGCCCTAAGGCAGTGCCTCAGCCTTTGTGGGATGAACTCTTGGGCTGACAGCGCACCTTTACAGATTGTCAGGCCTAGCTTCGAGAAGTGAAGTTCGTCCCCCAAATCTCCCAACTGCTTGGACAACAACCCTGATGTTCTTGTTCCATCGGACTGTGCCAATTCCATCCCAACGCTTTGATCCAGGAATGCGGATGTGGCAGTGAGCAAAGGATAGGCAAGTCCTGCATTGACTCCATATCTCCCAGAAAGTAAGCACCACTGTGCCCTGGTTGGCCTGGATGTTGGGATTACTCCTCACAATCTTTCTCCTTTACCATTTCCATTTTTTTCCCTCAAAGTCTAGACCTGGAGCTACTGATAGAATCTAGATGGAACTGTTAAAAAAAAAAAATACTATAGATTACCAGGCTCACTCACAAAGACAGTGAATCAGGAGCCTGAGTCTGCATTTGGACAAGAAGCCGCTGAGGCCATGGTGGCAAACCTGTGGCTCGTGTGCTGAAGCTGGCTTTTGTATCACTGGAAGCTCTAAAATGTTCGATATCACTGCCCTGAGGTGTAGCATCTGTACATTCACCTTTGACTTGTGCTGCTCCTGGGATGGTTTTGGAATCCTGATCTATATGGCACTGAGCCAACTTCTTTAATACAGTAGGAAAATAAAGATTATAATGGCTGGAAGCCCTTATTTTGTGAAGTATTCACATAGATAACAATGTGATCGCAGCAGTAACTACTGGGTAATCATGATTTACCTTTCTTCTTTGTACAGCCTCAGATTTCTCTTTAAAAGAGCAATTTTGGATTTGAGAGGCAGCTCTTAGGTCTTGAATTTCTTGCAGATTGTGTCATTCCATATTTTGTACAACACCAGCTGCATGTGGGTGCACAATATACTTTAAAAAATGTTAGTCAAAATGTCCCTGGTGTGTGTTCAAGGAATGAAGGTTTAGCCAATACTATCACGAATGATTCCATGAGCGCTGCATTGCAACATGGACCAGAAATCTGGGTCAACTCATGGGCAGGCTTTAAATCATGGGGAGACAAATTAAAAGCTCACTTTCTTTTACCATTTTGAGATATTGTTGGGAGCAATGATACATGAAACAAACGACATTTCTCTAAGATATATAACTTGAAAGAATGCCCAGTGCAATCTTTATACTGAGCGCAAGAGTATTTTTAGTTGAAGTTAAGCAAAGTAACACAATTATGATAGAAGTAGTCATATTCTGCTTCAAGGTGACAAATACAGAGTCCCAAGTTATGATCTAGGGAAGGGTTCCACCTTTCCAAGAAGAGTTCAATGTGCTACTGCAATTTTGAGTAGCTGATTAATTAAATGTTAGATGCACTGTAAATTAGTGCCTAGCCTTGTATAACCTCATGGTGATCTATCACTTGGAGTGTTTCTAGCAATTAGTTATTTCATTTTGATGAAGAAATGGAAATGCCCCAGGAAAGAAGTCAAGCACACCTTTTTATTTATATGTTCCATTCATCAACATGTGCGAAAATAATGTAAGCCACTAGGAAATACCCATATACTATGCCCTCAAGAAGCCATAATCTAGGTGAAATAAGATTTAGTGTAACATAAATCCTACAAAGAAAGTGATCATCTCCATATGAAGGTTACAAAGGAATGTAGTCTTCTGATATTGTTTCACATGAGGGTCATCAAAAAAGTCTTCAAGGAAGGGATGAACTTTGAGCCAGTCACACAGTGCAGATTTGGGCTGTGAGAATAGAGGAACTGGTGGAAGAAAGGGAAGGACATTTCTCCTTGAAGGTTGGTGGGAAACCGAAGGCTTATACAGAGAGCACCCTGAACCTGTCGGTGTTCATGGGGTTTTGGGTCAGGAAGGGAGGTGTGAACAACTGCTTCATAAAAGCAAGGCCTTTGATTATGGCATAATAAGTCTAAAGAGAATGCAAGGTTTATCTGAGGAGAAATTGAAATTTACTAATCTTGCCTTAATTCAGGGTTTCATAGGAGTAAATAGGTATGGCAGAGCTTGCCTGCATAAGGGGCCACCTAACAAGTATGTGTGTTGCCTGTAACAACCTCAGCAACATGCTCAAAGATTATGACTCTGTGCACTTGTAGTACTGAGTGGCCTGTTTACAAGAGAATTTTAAGTATCTGAAGTCTTCAATTATAAATTTCAAAAATGTACACAAGATTAAGTCTGTCTTGTCCCCAGGGCTGAACTGAGGTTTTTGTGGGTGAAAGCTGCCTAAATTGGCTAGGAGAACATGGCCTTGGGTATGATATTGAACTGGGATTGAAGAAACAGAGCCATAGCTGGTCTGAGAAGAGATCATGGAAATCTCTTGTTGGAGAAGAAACACCAAAATTTATAAGTTTTAGGAGTCAAGGAAAACAAGGAGAGTAATGGTCCATTTAGAGAGATGGCTCAAACCCGAGGCCACAATAATCCTATCTGGAAAGGTTGAATTCTATAATCAGTTATTCAAAGTGGGGCTATGGGGACCAATACCAAGAATCTGAAAGAAATGCAGAGGGCAGACAGTGAGACTGTTAACTAGGATGACTCAGTAGGACTAGCATAAGGTTCCCTTTCCCTTTTCAGAATGTTTTGTCATGGTTAGATGTCCTCCAAGGAAGTTCACTGTAATGGGGCAACAAGATCTCCATGTCAACATGAAGTTGGGGCTTTGCAGGGCTCTGCCAGGCACTCCATGACCTCGTTTCTCAGAATTGCACCCTCCTTCTTGGTGAGGTTTCCCATGAGGCTTTCTCTCACCCATCCTTTGGGAGCCACTCTCATGATGCTGCCATCAAAGAGAGCTCTCCTCTTCTCTAAAACCTCATTCTGGCTTCCTCCCCAAGCTCCCCCTGAGCTTACATAGTTCAGTTGTTTTGAAAAGAAACACCAGCAATCAAAAACAGGCAAGTCTTAACTCAGAGTCAGAAAAAACTGTGACCTTGGATAGCGACAATAACCACAACCTTCAGTCTCTTCAAATCTGAAATCCCAGAGTCTCCAGAGTCCTCACAAAGGCCACAGCACCACGACATGTGTCTTATTGTCTATCCCAGCAACCCAGCAATAGAAGAGAAGATGTGCAAGAATTTTCTAACCTTTGTGTTTCTTTACTGCATCCTTAATTTTTCTTCCACACCTGCCTCTTGTCTCTGCACATCTCCCTACCACCAGCCCTCCACCTTTGGAGCTTTCCCTAATAACCAGAGAATTTCCAGAATGAAGTAAGAATAGGAAGGGCTGAGACAAGACAAGAAGATCTTCCCAGACCTGGAATGTCCTAGGTGTTAAATAAAATAAAATTCGAGTTTAGTAGAACTTCAAATAAAAGGGGGGGGGGCTTTGGAACAGTGGCACTAAAAATAAAATTCCAAATCATTCCTTTTTCTTTGGCATTTCTACTGTTCCTTTGTGTCAAACATTTGATGACTGATTCTGGTTGGGCAACTACCACCTGCTGGGCAATATTCTAAGTTATAGTGAGATAGGGATGTCAGACAAAATCCTTGCTTAAAGAACTTACAGCCAAAGAAACTTCCAGTTATTTTTAACATTTATTCACGTGTCTTACAGACGTATTATGTGCTCATTCTGTTATTCTCAAACACAGTGTAGAGGCATACCCGAGATGGCTTTGCTGCTAGAAGGAGGCAAGAAAGGCTGCAGGGCAGTACCATTAATGAGAGGAGGGACAGAAGGAAGGAAGGAAGGAAGGAAGGAAGGGAGTGGGGCAGGGAGCAGTTCCAGGCAGGGGGAGGCTCTACGGCTGGTTTCCAGGCTGGGGGGCCATTGGTGGCCCCTGCAATACTGTCACACACACACATGCCCAGGCTCCTTTGCTCACTATCTGGGTTTCCAGGTAGGGCGGGGCCACAGGAATCTACAGGGGGCAGAGCATCCAACCCCAGTGCCCTGTTCCGAGGCCAAGGCTTTTGGCAAGGCTGGAACCTCACATTATGTTGTGGGTCCCACTGAGGCAGAGAAGCTGGGAGAGCAGGCCTCAGGCATTGAAAACACCTGAATTTCAGTCTCAGAATTAGTGGTACGGTCTTAAGTCACTGGAGCATTCTGAGCCTCATTTTTTCCCAGCTGTGTAATGAGTACCTAAGTCATCGGGTTATTATGAGGATTGAATAATTAAATCCTGCCTAGCTCATAGTTCATGCTCAGCAAGGGGGTTGCTGGCACCTGCCCTAAGGACCTGCAATGTGTCTTCAGTCACCCAAGCGTTTAACCAAACTTTAGTATCAAAAAATATTGTCATTATCAGGAGTACATGGTTGTGAACTCATCTGAATAACTAGTTGTAAAAGAATGAGTTTTTAAAATATAAGGATTCTTGAAAAATGAAATATAATGTCCTTATAAGTGTTGTTTTCTAAACCAGGATGCAGCAGTGAGTTGATGAGGAACCTGTCTTCCTTTACTTTGCAAGCATTACCAGGACACTCACACATTCCAGGACTAGATTCTGGAGATGACTTATTAAAAAGGAGTCTTTTGGCAAAAGCTGCTTTCATCATTTGGGTTACGAATTAACTCTTAGTAACCAATCTCACTGAGAAAAACAGTTTTAAAATTTTTTAACTTTTTTTTTAGTACATGTTTGCAGTACATAATGTTTGCATTCCTTGTGTGAAGTTGGTACACATACCTAATACATCTTAATTCCTTTTCACATCCCTTTTCTCTTCCCTCCTTCCTGCTTCCACCCATCCCTGATCCCCTTCCTTTATTTTGTACATGTTTGCAATACATGATGTTTACATCCCAAATCTTTCCCACTCTATATTCTAGTGAGTAGGAATTTTAAATCTATGAATGCTATTAATTCTAAACACTCTGACTACAAATTACTATTGTAGCTAACACTTACTGAATGCTTACTAAGTGCCGGGCACTGTCATGTTTTGCATGTAATAGCTCATTTGTCATCAGAGACAAGTCTGTGATTGGTGCTATTATTAGCTCTATTTCACAAACAAGGAACCAAGGCACACAGATGTTGAGAAACTGACCCATGGCCACGCAGCTGCTAAGCAGGAAGCCCGTACTGAGACACAGGCAGTCTGGCTCCTGCGGGTAACTGCTACTCACAGACGCAGCTCCTCGCTGTCCACTTACACTTCGTGTACTGAGTCATGTCTTTCTTTTTTGTCATGGAAAGATTATAAAGTTTCATCTTTCTCGTTGAAGAACTTATTTTCATAATTTGAAAAGATTTATTCTAAGCTATTAACATTAATGCTTTGTTTTTATGGTTTCTTTTGTTCATTTCATATTTATATACAGGTACTTACTTTTTACTTACCTAAGTGATAGCAATTTTTACTTAAAATGAAGCTATACCGTTAACTTCTCAAGTATACTGATTTGAGTTAAAAAAAAAAATGCTTGAAGCAAAGTGATGCAATACTAAGTATGACCAAGAGTTCATAGGTGTGGTCAAACTGGCAAGTGGCTATGTATGACCCACAGCTTGCTGAGTAGCAGAGCCAAACCACTACCTCTGGTCAGTGAGCTGGTGTTTGCCTGGAAGTCTAAGCAGCAGATGACTCAAAGGTCATTGGCCAAACTGGCAGAAAGTCTAACTGATAGACAAAGGGAAGACTGGAGGACCAGGAGCAAGAAAGAGGAGATATATAGAAAAGAAGGAAGCGTGGTAATGTTTTACCACCCTATATGTAGCTCGCGGACTTCCTCTGCCCCTGCCCAGGCCAGTCCCACTTCAAAATGGTAACCTTACCACTGTTTTGTTTTTTGTTCTTGCTTTTTGTTTTCATTTCAGGAAGCTCAATTTTCATGCTGAACTTGCAGACCTCCCATGTCTTTTAATTGACTCATTGTTACCAACTCTCTGCTGCACCTTGCAGCCAGTGGTTTCTCAGAATCCAGAAAACACAGCTTTAGATACAGAAGTAGATGTGTTAAAATAAATGGTTTTGAATGTGGTGCTGAGCATACAAATGTTTGACTTAACCGTTGCCTTAAAATCCCGACCTATTAAAAAAAATGAGCTCTTTCTTTCAACCTTGATTTGCTTTTGGTCAGACGCTAGTATAGAGCCGAGCAGGAACTAGATCCAGCTCTTCTGATTTCAGGTTCAGAAAACTTTACCTGCTTCCTTCAAACTTGTCTCAAGACAAAGAATATGACAATGACTTTCCAATTCAGCATAGGGAAGCACATTAGCAGCAAAAAGGTCTCAGAGCAAAGCTCTAGGCCAAAGACAAAATAAGTATTAGAAAGCCAAGGAGTCTACTGCAGGATGGATGCAGTGTCTGCTCTTCGGCCAGGGACCTCCAAAGGGACTGAGGGACGCCACCTGCCCCTAACATGGAGACAGTTTGGCCCTCCTGGGAGAAGAAGTGGCACCACAGAAATCCCAACAGTTCTGCCATCCTTCCTCTTTCTCTCTCCTTACTTTGAATTCTTAGGATAGTCCCCACCACACACTCCAAGTGAGCTCTGCCAGACACAGGCCCTGGAGCAAGAGCTTCATGCAGATTCCCACATCCTGCAGAGGAGCCACTTGGGTTACCCCTAGCAACAGCTGGTCCCACGAAACATCTTTCCTCCGTCTTTCCTCCATCTATCAGTGCGGGGCAATGGGACTCTCTAGCAGGGCCCAAGGAAAAGGGTTTTTCCATGCTCTGCTATGGAAACTCAGATGAGACACATCATCTCTCAGGTTTTGGGTTTTGGTTTCCCCATTCACCAAGTGAGGCAGCTGTTAGGTCATTTCAAACTCCCTCCTTGCGACTATTGTGATTTTTCTTTTTTTTTTTACCTTGACTTAAGACAAAATATGAATAGTTGGTTTCAGGCCCTTTCCTGAAGACAAGTTTTAATACTGGGGAAGAGGGAAGGGATGCAAGTCCTGGATCAAGGAGGTAAGGTCATCACTGAGAGGTGAGGAGAGAGCTGACTTGGCCGTGGTACCAGAGGCGAACTCATCCCCAGCTGCCTCACCATCCTCTGGAGGCCGGTCTCACATTCTACAGTCTAGGTCATTTATTCTGGAAAACTTTATGTGGACAAAGTGATTTCGGTCCCTTCTAGGGATAAATATGCTTATGTTTTAATTATTAACTCTTTAATGTTGTTATTGAAAATATTTATTCTAATACAACTCTAAAAAGCTGGATATTTTTCATGCATTGACCCATGGCTGATTTCTTGTCTGCTACTGCCAAGAACCAGAAAGTAAAGAATAAAGCTGAAGAGTGAAGCTGGTACCAGGCTTAAAACACATAACTTTTTTTTTTTTTTTTTTTGAGACAGGGTCTCACGACATAGTCCAGCCTGGCTTTGAACTCACTAGGTAGCCCAGGCTGGCCTCCAACTCATAGCCATCCTTCTGCCTCAGCCTCCTGAGTGCTGGGATTACAGGTGTCCACCACCACGCCCTGCCAATAAACATCACATTTAAATAGTCTTTCAAAATGCAAACCTTGTCCTTATCACTGATATTATTACATTTCTATTTTGTAATTGCATTTTGAAAAAAAATGAGAAAAGGGAGCCATGGCGCAGCCTGGAAAACCATGGTGTTTACTGCTTGGAGGAACCAGAAGTTCCTACAGGCCTGGCTGGATTGAGAAATGACAATTCAGCACAGGGAAGCACATTAGCAGCAAAGCAAGAACAAAACATTTGAAGAGATCTGGCCAGAACTGGTCTGCACAAATTCCCCATCTGGACTTCCTCCTCCACTCTTCCCAGGCCTGGCCCCTAAGCAGCAGCACCCTTGTGCCCTGCAGCCCAGCGAGCAGGCCCTGCAAGCCCTGTGCCTCCACCCACTCTGCCCTCAGCCCTGTGCACCGAAGCCAGACCACATGTGGTGCGAGGAAGGGCGAGGAGGGAGAGGAAGACAGCTCAGCTGGCTGGCCCGGGCTCCTGAAGAAAACAAGCTGAGGCAGGGCAGAAAACATACTGTTCCCTGCAATCTGATCACCTCCATGCAAGCCTCTGGGCTGCACACCCCGGGACGCCCGCCCGCGAAGGCCCAGAAGCCAAGGTGATTAGAGCAGGCAGGAAAGCAGAGCTGGTGATGGCTCCTGGGAAGATTAGAAACACATTGTGGGGCAAGGGACATGCGAGGGTGTGCAAGGCAGCAGGGCTACAGGCTGGGTGTGGGGCTGGAGCTGCTCCAGGGGGGCGAAGAACTGTGCATGATGCTCTGTTTGTGCTGAGATTCCAGCTCCTGGGGTGGCCCCTGGCAGCTGCTGAGGCATCCCAGTGAGAAATGTGGAGCAACAAAGGTACTGGGACAAAAGGGCCTCTGGCCAGAGGGGTGCCTGCTGGCTTGAGGGCCAAGAGTTTCACCTCTGAAGGGCACAAGGAGCCGCTATGGGGTTCAGAAGAAGGGAGCTTACTGAGGAAGAGAACTGATGCAGACGGGGCTCTTCCCACGGGTCAGGCACTATGGTAGGTTCTTATGTACTTCGTTGGGTTTGGGGCCCCAGTATGGAATTCTCACTGAATTGGAAAACAGGAAGCAAATAACCCCTTCTGCCCTCCACAGGTCACTGACACCTAGAGTTGCTCAATATCACACCAGTAGTTTGAAAAGTTAACTAGAGGCCAGCAGGGCATTTTGTCATCAGGAAAACCGTAGAGCATATGCACGTTAGCTTCTAACCCAGACAAGGACACTCAGGGGTGCCAGGGCCAAAGTACTCTTCACACCTTGACCTTTTGGCTACCGCTAAAGGGCCTGGGGAACTCTGCCTTTCCAAACTCTCTCCCTGGTGGGCTCCTGGTGGCTTCTACTCTAGCGCCGCCTGGTGGCCCTGGCTGCTAATTCACACTGACTTGGCTGGGAATTTCTGGTTGACAACAGCTAGTCAAATCACCCCACCCAACATTCTGAAGGCCCACCTGTGCTTTCACTACCACTGATCTCCATATCGCCATCACTCTCCATTTTCCGCGATCTTTGTTAGTTCTCGGCTGCTTCAGCTCACTAACTCACCTCCAGTGTGATTTGCAGGGGACTCCCACCCTCAAACCAGAGTGATCTTCCTTTGCTTCTTACAGTGTTTCCAGTGTACCAGCATTTTTGTCTGAGTTTTTTTTTTTCAATTTTCTAGAAGATCCTTCTCCCTTCCTCCCCCAAGGATTTGGGGCATGTGTCTGAGGACTTGGTTTGACTCTGCGTGAGTGGCACAATGTTGTACTGTACCCCACTGGAATTTGTGCCTTCCACCAATACTCAGTCAGTGTCCATGCCCAAGGACCGGCTCTGGGCATACCGGCTCAGTCTAGTTACAGGGCAAGTTGCTGGCCCACCTGCGAACCCTCCCTGAGAACACAGGTGAGTGCCTCTGCTATGGTTTTCATTAAGATTCTCAGTCCTGGTGTCTGATTCCCACCCACGGGGCCTTAATAAGAATGGGGGGAAAGTTGACCTTAGGGCTAATGGAGATGGAGGCCAAGTTTGTTTGTTTATTTGTTTGTTTGTTTTGAGACAGGGTCTCACCATACAGTTCAGGCTGGCCTTGTACTCACTATGTAGCTCAAGCTAGCCTTGAACTTGCAATGATCCTCCTGCCTCAGCCTCTTGAATGCTGGGATCACAGGCATGTGCCACCACACCTGGCTTAAAGGCCAAGTTTGAACGAGAAGAGAATTTGCTCACAGTGTAAGCTGCAGATGCATTCGGATGAGTAAATGTTCACTGCAAAGCAAGAGGAGCCACGATGGGAACTAGAGAGGCAGGGTCAGCCCGAGAACATGGGGGAGAACAAGAGGCCAAAAAAGAAGAGGAAGGCCTTGTCTTAGAGGTAAACCTAAGAGCTGATTAAATGCTTTTGATCACTTTCCACTGTGGAATTTCAGTCAGAATCCTGATGCAGGAGGTAGAGAAGCAAATGGAAGTGGACTCAGCAAACATCAGTCACAGCAATCATTCTACACACCAAAATTGCACCTAAGTCAAAGATTACATAACACTTTTATTGTCATGAAATGTAGCTGTAAATTCAACATACAGAAGGTAGATTTTCCTCTGTTCAGGTTAATTAAAGCAGGTGTCAGTTTGGATGAAACATATACCAATCAGTAGGACACAACTTGTGGAATTTCTTATTCAGTAAGACCATCTAGAGGCCCAGGATTCTCTCTCTTTTAGATGGAGATGCTGATAATAAGTACGTGTGGAAAGAACTGGACAAGATAGTTCTCAGGGGCCTCTGAAGAGGGCCTTCTGTAGTTTGGTTGTTCCAGGAAAAAAAGGTCAGTTTAACTCAAAACATGACTCAAAGTGAAAAGTAAGGGTACCAAGGAGGGAGGAAATTAGCAAGAAATTAAGAACTCAGAAAAGTGACTTGAGTTCTGACCCTGGGGAGGAGCGTGGCCCATCTAAGTACTCCAGTCACAAAGTCCTCCTTGGTCAGCTGCTGGCAAAGGACCTGTCCTCATGACAAAATCTGGAAAAGTTGGTGTTTATTTGAGTTCTAATTTTTCAATTCAGTCTATATGGAATGATCTAGGTAAGTCAGCAATTCAGCAAAATCAGCTGTCTTCAGCAACGTGGAACAACGCAGTGAGCAAGAGGAAATCTCCCAGTCTCTTTGGCTGATCTCCAAAATTCTACTTCCGGCTTTCAAAAGCCAAGCCTTTTGTTTGAAGGAAAGGCAGCACAAGGATAACCACACACCTATTCCTCAGCTTAGGCAGGTAAACAGCTAGGTCCAGACCAGGCCACATGGTGACCTCACCCAGCCCTAGGTCACAGGCATCTGGTAAACAGCAACTACAGGTAGCATCTCCACCTTAGAGGATTTTCCAGGCCCCACTTCCTGAGTTCTGCTATGATCCGCCTCATCTATGTGCTGTTTCCCCCATTCTTATTCCTGGAATCTCCTTGCCCAAGTCCTCTGCTTTGATGTAGACTCTGGAAGTTTCTCCTGAATTTAATTTTTCTTTTCTCTGGAGCTCCTCTCTCACCTCCACGCGCTGCATTCCACTGTGAAATCCCTGCAGCCCGGAATTACTGGTTTCTAGAACACAGCACCCAGCCTATGAGCAGCTCCTAGGGCTCCTGCTCTTCTAGAGAGCAGGCTGAGGGTTGGACTGACAGTCTGAACAGGAACTTGATTTTCCATCCACAGCTGCATAGGACCTGAGAGCCAAAGAGGCAAGAATAAATTACAAGTTAGGAGTAGATGAGGAAAGCAATGCATCCTGGGTGTGAGTAGTCAATACCAGTTGGAGTATTCCGCTTCTCTCCACTGGCAGGCAGGCCTAAATGTGTTCAACTAGTTTCAAGGGCTATAAAACAAGGAGGATTAATAGTTCTCATCCATGATTGGACCTCAGAATCACCGGAAGAACTTCTAATGAAAAGCACTAATGCTCAGACTCCATCACAGAGCAGTCCCAGTTTCTCCAGAGTTAGTCCCAATATCTTTTAAAAAAACATTCCCAGAGATTCTAATCCCAGACAGATTTGAATCCACTGAGATTATGCGAGAATCAGACCCCCTGGCTGGGTCTCCAGTGTCTGTTTGCTCTGTCTTTCTCAGCTACAACTGGCCAGATTCTCCTGGAAACAGTTTGACAGGTCAAGGCAGCCAAGGCTTTCGAGCCATATGTGAGTTTAGATCTTGGCCATATCACTTACGAATTGTGATCTTGGGTAAGTTTTAATATCTCTGAAGGTATCTGGAGAATTGCACGAGATGGGGTATTTAAGCACCCTGCATCTGGCAAGTTTAGAAGTTTAGAACATATATCTATTCCCTTCCCAGTCACCACCATATAGTTTCCCTCACGGACCTTCCCTAGGTGCTGAGATAGCCTAGGAGAGATGAGACATGCATCAGATCTATTACACATGTTCTGTGGGAACTGAGGATGAAGTCCCACAGCCAGATCTTGGGGGGAGACTGACCATGGCTACTGAGCACTCATATTGTCCCGGGTTCTATTTCCTGGTCAGCGCTTCCTCGGAGCCAGTGTCCCAGGATCTGGATGCCTGGGCTACCACTAAATTGTTTTAACTTCCCCTGGCCTCCCTGTTCTCCCACATATTGTCCCAGTCTACATGCCTGGGTTTTTGACCTGAGCTAACTGTGCTGAATTTGTGCTAGTCATCACTCCTTCAAGAAAGACCAATCTTGAGCATCTAACCTGGAACCTCACTTAACCCCTGCACTTCTTCCTCCCTGGGACCAGCATCTGGCATTCACATCTCAGCCATGGTTGTGTTTCTAGCCTATTGGCAGACCTTCCAGTACCAAATTCTGCCTACCCAGACCCCTCAGTTCCTGGATTTGACTAACACTTATACCTACCCATTGGGTAGCACTGAGACAAAGGGCTATGCTACTCTCAACCTTGTTCCTGGACCACTCAGCCGCCCTATCCAGGACCGACTCCAAAACTGCATGGGTCATTCTAGCTTTTCCCTCCCTTCGAAGGAGTAAGTCCCCTCTTGGCCCTGTCTGACCCCTCCCCTTCTCCCCACCCCAAACTCATCATTTTCCATTCTGAACTATCTCAAGGCACACCGTTCATGCATTGTAAATACTCAGTGACAAATTGTGTTTGCTGTAGAGTTTGGAGATAAAAGGAACAACAGTTGCTCTCAGTTGGAGCAGTCTGCCTAGAAGAGCTCTTGAAAAAATGCTTTATACAGAATGATAAGGTGTCTTTAATGTGTTATAGGAAATACCTAGTAATACACTGATCTTTCCTGAAATCCAAATCAACTCTAATGCTTCAACCATGCCTCTAGCTTCTGCATTAGTTAAGTCAATCTGTATCCGTTTGTGATGTAGCACAGGGCCATAGCATCATTCTGAGATTTTTCTCCCGGAGTCATTCATTATAGTCATTCAGTATAGACATTAAACTCATACTGACAGCTTGTGGGTAATTTGAATGATTTCAATAGTTTTTCTATGCCAACAAAATACCCAGCGTGGGTCAGCTTGGGAAAGCAGGCTAAGAGCGGTCTTTTAACACACTAAGTCCAAGTAAATATGCTACAATACAACCTATGGTGGCAGGTCAGCATGGAACATCACTTATGTTGAATCAGAATCCAAGGTTGCATCTGAGATAACATCACCAGGGCATTAGTCTCATTTCATGACCAATTCTGATCAACCTACAGCAGCTTCTTAGAGCACTCTACTAAAAGAGTCTGGGGGTCCATCCCAGGCTGCATGAACAAGAATGCATGATCAGTAATGACATCTGGTCAATAATGACTGCTGTGACAGCTAAGTACTCAAGAGCATGGGTGCTGTCGTTGGACAGATGAGAGTTTGAGTACTGCCTCTTCTTCTTAGTAGCACAGTGATACTGAGCAAGTTGCTAACTAATTTCAGGCTTGTTTTTCATCAGAGAACTTTAGGCAGATTACAACACCCGCTTCACAGAGTTACTGTGAGACATAATAAAGATAATTCATATCAAGTGCTTACCACTGTATCTGGCACAGACCACTCAATAAATATTAGCTGTTACTATCATATAGAGTAAAAGCTGGGCCGAGGTGTGGGGCAAGGCAGCTTGTAGTCAGCACACCTGCCGTCCCAGTTGCAGGCTTATGAATCTTTGAAGAGATTTGTGATTAGGACACCTTTCAAAGGCACTGGTAGAGATAGTTCACATTTCCTACTTTCTAGGATATTAGCAAAAGATTTTCAGTTGGTATTGTTAAGTTGCAGTCCATAGATATATTTATTTCCTTTATGAAAAGCAAATACTACCTCAGTGTCATCTAGCACCACAGACCTTCATTACAGGTAAATTCAGGTCTTATTTGACCTTATAACTAGATCCTAATTGTTTATAGAACAAAAAGAAATTCTTTGGCCTACTCTGCCTGACTTTCCAGCCTCATCTTCTGACCTCCCTATATATCACCTAAGCCCCATTTGTACTGCACAATTTATTCCCCTAAATCATTGTATTCTTCCCCACTTTTTGTCCATACACATGCTGTTCCTTCCTAGGATTCTCCACAGTGCCTGTGTAGACATTAGATTCTAGAATAGTTTGTTTAAGATTGGAGTTATTCATCCCTTGACTATTTGGCTGAACTTTCCAATGAAGGAACTTTTGACTAGGATTTTCTTTGTAGAAATATTTTTAAATTACAGATTTAATTTCTTTATTGGTTAAAGATTGCTCAGATTTTTTTATTTTAAAGAGAAAAATAATAGAAACAATGATAAAAACTTTCAAAACAAGATAATAAGAGAGTAACAGTGGTTAATACTTTGCGCACTGTTATCTTCAAAGTAGTTGCTCAGATTACAAGATACAGGCATGAAATTGATCAAACAATATAAGCACAAACCTTTCTTTTCAATGAACTGATAGAAATTAGTAGTATAACTATCTTAACTATCATATATATATATATATATATTTTTTTTTTTTTTTCCTTTTCCCTTCCTCCTTTTCTCCTTTCCCCCATCCCTGTTGCTCAGATTTTGTATATATTCTTAAAGGCATTTTGGTAAATGAGAGTTGTATTTTCTTTTAAGAAAATGAATTAACCTTGCCTTTTGTCATATGATCACAATTCTATCAAAATGTTTGGGAAATTTTTAATAAAAATTATAAAATTACATGTATAATGAAAATGCACACTTAATTTAGAAACTTCTAGAAAGATGATAATTTTAGTTATCTAACTATGTAAGTATTAGTGACCACACAGTGCCTAGTCCAGAAAATCTCAAGGTTTGTAAAAATGTTCAGCTTGTTGAGATTCTGTAGTTGGAAGACTGTTTTTCCCACCAAAAATAGAAATGGGATTTTTTTTTTTTTTTTGGTGGGTACCGGGGGTCGACCTTAGGACCTCACGCGCCAGCAGGCGCCCGTGCCACTGAGCGATATCACCGGCCCAGAAATGGGATTTTAACAGAGCAATTTTTCATCTGGTGGAAGACTACTTGTCTTATCCTTAGAGGAATTAGTTGGGCGTGCACTTCCTCAGCAATTTTTCCCTTTCACTGACAAGAGTTGTGAAAAGTGGATCACTTTCTTTGGATCCTGTGACAGGACCCACATGTTGACAGATATCAGAGTCATCCACTGATCCTAGACTACCCACTTCTGGATGAATACGTAGGAAAAAAATTATCATTATCTTGTTTAAGCCATTGCACTGTTGAAACACATTTTGCTGCAACTGAGTCTATCCCTAGATAACGCACTTAATAATGGGTGGACTTCAAACAGTATTTTAGTGCTGATGTCTTATATACATTAGGATTTAGTTCTAATCCAACTGAAGTAGATTGAAGGGCAATTATATCTGGTGGAAATATTTTTTGGATGGTATAAAGCTTAATTTTCTCTTTTTCTCCTTAGAATGGAATGTACATTTTTATTTTTCAAGAAAATTAATGTGCCAGGCCCAGTGGCACATACCTGTAATCTCAGGTACTTGGGAGGGTGAGACAGAAGGACTCAAGTTCAAGGCTAACCTGGGCGACTTAGCGAGACTCTGTTTCAAAATTGAAAAAAAATTTTTTAAAAGAGAAAATTAAGGTAATGGCTGCATAATTACCTATTTTAAGATAGGAAGCCACTGTGTTTTTGTTCTAGGAAATGCTTAGTTCTTTGTTTTCCTGTGGTTTCTGCATCTGTGAAGACACTGGCATGTCTTTCCTTAAGGGGGAAGTTCTGATACAACCTAGAACAGTGCTTCTCAGACTATCTGTAGTGAAGGATAATTTTTTTTTTTTTGTGGGTACCAGAGGTCGACCTCAGGACCTCACGCGTCAGCAGGTGCCCGTGCCGCTGAGAGATATCACTGGCCCTGTTTTCATATGTGGGTTCCGGGAGTAGAACTCGGGCCCTTGCGCTTGCCAGGCAGGCGCTTATGCCACTGAGCCATCTCACCGGCCCAAAGGACAATTTTAAAAATTGTAATACATTGTTTTATAGAAGACAATGAAAGCATGAATTATTGGAAACAAATCTAAACCCTATATTTATATTGAAGGAAGTTTTTTTTTTTATTAAATTGAACAGACACAAAAATTAGTCTCTCAAAGGTCCATAAAAGTTTCTAAACACTCTCAAGTCCTGCATTTGTTTCAGACAGTAACAGACAGTTCAGGGACAGCAACCAATGCCTGAGGAGATGTGGCAGGGAGTCATTACCAAGCTTGAAGCTTCAAATTAGGTGTTTGGGGCCATGGAGAGAAATTTACCTTAGCCAGGATTTATTGAGAGATAAAGCGTTTTCTAAGTTCCCCTAATTTTCTTTCATATGTCAAGAACACAGCTCAGGAGTCCAATTGCAGAGTTACTCTAATGCATGTGGGAAATGCAAGCAGGATGTGACCTGGGATACTGATCCCTAAAAAGGAAGAAAATTTCTCCTTGGTACTGAACAGTAGGACACAGAGAAAGTAGTAGGGGTTCTGATATGAAAGTTCTTACTTTGTCCTGACGGTTAAATCCTCTTGAATTAATGGAAACACATATTTGGGTGACCCTACAATTCTTTCCTGGGTTCTACCTTGAAAGACTTAGGTTTCTGGGACCACAGCCTCATGCTCTTCAGTGGCACAGAAGCAGAAGCCCACCATGCTGGGGAGGGTGACTGAGAAATGGTTCCAACCATGGAATCCCAGATTCCAGGCCTGTACGCGTGCTATCGGCAGGCCCAAGAGTTCTAATTCATCCCTGACGGGGGACAGGGAAGTACAGAGTCTTGTTGGATGGGAAGAGCAGAAGGTCCTTGTGGTCACAGGCCTTAATTTGTACCAGAGTCCACATCACCTTGAGAGGAAGGTTGTATTCAGTTTTACTATTAATCAACATTATCTGACAACAGACTCACTGCTTGTGAAAGTCTAGCTTCATGTGATTGATTATATTTTAGTAAAGAAAAATTCCTTGTACAATGAGGATGCCCCTTGTTATGTCAGAGGAATCAGTCAAGGGCTATTCATTCACTGATAGTACCTTCTTGAGGCCCCAAACACTCTTCTAGCCCCTTCCCCAAGCCCAAATTTACTATCCCTGCATTACTACTGTAGAAACCACTGGCCCAGGGCCACATTGCTCCAGATCACCCACTCTCAGCCTAGACTGCAGGTCACTGACTCCTCATTAGGAGTGGACCTGATATGTTTGAAATTAAGGTGCCTCAAATGTCAGTCCCCATTTAGGAGTCATCACGCAGATCTTCCAAGTGGTCTACAAGCACACTCAGGAAGATGACCTGGTGGTGGCTTCCATGGCAGACTTCATAGGCTTGACAGGTAGGCATGCCATTCAAGCTACCATGGTTCGCATGGCTTTGGAGGCTGCTAAACACAAAGAAGAAACAAAGGTCCCAAATGTCACAAAATCTCCACCAAGTTAGAGTCAAGTCTTTAGCTACTCCATTCTTCGATATTCTCCTTGTGGCATTAGGTCCTCCTAAAACAAGATGCATGTATCAGAATCCACAGATATCTTCCCCATGAGCCACAGAGATTTTAGTGTCACTAGAGGAAAGGGGAGAGATTGCAGGTTGCAGGCCTGACAGGGAGTGGTGGTGGAAGGGTGAATTTCTTAGAACAGAATAATCTAGATTCAGCTATAGGTAAATTTCCAAGAGTCTCTAAATGTTCATCTATCAGCTAGGAATGCAAGCACCAAAACAAAATTGATTTCAACTTCAAGGTAAACAACTAAAAAGAAACAAGTACATAAATAAGAAGAGTGAGTAAGTCAACTGGTAAGTTTTATAGGACGTAGGTGGCAGTTTGGAAACATTATACCATGGCTAAGAATGGGGATAACGTCAGGCCTCTCCCTGGGTTACCAGGAAAGCAGTTGTTTTTTTTTTCTCGTCAGACAGAGAGACCAGTAGCTGAGGACACTGGCAGCATTCTGAAGCAGACTGAGTAGGCCAAATCCTTTTCTAAGAGTTCTCCATGTTTCCTTGCAATTTAGTGTGAAATCACCCCTGGTACAACAACAAACACTAGAATTTCAGGACTAGAACCAACCTTGGGTCCTTAGAGCTTATGGGCTATTATCAGACAGAACAACCAAGGCTTACAGAAAAGATGTGACCAAAGCCATGCAGCTATTGAATTGCAGGTTCAGGAAAGCCTAGAACAGCTGACCCCTCTCAGTTTAGTGTGCTTTTTCTAGTACACAGTCTGATTCCTAATACTGTATGCGGCTTCTGGGAATTCTTGTTTCCTATTGGTGCCATGACACCTGTGTACTTTTGTAACAAATCCTGCTTATAGTTAATAGCAGTGGTGTTAACAGCCCTTCTGGTGGGATTGTCTTATCAGTGTTTAATTTTCTTGCTGGACACTGACTATAGGAGATTAAAATATACATACATTCCATTTCCTATTTAGTAAAACAAAATTCCTAATGTAGCCTTGCATTCTGAAGCTGCCTCTGGAGTACAAAGGTAATATTCAGGATATTTATTAAATGTCAACAAGAAAATAGCTTTCTTGTACTGAAAAGGCATTTATCACCTAGCCCAGGAGTAAAAAGTGGCTTAAACAGAGAAGCAGTGACTCTACGAGACAGGGTGGAGTTGTGAGGTAAAATGATCAGCTCTGTGAAGTTCCTGGAGAGGAGACTGGTGGGAGCTGAGGGTGACCAGGGAAGGCTTCACGTGGAAGGCTGGACAGGAGAGTCTTCATATCTGATGAATGGGGACCCCATGCAAAGAGAAGGAAGCAAGCAGAGTGAGGGCAGAGATGTGGCCATAAGCAGAACATTTTCATGAAGAGATCACCAACCTGCAATAGAAGAGAGTATGGCAGAAAGGGAATAGGACTGTATGATATAATTCTTGATAATTCAGAAAGAAGATTACACAGGAGCCATCATAAGAAATAGGAGCCACAGAGATTTTAGGCGAAGAAGTGACATGAAAGTAGTTGTAAAGGATGATGGGTTTGTCCTGGCATGTAGGACACATAGACTAGAATCATGTGAACCAGGCATTACATCTGTATTGCAAGATCAGGTATAAATCATCAAAGGCCTGAACAAGGAAATATTGTGTATACCATATGTTCACGTTGCCTTAAAATACTTTTGTTCATTCTCCTAACTCCATTTTTCTAACACTCTCTCTCTCCCTCCTCCCCATCCCTCTTTCTCTCTCCCTATCTCTCTCTTTCTATCTTTATTTATTTATTTATTTATTTCACTTGCCAAATGTTTAATTTGAATGAGATTTAAATTTTTTGATGCATTTTGTAGAGTGGAATTGCCATTTACAGCTTTCTGATGCCATTTCAGATACTTTGAAATCTTTGATTGCATTGCATTTCTCAACAAGTGTTATATTAATCAGGCTCTGTCAGACTACAAGAACGAGTCACACCCAGCTTATGCAAAGTGGTGGAGGTTGATTGCTGGAATTCACAGGGAAGTAAGGTGATGGGCCAAGTGCTCAGCAGTTTCACACCACACTGGGTTCCACATTCCAGTCCAGTGCTTTCAGAGTGGGACACAACGTTGGCTCTGGGAAGTGGCAGACGGACTCGGCTGACGTGGCTCAGGTTACTGCAGAGGCTCCTGTGGCCCTGCTTCTCTGGGAGCACCTTGTATGCCCCCCAGCAGAAATGTGATGCATTGTCACGGCCCCATGTGCAGGATTACTCCTGTCTCAGTTTCTCCCAAGGCACCGCTGTAGGCAGTGTTCTCCATCACACTCACCCTACTCTCAATGGCCTTGACTGGGGCCTGGTTTCTGTTGTAATTTGTTCTGCCAGTGTTGGCAACATACACTGTAGTCATTCAGACAGAAGGAAAAGACTGGGGCCACTTTCCTCAGCAGGGGTCTATGGCAGAACCTCTGAGACGAGCTTCCTGTCTCGTTTAGATGGGGTAGACACTGGTGAGATGTGTATATGGAGACAGCTGGAGAAATTACCTTTACTATACAGAAGCATGCAGTAACTTGCTGAGTTTCAAACTTAGGAGAACAACTAGGTCTCAAGTCAGTAAATATTCCTGTATAATTTGAGCTTATCACTAGCTTCTGTTTGTATCAAAATTAAAATTTTCTCTCTTCTTTTCCACTGATGAGACAGGAAATGTGGTCACACAGCATGCCTAGGGAATGTCATAACTGTCGTTGTTTTATTATGATTGTTATTGAAGATTAGATGAAAAAAAAGATCAATTGCTCTTTTTTTTCCATCATCTAGGATTTGTCTAAACTAACTTGCTGAGGTTACCAACAACTGGCAAATGAAGATTTAGTGAAATATTTCCCCTAGTTACCAGCTCCAAGTTGACATCTCATATACTAATTCTGACCTATTAGAGTGGGTGCTGTTATGTTTTGAGTTGAGAAGTTGACTAAGGAGAAAAAATGCTTACATTTATTAGTGACATCTTCATGAGTGCAGGAGGAAGGATGCAGACCATGCACACAGTCCTTGTTGATCTTACGCTAACCTTGTACCCCTTACATTATTGTCAATAGGAACACTCCTCCTGACCCCCAGCCCAAAACATTAAAAGTAGGACTCGGAGATTTCAATGATGCTTGACTTCTTTTGATTCTTTATTCTCACTCAAATATATGCCCATTGACAAAGACTTTTTGAAATCTCTCTCCCTTTCCATTCCCCTACACTAAACCTAGTCCAAGCCAGACCTTAGACTATCAAAGAAGGTGTCATTTAGAAGGAGTAATGTAGTCCCAGGGAAACTAATTGGATGACCAGAAATAGTCCCACAAATTAACAGATCTCATCATATTGAGTTTTGGTCCTCTCAGTGCCCAAATTGGACTCAGAGAGAAATATATATATATGAATCAAAGTCACAGGAGACAGATATATAAAATATTACAGTTTGAAAAGTGTATGCTATTCCTTTATCTACATGCTCCTGAACAGCACTAATCCTGCTTTATTCAACTTGGTTCCAGACAGTGGCCTATTACTACTGAATGTTGATTTGATTAGCTGAACCCACTCTTCTTCCGGTGTGGTCCATAGACTAGCTGCTTGGTTAGCCTTACCACTTCCAGATTTCACGAGTTTCTTTGCCTAAAATTTCACTTATTTATTACCTCACATTTGATAGGCCCCTAGTGTGCAAAGCCTAGACAGTGTCTTATGAAGTCCCCCCAGTGGCTTTGGGAAGTAGTGAAGCACGTATCTCTACGCCGCTTTTTACACCGTTCAAGGGAGCTAAGCCTCAGAACTTTATCCAAGCTCCTGTAGTAAACCTGCCCCCTGCCTCCTGACTTGGTGGTCCACGTTTTCGCTACTGTCTGCACCCTCCCCATTTTGTTTTCTTCACTAAGAATGCTGATAAAATCTCGGCCCAGAGTAAAGTGAACTTCCTAATGACAGATCTTCAGGCTGCCACCTAGATTTTTTATTCTGCTCAGTCATGCAAACTCTGTTCCCGTTCCCACTTGCCTCGCTCTTCAGTCCCTGCCTTGGCAGAGACCAAGCAGAGAGAAATTAAGTTCAGAATGTGCTTCTGGATCCCATTTGAGTGCCCTTCCCCTATCTACGCAGGGTATCAGTTTGGCAGGTCACCTTCTGCTGGCGCTGGGCTCAAGGACCTTAAGATGCAAGGGGAGGAGGAGGGACAATTGACTGAGGACTGAGCATTTTCAATGCATGTTTGATTCTCATTTCTATTCAGGGCTCCTCATTAGGCATAGATGCACTGGGCCTATTTCTCCTCTTGAGTTGGCAGAGCCTAAAGCCCCATTAGCAGCAATGTGCATCAGGGGACCCCGGGGAGAGGAAGAAGGCTGAAAGGACTAGAGTTTCTGGTCCAGTTTTTAAAGAAAAGAAGAGAATGAAAGGCCTATAAAACTCAGAAACCCTTCTTCCCTTGGTTCATTCACATGGAAATCCAAGCCTGATGATCATGGACAAGGAGGTGATAGCCTCAGGAACAGGGGTCAGGGTAACCTCCAGCTACCCGGCTCCAGCCTCATGCCCCACAGCAGGGCTCATCCCCTGGGCCACCAGCACCAAATGACAAGGCTTTACTGTCCTATCTTTGAGTACTTCACAGAAAGAACCACATGTGCTCCAATTATTGAACTAATAAGCACTCAAGACCCAGAAGAGTCCTTCCCAGTGCATGTACACGCAAGTCTTCGGCGCTGGGAAAATTCCCCATCAAGCTCAAGAAGCCACTTTGATTGTTGTATTCACACACGGAGCAGAACAAGGGCACCAGGAACAATGCTGGCAGTGGCTGTGGAGGATTCTTCCAGGGGCTGTGTATGTGCCGGGTAGGGTGAGCCCAGGCCTGGTGGGTGCCAGGGTTAATGCTGAAGAAGGAAGCTGTGGGTCTGGTTTCTTGAAACTTAAAGATGCAAGTAATGAAATGAGATCCTTGTTTTGCAATCTGGTTTCTTGATGACAAACATAGGGATAGCAGCACCGCCTCTGTTGTGATTCCTCTGCTTGTCACCTGACCCATGAGTACATTGCCCCGAACACAGTGTTATGGACGATGGATAGGGACACACTAGGCCTGGTTTATGTGGCACAACCTTGGCCTTCACCCACTGGATCTTCAGCCTGTCCTCACTGCCACCCAAGTGGGCAGGCCTAGTGCTACTGACCTTCCCATCTTACAAATGCATTTCTGCATATAAGTGATGTGCCTGTGGCTGATAAAGTTGATACTCAAATCCAGATTTCTGACCAATTGCAGACGTTTTTTCCAAGAATTTACCTTCTAGAAAGAGCTCAACCTAACCAATAGGTTAAGATTGGGAAGGGACATCAAAATTGGGACTATGGGCCGGTGAGATAGCTCAGTGGCATAAGCGCTTGCCTGGCAAGCGCGAGGTCCTGAGTTTGACTCCTGGTACCCACATATGAAAAAAGGGCCGGTGATATCGCTGAGTGGCACAGGCGCCTGCTGGTGCGCAAGGTCCTGAGGTCGACCCCCGGTACCCCCCCCCCCCAAAATTGGGACTATGAGTAACTTTTAAAATGCAGACAAGTTTTTGACACCTGGGCTTCCCAAAGAACCACGAATTACCAGGCCTTTCCACTGCCCCCTCCAGTACTGGGAATTGAACCCTGGACCTTTATACTGAGCTACATCCCCAGGCCTTTTCTTTATTTTTTATTTAGAGACAGGGTCTTGCTAAGGCACAAAGTTGCCAAGGCTGGGCTTGAATTTTCAGTCCTTCTACCTCAGCCTCCTAAAGTGCTGGGATTACAGGTGTGTGCCACCATGCCCGGTTTATCAGACTTTTTTTTTTTTCTTTACAAGACCTAAGCTGAGGCCCTCATCTCAAGAGACAGCATTATATCAGTATCATCAAAACAGAGAAACCGTGTCTTCCAGATTATGAAGTTGACTTCCCACACATGGCGTGGTGTTCTGATTTCCAGTGGCATCTGAGTTTCACATTGCCCCTTGTTACTTGTCTGTTTCTCCTTCCACATGTGCTGACCTTTTTTTTTTTTTATTTCCCTCTGTTTATCATGATTCTCACTGCCTTCTGCACCATACTGTTCAAGGAGATCTGTCGATGGAAGACAGAAATTTTTATTTTAGCATCTGTGTCCATTGGAGGAAAGAAAATAGAGAACACTATTCAATGAAAAGCTGCAAACATGATGGCTTCCTACAATCACCAGAGCCCTCATCACCAGTGGCCACAAAGCTGGTTGCCCTTATACATCAGTGGGGACAGTGCTGTAAAGTGGCACCAGCTGCTATATGACCTCAGGCTCCTAGAGCTCTCTGCCTGGGGAATGGATGAGTCTGGAAGACAGAGACTCTCTCCTTTTGCAAGAGGGAAGTGATTTCCCCAAAGTTACACAGTAGTCAATGGCAAACCAGAGGCTCATTTCTTCTTGTGTTAGTCCCATTTTTCTTATACTTTGTATATTTGAAGGACTGAAAGAAATATGCAGCATCTTTTTAGCTGGGAAAATAAATCATTCAGGTATTCATTACTAAGGGAACAGGAACAGTGTGGAATGGCAAGAGGAAACTGCCCTGCTATGACTGGTGTGAGAAGACGACAGCACACAGAGCACACACTTGACACCATGCTTTCCTTGAACTCCCTAAGGTGCCCTTCCTGCATTCATTTTTCCCTTCTGTGTTGATCTTCACTAGAGAACAGAACTTACAGACAGCTCAGGAATTGCATGTGATTTGTCCTGATTTCCCTGACCCATGGCCCTCGCCCCCAGTTCTTCACAGCTGGCTGTGATGTGGATTAATAAACGAAGGGAGGGCTGATGAACCATGATAGAGAAGATTTGACCAGAGTGTGTGGGAATTGGCATTGATATAAGTAAGTAGAGGCACATTTCCTTTGTTATTTAAGATTGGATATCATTGGTTTCTTCACCATTGCTTGGCTGTCAAACTTACAAGTGTAATGACTTCCTTAAATGACATGGGTTGTATTCCAAGCTCCACAAGGCTTTTTTTCAGCATGTTCAACAATGGCAATTTACTACTAGTATGTAAATCACAGGCAGTCACAATGTTTATCTGGTCTTTTAATTTTCCCAGATTTTTTATACTAAGCATCTGACTGGACAACAAACCAAACCAAACAAAAATATTATCAATTCTATCATCCTAATCTAAGTGAATAGAATCTATGAAAAATGGTCATTTTCATATTAGTTTCTTTGGTCTACTTTTAGCAGTTTTGGTTTCCTACTATAGCACCCCTCTTCCACAAAGCAGTCTTGCTAAAGGACTCTGACTTTGATCATTAAATTTGGCTCCTGGTGAGAACTACCACCGGATGCAGCCAACCGTCCAACTTTTCTACTCGCATCCCTGGGCAGCAGCCTTCTCCAACCTCCAACCTGGAGTTGCATCCCATTCCCATTATAGGGCTGCCAATGGAGGGGACCTCCTTCTAGAACATTCTTTCCTACAGTCCTTGATGTCTATGTGCCTTGTGCACCATCTCCTTTTCCAGGCATGTGCTTATCACTAGGCCAGGCAAATATTGTTGGAGTGTTTCAAACCAAATTGCAAGGCAGTCCAAATCACCTACAGTGTTTAAACACTCATACAGTCCTGACACTGAAGAGCCCTTGAAAGAGGTCAACAATTTCAATAAGAATAAATGTCAGCCAAGGTAGAAATGTTTATCTCCTTTGTTCTCTAATATATTCCCTAGATACGTCTGGAATGCTGTCTTAACAGTACCCAAATGAGTGTCAAGGACACATAGGTACTTGAGAAAACTTTTAGTTTTTTTGCAGTTTATGGAAATGTTGTTGTATTTATTTAAAGTTTTTGTTTGTTTGTGGTGCTGGGGATCAATCCCAGGGCCTCATACATAGTAGGCATGTGCTCTACCATTGACCCACACCCCCACCTCAACATTATGATTTGATATATATAGTGAAATGGTCACTATACTCAAGCAAATTAACATACCCATCATATCACATAGCTACTCACTTTTTATGTGTGTGGCAAGAGCATCTAAAATCAACTCTTTGAGCAAAAATCTCAAATATAGTATTATTAACTATAGTCCTCATGTACATTAGATCCTAGACTATTAATCCTATGTGTTTTGATACTTTATATTCTTTGACCTACATTTTCCCATTTTCTTCCCCTGCCCCATCCTGGCCTTGGCAACCGCTGTTTTATTCTCTGTGTGTGTGTGTATTTGACCATTTTTCCCTCTAGCTTATACATATGAGATTATGTGACATTTTCTTTCTGACTCTGGCTCTGGCTTATATCACTTGGCATAATGTCCACCAGGTTCAACCAAGTCATTGCAAGTGACAGGGTCTTCTTTACAGGCTAATACTCCTGTATGTGTGGGTGCACGCGCACATGTGCATAACATGATTTCTTCACCTATTTGTCCATCGGTAGATCTTTATGTGCAGGTTGTTTCCATATTTTAGTTATTGTAATAATGCTACATAGGATACAGAAGTGCAGACATCTTTGTAAGGCACTGATTTGATTTCTTTTGGGTATAAACTTGTAAGAGAGATTGCTGTATCACATGGTAGTTCTATTTTTAATTTCTTTAGGAACCTCTATTTATTTCCCCACAGTGCCTGCTTCTCATTAGTAATGTGCAAGAGTTCCCTTTTCTAGATATGCTTAACAACACTTGTTATTGCTTATCTTTTTGATAACAACCATCCTAACAGGTATGTGATAATATCTCATTGTGGTTGTGATTTATTAGTCATCATGGATGATAGTGTTTTTGAGGCCATTGTCATATAACTACTGGCCATTTTGATGTCTTCTTTGGAGAAATATCTATTCAAGTGCTTTGGTGTTTTACTTTCATTGAATTGTGTGAATTATTTATACATATTAGATATTAACCCCTTATCAGATACATTTTTGCAAATATATTTTTCCAACATGTAGGGAAAATTTCATTTTAATTTCATTGTTCATTTTCTTTGCTGGGAATATTTTAAGCTTGATATAGTCCTATTTATTTGTTCTTGCTTTTACAACCTTAATTTTTAATGTTATATAAAAAAAAAATTGAAAGCCAATGTCAATGAGCTTTTTCCCCAATATTTTCTTCCAGGAGTCTGATGGTTTCAGATCTTATTGTTTAGATCTTTTGTCCATTTGGAATTATTATTTTTTGTGTATGGCTTAAGGGTCCAATTTCACTCTTCTGCATGTGAAAATCCAATTTTCCTAGCCCCATTCATTGAAGAGATTGCCATTTCCCCATTGCATCTTTTTGGTGACTTTGATGAAAATTAGTTGATTATATAAGTTTAGGTTTACTTCTAGGATCTCTATTTTGTTTTAATGATCTATGTCCCTGATTTTATGACAGATTCATACTGTTTTTTATTATTATAACCTTATGATATTTTAAATCAGTAGTATGATACCTCTGGGGTTTTTTTTTTTTTAAGTGGTTTTGGCTATTTGGAATCTTCTAAGGTTCTGTATGAATTTTACAATTATTTTCACTCTTTCTGGAAGAATGCCATTGGAATCTTGATAGGGATTGCATTGAATCTGTATATTGCTTCTGGTAAAGTAGACATTATACTAGTATTAATTATTCTGATCCATCAACATGGAATATCCTTCCATTTACTGTGTCTTCTTTAATTTCTTTCACCAATGCATCATGGTTTTTGTACAGATATTTCACATCCTTGGTTAAATTTATTCCTAAGTTCCATTTTTATTTTAATTTTTATTTTATTTATATATATATTTTTATGTGGATACCAGGAGTCGACCTCAGGACCTTGCACTTGCCAGCAAGCACTTGTGCCACTGAGTGATACAATTTAAAAAGTTTTGAATAAGTTTATACTCATGTCTAATCAGCACCCATTCATGACATAGAACATTTCCATTGTCAAGGAAATTTCCTTGTGCTTCCTTCCAGTCAATGGGCAACTACTGTTATGATTGTCATTAGTACACATTAAATTCACTTGTTCTTGAACTTATCAAAATAAAATTATTTAGTATGCATGCTTCAACATCTAGCATTTTAAACTCAATTTTTTGGAGATGTATCCATGTTATTGCATGTATTACTAGTTTTTCCTTTTAATTGCTGAGTAGTATTTCATGGCTGAATATTCCACAGTTTGTTCCATTATCTTCTTGATTGACATAAAGCAGCCAAGAACATTCTTTTATATAAATATTTTTGTGAACATACATTTTTATTTCTTTTAGCTAAACACTTAGGAGTTATATAAGCCAGCTTTTTGTCATAGGTATAAAATACCTGACAAACACAATTTAAAAAAGAAAAGCTTTATTTAGGCTTATGGTTTCAGAGTTTTTAGTTCATTGTCAGTGGACTTTAAAACAGAAATGGGCAGAAGGGTATGGTGGAGGAAACCCATGGTAACCAGAAAGTAGAGAGAAAGCATAAAAAGCCAGAGAGAGAGCTAGGGGACAGAAACAAGAATATACTTTCCCGGTGACACCTCCAGGAACTCACCTCCTCCAACCAGGCCCCATCTCCTAGTAGCACTACAGCTATAAGCTCATCAATGGATCAATTTACCAGTTGGGATCCCATGAGCCAACTATCCTCCAAACACCCCACCTCTGTACACATATGCCTTTTAGGGAACATTTCAGATCAAACCATAATATTCTGCCCCAAAGACTCACGTCTAACTCATTGTGAAAAATACATTTAGTCCACCTCTAAGAGTTGCCAAAGTCTTAATAGTTTCACCATTGCTGAAAATTTCAAGTTCAAAGTCTCTGAGACTCAAGGCAAACTCTTCACTGTGAGACCATTTAAAAATCAAAAAGAAAGTTAAATACTTCTAACATACAATGGCACAGGCAAACATTCCCATTCCAAAAGGGATGGACAGGGGATAGAAAGGAATAGTAAGACTAAAATCCAGCAGGGAAAACAGTAAATCCCATAGCACTACCCAGAATCTGGAGCACATGGTGGCAAGATATGAGTTCCAAAGGACTTGGGCAGCCCCGTACCTGTGGCTTTGCTTGTTGCAGCCCACAGGCCCTCTCTCTTGGGCTTGCTCTGCTTGCTGCCTGTAGCTATCCTTGGCAGACATTCTATATTTCTGGTATCTCTAATGTCCTGGGGCCTCCACGGAAGCTTCAGCTTCACTCCCTTAGCTTCACCCTCTCAGCAGTTCCTGGCAGGGACATTTTAGATCAAGCTATAACAGGAGTGAAATTGCTAGATCAGGGCCGGTGAGATGGCTCAGTGGCATAAGCACCTGCCTGGCAAGCGCGAGGTCCTGAGTTCAACTCCTGGTACCCACATATGAAAAAAAAAAAAAGAAAGAAATTGCTGGATCATAGAATAGGGATAATATTGTAAGAACCTGCCAAATCATAGTACATTTTACTGAGCCCTTTAAAGTCCATATAAATTATTATTTCAATTTGAAATGCCCATCAACTATTGTAAAACTAATTTTTCAGGATTTTGCCACATTCTATAAAAGACTCCCCTAATGATGACAATATTTATTCAACAACTGTAATGTTCAACATTATTTATTGATTATGTACTAGGTCGCTTATATTGTACTATTTTCTAAGATTACAAAGAGGAAAACCAGTCTTGTATGCAGGAAGCTCACAGTCTAGGGGAGAAGATAGCTAGTATTGAAGAGTAGTGAAGCGTGCTTAAGATGCTAAGAAGTACGGCTTAGGGGAGGCACCAAGGAGTTAAGCCTTGGTTCAGAGAAGGCCTTGAATGCCACATAAATGCATCTGGACTTTATGCTGGAAACAGTGTAGACCCACTGAATAAGCAGGGATGACATCTGTAGAATGAACTGCCCTCCTACTTTTCCACAGGGATCAGTTGGTCTTTATCACACCACTTGTCTTATTTTCCCCCTTGTTACTGTATTTGCATGTGTTCCTCCTCATCATCTGGTCCACAAGGTAAACCTCATGTCTGACTGATTTCCATGACCCTCAAGGGTATGTACAGAGTACGCACAAGTGCTTTGTGGATACTGGATGCAAATGACCAAACTATGCATCCCTAGAGACTGTCATTACCCGTGGTACACTAGGTGGAGATAGAAGTGGGCTGTTAGCTATCACTGGAACATAAGTTCACTTGACATAATCTGAGAGGAAAATTCTGAAATATAAACACAAAGAAAGGGCAAAAAAACCCATACAAAACTAAGTACCTAAGTTGTTCCAGTCCTAATATTGTTTGTCTCACACCCAGAATCCCATGGAGGTATATCTGGGCTGCTCTGCAGTAAAACCTATCCAGAATTTCCACCTAGTGAACAGCTGGTATTGTTTTCATATGAGAGCAGAAGAAGTTCAGGTATCAAACACTAAAAGCTTGAAAAAAACACACAGAGCGTGGGTAGTAATTATAATGAGGAAAGAACATGATACATCAACAGACAGCCCAACTCTGTATGAAGCCAGAATCCAATGGGAGCATTGTCTGGTTATCTGGACTCTGATGGGGTGGAAAAGTAGGGTTCGGAGGATGCTAAACTGACACAGGTGCTGGGCCCAGCCTGGTTTTCATTGACAAGCATGACCAAATTGTTCTCTCTAGATGTATAAAGTTCCTACAATGTGTCTGGCCCCAAGAAAACAGAAATGAAAAGCCCCGTCCCTGCCTCAGGGGGTTGCAGAAGGGTAGCAGAGACTGACTCGTGAGAGATCCGCACAGGAAATAAGAACAGAGGGTAGGGGCTCCTAACCAAGCCCGAGGGAAATGGGGAGGCTTCTGAGGGGGTGAGCTCTGGTCTTGTGAGATGCTAAGAGAGAGGTGGGAATGAAACAAAGTAACAGATAAGGTTAAGGGCACTCCAGACTGGAGGGACAGGGTAAGCAAGGGCATAGTAAAGTGAGTGCAGGAAAGTCATACGAGCAGTTCCGTGTAGCTCCATAGGGCAGGAGGAGCAAAACAAATGAGGCCAGGCTGGGGATTAGAAAATATCTGTGCATAGAGGCATGTTTGAGGACATTACACAAGTTCACACGTGTCACTTGCAAAACAAGGTGTATCCATCAGTAAACCTGTTCATAGGGCTGCGAGTGTGGGCATATTTAGCAACAGAAACAAACTGCCAAGATCAACAGTTTACATGCAGGAAGAATTTTGTTGCTTTAATTTAAACTCATGTAGAGAATAAGTACTGAGTGCCAGGCACTGGAAGCCCCTCGGTGAGTACAATACTGTCCCAGGTGAACCTTCTGTAGTTAACCGGTGAATGAATAAGTAAATGATCAGTTCAAGCTGCTGTCCAAGGAGCTTGCAGTCTAGTGGGAAAGTCAGAGAGGAGGTGGATTATAATAACATTAAATGGTTACCATTAGGATGGAACAGAGAATTCATCCTAAAAAATGCTTGTAAGAGCCAGGCAAGTGGAACAAGTACATGAAGAGATCTCCAGGTGTAAGACAATCAGGAGTAGTGGGGACTAGAGCAAGTGTGTCCATTCTAAGGGGGAAGCAACTGCTAGTCAACTCGAGGCAAATCAGGCCTAAAACAGAAATTTGTATTTTTCATGAAGTAAAAATGTCACTGTCTAAATGCATTGCTCCCATATGCCCAGACTGGCATGCATGACCAAACTGGCACCAACACCGAAGGGACAGCATGGAAGGTGCATTTTTTGCTAAACCACAAGGCCTGAAAAGCTGCCTTTTAGGATGAACATGGCATGGGACTCAGTGACCTCTATAATCAAAGGGGGACAGCACAGCCCTCCTAGATAAGAGGGCAAACAGCATCAGGTGCTGCCAGCAGCTAGGACCCTACCTCCCAGCAGCAGGCTCCTGTCACTTTCAGGCTCATCTCTGGCCTTCTTAAGTCTGGACCAGGCTCCAGGGCAGCTCTTCCCTCAGACTGTCACAACCTGTGTGGCAGTTGCTAATTCCCTGGCCACAGGAATCTGTTTGGGGCTGTTTGTCCTGCAGAAGGAAACAGAAGACTGCAGTGTGTTGGAATCCTACCCCTCCTCCCACACTGCTGCCACCCCCACTGCATGAAAGCTGCTGAGCAAACAGAGAAATCAAAGATGATTATGTGCTGCTGGCAGCCCGCGTGCTTCCGCTTGGGCCCTGGCTCTCTGCCAAACTGTTATGTAAGCCACAGCCCCATCAGGCCCTGGCCCAAACAGAGATGCTATTGACAGCCCTTCCGCAACCTGCTCATCACCTGCAGCTTTCCTGAAACTCTGCCTCACCTGGAACAGACCTGCCGTAGAGGGCTGCTGGCAGCCAACAGCTGCTTTTTCATTAGCTGTGGGATTTCTCTCTCTCCATTCCCTTCCATCACAGAGATATGGGTGGGTCAGTACCAGGAGTTTACTTTGGTTGGATTCCAAATGACTAAGGCATTTTATGTTGAAAAACTTCATTTGACAATCCAGGGGAGATGGTTGTTTTTCACCCTAAGTGAATAATTCACTTTGGCTGTTTAGATACCAGAGCTGAACGAGTAACCCTTGGATCCCGAGGTGACCTCCTGTCCAGAAGGGGCCTGCCCATGCTGCTCCGGTAACCAATACTTATTTCTATTTAGGGATTCTGGGCATGTCCTTCAGCCCTAAACTATCTCAAATGGACTTTTAAGTGCTGTTCTCCTGGTGTGTTAGGGACTTGGGTAAATGAGCTGAACTCTGAGGGCTTTAGTTTTTCTTTCGGCATCACAGGGCTAGCAATGCACAATGGCTCCTACGACAGGTGCACTAAAGTGTTCAAATTTTAATATCATCATTTTGGCACTCTTGTGACCACATTCGAGGTGAGGTCTGGCTTTCCCGTGTTGACAATGCTCAGGAGTTTACATGTGCACATATAATCAACACAGGGTTTCCAATATTCCCCCTTTTGCAGTCTTCACTGGCCTCAACTCTTGTTGAGGGTCTCAGATTTCAAGTTAACAGCGGCCTGAACCTAGCAGTCAGTTGAAACCTGATTGTAGCTATAGCTTGTAGGCTACATGTGATCTTGTACAGTAGCCTAAACCTTGCCAAGTCTTTGAAACCTCATTTTCCTACATCACTTTAGATATACATAAAGTCTCTAAGGGAGCCAATTCTAGCTTTGAAGAATGGCTGGCCATCTCCATCTCTCCCTTGTTCCATCATGGAAAGGGTGAGCATAAAACCCTTCCATGGTTGGTGAGATTGCCCCAGGAGTGAGAAGTTGGACTTAAATCTCAGAGCTCAGCCCCCTCCCCTGGTATTCACCCTTTCTGCATTAACCCTGGAATGGGAGGGGCCCTCACAAGCCAAGATGTTTGGGTTGTTGTTGAATTCTTTCTCATTCTTGATGACCAAAGTGTCAAATCTAGTAACTGATGCAGATACATCTGTCTGGATAGATGCCCAGCAAGTTCATATTCTTTGTACAGGCATTATGAAAAAGCAAAAAAGGAATTGCTTCTTCTAGCTTCCAATCCATGGTATAACTGACCAAGAGGCCTCTAAATCCAGATAAGAGAAGCAATATGGCAGAGAGAGAGAACAAATCCTCAGTACCTTGTGAATTATTTTTATCAAGTGCTGTACGCACTGTAACCACTTCATGAAAGTAAGAAACTGCCCTCCGTGGTCTACATCTAAATTGGAGAACCAACCTCGGATCCCAACCCCCTTCTTTTTCAAGGAACTTTGCTTTTCACTGTGGTTCAAGATGACCTTTGGCTGGGAAACAAAATGTGGGGCTGAATTCAGTAAAACTTGGGTTCTTCGATTCTTCCCAACACTCTGGGTCTAGAGGGATAAAAATGCCTGCTCCTAGACTTCAGTAGCCTCTGTAAGGAGGCTCAACCAGCCCCTGCGGGCTTTCTGGGTAATAATTCCACTCACATTGATCAGCCTTTCTGCATTGGTGCCTAAGGAAAAGGAGTGATTGGGATGGGACCCTGGGAGCCAAGTCTTTTTGAGGATGTTTCCCCTCTGCCTTCCAAGGGTTGCTGGCCTCCTGCCGGGCTATACAGCCTCAGACAGGGGTCTCCCTTCTTGGATTACAGGCCTCCTTCTGGAGAAAGCAGATGAGAGTAGAATGAAGTTAAGTAATTTTAATTAAAGCAAGTGGATTCTTCATGAAACATGCTCCCATTAACCTGGGTGGTGGGGCAAAACCTGGAGCAGGCAGATAACAGGGAAAAGTAGCCCAATTAAAATACAGAGGCTACATCAACTTCCAAAATGGGCATAACTAGAATAGGAGGTTTCGCACGAGAGAACGCTTTCATGTGCCCGAGAATGAAGGAGAAAAAGACTGGCCATCTACCAGTCTGAATTCACGACATCAGCCTTTTTTTAACTCCAGGCATTACCGCAATTCAACAACTCTTGAGAGAGGGACAGAGGAGTCTGAGTCAGGAATTTATAGTTGAAAAGACTGTAATTCCTAGAGATATGAATAACAGAATTGAACGTATAGGACACATAATTTTTGTCAATCATGCACTGTGTGTAAAATTAAAAAATAAGCATACTGACTTATGTGTCTATGTCTATGTATCTTAAGGTTTAGAGATACACAAACATTACAGCATATAGCTTGGGAACCTCTGTATTAACTTTAATCATTAGTACAAGTTATACCTTGGTGAGTCACTGCTTTGAAACTTGTCCAATTTCTTATAGGATGCATTTAGATGCAAAAATTTTGTCCTGGTACTCATTGTTTCTGGTCATCATCCCATCTCTCTGAACCAAATAATGACATGTACAGAGCTACCATTGTAACCACTGCTTAGTTTATCCAAGTCATCATCATCATATGCACAGTAAACAGTTTCTGGAAGAGTTTTAAAGAGTAAATTCTCGAGTACATATGTGGCTTTGTAGAACAAATTTTTAAAATAAAATTTATTTTTTACATGAACTTTAGATTTGTGGAAACATTGCAAAGACTGCATAGAGATCCACTTATTTCCTGTTTGATTTTCTCTATCTGTAACATCTTGTATGAGTGTGGTGCACTTGTTATAATTAACAAATCAATTTTGATGGCTTATGATTAATTTAAACCCATCCTTTAGAGAATGGGGATTCTTTACAGAAAAAAAAGTGGTATTAAAATTCCTCTGAGATGTCTGAATTCATGCTCCCCTGTGTCAGAGGCCTTTGCTTTGGAACACTCCCTAGCTGCTGCTCTCCTGGGCTGTTTCTTCAAGGGGAAAAAGTTCTCTGATCTGAAACCTTGCTTGTCCATTGTGAAGCAGCTGCCATATAACCTACACGCCTTTATTTCAAAAGCATTTTGTAATAGCAGTGCAGTGAACTGCCTAAGAGTAGAGATTTTGGAATCAAATAGAATCCCAATTTTGCTTGTGAACTGGCCCCCATTTTGTCATCAGCAAGATGGAAATAATAATAATAATAACAATACCTTCCTCATCAATTTGTTTTGAGGATTGAAAAATAATTTCAAAAAGCACTTAACACAGTTCTGGCATGTAATTGTTCGATAATGGTAGTGATCATTCAGCTTAAGGGCTGAGGCCCTGGTGGAAACAGCCATGCACACAACAGGCTAGTCAATGAGTATCTAGATCAATTTGGTGAAAAAATAGCTTTTCCAACAAATATCAGTTTCAAAGGTCAGAAGGGAGAGAATAGTTGTATAAGCATAAACTTAATTGCCTGAAGAATTCTCTTCAAATTAGAAAAACAAAGCAATTATGGAGACTACTGATGTGAAAACCTACAAGGAATCACTCACAGGCTATTCCTGCTTTACTCTTCTGAGTAAAGGATTAAAATACCGGTGAATGAGCAGCAGCTGTCTCCACTGAAGGCACTGTTGAGGAAGAAGTAACATCTCAGGGCTAATTGGGAATATTACAGAGATCTGCCCCGTGGCCTGCCTTTTTTTGCACCTCCCATCTCATTCCATCTTCCAATACTGCAGGCATGAGGACCTACTGCAATGTGTCAGACATGCAGGACTGCTTGGATGGCCATGCCCTCCCATGCACCACTCCAGCCTGGGTGCACCCCTGCACCTTCACCTGGCTGGCACAGTCGCTAAGACTGAGCTCAGGCATGACCACCTCTGGAAAGCCTTTCCCATCACTGCTGTTCCAGCCTTCATCCTCATCGCATAGAACCCACTTTATCACCTCTCTCCTTTATTCTGTTGTGAGTACCACTGGTACACAGGTCTAGCATAGGCCCCAGAACATGAGTGCACAAAAATTGTTAGCACCAATTCTTTGGTCATCCATAAGCCCCAAGGATGTGTCTGGCTCTCTAAAACCCTAAAAACAGAAGTCCAAAGCACAAAGGAGAAAATTCTAAAGAATGTAAGTAAATCCATTGTTGGATTAAACTGTAACAAATTATTTTGGACAATGGTTTTCAGGGTTCAGTGTATGAAACTGTTTTCTGTTGGTAGATTTTCACAAGTCAATGACAATTCTTTTTTAAAATGTGCCACCTGTCCCACGAGTGTGCTGTATACTGTAAGCATAGTCCCCAGGCTGAGAATGGTCTCAGAGGGAGGTTCCCTGCAGCCTGCTCCCTTCGACTTTCCCAGGACAGGTCCTTCATCTGCTCTTCCTAAAAATGGAGGCCATTCTGATTAGTACAGCTGAGGAAACACAAAAAAAGCACTTTCTTTGAGGTTAGACAGCTATTCAGTTTTGAAGGTGGGATCTAGGCCCATTTGTCTGACTCCAGAGTATCTAACCACTGAATTCTTCAGAAAACGGCATCTATTCATGTTGTAGTCTTGGTGGCAGGAAGGACAGAATCTTCTAGTATAAGGCTAGGCTACCAAGTCAGGTCTATTTTACACATACACATATCCCAGCCTGGGGCTTGCCAGTGCCCTTTCATCACTCAGAAAGTAGTTTACATTACATTATTGTGTTCCCTCGTTGTTCTGTGAATCCTTTTGATGCTGGGTAGGAAGACAGGATTCCAGGGTGGATAAACAAGGATCTTTATACCTTATCATATTGTAATTTACCCCATAGCAGGATCCACTCTGTATGGAGGATTGCAATGGAATTCCCAGTAGTAGGAATAGTGCTACAGGTACGATAGCTCTAAAATGGACTTCAAAATCTCTTCAGATAGATAAGTTGGACAAGAACGTTGTATCTATTTAAGTAGATAAGTAAGTCATTTCTGGTGTTTGAGAATTATTTTTAATATATAAGGTTGGTATAATTTTATTGTTTTCTTGGCAAGAAATTTAGTCTTGTAGAAAACATTCACTATATACGACATTATAACTCTGGTTAAATTTTTAGCATGCCATGATTTATAACTCAATGCAGACCTGTACCTGCCTCTGTGGTATAGATTCCTGTGCAGAGAGCCCCTGGGCTCAGCGGCTAAGGATGCTCTGGGCATGGTTCTACGCCCAGCTCTGAGCAGTGGCTTCCTGCCCCTGGGAACCACTGAGCCATCTAGCTGTGTTGAGAAAGGTGCTCCGTGATTCTCCTGAGCATCTGCACTGAGGACGACATTATTTTTCTCACAGTAATCATCTTGGCTTACAACATTTTTTCCCTTCAAAGTGTTGCACTAGCACTGAAGTCAAATATGAGTGGATTCAGAAATAAAAGCAGAGATGGACATAGAAGCAGAAGGCAGATCCATGCTCATTCACTGCCTTCTACAGCTATCACCCCAGAGCAAGTACAGCCTTGCCTTTCCCTCCCTGGGAGATTTTTCTGTGGCTTGGCACAAGACGACAACCTTGGAGGGAGAGGAAAGTCTATGGATGTGGTCGCCTTTTCTCCTCTAAGGCAACTAGTGCCTTGTTTTTCTGTGAGCTGCCACTGTGGGAAAATTGCAAGAGTGTAAAGTTTCCCTCTTTGTCCCCGGCGCACTTCATTTACCAGCAAGCCAAGCTGGGAACAGAGCCGCCTCTCACACAGCCCGTGAATGACTCCATTTTCTCAGGGCAGCTCTGCCTGCCCATTGTCTGACTGTCATGGCCTCTTGTGTAGGTGTTCCCTGCAGCCCAGGCTGTTATGTAATGCCTGCACAGGGAACATTGCGTGAGAGCAAGAGAGATCAGAGAGAGGAAAAACCCAGAGGGTAACCAAGACCCAGAAGTCTTCCTGGAGAAGACAAAGAAAATGCTAGCCATTTGTCATCTCTTTTCCCCTGGCTGCTTTGCCTGAGTGATACACATTGATTACTGGCATGCAAAGTCCTGTGGCTGGCTTAAGTGAACCCTTCTGTTTATATCTCTCAGACAAGACATGCTGTACCCACATGTCAGTGCAGCTGCCACCATGTCCTCCCTCAAGACTGACAAGAAATCCTCCCCTCTCCTAAGGCTTAGGTGGGAAGGACTGTGCCCTTCCTTCAGCCCACTCCTTCTTCCTCTCTCCTACTACCTCATGGGCTCAGTGAGTCTCTAAATCCTGCTTAGAACAGTATACTCATCCCTTGCGCTTGCCTATGGCAACTTTCAGGTTGTCTTGACTTTCCTTCAAATTCATAGTTAAGAGCTGTTGATAAATGGAGGCATTGTCCCGCACACCTGCACCTCCTGGATGCTGTGTTCTGGGCTTCAGTGTTCCCCATCACCCCTTTTGGTCACACCGCCAATACTGTGGGATGAAAGGAAGTGAGGTGATACCTATTGTCTGTCTCTGCCCCAGGGTTTCCCCAAGATTTTTCTGCAGAGTGCTACCCCTGGTGCCATATGATAAGATTTTATGACAAGAAAAACAGTATTCCACGTCCAGACACTTGGTGAGTAGAGAATGAGGTTCTGATAGGTATATGAAGTTTCTAAAAATCTCACCTTACTCTTGGAAGGTCACAGGCATGAAATGTCTGCAGTAGAGAAACCTGTATCACTTGCATGTGACACTTCTCAACTTACTTGATGGTTCCTCCTCAAGCTCCATGAAAACACTTTGCTGATATTTTTCATGATTTAATTCGTGGTTCACAGCTCTATTTGGGGTCGTCAATAAATACGTTAAATTAAGGTGAAGTAAATTTAATTGAATCTTCTTTCTAAATCATACCTATTAACCCCACAGAACTAGTGTCCCGTACTTTGGCAAGTGCTGGTTTGTACCAATCATTAATTCCATCAATGAAAAGAGGACACATGCTTTTGGCAGGTGGATGGACCAGAACCCCGAGACCCAGGACAGCTGGCCCTGGGTGCATAGGGGCACACATGCATTTGGAGGGTGGAATAATCAGCGAGACCAGCAACATGGAAGTGTCTGAAGCAGCAGCGAGGAGCCAGCAGCTGGGCTCCGGAGAACTCCACCAACAGAAGACCAGCCCCAGCCCCCACATCCAGAGGCCAAGATCAGCTCTGTACCCAGCACAATTTCCATGGCAAACGTGGCTGGAGTACACAGCACATTTCTGGGATCTGACATGGACACTATCACAGAACTGTAAACACCAGAAGTATTTTACTACTTTTATTCTCCCTTGTTTGTCTGACCGGCTACCCCTTTCCTGTCTGGTTGGATGTCCTCTTGTTTTGCTTTGTATTGTGTGGTTATTTTTGTTTTTGGGTTTTTTCTTTCTTTCCTCTCTTTCTCTTGTCTCCTTTTTCTTTTCTTTCTTTTGTTCTTTTCTTTTCCATCCTCCTCTTCCTTCTTTTTTTCAGTTTAGGCTTCTTACCTTTCTTTTTTATTTTCTATTTCATTCTTTCCCTCCTGTGTCCTCCAGTTTCCCAAAACTTGGGTTTCTATGGCAAGCAGAAACATCAAAATGACACCAAGGATTTGGAGGCAGTCAACAGCTTTATTTCATACTGGTGGTCCTGACCAGGCTCGCTCCCAACAACAAAGAAAGCCAGGCCCCACCCTCTGGTGGTCTGGGGTTTTTACAGGCTTTTACAGGCAGGGAGTACAGAATCAGAATGTGTGGGTTTTCATATGGCAGGGCAGGTCCTGTGACTTTGGGGAACAAGTAGGTTGAACAGAAAATGGAAACATAGTACCCAAGATGTCAGGGTGGATGAAGAACCAGGAAGTGAATTGCAGGCATCCATGAACAAGTGAGGAGGCCATATTATATGGGACAGGTTGAAAAAATAAAAATAGAATAAAAGGGGCTTTTCCGCTTTAGGGTGATCATCCTTTCACCTCCAGTCTTGACTCTACTATATTTGACTTCATTCATCACTTTATCCTGTTCCCTACCCATCTCAAACTCCCCACCTCCACAGAAGGGTAAAATCACTCCACTAAGGGGAAAATCACTGCATGCAAGTACATGGTATATGTTTGATTTTGTTGTATAACTTTAAAGTTTGCTCCTGTGGTTGGAGGTAGCAGGTTAATGGTTACCATAGTTTGTCAGTAGTTAAACTGTACTTGAAACTATTGTTATTACTAACTCTACTACTTTAGTCAGGATGTCATACATGTTATAATCACTTTTTCTCCCCTGTATGATAACACTGTGATTGTATGGGTTCATACTCATCACCACAGCCCAGTACCAAAGGAATGGGAGCTGAGCCAAATAGTAACTGTGCATCCTTTACAAATTGGGAAGATAGGTTCTTGGAATAGCTATAAGGAACCACCTACATCTAGAGAACATCCCCGAAGAACAGACATCTCCTAGGGAAGCCTCAATACTAGTGATAAAGCTATCTAGCATAAGAAATTGGCAAGCATCAACATAGAAAACAAAATACAATAAAAAAGAGACAATAGAAAATGACAAGACACAGAAGCAAAATGCAACCCCAGACTCCCTGCCCACCCAAGACAAGCCCAGAACACAATAAGATAGATGAAATTGGAAGCCAAACACTGGAACTTTCTAAAATGATAGGAACAGAAGTGAAAAACAAGTGAAAAAGGCTACAGAGAAAATAATCTCTCATGTACAAAATTAAATGATGCTTAAAATCAAAGATATTAGAGAGGATAAGACAGATAAAAGAATATAAAAGTTTAGAAAAATGATGGAAACAAAAAATGCCCAACATAGGAAAGAAATGAAATCCATGAAACAGATCCAAACAGAAATTCAAGAGATTAAAACCTCCATTGAAAGTATGTGCAACAGGTTGAATGAAAGAGAACATAGAATTTCAGATCTTGAAGACAAAATTGCAGCTAATCATCATGAAAATAAAGATATCTTAAAAATACCAAGAGACCATGAAAAATCAATCTAACAGCTACAAGATGAAGAAAGAAGTATAATGTAAGATTGATTGGGTTAATAAGAAAGCTAGAGACAGTGCAAATGCCATAAAAACTTCACAGAAATAATGGAAGAATACTTCCCAAGTGAATATAAAGAATTTGACATACAAATAAATGAAGCACATAGAACTCCAAAGAACCATGAATGAAATAAAACTACACCAAGACATATAATAATCAAGATTCCAGAAATTCAGCACAAGAACAGAATATTAAAAACTGTAGAGAAAAGAAACGGATCACCTACAAAGGAAAGCCCATCAGGATCACAGCAGACTTCTCAACACAAACCCTCAGGTCAAGAAGAACTTAGAGTGAAGTATTTCAAGTCCTGAAAGAAAACAACTTCCAACCCAGATTGATGTACCCTGCAAAACTATCTTTCAAAATTAATGCAGAATTAAGACACTTCCATGACAAAGAACAACTGAAGAAATTCATGACCACAAAACTAACCCTACAAAGAGTACTGAAGATATTTTAGACAGAGATAAAAATGACCATAATTCCAAGAACAACAACAGAAAGAAACCACCAGGCAGGGAAAGCAATATAACAGAGGGGAAAAGCATGGAACCAACAACAAGAAAATACCATGACAAAGATAAGCCAATACATATCAGTTATAACCATCAATGTAAATGGTTTCAATTCACCAATCAAAAGAAACAGACTGGCAGAATGGATTAAGAAACAAGATCCAACAATATGCTGTGTACAAGAAACACATTTAACTCAAAAAGAAATTCATAGACTGAAAGTCAAAGGAAGGAAAACAATCTTCTGTGCAACAGGAACCCACAAAAAAGCAGGGGTAGCTATTCTGTTTGCAGACAATGGAACTTCAAACCAAGACTGATCACAAGAGATAAAGAAGGTCACTAGATACTTGTTAGGGGAAAACTTCAAGAGGAAGAGATAAGAATCATAAATAGATATGCACCAAATATGGGAGCACCCAAATATATATGATAATTTTTAATATATATAAATAATCAAATAAGCAATAATGCAATTGTAACAGGAGACCTTAATACCCCATTGTCACAAAGACATAGATCAACTAGACAAAAAATCAGTCAAGAAATATCAGAACTGAACCAAAACTGTGAGCAAATGGACTTAGTAGATGTTCTCAGAGTGTCCCACCCAACATCATCAGAATACACATTCTTCTCAGCTACACATGGGACATTCTCTAAAATAGACCATATACTAACCCACAGAACATGCTTAAGTAAATGCAAAGGAACTGAAATTATCCCATGCATATTATCTGACCATAGTGCAGTGAAGTTGGAAGTTAATGGCAAAAGAAACCACAAAAACTCCATAAACACATGGAAATTAAATAACACCCTCCAAAACAACCAATGGGTCACAGATGAAATTAAAGAAGAAATTAAACAATATCTACAACTAAACGAGAATGCAGATGCAACATACCAGAACTTATGGGACACAATGAAAGCAGTCCTAAGAGGGAAATTTATAGCAGTGAATTCTCACAACAGGGAAACAGAATGAGCACAAATAAACAACCTAATGTTGCACCTCAAGCTTCTAGAAAAAGAAGAGCAACACAATCCCAAAGCCCATATGAGGGAGGAAATAATAAAGATCAGAGCAGAAATTAACACAATGGAGACCAAGAAAACAATATAAAGAATTAATGAATTGAAGAGTTGGTTCTTTGAAAGAATAAATGAAATTGATTAACCCTTAGACAACCTTAACAAAAAAAAAAAAAAAAAAAGGAAAGAAAAGACTCAAATTCACACATTGAGGAATGAAAAGGGTAAAATCACTATGGATCCTGTGGAAATTAAGAAGATCATCAGTACCTACTTCAAAAATCTTTACTTTCATAGGATGGAAGACACAGAAGAAATGGATAGATTCCTAGATACATATGAATTACCACAGCTGAATCAGGAAGATACAAAAAAATTCTGAATAACACAATACCAGTTAATGAGATTGAAAATGTAATTAAAAACTTACCAACAAAGAAAAGCCCAGTCCAGGTGGATTCACTGCTGAATTCTACAAGAGATTTAGAGAAGATTTAATGTCAGTACTCCTCAAACTCTTTAATGAAATTGAAAGGGAAGCAACACCTCCTAACTCATTCCTGGAGGCAAGCATTACCCTAATAACAAAACCAGAGAAAGACCCAACCAAAAAAGGAACTACAGGCTAATCTCCCTAATGAACATAGAGGCATCATAAATCAACACAGATAAACATAGCTGTATCCTCATTAATATATTAGCAAACAGAATGCACCAAATAGTCAAGAAGATTATACATCATGACCAAGTGGGATTCATCCCAGGAATGCAAGGATGGTTCAACATATGCAAATCAACAAATGTAATACTCCATATCAACAAAGCCAAAGATAAAAATCACTTGATTATCTCAATAGATACAGAAAAAGCTTTTGACAAAGTCCCACTCTCATTCATGGTAAGAAAAAAAAAAACCCTACAGAAAATTGGAAGAGATGGTCTTTACTTCAATTTGAAAGAAATCCATCTATGACAAATGAACAGCCAGCATCATACTAAATGGACGAAAACTGAAAGCTTTTACTCTAAAATCAGGAACAAGACAAGGATGTCCACTATCACCACTCCTATTCAATAGGTCTGGAAACATTAGCCAGAACAATTAGACAAGAGAGAGAAATAAAAGGAATAAGGATAGGAAAGGAAGAATTTAAATTATTGTTATTCACAGATGACATGATACTGTACATAGAAGACCCCAAAAAGTCCACCAAAAGACTTCTAGATTTAATAAGCAAATTCAGTAGCATAGCTGGATACAAAGTCAAGACTCAAAAATCAATAGCCTTCTTTTTTTTTTTTTTTTTTTTTTTTTTGTGGGTACCGGGGGGTCGACCTCAGGACCTCGTGCGCCAACAGGCGCCCGTGCCGCTGAGCGATATCACCGGCCCCTTTTTCGTATGTGGGATCTGGGAGTCGAACTCGGGCCCTCGCGCTTGCAAGGCAGGCGCTTATGCCGCTGAGCCATCTCACCGGCCCTAGCCTTCTTGTACACAAACAACTCAGTGAGAGAGAAATTAGGGAAACCGCACCCTTCACAATAGCATCAAGAAAATGAAATAATTAGGAATCAATCTAACAAAAGAAGTAGAAGATCTACACAGTGAAAATTACAGTACTCTGTAAAAGGAGATAGAAGAGGATATCAGAAAATGGAAAGATATCCCTTGCTCATGGATAAGAAGAATCAACATAGTGAAAATGGCGATACTCCCAAAATTGTTATACAGATTTAATGCAATCCCAAGCAAAATACTATTAGCAGGGGTGGGGACACAACTCAGCAGCATAACGCCTGCCTGGCAAGTGTGAGGTCCTGAGTTCAATTCCCAGTACAAAAAAAAAAAAGTATCATTAGCATACCTCACAGAACTACAGAAAACATTCCTAAAATTCATTTTGAACCAGAAGAGACCTAGAATAGCAAAGGCAATCCTGGGCAACAAATGCAAGGCAGGAGGCATCATAATCCTTGACTTGAAATTATACTACAAAGCTACTGTGATAAAATCAGCAGCATATGGGCAAAAAAACAGACCTGAGGACCAGTGGAACATATTAGAAGATGCAGACACAACTACAAACACAGTCAGCCACCTTACCTTTGACAAAGGGGCCAAACATGTTCACTGGAAGAAAGATAGCCTCTTTAATAAATGGTGCTGGAAAAACTGGCTCTCTACATGCTGAAGAATAAACTAGACCCATGTCTACCACCGTGCACTAAACTAAAGTCAAAATGGATCAAAAATATAAATATTAAAAGAAACACTGAATCTACTAGAAGTGAAAGTAGATAGAAATCTTGAAGACATAGAGGTAGGCAGAGACTTCATGAATAAAACCCAAACTGCATGGGAAACACTTCAAAGAATCAACAACTGGGATCTCTTCTTACTAAGAAGTTTTGCATATCAAAAGAAATCAACAATAGAGTGAAAAGACAACTCACAGATTAGGAAAAAATTTTAGCCAACTGTCTGTCAGACAAAGGGCTTATATCTAGAACATATAAAGAACTGAAAAAAATCAGACCCCCCAAATTCAAAGAGCCAATCCAAAAACGGGCATCAGAGATGAATACATACTTCTCAGATGAAGAAATACAAATACCAAATAAATATATGAAAAACTGTTCAACATCATCAGTCGTTTGAGAGATGCAAATTAAAACAACACTGAGATTCCATCTCACCCCAGAAAGAATGGCTATCATCAAGAAATCAACCAATAACAAATGCTGGGGGGGCTGTGGGGAAAAAGGAACCCTTCTCCACTGTTGGTGGGAGTGTAGACTGGTGCAACCACTGTGGAAATCAGTGTGGAGATTCATCAAAAAACTAGAATTGAAGCTCCCATTTGACCCAGCTATTCCCCTTCTGGGTATCTTCCCAGAAGAATTAAAAACATCACAGCACAGAGATATATGTGCACCCATGTTTATAGCAGCACAATTTGTAATAGTTAAATCTTGGAAACAACCCAAATGCCCATCAACCGAGGAATGGATAAAAATATGTGGTATTTTTATACAATGGAGTACTACTAGGCTATAAAGAAGGATAAACTTGAGACTTTTATAGGTAAATGGATGCAACTTGAGACCATACTCATAAGTGAAATAAATCAGACTCACATGTGTAAACATCGTATCATCTCCATAGTGTAAGAAGCTGAAAGAGTAAATAAGATCCAAAATGCACAATAGATATTAGGAAATGGGAAGAAACTGTTCAAAAGGAAAGAGAAGCTGGGATGCAGGAAAGGAGAAAAGAAGGAAGGGAAAAGAAAAAAAATATATATATATACACAAGGTAGTTAAGATAGCTATACTATTAATTTCTACAAGTCTATTGAAAAGAAAGGTTTGTGCTTATATTGTTTGATCAGTTTTTCATGCCTATATCTTATATTCTGAGCAACTACTTTGAAGATAACAATACACAATGTACTAACCATTGCTACTCTCCTACTATCTTGTTTTGAAATTTTGTATCTTTTTTTGTTTGTTTTTTCTCTTTAAAAAGAAAGAGAGGAACATTAGCACGAGGAGATCCCAGATGAAGACTTTCTGGTCCTTACACAAAAACAGACTGTATGAGTTGGCTCAGACCACCCCCATTAATGTGGCCAGCCCGCCCATGAGCCCTTCCACAGGAAAGCTGGTATTTGCCTGTCTCCGGGACTCACACAGACCACTTTCTGACCATGCCCCAGCCACTCTGCTTTGCTCACCCGATTCTTTGATTATTTGGCTTTGGGGCTGTTTCATAATAGTTTCCTCTGACACTCCTTGCTATAAAAATTCCTTTTGAAAAGTCCAAACAAATGAAATAATACAAAAAATCTTATGACTAAGGTTTTGGTGTCTGGAAAACTGTGGTTTGGATGCAAATTCTGCTATTTTCTAATGTGAATTTTTTAGAAACTTCATTCTCTACCTATCAGAACCTCATTCTCTACTCTGTAAAATGAGGATGGTAATACTTGCATTATAGTAACTGTGGGGATTAAATGAGCGTGTGAAGCTTTATTTAGCACAGGGTCAGGTGTTTGGCCAATGCCTGGCACATGGTTGCTATCATTACCGTTGCCCCTGCCCCCTGGCCTCAGCCTGTGCACTATCTTGATTTGGGCCCCTGCCCACCTCCAGGTGAGCCTCTTTTCTCCTCTTTTCTCCCTCTACTGGATCAGCCCCGTGAGACATTTCCTCTGCCTCTGGGGCCTTCTCTTATCTGTGCTCTTTTTGCTGCAGCTTCAGTAGCCTTTTAGATTCACCTCTTCACCACTTCATATGTCTTCTTAGTGCCCCACGAAAGAGAGTAACCCTTCTTCACTAGAGTTCTTTATATTTTACATAGTCCTTTCTAGTATCTATTTTAATCCTATGACAATGCTCTGAAAACTGAGTTATATTTAAAGATATGGTGGGAGGGCCACTTTGTGGCTGGTTTGATGTAGCACAATCAAGGTCCAGGGGTGGATTTGAACACAAGTTTGGCTTTGGATGCAGCACTCTCCTCACCACAGCTGCCACCTTGGTAACTGTGAAGCAAATTGAGGGGTGGGGAGAAACCATCTTCTGGGCTTCTTGGGATCTGCCATTTCCATTCCTTTCTACCTCCACTTATGATTCTGGACAGCAATAGAGAACTAGAGAAGAAGGGCTTAGGGGAAAGCAGGAGATTGGGGAGAAAAGAGGAAGGCAGAGCAACTGATCCTCTCTCTAGCTGGTTATCCCAGACTCTTGTCCTGCTCCCTGACCCAAGGGTTCCCAGACTCCCCTTTCCAGGGCAGTGGATGATGGGATGTCTATGTCTATGTTCAGTAACAACAAACAAAGATTTCAATAAAACTTGCAGAAAATTTTGATTATCACCCTTGAAAATATAGTGTAAAAAATATGTTACATTTTCAATACCTCAAAACCCTCTAGGAAGGCTTGTTTGGTCCTTGTTCTATTAAGAATGGACACACACAAACTACACACACACACACACACACACACACACACACAAAAACATGTACCACACACCCATGCACACAAGTATCATTTTGGCACTGAAATAAAGAAATGACCAATAGTGGTCTTCCTTTCTAGAACATTTCTTTACATCACATCCTACAACAAATGTATGAAAACCAGTGACAAATTCTAGATCATATAAGGATCAAGGATGCCTTTGTTTTTCCAAGTCACAGAGCTTGTAGATGTGAGTTACTGTGAAGGAGTAAAACATGGACCAGAGCAGGAGGCATTCAAAAGTCACAGTAATCATAGGGCAGCACCATGGACAGTCACTCACTTGTCTTCTGATGGCCTGGGCCTGACCTTTCTCTGTGGAAAGAATCACGCACAATGAAAAGCAAGGCTTTCACTTTCTTCTGTTGGGTAGTGAACATAGTTTTTGGAATAATCAGTAATGATCATGACTTGCACTGTGGTATGACTATACCATGCCTCTCTTCCTTTTAGAGGAACTTATTCTTTAATTTTTCTTTCTCCAGCCTCCCAAGAGACCTGAAAAAGTATATTTCCTGTATTATTTTCACACAGTAGCCTTACTACAGAGTTGAAATTCCTCAGACTTGCCATTTCACTCTGCCATCCAAAGGCACATCTAGAATCTCAAATTTCCTTTTTTTCCCCCTTTATCAGAAAAGGCTCAGTAGGTGTCATCAATTGGAGCTGCCCTGAAGCTACATGACAGATATAGGAGTGAAAGTGTCTTCCGAGGATTTGAGCTGACAGCCTTTATCTGTTAGTTGGGTGGCAAGATGCAAAACTAGAGTTGGAAATCTCCACATGGCCTTTCCAGCATGCAGCTTGAGGATAGATGAACTTCTTACAGAACAGCTCAGTGTTCCCAAAGTATGGGCTGCCTCTTACAAGCTAACTTCAGGAGTTACTCTTGTCATTTCCATCATGTTATACCCATCCAGGCAGTCACAAGGCCCACTCAAGTTTAAGGGGAAGGCCAATGGACTTTACTTCTTGTTGAGGTATGACAAGGTTCTAGAACAACATGTGAGACTAGAAACATGGCTATAGAAATTCTCTGAAAATTTAATCTGCCACAGAGTAAATCAATTCTGTGTGTCTTGTTACTAGTTTCTGATCACCCAGACAGACACAGGGCTTTTCTGCTGCCTTTTGAGGGTTATAAATTGTAAGAGAATAAAGCAATAAAGACAAATGGAGGCCAAGTCAATTGTAAGAATCATTCACTCCCTTCTTTCCTATGTTGCTTCTTCAAACTGCTGGTGGCATGCGCTGAAACAGGCATCGCCATTTTCTGTCAGAAAGCCAAGGGAAGGTTGGAGTTCTAGATGAAAGGGAAGAAAGCTGGCAGTGACCCTGAAGATTAGTAAGGAAATCCTGATTATCTATTGCTCCAACTACTATAGTATCTAAAATTTTCATTTCTGCCATGAGAGGTTTTACTCTGAGGAACCAAGGGCATAGTTCCATAACACAAATATAGGAATAGGAATATGAATATAGGAATACAATGGCTAGCTTATTTGATAATAGAAAGCATAAAACTATATAAGTTCCAATTTTAATAGTAAGGAAAGTAACATATTAAAAAAGGTAACATATTAATATATGGACCACTGTGACATGGGGCACAGTAAAGAAATAGTCTCTTTTGATGGAGTGAGAATATGAAACAACATCAAAATATGTGAGGGTTCTGAAAAGGAAAAATAAGAGCTGAATGTCAATATGTCTGTCTGGTTGCACTAAAAATCAGCTTTTATTTTTATTTTTATTTTTATTTTATTTTATTTTTGAGACAGGATCTCACTATATAGTCCAGGCTGGCCTTGAATCACTTTGATTCTCCTGCCTCTGCCTCCAGAGTGCTGGGATTACGATGTGTGCCACCAGGCCCGGCAAAAATAGCTTTTAAAACAATATGACAAGCAGATATCTATAAGCTAGAAAATATAATGGCTCTCAAAACACAGTATTCATAGTTACAGATTTTATTAAAAATTGAGACAAAAATTAAACTCAAGGAACAACAAAACAAACTGGAATGACCAAGACACCTAGACAATATACATTCTAAATTTGATTAGTTTTACCAATTATTCAATTCAGTTTTTCAGCTATTATTGGGAGTTCATTAAATAGTGTCACTAAGCTGGAGTGCCTTCAAATGAAGATTACAGACATAAAAAACAGTATTTCAATATAATGATGAATTATGTGCTTAAATTGAGCTCTGCTATGGAAGTACATTGAGGGATTAGTTGGACTGGACTGAAGATTCTTGGAAAGTAAGTTGAACAAGTGAAAAACCGAGGTAGAAGAGAGTCATGCAGAGGTACAACAGGAATGCTTGGAAATATAATATGTTTGGCATTTTAGACCATAAAACTCACAAAAGAGAACAATGGGAAATGAGGCATAAAGGGTAGGGAAAGGCCAGATTATGGAAAGATTTACAATTTGACGAAAAGTCTAGCCTGTCAGTAGATGACAGGAAAACACGAAAGAGCTTTAAACAATGCTGCGTCAATGTTTGATTGCTTTATAGAGAATGTTCAGAGAGAAGGAGGTGAGACCAGCTAAGAGGCCAATACTGAACTCTAGGTGCACGGAGAATAGAGACCGTTAGAACTGGCAGAGTAGAGATGTTTGAGCCAGGGACAAATACGAGAAATATTTAGCACACAGAATCCTCAAAGTTGGTAATTTGGAGTAGGATGCAATAAAAAATGACTCCTAGGATTCTGGCGTAGGAAAGTAGGAGGATGTGGTAGCATCAAATGAGGCAGAAAACACAGAGAAAGGAAGAAACTTATTAAGGAAAAGGGAGATCCTGACTCCAGTTTGCAGTGTGTTGAAGCTGGATTGACAGAGAGAAGATTCCTGTAGTATTTTGTCCCAGACCATGACCTCACAGTTCTCCACAGTCCTAGAGACTACGAGCAAGAAATTAGACCCGTTTTGAACTTGTGACTCTCTTACGATACTTGGGAGAGGAAAGCTAAGCCTAAAGGCTATGAGTTTAATATGTTCCACTCATACCATTCCAAAATTTTATCTTAGAAGGGAAATTTGGACAGAGAAGATATTCTGCAGGGGCCGGTGAGATGGCTCAGCGGCTTAAGCGCCTGCCCGGCAAGCGCGAGGGCCCGAGTTCGACTCCCGGATCCCACATACCAAAAAGGGGCCGGTGATATCGCTCAGCGGCACGGGCGCCTGCTGGCGCGCGAGGTCCTGAGGTTGACCCCCCGGTACCCACAAAAAAAAAAAAAAAAAAGATATTCTGCAATATATCGGATGGGAACTTTTTAGGTGGAGAAAAGTAATCCATAAGAAATTGTCTTCATTAGAATTTGTGTATTTCATCCTTTAACCTGTTCTTTATTTCGCTTAACAAATGCTATCTAAACAATTACTATTCAAGGTACTCAGGATATAAAGGTGAATGAGATAGAGGTAATATCCTTAAGGGACTCAAAAGTCAAATATTAAATTACTTAGACTTTAGTAGCTAACCATGGAAAACTCTGGTTCTATTTTGAAAGACCTATTTTTTTCAATTAGGGCAAAAGATGTTTCACTGTGAAATAAAGGAGAATAGGTTTATCTGAGCTATTCCAGATGAATTACCATAGATTAATTAGTTGACCACCATTCAAGTTTGAAAAAAAGCAAACTAGGTAATTCAGAACAATTTTCTTATTTCAGATAACTAGGAATGCTATCCTTTTGAACGCTGGATAATGAGATAGCGAAGAGTTACTGAAATGGTTTGGATGCTCAAAGAAGTAAACTAGAAGATAAGACTTCTTTACTCTGGGTCCATGTGGGAGTTTATGAGGGTTGAAAGAAGTTAAGAGGTTGAATTAAAGGAACGGACTGCAGTCTAGAGCCTTCCAAGGTAAAGATTACTTGTAGATCCTCCCATTTTGAGTTGAGATGCTGAAGAAATAATGATAAGCAAGAACTAGATAAGGCCTCCCAGAACTAGAACAATCCCAACTGCTTGGGAGGAGAAAACGTAAATCCTATCTAAATGAAGAATATGCTTCCAAAAGCAACTCTGCACATGCAATTATTAACACATAATTTAAAAGTAGTCATATGAAATAAGAAATTGTGAATAACGAAAAGCAGACAGAGAAGACAGTAGAAACAGACCCATATCTAACTATTCAAATAACTAAAAATATTCTCTAATATAAACATATCAGTCAGGTTTCCAACCAGAAACAGCATCATCAAATCATTATAACATGGGGGAGAATTTATCAAGGAATAATTTGCAAAAGTGTGAGTAGTAAAAGGGGAGATACGATTCAGAACCTTGGAGCTATGGAGCTACCAACAAGAAGGAGCCCTTGTAAACTCTAGGCTTGAAAAGTGCTGGAAAGGGGGAGTTATCAGAACTATCAGAACCTAGAGGCACACGGTCTCTAGAAGGGAATGTGTCCAGGCTGCAGTGATCCTCACCCAGAGAAAGAACAGGTAAATCAGCACCAAATCTCACTCTCCTCCTTCCCTCTGGTCCTGTTGGCCAAACACTTACCATTAGTCAAACACAGTTAGAAGCTGGAAGACAGGAAAGTGTGTTGACATAGTCCATGAGCAGAGCAGAGTCCTGGGTAAAAAGTAGGTAGAAAAGAGTGATGATATATCCAGAGAGGCAAACAGAAAGCATATAATATATGCAATTATATTTTCAATGAAATAACTGAGGCCTAAGGCACAAAAGACAAATTAACATTAAGGTACCATTACACACCCTCAGAATGGGTAAAATTAAGAACACTGAGAATATTAAATATTGATGAGAATGTGGAGAAACAGAAACCTATACATTGCTGATGGGAGTAAAACTACTTAGGAACATTGGCATTATCTACTAACGTATCTCATGATCTAGGAATTCCACTCCTAGTCACAAACCCACAGAAATGTGAGCACATGGGTGGAAAAAGACATGTATAAAAATATTCATTATAGAATTGTTTACAAGTACTCCAACCTGGAAACAACCTGAAAACCCACCAACAATAGAATGATTGTAAAATAGATTGTATAAAAATAGATTGTATTTATATAATGACATACCACGAAAAAATGAACATGAAAGACTACAGCCATAAATCATACCATGAATAAAATGTGTGAACATGATTTTAAGCAACATACAAAAAAGACACATATGCTATATAATTCCACCTATATAAAGTTTTTTAAAAAGATAAACTAAACAGTAGTTGTTTAGGGATTAATGCACAAATGGTAAAACTTCAAAGAAAAGCAAGCAAGTGATTTCTATGAAGTTAGAATAGTTTTTCCTCAGAAGGGGAAGTAGGAGAATAATTGAAAAGGGATCATAGGGTCCTTTCTGGGGTTCTGGCAATGTCTATTTTTTTTTAACATGGGCATTTGCTTTGTAATAAATAATTGAGCTGAATTTCTTGTTTTGTGCACTCTTTAGTAGGTGAGTTATAGTCCATAATATAAAAAGGTTTTACACACACGCATTTTACACAAAACATATATTAAGCATCTATCCTCATGCCTGCTGTATAACAGGTACTTAAAGAGCATGAGATTGTTTCTTTTCCTCTATTCTTTCTTTCTTTCAAGCTGAGAGGAAAGAAAAAGAGAATATTCATAAACATCTCACTTCCCAAATACAGGCATGATCTTTTCCACTGTCTTGCAGCACACTCATTGTCATGGCAACTGAGATCAAACGTAGAGCCTGTGGAGCCCAGGAGGGGTGGGTATGAACTTGATTATCTCCTTACGTGAGGAAATCCTCACTAACAACCGAGCTGCTGGAGCACTAAGCCTAACGTGACCATCAACGGTTAACATATTGGTTTTATATTTTATTTTCCATTCCATAAAAACAAAGCAAACCCTTTGTTTAAAGGCTTACTTTTGCAGTAGGTTGCAGTTAATCCTATAATCACTGGGTGAATATTTATTGAGCCAGACATTCTTTGTGGGTCAGAGAAGCAGGAGGCTGGCAGTGGAGACGCTGTCCCCTGTGAATGGTGCTGAGAGGAGGGTGGGACTGGGGCCATGGCAGAGCAGGCTGTGGGATGCAGGGAGCTACCCTCTGCTCCAGCAACCATGTTCCAGCTTGCACCCCTGGCCTTGGGGTCTGCATCCATCTCATGCTTTAGCTCCTTATCCCCAGCCACTTGACATGTTTAGAACTGGGGAGAAACTAATGCTACTTGCGGAATATAGCTCAACTCTATCAGATGAGAAATCAAAGATACCTAAGAATACAAGCAGTGCCAAAGACTTCAAAATATCTCTCCCAGCACATGCATCCCTCACCACCCCCAATCCCCACATAACAAATTTACCTAAGAAATACCAATCTGGGAAAGAGTTGAAAAATAGAGATTTCTAGACCTGCAAATGAATAACAAGTCCAAAAGGCCAAAAACTGACATCACAAAGGACCCCAGGGGCTTAACTTTTAGCTGATGTCAAAATTCCTCCTGTGACCTTGAAGGAAATTCTGCATTTAGCAGAAAATTTGTCCAGCAAGGGGATTCTAGGATTCTTAGAGTCTGGCAAGGAGGTGGGGAAGGGGAAGGGAATCAGGAAGGGACATCAGGACCCCACTTTCTTGAGCCTGGGGAATCAGGCAAGGGCCATTCTGCTGGTTTGGTAGAAGTAGGAATCTCTAAAACCTGGACTGTTTATTGATTAACTCAGCACGGAGTTGTTGAGGACTGATTGTACCTATGCTTTGCTAGATGCACGAGTTAGATAGGAAAAGCAGAGAAGCTGGGCTCCTCCCCCAACAAAGCATAAGGACAGAGGGCAATGGGACACAAAGGTGTGCTTCAAGTGTGCCAGAGAAATGCAGATCAGGACAGCCCCCAGAGTCTCCATTTCTAGTTCAGAAAAATGACAGGACGGGAAGGAGGTGGAAAAAGAGGGGAAGAGGATGTCACAGAACTCTTCCATCTACAAAGATTCTACCTGTGTATGGTCAAAATAGGCAAGGGAAAAGAGGAAGCTAGAAATAGGGTTGGAAATACTGGTCACCTACAAGAAAAATAGAAAGCATCTCAAGAACATGGGAGATTAGCTAAATGCCAGAAGAAGGCCTTGCAAAACTGTGAAATTGTTAGAATAACACCACATGCAACTCTCTGAGTATCTTCTTCCAGGGAGTACAGAACTAGAAGGAGGAGAAAATCAGACACTAGGATAACAACCCAGAGGATGGCAAATAAAGGCCCACACTGCCAGCCTGCACGCAGGCGGAGAGCTGAAGGGATAAGGCACCATCCATCTGGGGCAGAAAGAAATCCACAGTAGAATGAGTCTTGCCTGCTGATCAGGACACAGTAAGATTTCCAGAATGGACTGATGTGGAGGCAGCAGAGAGAGAGAGCGCTCTGTAGTCTTGATTCTGCCTGCCCCTTGGTGGGCTTCTGTCATCACGAATTTCCTCATTTGCAAAAAAATTGCAGCAATTCCAGTTCTGTTTCCTTCCTCATGCTCACTGCCAAAATAAAATATTGTAACACCAATGTGTCCTCTGTAGTTTTCCTCCATAATATCATCTCCAATGCTTATAAAGTATTTTCCAGACACTGTAGAGCAGGAAGAATTGTACTTTAACATCAAGAGGGAGCAAGATGTGGCTATCTCCTTTCATGAGTCAAAGTCATGGCCCCTGCATAGGTTCTCACAGATGGCCCAAGGACATCTTGTGCAGGCTCCCAGCCAGCTTAGAGAGCCTAGCAAAGTGAGTTTTTTTTACCTCTTACTCCTGCCACTAGTATACAGATGTGCCCTGTTGAACAATGGGATTTTACTCTTCCAATACATAAGTCTTTCCCCACCCCTGGGTTGTAGGATCATTGAGGACAGGATCTTGTCATTATTCTTCTTTACTTGTCCTTTGGTATCTAGAACTAATGCTGGGTGTTCATAAAATTCTTGTCCATAAAAACAAATTCAACAAACATCCACCAAGTGTCTACTGATGGCTCCTGCAGAACAGGCTAAGGTAAACATGTTGTTTTTAAAGGTCCAGGAACTTTCCGGGTAGGTGCTATTACAACATTGTTGTCAACTGCTTTTTTAAAATGGCCCAATTTGATCAATGTTTATACCTGAATAGTGGCAATCTTGAAGTGACGAGGCAGGGAGCATCCTTCTCTGCCTTCACACAGGCCATCTCCAGCCCAACAAGGACTGCAGGCCAAGCAAATCCTTGTCCAAGTGATCTGTGTCCTGCTGCTAAGCTGGACAGCCCAGAAGGAAGTTACTGTTACAAGATATATGGACCGGAAGGGCCCCAACATCACTCAAAAGACAGATCCCCAAGATTCCATGAACTACTGTGAATTGAATTACTTTCTGCAATTCTGATAATGGAATCAAGGAGAAAAAGTACACTGAAGATAAGGGTGTTAGGAAAACAGGCAAGGATTGTCAAGCAAAGGGAGCATTTCAAAGTGACACTGAAGCAGTGTCAAGTGTCTTCTTGCCTGGTTGCAAAGGTGAGAGCAGCATTTACAAACATTGAGCTTTGATGAAATGGAACAGAAAACCGGAGTGCTGTTATCTTATCAAGTTTGTCCTTAGGAAACAAGCCTGGAATTACTCCACTAGCCTGATTCTTGCCCTTCAACCAAAGTGCATACCTCTAAATACTCGAGCAAACCCAAGCAGGTGTAATGCAGGCAGAGCTGTCTTCTGCACTTTCTTTCCAAGAAACCAGGAATGCAGGGACAGAGTACAGTGTCCTCTGAACCTTCATCAACATTCTGCAAGCTGAGGCCAGGCCAGGTTCTTACCACATAGATTCACACTTTTTGCCAACCTATTGTCCTGCCTACAGGATGCTTGCAGAGCAGAGCTGGGACTAGTTCCCCTGTAGCCTCCTAGTCCTCCCTTTTTATCCATATCCCAGGGCAGAGTGGCCTTAAGGCTGAAGGCTATGAGACATTCATTCTTTGCTACTACCCTTCTTTGCCCACCCTGCCAACCTCCTGTCAGACTGCTGTGAGAATTCAGACCTGCTGTGAAGCAGAGTCAGTCAAGGCTTTGGCACTAAGTGGAATCTCTGTGGTCCGAATGCAAGAAGACAAAGGTCTTGTGGGACAGTGTCCATGGCTCCCTGAATCAGAATGGCTTTGTAGACAGCCAAGACCAGAAAGCCTTCTGGGGCAGGATGTGAAAAGTGACCCCCACCCAACCCTCGCGAGGTGGTATAGCCAGGGATGGCTTCTTACCAAAAGGCACGAGGAGAGATCAGAAGATTCTTCCTCGACCTCTCTGATGCAGAGGGTGACTGTCTTATCTTCACCCATAATCTACATGCAGCAAAGGGGCCATACTTATTCCCAGACTTTCCCTGGGGTGTTTATCTTAAAAAAGAGACATCAGTTAGGGACACATCAACTCGGTAGAATTCCAGAGCTCAGTATCAGAGGAGGAAGACCGTGGGGCCTCTCCATCCTTACTGCTCCTAGATGCAAGTTATCCCTGCAGCACCAAGGATGAAGAAACATCATTCGTTACCTTCCGAATAAAAAAATCATGTTTACCTTTTCTCTGGGCTACACATTCTCAGCTGCATTAATCAATCTTCCTAAGACATGACACCCAACTTAGGTATGTGGTCAGCCAGGGTCCTGAGTACACAAAGATGACTAAGACAAAATAATCACATAGGGAAATAAGTACAGGACCCTGGGTGCTCTATGGAGCCATACGCCAAGTGCTGTGGGAAATGGACAGTCTGCAGCAGCACGAGGGATTCTCTGGGTCCGGGCTGGGTGCTAGGAGGGATGAATGGAGTTCACCAGGTGTATAAACAGGATGTGGGGTATTCTAGGCAAGGAGCTAGTACAGGTTCATTTATTCCCTCATTCATTCAACTAATATTTATTGGGTACCTAACTTGTGGTAAAATATGCCCTAAATGGGAAATGTGTCCATGGTGTGGAGCCATTGTCAGTAGTGGCTTTCCAGTAGGATCTACACTTTCCAGTCCCGTTTAGGCCTGGGGAGTCTCATCGTTGAGTTCAGGACTAATGAAAAAAGCCTTCCTGATCATACCTCATCTCATCTGCAGCTACATGTCTACACTCCAGATGATTCTGGAAGGGCTTGTTGAGTGTTGTAGTGTGTCTGCCAGCTGGGGTGCCTCAGGGGCACTTTCTGCAGTTGCCTTTTGCAAGAGTAAGAAATAAACTTTTATTGTGTGAAGCCACGGAGAATTGGGAATTTGCTTATTACAATAGCCAGGATACCCTAACTAATACAAACCACATGCAGCTTTTTCCATGAACCCATTGAACGCTTCTCTCTGGAGAATTGCATTCAGCAAAGGTTTCTCCTTCAATCATCGTGAACTGTGTCAGGAAAGGGCCACATTTTTCCAATAGCCTCACTGTTCCCACATCACAAGCAATTCTCAATCACAACGGAACCACCTCACGATTTTCCTCATCATACTTACTACCTTTGTGGGGAGGAGATTGTCAAACAAAAGAGAAAGGTAGAGGCAGCTCTCTACAGAGCTGGGCCAGGAAAGGAGCCATTGGATCCTGTTAGGAGGAACAGGAGAGTCAGACAGGAGTGCTGAGGGAGGGGACTAGCGTTTGGCTTCCTGTGGGAGTACCTGCAACAGGCACCAGGCTGTGTGAGAAACTTTTCATGCACCCCTCAGAGCCAGGCCAAGAAGCAGGTGCTTGTCCATCCTGCATCTGAGGCAGCAAGGAGGTCTGGCTACCTCCTGGGCCAGCGTGCTGCACTTTGTGAACCTTTATGCCACAATGACACCCGAGCATTCCCAGGACAGATGAGCAAATAAAAGCAGATCCTGGTGGGAGGGTGGAAGTAAAACTCCAGCTCATAGTAAACCTGTCATAGAAACTGCTCCCGGGAAGGCCCCATTCAGGTGTGGTGCATCTTCCCAGCAGAAGGAAACCACGGCTGGGAGCTTCCTCAGCCAGGCTCTGCAGAAGCCCAGAGCAGCTATTGGTGGCTTGGCATTTTTTTTTTTTCTTTTCTGCATAACATGGGAACTAAGTGATCAGTTTGCCTGATTTGGAAATAATACTGAATATAAAAAATAACTGATATTAACAACAACAATAAATACTTATGGAGCATTTACTGTCAGCTGCTATTCTAAGTGCTTTACACAAATTAACTCACTTAATCCCAAACTCTATGAGGTGGCTGTTCTTCTAATCCCACTTCACAAATGAGAGAAACTGAGATCCACAGAGGTTACATTTCTTGTCTGAGGTCACACAGGTGATCTGTGGCAGTGCAGAGGATTTAAACCCAACTGACTTCTGAGTCCATGTTGTTAGCCATTAGGCTGCCAGAGGTCAGGGAAGTCAGCGCTCACCAAGGAGGTCACTGAAGGGACAGCACACGCAAGCTCCTGTGCCTTGCTCCTCTACCCTGCTTGGCCCCCGTGGGGACTCCGAGAGGCTGAACAGCCCACTTTCAGGTCTGGAAGGAGGCAGCTTTTGTGTCGTGGCAAAACGCTGAATTAAGAATCATAAGATCTATATCTCTGTTATCTTTGTGATCTTGGGCAAGTCTCCGAGCTTTCATTCTTCCACTTTCATAAAAGAAAAATGAGCCCCTTGTAGGACAGTCATGAGCTCCCCCCCACCAAGGAGACTTATTCCCACTCCTGGCACCTAGGGACACTCTGGTGAGTAAGGTGGGTGTGACACTGGCCCAGGATTCAATTCCGGTGGATGAGGCACTGTGGGACACACACTGTGCTAACACTGATTTCAGTGTCCACATCCACATGGCATTGTGCTTGAGCTCCAATCCACAAAAATAAAACATTTATCATTTCTGAGCAGCTGCAAGCAAGGCCATAAAAATAACCAGTGGGGCACAGCCTCACCAGACAGATCCAGCCCTCACCTTCTCGACTGGGGGATCAGGACAAGCCTGTGCCTCAGAAGGTGATTTGGAACCTGCAGGGACTTCTGCAAGTGCACGTCGCTGGGTCAGCAAACAGTTACTGCCACATGACTGAACCCAGCCCTGAAGATGCTCTTCCCACCCCAGCTACTCCCCACGGCCCACAGTAAATGCCTAAATGAGAGCTCCCAGCTCTCCCTCTCTCTCTCTCTCTCTCTCTCTCTCTCTTTCTCTCTCTCTCTCCCTCTGTATTACTGAGGGTTGAACAGGGCCTTCACACTGAGTTACAGCTCCAGATCTTTTTAAAATTTTTACTTTTGAGACAGGATCTCACTAAGTTGCTAAATTGCCCAGGCTGATCTCAAACTTGCAATCTTTCTTCCTCGTCCTCCCCAAGTGCTGAGATTACATATGTGTACCACTAGGCTTTGCTTTTTTATTTTTCCTTTTCTTTTTCCTTTTGTTTTGTTTTATTTTGTTGGCAATTGCTATTACTTCTGCTGCTTGCTATGAGGGATTTGACCACAGGTCATGGCCTGGACCTCTGGAGATGGAAGTCCAGTTAATCACTGGGCCTCGTGTGGAGTTTGCACACAGTCCGTGTTCACACGTCACTTGGGTGTCAGTGGGTGACTTGTCCCTACTACTACCAACATCCACCCCATGAGCCACCACAGTTCTCAGGGCCCTTACTCTCTGCATATAGTTTGCACCCTGCAGGGCCCTGCTCCCTGCTCCTTGGTTCATCTGTGCTGCAGTTTGCTCCAAGAGTGGCAGAGAGCTCAGACCTCAGAGGAAGAGCCGTGTCCTGGGCAAGTGTGGAGTTTGTGGCAAATGTAGGAAGTTTCAGTCACTTTAACCTGTGCTCATTTACACAAACACCAGGAGCAGATGGAGCAGTGTGTTAGTTTTTTGCTACCTGAGGCAGGCTACTTGTGAAGAAAGAGGTTTATTCAGCTCACAGTTTGGAAGGTTGAGGTCATGGTGCATGCGCAGCTCTGATGAGGGCCCTCTTGCCTGTGTCTCACCATGGCGCATGGTAATGGCAGGAGCAAGAGGTTGCATCTTGGTCACAGAAGCCAGAGAGCTGGGTGGTGTTGAGCTTGCTCCCTTTATGGCAACCTCCTTTCCAGTGCTAAGTCGGAGTCTCGCCTGAATCACCTTAAACTCTGCCAAGGGTACATCTTCCCAATGACCTGAGGGTCTCTTAAACCATGAAAGCATGAAACCATAAGCCCCTGTGGTTGACTTGGAGATTTTCTCTTTCTTTTCTTTTGTTTTCTTGTCTTTCTTTTCTTCTCTACTTTCTTTCCTTTTCTTTTCTTTCTTGCTTTTCATATTGAGGATCAAACCCAGGTATACTCTACCACTGAGCTACCTCCCCAACCCTCAGTCCTTTTTTATTTTTTATTTTGAGCAGCGTCTTTCTAAATTGCCCAGTCTGGCCTCGAATTTGTGATTCTCTTACCTTAACCTGAGTACCTAGGATTATAGGTGTGACCCACGCCTGGTTTGTTTTTGTTTGTTTTTATGTTTGTTTTTCCATGCTGGAGATTGAACCCAGAACCTTGCACATGCTAGGCAAGCACTCCACCACACAGCTGTTTTCCCAGCCTGGTTTCCTCTTTCTTTCCCCAGGTCTGTCCCTGAGTCAGGGGTGGCTCCTGCTGCTTCAGTTGGGTCCAGCACACTGACTATAAGATGCAGGCTTAGAATTTAGAATGTGCTGTGCCAGCGTCTTCTGAGAGATGGGAGGAAGAAGAGGTATTTATCTTACATACGACCTGGGATGGTGCTGGCCTAGCTAGGTGATCTGGTGAAGTTAGGGAGAGGACCCGAGGCTAGCATACCAGGCACTGTGGGGATTGAATATAAGAAGCCTGCTCATTTGCTTTTTCATGAGAATTTCTCAAGCCTTCTAAAAACCAGAAATTCCCTTTTCTCCACCCAACAGAGCATCTTACAAATTTTGCTTCTGTGTGCTAAAGGCTTGCCATGCTGAAGGAGCCCGGGGAACCAGGCCAGGGTCTCAGGCAGATGGGAAGGAGTAAGGAGGAGGGTCCATCCAGGGGCTCCTGTCCCAGGGATGTGCACGGAAGTTGCACATTGCTCAAGCAGCTGCTTCGCACCGTATCTTGGATAACAATAGGACATGGAGCCAGACAGGGACAGGTACTTCCTCTAACAGACATTTTCTGGGTACCTAGGATAGGCCAAGTTCTTTGCTAAAATTCAAAGCTAAAGAAGACCCAGACTTGCTGTTGAGGAGGCACAAGTGAGAGAAGGAAGCAGGAACCCAAGCAGATGTGGAGACAGTGACTGGTTCACCCCACCCAGCAGGCAGGAAGCACACTGGGGAAGGGCCATTGTTCTTTTTAAGGTCAGCAACTCAGCAGATGCCACCTTCTGCCACCATGATCCGATGCCACCTTTGCCTCCAAAAGGCGGCATGAGTTCCCAAATCAACACCTCAGGTCTGCAACTGCTCTGCGCTCCCCACAACACTGTGATGCCTTTTGGAGACTACACATTCATTCATTCACTTATTTACTCATTCACTCATTCACTCACTCAAAAGACGCTCATGGAATGCCCACCAGATGGCAAGCAGTGCACTGCACATCAGAGCTGGGAATCTGAAGACCCCAAGGTGGGGAAAACAGACCCATAAACAAACTGCATGCCTTAAAAGAAAGAACCAAATCAGTGATGTGTGTGCAGGGGCAGAGCAGAACACTGCTGGGAGGTACATGTGCGAGACAAACCAAGGGGGAAGAGCTGTGGCTTGTTTATCAAAACAGATGGATGGGTTCAACACCGTCTTCCTCGGGAGTTCATCGGCACCACTCTGATCACAATACCTCCGCTCTTCCTGGTTCCCATCCCATGAAAGGGCAGCAGAAGGTGCTGACGTCACGGATGGCAAATCAGGCTGCGGCTGAGCTTCCTGCTGCCCCTCCCAATGTCGCTGTTGCAGCCTCCTCCTCCTGCTGCCCTGGGACAGGCCTGGCTTTGATGGACCTCAAGTAGTGTCCCAGCTATGCCTTGGGCTGGGGCCACCACCCGGAGCAAAAAAGCTAGTTGCTCCCCTGTGGTTCCCCTCTGGTTACCCGAGTGACTCATGGGAGGCAGTAGGTGGCCTGGGGCTCTGATCCATGGCTCCCCAGATGCTCAGATCCTGCTGGTGCTAGGAGGGAGAAGCTGCTCCCACAGAGTCGCAACTGTTCTGTTTACCTGACAAAGGGTACAGAGAGGCCATCAAAGCGGAGAAACGGAAAGGCAGGGCAGTACACATTTTTGGCCAGGCCTCTATCAGATAGTAGATAAAGAGCACATTCTCCTTGGGGAAAGCAAGGTACATTCTGTCCTTAAGATGCCATTTTTCCCCAACAGCAGGGGCAGGCCAGACAAGCAGGGAGGGCTGAACACAGGCCATGTGATGAGCTTGCCACCCCCACATCCCCATGCACATACGCCCACACTCAGGGGCTCTAGCAAAGGTGGTTGAGAGGAGAATCCTGGTTGAAACTTTCCTTGACTTTGGCAAATCCAGACGTGTGGGGGGTAGGTAGTGCTCTCAGGGAGGGGTTGGAAAAGGTGGGAGCAAGGTTTTTAGGCCCCTGTGACCCCTTTTTTTCCACCCTACCTGTTGTCTTCTCCCACTGCCCTGACTCTCACTGCGAAGACCCACAGTTTTTTGTTTGTTTGTTTGTTTGTTTTTTGGTGAAGGCTTGTTATAACCCAGTGTCCAGTGATAACACCAACCTTGAGGGCAGGGCAGGAGGGAAGGAAGTTCACGAGAGTGCAAAGTCCTCAGACTCTCGCCCAGGGGTCCCACCTGTCAGGGAGACCCCTCCTTGATGTGAGGGTATCACTTTGCTATGCTGGTGTGTGCCATCAATTCCAGAGCAACTCTGCCTCAGGCATAAGCATTGGCTTGGGGTTCTCTGTCCTTTCTGAGAGCATTTATGCCTCTAGCCCTCTCTCTGCTTTTGTGCTTCGTGCCTCTTTTTGCTGTGAATCAGGCCTGGATGGAAGCACAGGCCCTGCTACCCATGTCCCCCCCCAAACACTGGGGGTTCCACACATTCCAGGAAGTTGTCTTGGGGATTGACCAACAAGATTGACTATGGATGACAGTCAGCCTGCCTCACTCATGTATCCTTTCAGTTCCCCCTAAAACCCCAGCACCAACTTTACTTAAGAAGAAAATTCTGCTAACACCCCAATGACCTTTCCCCAATTCACGGAATCCATCCTCCAAGGCTCAGATCAATTCCTACCTGCATAATGAAGGCTTCTCTGTCAACCCCAACTTGCCATCAGCTTCTCCCTCCCCCAAGACATTTACAAAAATAGTTGAAGAACACGTTGTCCATGACTTCCTGTGTGCCCCCCCATCATGCTTGACCCAGAGGCTGACAGTGGAGAATGTAGCACGGCACACAGTGTCCTTCAGAGTTGCTTCTAGTGCAGTCGAGAAGAAGTACGTATATACAGAAGTGGATTCTCACATGGTTCCCTGAGAAACTAAAAATAGGTACTCAGGACTGGAGGAGAAAACACTGCACTTACACGAAGGAGGCAGTAGAGAGCCCAAGATGGCATCTTGAAAAAAAGGGGAAAGGAAGAAAGGGAAAAAGAACAAAATATATTTATACACAAGATAGTTAAGATAGTTATAGTGCTAGTTTATGAATAAAAACTCAACCGCACGGGAACTATCCCAAAGAATCAATAACTGGGATCTCATCTTATTAAAAAGCTTTTGCACAGCAAGAGAAACCACCAACAGAGTGAAGAGACAACCCACAATGTGGGAAAAAATGTTTGCCAGCTGTTCCTCAGACAAAGGATTACTATCGAGAACATATAAAGAACTCAAAAAAATCAGACCTCCCAAATTTAAAGACCCACTCCAAAAATGGGCATCTGAGATGAATACACATTTCTCAGATGAAGAAATACTAATGGCAAATAAATATACAAAAAAATGTGCAACATCACTAGTCATTCGAGAGATGCAAATTAAAACAACACTGAGATACCATCTCACCCCAGAAAGAATGGCTACTATTAAGAAATCAACTAATAACAAATGCTGGAGGGGCTGTGGGGAAAAAGGAACCCTTCTTCACTGTTGGTGGGAGTGTCGACTGGTACAGCCACTGTGGAAGTCAGTGTGGAGATTCCTCAGAAAACTAGGGTTGGAGGTCCCATTTGACCCAGCTACTCCCCTTCTGGGCATCTTCCCAGAAGAATTAAAAACATCGTACCACAGCGACATATGTGCACCCATGTTTATAGCAGCACAATTTGTAATAGCCAGATCTTGGAAACAACCCAAATGCCCATCAACTGAGGAATGGATAAGAAAGATGTGGTATTTTTATACAATGGAGTACTATTCAGCCATAAAGAAGGATAAACTGGAGACTTTTATAGGTAAATGGATGCAACTCGAGAAAATACTCATAAGTGAAATAAACCAGAAGCACATGTGTAAGCATCGTATTATCTCTCTAGTATGAGAAACTGAAAGAGTAAATAAGATCCAAAATGTACAATAGACATGGTGAATCAAAAAGAAACTGGTCAAAAGGAAAGAGAGACTGGAATAGGGAAAAGAAAGAAGGGAAAGGGAAAAAAAATTGTATATATATATATATATATAAGATGGTTAAGATAGATACACTACCATTTTTACTTAGTTCATTGAAGAGTAAGGTTTGTGCCAATAATGTTTGGACAATTGAATGCTAATGTCTGGTGTCCTGAATAACTAACTTAAAGATAGTAATACGTAATGTATTAACCATTGTTACCCTCCTATTATGTTGGTTTGAAAATTTGTTCTTCTTTTGATTTGTTTTGTTTTTTCTTCTCTTTAAAAAAAAAAAAAAAGATAGTTATAGTGCTAGTTTCTCTTAGTTCATTGAAAAGAAAGGTTTGTGCTAGTATTGTTTGGACAAGATATCATGCCTATATCTTGTACTCTGAATAACTACTATGAAGACAACAATATGCAATGTATTAAGTATTGTAGCTCTCCTACTAACCTGTTTTGAAACTCTGTTTTATTTTTATTTTTATTTTTTTCTCTTTAAAATAAAAAAAATGACTCCCTTAAACACACAAGCTTTGGATGTTGGGGGGATTGGGAGGTCGTGATAGGAAAAGACTGGCAGAGTGGGCAAAAGCTTGGAGATGGAAATGGCAGGTGGATGTGCAGAGAACTCCAGGAACTGGCACCAGCAGCGAGTGTCCCATCCAGGGGACCAACTTCAAGTCGGTGCCATGGGCACCTGGGCTTCCCTGCTCCCAGCTTCTCTGGCTTTGGCAGCCTTCTGCCCAGGGCCATCTGTAGTGGTGGCCTGGGGAGATGCAAGAAGAAGGAGCAGAGATGTAACCACCTGTTACCAAGTTGAAAGCTGGCTACCCCTAATTTCCCATGCACAAGTGGCCCTGTCACCTTGCGCGCAGGTCCACACCAAGACGCCCTGTGTGGGCCTTAGTCTCATGAGGAACTCCGGTAAATACTGCCTGCCTGAGAGGTGACAGCTGTTTTTCTCTGCAAACTCATCGAAGTGGTGGGTGAAAGCTCAGCCTAGAGAACAACATCTGGAGGTGGAGTGGCCATGTCAGGGCTGCCACCCTGGCAAGGCTGAAAAGAAGACAAAAAAGGAGAGGGGGGATGTCCCCTGGGAACTTGGGTGGTGCTCACAAGGGCTCTGTTGATCTTTTCAGCCAGTAACTCTCCTGCTACACTCAAAGAGACCTGGCTCAGCCTCCCAGAGGAGGGCTGTGGCTTGGGCTTGAGTTTCCCAAGGAATAAACATCGTTTGGGGATTGCAAGGTAGGGCCCTTGAACACTTATCACACAAAGGAGAGTTTTGCCTGCCTCTTGGGATCCCCAAGATGATTCTGATTCAGAGGTTCCAGGTTAAGACCTGTGAATCTGGTTCTTTTTTCCTCTTTCTTCTCCCTTTCTTTTTTTTTTTTTTTTTTTTTTTTGTGGGTACCAGGGGGATGACCTCAGGACCTCGCGCGCCAACAGGCACCCGTGCCACTGAGCGATATCACCGGCCCCTTTTTCGTATGTGGGTTCCGGGAGTCGAACTCGGGCCTTCACGCTTGCAAGGCAGGCGCTTACGCCGCTGAGCCATCTCACCGGCCCTCTTCTCCCTTTCTTGCCTAAGGCTTGAAGTAAGAAAAAACACTGGAGCCACAAATGGTTATATTGGTTATTTTCCCCATTCTGTGCCAGGCAGCTGGCACCCTGGACTTGTCTGGGCTTCGCATCACACTGGGACTGGCCTAGACAAGGCCTACTGTTGACGGCCTCCTGGGGCAGGAAAGGTCTCCTATGCTTCGTCCTGCCAAAGGGAGTCCCTCATCCAAGGGCCAATGCTGCCACCTGCTGGTTAGTTGTAGAAACATCCCAGGTTCTTCCTACACCTGTTGGAAATAGAAGTCTGGAGTCAAGAGGCCTGGCTCTGCCCTCTCCCTCTCTCCCCTTCTCTTCTCCCTCTCTTTTATGTCTTCCCCTTCCTCTTCCCTCTCCTCTACCTCCTACTCTTCTTCCTCCATCTTCTTTTCCAATACTGGGGATTGAGCCTGGGGGCTTCACACTGAGCTACATCTTCAGTCCTTTTTTATTTTTTATTTTGAGACAGGATTTCACTAAGTTGCTAAATTGTCCAGGCTGGACTCAAACTTGCAATCCTCCTGCTTCAGCCACCCAGAGTGACTGGATTACAGCTGTGCACCACCGTGCCTCTCTTGCTCTGCCTTTGAATGTCCTGTTTTGAGAGCTACAGTGTCCCCCCAGTCATGTGCCTCTTTTGCTGCCTCTCACTGAAGCCTGTCTTCCTTGCACAGCCACCAGTCAACTAGTAGATCTTGCTCACCCATCACCTTGTCTTGAATTTGGTTCAGTTCAGCATACATTTGTGGAGCACCTGACAGGAAGTAGCATGGGCTGTTGGTACAATAATGCAAGGCCTCACTTTTGCAGAAGAGAGTGAGACACGAGTATGGATAATTTCCACTTGAGGGATGTCTGAGCTGAGTCCTAAAGGTTAATCCAGAGGCAGCCAGGTGATTAATGAGAAAGGAAATGCCATGCAAAAGGCCTAGTCAGATAAGGTTCTGGCTACTGGTTTTAAACTTCATTGCTTTATTTATAATCCACTTCTTTGCTGCCCCCAAAGGATGCAATACAAACATTTCTTCTCAATTTCTGGGCAGATTTAAAGATTAAGAGAAAAGGAAACATGTTTTTCTGTTGCTTTAGGTTATGAATTTTAGGGGCCTTTGCAGGTCTACTGTGAAAGAGCCAGAAGGATGTCTGGGTTGAGGGAAGAAGCAGAATAATCTGAGGAAGCAAGAAACAGAGAAGGCCTTTCCCTCTGTAAAGAGTTTTCTGAGTCAGTATAGGGGGAAGATTCTAAGCCACTGTCACCACACTAGTCCCTGTGGAACTCCAGAGAAGTATCAGGGTCCTTGAAAGAAGTGAAGGAAATGGCTGCATGCCAGATGCTCTGGACATCCAGCCCGGCCATGAATTTCCAGGTGCCAAGGGTGGCGGAATTATCCTGGAGCCAACAGACCTGCCAACCACTGTGCCAAAAGAGCCCAGATATCACCCTACAACTCACATGGACAGATTCCCAAGGACAGGACCCCTTGGCTCTCTGAAGCGTTCAAGAACCTTGACTTAGTCCCAGAAGTAGAGGAATTCAAGTTCAAATCATGACAAGAAAATACGGGAACTCAGTGTTCTTGCACACCAGGATTCGAAGCAAATTCCTACAGATCATAGACATAAAGAAGGGCAAGGCAGGGCCCGTGTTCTTAAGACAATTCCAGTGAGAGCAGTAAGTTCCTGGGGTGACTTGGGGTGAATCACATGCCCTCTGGACCTCAGCCTAGTCTTGGTGGTGGGATGAGGAGGGTGAGTTATATAACCTGTAAGGTGGTGGGAATACAGACAATATGTGCTATAAGAGTCCCAGGAGAGGGACCTGGGGCTATAGCAGTGACCAGAAAAACCTTCTTCAGAGTGATTTTCAAAGATAGAAGAAAGCAAAGGAATGATAAAGGCGAAAGATTTTCAGTGGTAGGAATAGCGTAGCAGGGTTATGGGGTGGACAAGGGCAAGGTGCACCTGGACTGCAGAGCAGACCTGCCTGGCTGCGCCAGGGCTGGGACAGAGGAGCAGCAGGGGCAAGGCAGGCAGGTGGGGCCATCAGAGCTCCATTTTTATGGAGGAAAAAGGTAACAGCAGAGTTCCTGGTGAAGGGAACAGGAAAGATTGCCCCTGAGAGTCACAAGTGTGTTTCCAAGGAATGTCACCTTGAGCCACATGTTTCCCAAAGGTCCTCCTGAACAACTCTTCAGTGCAGGTGTTTCCAGTGTTGAATGGCAGGGACATGTAACATGTGAAGCATGTCTGCATGGACAGCATATGCATGTGGCCCCAGGAAAGCCAAAGAAGGGACTCAGCTAAGTGGTGCTGTGGGCTGTGAAGCCTTTGCCAGTGGACAGAGAAAACATTTCCTGAGACCTCAGCTGACCAGGCCAATGGAAGCCAAGGGCAGGCAGCCAGCCTTCTGCATCCCACCACCTGCAGAGCTTTGCTCCAGAGGCCCCAGGCCTGGTCAGAAACGAGTGTCCTAGCAGTGAAGCGCTGTGGTCATGTATGTCATGTGCGAAATGCACCTCACATCTTCCCGGTTTGAACCTGACTTAATCTTACTCTGACAATTTAGAGAGCACCAGATTTAGAGGTGGTATAAGTGTTGGTTAGACCTTGGGCTTTGGAATCAGATGACAAGGATTCCAATCTTTGCTCTGTCACTTAGCACTGTGACAAAGGGAAACTACTTAATTCTCTGTGCCTCAGTTTCCTCTTGTATGAAATGGAGATGAAAGCTAATACCTCTTCGCGTTGTAAGGCAGGTCTAGCAGTTGGTAAGCACTCAATAAATGTAACATTCACTTGGAAAAGCCTAAGGGTGTTATTTTGTGGTGCAAAATCAGAGAGAGGAAGTATGAAAGCTCATTGTCTGGTAGGGACTGAGAAAGTGTTGTAATAATTCCAGCCAATTATTTTCTTGTTATTTGACTCTTTGGCATTAGAATAAAATGGAGGTGTACTAATTGCAAAGCTGGTTAATGAAACTATCTGGGTGGTGAGTGGGAAGCCAATAGTCCAGGACATTTTGTAGCTCTGGCTGTTCCAGAATCCTGGCCCAGCCCCCTACCCCCACCCCGCACAAGACAACATTAGGCCTTGTTATGTGGCCCAGAAGGCTGTGGCCATCAGGAGCCAAACCCAAGATGGAAGAAATTTAATAATATTCTGATTCTGTTCATAAATCTTCAGCACAAGAGTTATGTACCTTCTACGGGTGGGAAATCCGCCTTCAAGGGCTCCCACAGTCCCCGGGTCAGACCCCAAATTCCTCAGTGTGTCCCATAGATCCTGCTTTAGCACACACAATATAGCATTGTCCCCTAGCCACCCTCCAACGCCAACCACCTAGAGGGGCTTGCTGCTCCCTACCAGCTTTGCACCTCAACGCCCACCACAGCTCAGTTACGAGTTTCTCCTGTGCGCTCCCACCTGCTCTGCGTGTTTTTCCACAGGGCCCTTAGCGCGCTCGCAAACCACCTGCTCGTCTCTTCATTTGCTTCACCAGACTGTGAGCTCCCTGAGGGCAGACACTTTGTATGGGTTACTATTGCTGCTGTTGGCACCAAGCACGGCACCCTGATTTAAGGAGGTGTTTGGCAAGAGGAAATGACACTCGGCAAACCAAAAGGATTCAGGTAGGGGTAGAGGTGCAATTCCAAGAAAGGAAAGAACATGCCAACCTGTGCAAAGGTCCTGGGATTGGGAAGAACTCGGCATTTCCAAGGAATATGCTAAGGAACCTGTAGCTGGAATATAGAAAGGTGGCAAGCAGGTGACATGAGATTTGGTTTGACACGTTCAAAGCATGGTGGGAAGTAATTGAAACATGTTCAGCTGGATAGAAACATCCTATATCTTTCACAGAGTCTCTTCCCTTTTTTGTTTTCCTTATCTTGGCTTTCCTCTACAGCCTTCTCAAGCGGTGACTTCCTATTCTTTTCCACATCCTTCCTTCTACTAGCAGGGCAGGTGTCTTCCTCACCCCTCCATGCTGTTTCAGACTGTTCTCCCTCTTCCTTACAATTGCCCAGATGTGAATATCAAGTCATCAGCTTGCAGCACTCACCGCCCCTCAGTGCAGCCTCCCACAAACCCCAGGTTACTTCCCCTCATTCCTTACATGGATCTCAGCACCTGGATCACCACTTGCTATTGATGGAATAAGTACCCCACAAAAGCCCATGTGCTCAAGGCTTGGGTTGGTGGGGAGCCTTTAAGAGCTGGGTCCAGGTGGGGCAAAGTTAGGTCATTGGGAGCATGCTACTGAAAGGGATATTGGTGCCCCAGCCCCCTCCTCTCTTTTTTTTTGCTTCCTGGCTATCATGAAGTCAGTAGGCTCCTCTGCCATGTGCTCCTGACCATGATGTGCTGCCTTGCCATAGGCCCAAAGGAATCAGCCAAATAGCCATGGACTAAAACTTTCAAAACTGTGAGCCAAAAGTAAACCTTTCTTCTTTTTAAGTTGATTATCTACAGCTTTTATCACAGTAATGCAAAGCTAATACACCACCACTCTTACCAGCGCCACCTTGCCACCATGCTTGGGATGGCCACCATGTGCTTGGCTTCTCAGATACTCTCCTCCAATGATCTTGTTCACCATGCATCAAATACTCAAATGGCCAAAGTGTAAAACCTACTTCCATAACAACTACATCCCCTCCATAATCTCCATTTGCATCTCCTTCTCTGACTAGTACCTCCTAACTACCCCTCACTGCCTCTGAAATCCCCCCATTACCACTCCTTCAGCCTAGGGAGATCCCTGACTCCCCACCTTTTAACTCATTCTACTCCCCACATATTCTTTCTTCCCATCAGACTGGGCTGGCATTCTATGGTTTATCACTTTAATCACTTCTTTCTCAAACACCATCATCTTCAGCACTGTTCTTTGGCTTTCTTGTGTTTGTTTGGCAAAGCTCTGCCCCTAGTTAATCCAGTTCTGTGCCTCCTCCTGCTTGTGCCCACACGGCAGTGCTAGACTGGTTGGAGGAAAGAACTTGCTATTCTGGGCTGCTCCAACCTTAACTCATGACCCTAACCTCCAGTGGGCCTTCATGCTGCCTGGCAGTTTGGGACCCATTTACCCTACATGAAATTTTATCTTTTTTCTCTTCAGGCTTCTGACACCTCCTCCCACACCCTCCATCTCAGCTGATGACCTAGGTCCTGTTTCACTGAGAAAAAGCAGCCCTAGCAACAGAACTTCTGCAAGCTCTCCCTCTACTCCTGCCCGCACACTTACACCTGTGTGCACGTCCTTGCATTGTCCCCTGTCACTGGGGGTGGACTGCCTGTACAGAAGCTACCCCATTGCTTGGCCCGATTCCACCCTTGCTCTCTTCCTTGAAGGCACCATCTCATTTCTTTGTTTTCCTTTACAGTAACACTCCTTGAGTCATCTGTTTACACTCACTGCCTACAATTCCTCTTCTCCCTTAATTAAATCTGCTCCAATCAGGCTTTGATCCCTATGTGGTCTAATCAAATGGTCAATTCTTAATCTCCATTAAAAAACCCTCAGTAGGACTTGAACCATTTTCTCCCCTTGATCTCCCGAACACGCCTTTCTCAGACCCTTTTGAACTCCTTTGTTTACTTCTCTTCTTTTCCTGTTCATTTGCCATCTCCTGATGAGTCAGAGACTAACTGATGCCCCGGTTGGGAAATACCCAGTTTGACTACCAGATTTTCAGCTGGGTGAGTGGAAGAAGGGTGACATCAACTAAAGAAAAAAACTAAGTCATAAAGGAAGTAAAAATCCAGGTGTGTTCCTGTGTGTGTGTCAATGGGATGCCTACATTTTTATTGTAGTAAAACACACATAACATAAACTTAACCATCTTATCCATTTTAAGAGTATAGTTCCATGATAGTAAGTACATTTGTATTTTTATGAAATCATCACCACTATCCATCTCGAGAACCGTTTTTATCTTGCAAAACTGAAATAACTTTCTGCCATTAAGCATCTCTCCACACCCTAGCCTCTGGCCATCACCATTCTACTTCTGTTTCTATGATTTTAACTAATCCAGGCGTACCATATAAGTAAAATCATTCAGTATTTGTCTCATGTGTCACTGGCTTATTTCAGTGAGGAGAAAGGCTTCAGGGTTAATCCAAGTTGTAGACTGTCAGAATTTCCTTCTTTTTTAAACTGAATAATATTTCACCATATTTTATTAATTCAGCTGTCAATGGACATGAGCTGTTTCCACATTTTAGCTATTGTGAATAATGCTGCTACGAACACCAATATACAAATATCTCTTCAAGACCGTGCTTTCAATTCTTTGGGGTATATGCCCAGAAGTGAAATTGCTGAGTAATACAGCAATTCTATCATTAATTTTTGAGGACCCACCAAACTTTTCCATAGAAGGTGCATCATTTCACATTCCTATCAAATGTATAAGTGTTCCAACTTCTACATATCTCCTCTAATACTTGTTATTTTCTTTCTTGGTAGCAGTCATTTTAATGAGTTTGACTTGGCATCTCACTGTGGTTTTGATTTTCATTTCTCTAATGATGAGGGAGCAACTTTTCATCCGCTTATCTGTATATCTTTTTTGGAAAAATGTTCATTCTAGTCCTTCGCCTATTTTAAAATTAGGTTTTCTCTCTCTCTCTCTCCTCTTTTTTTTTTTTTTTTCTTTTTTTGTGGGTACCGGGGGTCGACCTCAGGACCTCGCGCGCCAGCAGGCGCCCGTGCCACTGAGCGATATCACCGGCCCTTTTTTCGTATGTGGGATCCGGGAGTCGAACTCAGGCCCTCGCGCTTGCCAGGCGGGCGCGTATGCCGCTGAGTCATCTCACTGGCCCTCTCCTCTTGAATTTTAGGAGTTTTCCATATTTTCTGGGTATTAGTCAGCTCTCAGATGCATGATTTAGAAATATTTTCTCCTACTCCATAGGCTGCTTTTTCACTCTGTTTATAATGTCCTTGAATGCACAGAAGTTTTAATTTTTATAAAGCTTAGTTTATATATCTTTTCTTTTATTGCCTATGCCTATGTTGTCCAATCCAAAAAATCATTGCCAAATTCAGTGTTGTGAAGCTTTTGGCCTATGTCTTCTTCCAAGTTTTATGGTTTTAACTCTTTTGTTTAGGTCTTTGATCCATTTTGGGTTAATTTTTATGTATGGTATCAATTAAGAGTCAATTCTCATTCTTTTGTGTGTGCACATCCTATTTCCCCAGCAGCATTATATGAAAAGACTATCCTATTCCCATTTAATAAGACACAGCTTTGCAGTAAGCTTTGAAATCAGGAACTCTGACTCCTCCAACTTTGTTGTTCTTTTTCAGCATGGTTTTTCCCTATTTGGTGTGCCTTTTTTTTTATTTTTTTATTTTTTTTGTGGGTACCGGGGGTTGAACTCAGGACCTCGCGCTTGCCAGGCAGGCATTTATGCCGCTGAGCTATCTCACCGGCCCCTGGTGTGCCTTATAATTCCATATCAATTACAGGATAGATTTTTCTATTTCTGTGAAAAATGTTGCTGGGAATTTGATATGAGTTGCATGGAATTCATAGATTGCTTTGGGTAGTACTGACATCATATAATCTTAAATCTTCTAATCCATGAACATAACATGGATTTCCACTAGTTCAAGTTTTAATTTCTTTCAGAAAAGTTTTATAGTGTTTATTGTCTAAGTCTTTCATCTCCTTGGTTAGGTTAATTCCTAAGGATATTATTCTTTTTGATGCTATTGTATAAATGGAGTTCTTTTCTTACTTTCCTTTTCACATTGTCTAGAAATACAACTGATTTTTGTGTTGACTTTATGTTCTGCTACTTCAATGAATTTCTTTGTTACTTCTAACAGTATTTTGAGGGGCATCCACATTTTGAGCTCACTTTTTGCTAGACAACACCTGACATGTTTATACAGTTTATTGTTTCTCCTTTGTGGCCAGGCATTGGAGACTGGCTAGGAATCAGATCTGGTCCCTGCTCTGAAGCAATTTCCAGCCTGTGGTAGAGACACAGACCTGTATAGAGAACTTCAACAAACAAGAATAAGAAATAGGTTAAGGGACATGCCAAGCACTTTGTATGTATTACCCCACAACATTCCATCAGTGAGAGGTTCTTACCAGTGATAGTTAACTGTTGTGTCAACTTAAGTAAGAAACCCCCAACTGATTGGCTTAGCACAATTCTGGATGCGTCTGGGTGATGGACTTAGTGAAGAGGGAAGACCCACCCTGGGTGTGGGTGGCATCAACCAATAGATCTATAGCTTATATGGAATAAAAAGGGAAAGAAGAAGGAAGTCTCACTTCTGTCTCTTTGGAGGAACTCCAGTCTTCACCATTCCCTTTGGATACGCATCTTCAGGCTTCCAGGGCAGACTCTTCACCCTTCCAGCTCAGATTCTTCAGCCTTCTCTCATAAACCCTTCAGTGTCCTGACACAGATGCCAATAAGAGTGAGCTCCAGGTCCTCCACCTTTGACTGCATCGTTTGGCTCTCCAGCACACAGATGGCCCTTTCGCATACTTCCACACTGGACTCTGCAGGTGCCCACTGTAAACCTACTTTGTAAATCACATCTTATATTATATTATATTATATTATATTATATTATATTATATCTGTTACTCTAGTGAACTCTAACTGATACATTACAGAACATACCACTTTATTACTGAAGGTATCTGGGGCTGAATTTTTCTCTTTGTGCAAGTTTTTCCACTACAAATTCTTGATAATAGTAATTAGTGTTTTCTCTCTCTCTTTTTTTTTTTTTTTGATCAGTCTGACTAGAGATTTATCAATTTTATGAATCATCTCAAAATACCAGCTTTTGGTTCACTTTTCAGGTTTTTTTAATAAAAAATTTTACTTAAATATATATTTTAACTGATGTATACAATATAAAATTGTATATATTTGAGAGTACAATGCAATATTTCAATACATGTATACACTACATGATGTTTAAACCAGGCTAAATATGTCTAGCTCCTCAAACATTTATCATTTCTTTGTGGTGAAACAAACATTCAAACTCCTTTCATCTGGCTTTTTGAGTTATACAGTACATTATCATTATTTGTAGTCACCCCACGATGCACCCCAGCACTTTTTACTGACTCCCATCCAACTATAACTGAGGCCCCATTAATCGACTTTCATCTCTCCCTCTCCACTGGCTTCACTGTTGTTGGTCTTCGTATTTGCTTTCTATTTTATTGATTCCCACTGTGATTTTTATCATTTCATTTACTAACTTGGAATTTTATCTTCTTTTTCTTGTTTCTTAATATCAAAACTGAGGAAATTTGAGACCTTTCTTCATTTAAAATATAGGCCTTTAGTTCTATCAACTCCTGATGACTAGGACTTGTGCCTGTTTTATTCACTGATAAAAACTCCAAAGCCAAAAACAGGAATTGGTACATAGAAGGCACTAAACAAATATTCATCAAATTAGTGACTTGTTGCCATCCTTTACCCAAAACTCTCTGAATGGCTCCCATTTTACTCCAGATAAAGCTGATTTGTTGAATAATCTTCAAGGCCATACACAACAGTGCCTCTTCTCTGATCTTCTTTCCTGGTGTCCTTCCTAAGTTACACTAGCTTCTTTGCTATATTTCAAACATGCCAGGCATGATCTGAACTCAGGGCCTTTGCACTTCTTGTTATATGCTTGGAACCCCCACAACTCCCCCAAAAGTGATAAAGCTCACTCCTTCCTCTCATTCAGGCATTCACAGAAAGTTACGTATGGCCTTCCTAATCATCCTCTGCCTGCTCTCCACCTTCTTGTCCAGTACACACCTACTTCTCCTCTTTATTTTTCCCCATAACATGTCACGGTTTCATCGCCATCTAAAGGACTCTTTAGTCTGTCTTTGGTCTTAGTGAGAATGTGAACTCTATGCAAACACGGCTAATATATTTTTTCTTTATCTATTCCTTTACTTTCTTTTGTCTTTTCTCCTGTTATATCCCTGGAGCAATGTCAACTCCTAAGATGTTTAACCAACTTGAGTGTTGATGGTGCCATTTATTGAAATGATGATGTCTGGGAGAAGAATAGGTTTTGGGGAATTTGGTTTTGAATGGTTAAGTTTCAGATGTTAATGAGTAAAAGTAGGCAGTTGAATATTTATAAATCTAGAGTTCAGAAGAGATGTATATTTAATAGTTTTTAGAATACAAATGGAATTCAAGGCTATGAACATGGATGAAATCATCTACAGAGAATGTACAGAGAAAAGGGAGGAGGGAAGGGAAGGAAGATAAACAGGAAAGGGAAGGGGTAAGAAAAGATAAGTGTGAGAGAAGAGGAAAGGAGAGGAAAGGAGAGCAGAGCTTAAGACTAAATTCTGAGGAATGCTGACATATAGAGACAAGAAGAAGTGGGAGAGAGAGATGGAGAGTGTATAATGTCATATTAGGAAGCCAAGGAAGGAAAGTATTTTGAGGAGGAGGAGAGGCCAACCATGTTGGCCAAGGGTGAAAACTTGAGCAAGGATCATAATAACGTATCTTCTGGAGTTTTCAATATGGGGATCATTTCCTTTGACAATTTCAGATAAATGGAGGGTGGAAGTCAGAGTCTGGTGGATTTGGAGAGTAAATGAGATTTTCTCATCATTCGGGATTCTTTCTCTCACGTGAAAAGAGCAGGTGACAATAGAATGCATGTCTGCATAATGTACCCTGCAGTGCTGAGAGCGGGGAGCTGAGCCCCACTGCAGAGGTGGGACGCGAGAAGTTAAGACACATCCTCGAGGTCACACGACTAGTGGGTGGCAGAGCCAGGACCTGGACACAAGCGTTTTTGACCTCAAAGCTTCCCATGGCTCAGTAAGTCTCTTCCAATGCCTGGAGAAGCCTTCACCTTTCCAGAGGAAGAGTCAACACCTCATGCGAAAGGACAAAGGCACCCAAGGAGCCAGTGTACAGCCTGGAAACCTGTAGTTGCGGAGGCTCAGGAAGCCCTCAGGTCCACTGAAGGTCTTGAGACAGTGTCCTGGGACCAGAATGAAGCTATAGCTGGGTCCTCACTAACAAGGAGGAACTTTCCAGAGGAAGATGCAATAACAGGAGAATAGTATGCTGCGGTCCATGGAAAGGGGTTCTCTCAGTAAGAATGCAGGTCTGTCCCCAGCACTGTCCTTGTGCATATAGGTGAAAGCAAACCTGCACAAGGGAGCCATGAGGTGGCTGTGCCATTAGACAGCTACATCCTTGAGGTAGAGATAGGCTCCATGCAGTAAGCCTCAGCTTCCTCCACTTTCTTTCTCTGGCTTGGTGCTCTGGGGCCCCAATTCACCTTTCCTGTACAGGGTCCTGTCCTCAGAGGGCCGGCCAAGCCTGCGGGAGTGTGCTGGGTTCTCAACAATCCATTTCTCCTGGGGAAGAAACGAAGGCAGTCTCTATGCAGAGGGCCTGAGCCATTTCTCATCCTCTGTCCCCTCTTGAAAGGAAACAAACAAACAAATGAAAAAAACTGCTAAGGAGCCTAAAGCAGACAGCAGTGTTTTTTTCCAGAGCAGCCCCGACTGGGGCAATCAACCTCTGCCCCTCCCCCACCAGCCAGGGGACCTGCAGTCAACAGAATTTTTTTCCGGGGGAAGTACTTTCACCCAGCGAGGCTCAGCCATTGACAGACTGGTGATGCTTTTTAGTTTGAATGCAACATTTTAATTTATATATGTTCAAGATCACAGTTTGTTACAAGATTATAACTTGTTTCCCCGTCATTTTCAAATGTAATGACACGCGTCTATATTTTTGTACCTTGCTTATAACGCCCTTTGTGTTTTCATCCCCAGCCCTCCATGCTAGGCTAGCCAGAGGTTTTCTTGGTCTTTCCAAGGAACGGAGGAGCTCACTGCTGGGTATGAGGCAGGATCAGACCTTGGCTCAACTGTGGCTGTGAGAATCCACACGTACAGTGGAACTCTGCATTCCAGCAGCCCTAAAGGGAATTTCTTTCAAGAAAGTTGGCTTCACACCCGTGGGCAGAGCGCTGTGAGGAGAGGTCCTCTCCGGTTGTGTGCCGTGCAGCAGACGAAAGAGGAAAAGGGAGGTGTGTTTTTATGGAAACCTCAACCGCCTCTCCGCCTCTCCTGTGAATTACCTGTGTTCAGGCAGTAGAGCTAGACAGCTGCAAGGAGAGGCATGAGGGTGCGATGGGGGCCTCTGAAAGAAAAGGCCCCTTGTACCCAGGGCAGCGCCTGGAGCTAGTGTGACCTGGGAGGACGCAGGAACCAGGAGCTCTGCAGAAGCCAAATCAGAGAGGCGATGCTCCTGTGAGCCAGAGAGGGAGCCCGAGAGCCAGAAGTGGGGACCCAAACCGGGTTCTGAGACAGGCAGGCCAAGGCAGTGGTGCCAAGAAGGAGGTGAGCTAGACTGGGGAAGACAGTGTAGAATCCTGGCGTCAGCGAGCCCCTCCCTTCTCTTTGCTTGGCAAACTCAAAACTCATCCTTCATGGCCGATTCATCTCCTTGGGGAAGATGTCCCAAAAGCCCAGGCAAAGCCAATTCTGGTGTCCCAACAACTCGGGGTCTGGCTTCTTCTTGATATAGTTGGGACTCGTGCTTCAGAATAGGCAGGGGTTTGTCAAAATGCAGATTTGAGGTCCACATGGCTCCGAAGAATCTGGGAGGGTGGCTCTGGAACCTTCATATTTAATTAAGTGCCCAGGTAATACTCTATGCAAAGCAGGGTGGATACAAGGTACAATGATTTTCAAGTGTTTTTGACCAAGAATCAAAGCAAACCAGAAGGTGAAATAGAGTTTTCATTATAACTTTCACACACATATGTATATAAAACTAAAACAAAATTAAACAGTAAGTTTCCATACTATGTGTGACACTTTGATATAGCCTTTTCTAAAAATAATTTTGGTTTTGGCTCAGTAAACATGATTCCCTGTCTTATTCACAATTGTGTCCTGCAGTTTGAAAAACTGACATACTGAAGCTCAACAAATGTTTGATGAATGAATAAATGAATGAGTGTTACTGGAGTTTAGGGCAAAGGAGGTCCCAACAGATCATGCTTGGCCACCTGTTTCAAAACACCAATCAGGGCTCAGCGGCATAAGCGCCTGCCTTGCAAGCGCGAGGGCCCGAGTTCGACTCCCGGATCCCACATACGAAAAAGGGGCCGGTGATATCGCTCAGCGGCACGGGTGCCTGTTGGCGCGCGAGGTCCTGAGGTCGACCCCCCGGTACCCACAAAAAAAAAAAAAAAAAAATAGAGTGCTGGGTTTACAGCCAAGCACTGTCACAAAAAAAAAAAAAAAAAAACAACAAAAAAAAACACCAATCAAGGAGAGGAGCAATGGTGAAGGGCAGGAAAGGAGCTTTAATCAGCATGGTCATGCTGGGAAGGACGGAGAAAGAGGCTCATGATTTGTTTTTTATAGGCTGACAGATTCTTTGGGGTTTTATAGAAAAGGAGGGGTTGGGGCTTGTGCAGCTGGCAGCATAGTAATCCTGGTATAGTCTGGTCTGGCTGACCAGTATCTCAGGCCTGGTTCTGTAAGGTTGTGGCAGAGCCCTCATCACTGAGGGGGCAATGTCTCTGCTTAGTGGGGTTAGGCTCTGCTCGTGTCATGGGGTAATTTCTCCAGCTTGTGCGGGTGACCTTAGCCTGGGGTGATCTTTAAGGGCCTGCTTTTCCTGGAATCCGAGGTGACTGCAGGTTTAGGACAATGGAGACTTCTAGGTATATCTCCAGGGGCTGTGGAACTGGACACTGTAAAGGCTGGCAGGTGGATATCCCTGCAAATCCTGAAAATTAGTTACTCTAATCTTTATGTCGTCTGTCTTGAACGAGGATGAGAGGCAATAGGTAAATTTATGGCTAATAAATCTAGTATTATAGATACTCCTTAAATGATTAACATGGCGACATCAGAGCTGAGCAGGGATCTTACCCAAAGATTTAAGGTAATAAATGAGACAGATACAAAAAAAAAAAAAAAAAAAAAAAAAGCAGAGATGAAGCTTCATCCTGCTTTTAGTTATTCACTGGGCATCTGTAGGCACAGTCTCTACGTCCCTGTTATTGAACAAATATATTGCATTTTAACTGTAAAAATAGAGATACTGCATTAGATAATTTTTAAGATATCATTTAAAATTCTGAGATCTGATCCCCCCTCCTTTGTTTCAATTTCCAACAGCTTCAGCATGCCCCAGCATGTTGGTAATCTTCAGTTAAAGGGACTCCTACTGATACAAGAGAACGAGAGGGTTCTGTTTCAATTTGTTCATTAATTAAAAGATATATAGCATCTGGTGGTAGTAGAAGGTACTAGAGGAATCTGACATTTGTGCTGACCCTGAAGACTGACCCTGTGGAGGAGAGGAATTTCTAGGAAAAGTGTGTCCAGAGGTAACAGTCACGGCAGGCACCTTCTATTCAGGAATAGTAAGAAGTTCGCGGTGCTGCATTGGTGGAATGTTGGGAAAAGGATAGATAGGTTCACTCCTTAGAGCCCTTGTAGGACAAACAAGGAATTCCAACTTTATAGGGAAGAGCTGGAGGAGATTTTCAAGTACAAGAAGACATTGTCACACCGGAACTCCGACACCCAGAACAGGCCGGCCCCAGGTGCGCAGGTGCACACGTGCCTTTGGCAGGTGAACAAATACCAGAACCCCAAGACCCACGACAACTGCCCCGAGCGTGTGGAGTAATCAGCAAGACCAGCAAAGTGGCAGTGTCCGAAGGAGCAGCGAGGAGCAAGCAGCTGGGCTCTGGAGAACGCCACCAACAGAAGACCAGTCCCAGCCCCCACATCCAGAGGACAAGATCAGCTCTGTACCCAGCACAATTCCCATGGCAAACATGGCTGGAGTACACAGCACATTTCTGGGATCTGACATGGACACTATCACAGAACTGTAAACACCAGAAGTATTTTACTACTTTCATTCTCCCTTGTTTGTCTGATTGACTACCCCTTTCCTCTCTGGTTGGAATTCTTGTTTTGTCTTGTATTGTGTGGTTATTTTTGTTTTGGGGTTTTTGTTTTGTTTTGTTTTTCTTGTTTCCTCTCCTCTCTTTCTCTGGTCTACTTTCTTGTCTTCTTTTATTTGCCATTCTCCTTCTCTTTCTTCCTTCTTTTTTTTTTTTTTGTGGGTACCAGGGGGTTGACCTCAGGACCTCGCGTGCCAGGAGGCGCCCGTGCCACTGAACGATATCACTGGCCCCTTTTTCGTATGTGGATTCCGGGAGTCGAACTCGGGCCCTCGTGCTTGCTGGGCAGGTGCTTAAGCCGCTGAGCCATCTCACTGGCCCCTTTCTTCCTTCTTTTTTTCACTGTTTAGGTTTCTTACCTTTCTCTTTTGTTTTCTTCTATTGATCCTTTTTGTCTCCTTCCTCAACTACTTCTTGAATTTAAACTTCCAAGTGAGTAAACACTGCCTCTTCCCTTTCGGATTACTCCTTTGCATTCTTTTTCAGTCTTTCCCTCCTCTGTCCTCCAATTTCCCAAAACTTGGGTGATCATCCTTTGACCTCAAGCCTTGACTCTACTATATTTGACCTCGTTCATCACTTTATCCTGTCCCCTATCCATCTTAATCTTCCCACCCCCCACAAAAGGTTAAAACCACTCCACTAAGGGGAAAATCACTGCATACAAGTACATGGTATATGTTTGATTTTGTTATATAACTTTAGAGTTTGCTCCAGTGGTTGGAGGTAGCAGGTTAATGGTTACCACAGTTTGTCAGTAGTTAAGCTATACTTGAAATTATTGTTATTACTAACTGTACTACATTAGCCAGGATGTCATACATGTTATAATCACTTTTTCTCCCCTGTATGATAACACTGATTGTATGGGCTGGTAATCATCACCACGGCCCAGTACCAAAGGATTGGGAGCTGAGCCAAATAGTAGTCTTGTATCCTTTACAAATTGGGAAGGTAGGTTCTTGGAATAGCTATAAAGAACCACCTACATTTAGAGGACATCCCTGAAGAACAGACATCTCTGAGGGAAGCCCCAATACTAGTGATAAAGCTATCTATCATAAGAAATTGGCAAGCATCAACATAGCAAACAAAATGCAATAAAAAAGAGACAACAGAAAATGACAAGACACAGAAGCAAAATGTAACCCCAGACCCCCTGCCCACCCAGGACAAGCCCAGAACACAATGAGATAGATGAAATTGGAAATCAAACACTGGAACTTTCTGAAATGATAGGAACAGAAGTGAAAAAACAAGTGGAAAAGGCTATAGAGAAAATAATCTCTCAGGTACAAAAAGAAATGTGCCGCATCCCACACAGCTCTCAAAGTTCCTGGGGGGAAGGATGGTGAGAGGATGCAGAAATAAAGATAAGAGACAAAAAGCTGAGGTCAGGTGGAGACCTTCTCTCCTGATGGGAGGAAAGGAACTGCTCAACCAAAGCAGTATGTTTATTTGTACATTTAGCAAGTTAATGTCACGTGATACACCCTTTGCCTAGCAACCCATTGCTTGGATTGCCTTGGGGCTAGGTATTTTCTGGGCTGGAGCAGCTTCTTCATGTGGCTTGCTTTGGGCATTCTTTGTTCTCTGATTGGCCTTGCTCTAGCCCCCTGTGTGTGATCTATTTCCAGCTTTAGCCGCTGCCCACAGAAATGATGCTTAAAATCAAAGATATTAGAGAAGACACAGATAAAAGAATAGATGTGCTTAGAAAAATTATGGAAACAAAAAAATGCCCAACATAGGAAAGAAATAGAATCCATGAAACAGATCCAAACAGAAATCCAAGAGATTAAAACCTCCATTGAAAGTATATGCAACAGATTGAATGGAGAGGATAGAATATCAGATCTTGAAGACAGAATTGCAGCCAAATGATCAAGAAAGGGAAGATATCTTAAAAGTAGCAAAAAAAAAAAAAAAAACATGAAAAATCAATCCAACAGCTACAAGATGACACAGAGAAGAATAACATAAGATTGATTGGGGTCAATGAGAAGGCTGGAGACAACACAAATGCCATAAAAAAACTCTTCACAGAAATAAAAGCAGAAACTTCCCAAGAGTGGATAAAGAATTTGGTGTAGAAATAAATGAAGCATATAGAACTCCTAACAGCCATGACCAAAATAAAACTACACCAAGACATATAATAATCAAGATTCCAGAAATTCCGCACAAGAGCAAATATTAAAAGCTGTTAGAGAAAAGCAACAGATCACCTATAAAGGAAAGCCCATCAAGATCACAGCAGACTTCTCAACACAAACCCTGAAATTAAGAAGAACTTAGAGTGAAGTATTTCAAGTCCTGAAAGAAAACAACTTCCAACCCAGATTGACGTATCCTGCAAAACTATCTGTCAAAATTAATGGAGAAATAAGACACTTCCATGACAAAGAACAACTGAAGAAATTCATGACCACAAAACTAACCCTACAAAGAGTACTGAAAGATATTCTAGACAGAGATAAAAATGACCACAATTCCAAGAACAACAACAGAAAGAAACCACCAGGCAGGGCAAGCAATACAACAGAGGGGAAAAGCAGGGAACCAACAGCAGGAAAATATCATGACAAAGATAAGCCAATACATATCAGTTATAACCATCAATGTAAATGGCCTCAATTCACCAATCAAAAGAAATGGACTGGCAGAATGGATTAAGAAATAAGATCCAACAATATGCTGTGTACATTTAACTCAAAAAGAAATTCATAGACTGAAAGCCAAAGGAGGAAAACAATCTTCTGTGCAACAGGAACCCACAAAAAAGCAGATGTAGCTATTCTGTTTGCAGACAATGGAACTTCAAACCAAGAATGAAGAAAAGAGATAAAGAAGGTCACTACATACTTGTAGGGGAAAACTTCAAGAGGAAGAGATAACAATCATAAATATGTATGCACCAAATATGGCAGCGCCCAACTATATAAGACGATTATTAATAGAAATGAAAAACCAAATAAGCAATAACACAATTGTAATGGGAAACCTTAAGATGCCATTGTCACAAAGACATATATCAACTAGACAAAAAATCAGCCAAGAAATGTCAGAACTGAACCAAAACAGTGAGCAAATAGACTTAGTAGATGTTTTCAGAGTGTTCCACCCAACATTATCAGAATACACATTCTTCTCAGAAATACACAGGATGTTCTCTAAAATAAACCATATATGAACCTATAGAACATGCTTAAGTAAATGCAAAGGAATTGAAATTATTCCATGCATATTATCTGACCACAGTGCAATGAAATTGGAAATTAATGGCAAAAGAATCCACAAAAACTCCATAAACACATAGAAATTAAATAACACCTTCTGAAACAACCAATGGGTCACAGATGAAATAAAGGGAGAAATTAAACAATACCTACAACTAAATGAGAAAACAGATGCAACATACCAGAACTTATGGGACACAATGAAAGCAGTCCTAAGAGGGAAATTTATAGTGGTGAATTCTCACATCAGGAAAACAGAACGAGCACAAATAAACAATGTAATGTTGCTCCTCAAGCTCCAAGAAAAAGAGCAAGAAAATCCCAAACCCACACAAGGGAGGAAATTATAAACATCAGAGCAGAAATTAACACAATGGAGACTAAGAAAACAATATAAAGAATTAATGAATTGAAGAGTTAGTTCTTTGAAAGAATAAATTGTTAACCCCTTAGCCAACCTTATCCAAAAAAGGAAAGAAAAGACTCAAATTCATGCACTGAGGAATAAAAAGGGTGAAATCACTACAGATTCTGTGGAAATTCAGAAGATCATCAATACCTACTTTGAAAATCGTTACTCTAATAGGATGGAAAACACAGAAGAAATGGACAGATTCCTACATACATATGAATTACCAAAGCTGAAGCAAGAAGATATAAAAATTCTGAATAACCCAATATCAGTTAATGAGATTGAAAATGTAATTAAAAATTTACCAACAAGAAAAGCCAAGATCAGATGGATTCACTGCTGAATTCTATAGGAAATTTAGAGAAGATTTAATGCCAATACACCAAAAATGCTTTAATGAAATTGAAAGGGAAGCAATACTCCATAACTCATTCCTGGAGGCAAGTATTACCCTCATACCAAAACCAGAGAAAGACCCAACCAAAAAAGAGAACTGCAGGCCAATCTCCCTAATGAACATAGATGCAAAAATCCTCAATAAGATACTAGCAAACAGAATGCAGCAAATCATCAAAAAGATTATACATCATGACCAAGTGGGATTCATCCCAGGAATGCAGGGATGGTTCAACATATGCAAATCAATATGTATCAAATCAATATGTATCAAATCAATCAAGTGTTGGGCCGGTGAGATGGCTCAGCGGCATAAGCGCCTGCCTTGCAAGCGCGAGGGCCCGAGTTCGACTCCCGGAACCCACATACGAAAAAGGGGCTGGTGATATCGCTCAGTGGCACGGGTGCCTGTTGGTGCGCGAGGTCCTGAGGTCGACCCCCCGGTACCCACACACACAAAAAAAAATCAATCAAGTGTAATACACTATATCAACAGAGCTGAAAACAAAAATCACATGATCATCTCAATAGATGCAGAAAAAGCTTTTGATAAAGTCCAGCACTCATTCATGATAAAAACCCTACAGCAAATTGGAATAGATGGTCTTTACCTCAATCTGATAAAAGTCATCTATGACAAACCAACAGCTGCCATCATACTAAATGGACAAAAACTGAAAGCTTTCACTCTAAAATCAAGAACAAGACAAGGATGTCCACTATCACCACTCCTATTCAATAGGTCTGGAAACATTAGCCAGAGCAATTAGATAAGAGAGAGAAATACAAGGAATAAGGAAAGGACAGGAAGAAATTAAACTATCATTATTCACAGATGACATGATACTCTACATAGAAGACCCCAAAAACTCCACCGAAACACTTCTAGAGTTAATAACCAAATTCAGTAGCATAGCTGGATACAAAATCAACACTCAAACATCAATAGCATTGCTGGACACAGACAACAAACTCACTGAGAGAGAAATTAGGGAAACCACACCCTTCACAATAGCATCCAAAATAATGAAATACTTAAGAGTCAATCTAACAAAGGATGTAAACACTCTATACATTGAAAATTACAGTACTCTGAAAAAGGAGATTTAAGTGGACATCAGAAAATGGAAAGATATCCCTTGCTCATGAATAGGAAGAACCAACATAGTAAAAATGGCCATACTCCCAAAATTGTTGCACAGATTTAATGCAATTCCAATCAAAATATCATTAGCATACCTCACAAAACTACAGAAAACATTCTTAAAACTCATTTCAAACCAGAAGAGACCTAGAATAGCAAAAGCAACTCTGGGCAACAAAGGCAAGGCAGGAAGCATCATAATCCCTGACTTGAAGTTACACTACAAAACTACTGTGATAAAATCAGCAGTGTACGGGCAAAAAAACAGACCTGAGGATCAGTGGAACAGATTAGAAGATGCAGACACAACTACAAACATACTCAGCCACCTTATCTTTGACAAAGAGGCCAAACATGTTCATTGGAAGAAAGATAGCCTCTTTAATAAATGGTGCTGGCAAAACTGGCTCTCTACATGTGGAAGACTAAAACTACACCCATGTCTATCACCATGCACTAAACTAAAGTCAAAATGGATCAAAGATCTAAATATTAAAACAGAAACACTGAATCTACTGGAAGAGAAAGTATGCAGAAATCTTGATTACATAGGGGTAGGCAGAGACTTCATGAACAAAACCCAAACTGCACAGGAAATACTTCAAAGAATCAACAACTGGGATCTCATCTTATTAAAAAGCTTTTTCATATCAGAAGAAATCACCAACAGAGTGAAAAGGCCATCCACAGAGTGGGAAAAAATTTTAGCCAACTCTCCCTCAGACGAAGGACTTATATCTAGAACATATAATGATGTGAAAAAAATCAGACCCCCCAAATTTAAAGACTGAATGAAAAAATGGGCATGTGAGATGAATATGCACTTCTCAAATGAAGAAATACAAATACCAAATAAATACATGAAAAAATGTTCAACATCATTGGTTATTCAAGAGATGCAAATTAAAACAACACTGAGATTCCATCTCACCCCAGAAAGAATGGCTATCATCAATAAATCTACCCATAACAAATGCTGGAGGGGCTGTAGGGAAAAAGGAACCCTTCTCCACTGCTGGTGGGAATGTAGACTGGTGCAACCACTGTGGAAATCAGTGTGGAGATTCCTCAAAAAACTAGGATTAGAGCTCCCATTCTTCTGGGTATTTTCCCAGAAGAATTAAAAACATCATAACACAGCAATATATGTGCACCCATGTTTATAGCAGCACAATTTGTAATAGCTAAATCTTGGAAACAACCCAGATGCCCATCAACCAAAGAATGGATAAAAAAGTTGTGGTATTTTTATACAGTGTAGTACAACTCAGCTATAAAGAAGGATAAACTTGAGACTTTTATAGGTAAATGGATGTAACTTCAGACCATACTCATAAGTGAAATAAATAAGACTCACATGTGTAAACATTGTATCATCTCCCTAGTGTCAGAAGCTGAAAGAGTAAATAAGATCCCAAATGTACAATAGATATTGGGAAATGGGAAGAAACTGTTCAAATGTAGAGAGAAACTGGGATGGGGGAAAGGAGAAAAGAAGGAAGGGAAAAGTAAAAGTAAATATATATATATATATACACACACACACAAGATAGTTAAGATAGCTATACTACTAATTTCTATAAGTCCATTGAAAAGAAATTTTGTGCTTATATCGTTTGATCAGTTTTTCATGCCTATATCTTGTAATCTGAGCAACTACTTTGAAGATAACAATAAGCAATGTACTAACCATTGTCACTTTCCTACTATCTTGTCTTGAAATTCTGTATCATTGTTTTTATTGTTTTTTCTCTTTACAAATAAAAAAGAAGACATTGTCAGGTCGCTCTTTTATGAGGGTCACTGGGTAATGTATAGAAGATAGGAGAATATACTCATGATGGGCCAAGAGTGAAACGGCTTTAGAAAGGAAAAAAGTACCAATTTCCTGGATTAAGACATGTGGTAGGAAAGAGGAGGAGAAGAAAAGCTATGAAAGACTTTCCTGTAATTTATTATATGTGAACCAGAGTAGAAATTCCTAGATTTCTATTTTGGACAAGTGGATGAATGATCCCTGTGATCGTTAATTGTGAAATGTCAACTTGAGCTCTGGGTGGGAATGGTTGACATGATACCCAAAACTGAGAAGGGAAGACCCATCCTGGATGTAGGTGGCAACAACCCACAGGCTTATATCCTGGATGGAATAAAATGGGAAAGCGTTTCCCTTTCTCTGGAGGACCTCCCTCTTGGATACTGCCTTCAGATGTTAGTCTCAGGCTTCCAGCTCAGACTCTTTAGCCTTCCAACATAGATCTTTCAGCTACCAATGGCACTCTGCAGAGAGCTCCAGGTCCTCCTCCTTTGACTGGATCATTTGGCCAATGCACAGACAGCCCTATTGCATTCTTCCACACCTGAGCCTGCGGGCTGCCACTGGAATTTATCTATACAAGGTTAAATAACTTACCTACTGTCAAGGAGCAACAGGTAGAAACCAGTTGCCTGATTCCAGAGCCCACATGGGTGGTTGCAATGCTGTGCAGCCTTCATCAGGGGCAGGGACTACTGAGTCAGTGAAAGGAAAATTTTCCACCTGGCAATGTCCTGCAGAAGGTGCAGGAAGTACTGACATGTGGAGTCATCACATGTCCCGTCATCCTGTATAGAGCATGAAGGCTCCCATCCCGGTCATTTATTGCCACCTATGCCAAATGTAGCACATGATGAAGAGCTCAGGTTTGTGACATCACTGCTCTGGGATGATTCCTAGCCCTTGGTGGGACTGTTTGGAGCAAGGACATGAGAATCAGAGCCAGAAGAATGCCATCCTTCTGGAAGCGAAGTCCTGAAGAACATGCATTCTGGAGGTGCAGGGATGAGGTAAAGACATCAGCAGCTCACAATAGCTCTAGGGTAAAAAAGTAAAGTTTCTGACTTATTGAAAAACTGCTATAGCACTAACACTGAGCTAAGTGTTTTAAAATATGGTTTCAGGCTCTGAAATCTGCCTTGAAAGTATTCTTATTCCCATTTTACAGCCGAGGAGCCTGGGGCTCAGAGAAATTAAGTAAATTGAACAAGACCAAGATAAAATAGAACTGGGATTTAAAAGCACATCTAACTCAAAATTGTGTACCAAGTCCTATTCCACTTATCATTTTGGTACATACTCTTACTTGACAAAATTTAATGCCTGAGAGAAACACATGATTTAGAGTCTCCATTATGTGTGAGCCACTAAAATAGCTCTGTGAATCATCCACGAGGATGATGAAGGGCCAAGTAGATGATATGGTAACTTCCCAAATGTTTCCAAGGTTTGAAAGCAGCTTAGTCAGTACCTGTTCTGACTTCTGACACCAGAGAAAGGCAGGTGGGATTCCTGGTCTCAAAGTCTTCTTGACAGAACTCAGGATACTTCTTAAGTTCCCTCAGAATCACAATCTTGCCCAATGTTCAGACATAACCATGGTTCACAGACTCAGTATGGAGCCCAAGGCATCCTTCAGGATGGAGTGCCAGTGTGGCCCATTTTCCACCGTGTCACTCAGGTCCACCCATCCAGCCTCTAAGGTTGACCAGCACTACAGGGAGGGGCCAACCCCGCCCCTCCTGCCTTGTGCTCCTCCATCAATATCTCCTCCTCCCCCTTACCCAACAGGTGGGCAGACCTTTGTTTTCATGACAGCTCAGGGGAAATGCCAGTTTTCAGAGGCAGACTTACACAGAATAAATAAAACAACCCCTCCCTTGATTTGTGAGAACTATCTCTTGGGCAGCTGAGCTGAGGAACAAGAATGTGTTCAGGATAGTGCCTGCCAAGACCACACATGAACAGTCACATAGCCTTGGGTGGAGGGACTAAGGGTTTCTAGGAAGGAATGAGGATGGAATGAGGCAAGGGCCAAGCCTCCAGGCTCCACAGGGACAGTGTTTGGGGAACGTGGCAGTTGTGGTTAAGCATACAGACCCTATTATCTTGGATTTGAGACATAGCTCCTCTACATAGTAATTCTATGTCTATGACCTTGGATAAGGTACTTAAGTGGTCTAGGCCTCAGTACCCTCCACCTATAATGGGAGCTAACACTGGTAGTGGTCACTCCATCAGAATGGGGTGAAGAATAATTGAAACATTTCAGGGGTGTATTAGCATAGGGTTGGCACTAGTTAGTGCTTGATAAATGTAAACCATTACTGAGGCTGGAGTGGGGAGGAATCTGTCTGTCTCTGTCTCTCTCTGCTTAGGTACAGCTATGACCTCCACAAGCCCTTTCACCAATCAGCAAGGAATTAGGTATATTTCTGATAAAGGTATATGAAACCCAAAGCCTAGATGATATGGCCACTTGAAGCATTTTGAAACAGTGTCAGGATATGGATTAGTGACAACCCCATACATTGCTATAGGAGATATTTTAATTATGTGTCTACTCTCTTCATCTCATACCCTACCCCAATGCCAGTGGTTCTTCACCCTTTTTTTTGAATCATGAATGCTAAAGATCCCAAACAGTACAAATCCACATATCTACTGTGTTCTGCACTTTACTTCAGGGGTGTTGTGAACATCAGAATTTGAATCCTATTCTTCATAGTCAGACCTAGTTGATACCTAGTGGCATGTCTGCTGCATGCCTTCTCCCTCTGAAGTCACAGCTGCAAAATACTAAGGGGCAAAGGAAATCTGTTTCTCTGAATCACGCTTGGAGAACTGCCGTTCAAAACAATGTGTGGGAGGTCAGTATTCCTATCAGAATTGCAACCCTAACAAGCCCATAGGGATATAAAAGGAGCCCCCCAATAAAACCAGCATGATAATAGCAATGAAGCCCGCTATCTTTTCTGGACACTATGTTCTAGACACTGTGCTAAGTTCTTTACATGCAGCATCTTATTTAATTCTCCCAAGACCTCCAAGATGGTGATACTACACCAATCTTCATTTTGCAGATGAAGAGCTAAGGCACACAGAGGTTAAGTAACTTGCTCAAGGTTACACAGCAGGTAAGTGGTTAAGGTTCAATCCCAGATCCAGAACTGTGCTTTCAATCAGTATATCTTTAGTCACCTAATAACATGACAGGTACCATATTCCTATCACCTATTTTAATATCTCAAGTACTGCCCCTAAGAAATACACATTATATTTGAGTGGGCATAATTTATAAACATGCTGAGTCTTCTACCTTGTGTCAACCCTTCTCTTCCAAATGAACTTACATGAAAACAGTGCTGAGAAACAGACAGTGGTCTAGATAGGCCACTATATACAAATATCTATACAAATAAAGACAGAAAATGATCTCCCTGTCCCCCAACCACAGCCAAATAGCCAGAGGGTTATTACTGAACTGCTGCAAAGAATTTTGGGATTCCCCCCTACTGGGGACCTGTGGCCAAGATCCCCAACTGCCTGTCTGAGGGGTATGGCAAAAGGATGAAATAAGAGATAGAGACAATTTAGTAATGTGTAAAGTGTGGCTGGGAGGTCAATGTCTCAGGATGGGCATAGACCAACACTCTCCATCTGGCCACTATTTTATTAGCCAGTGCATGGGGGTTGGGGGTAATGAGTGATTCCAGGAACACGGTTACTGTGCGCTAGAAAGAGGAACAAAGCATTCTTGCGAGGAGGAGAGATGGGGGGGGCAATAAGGAAACTGCAGTTCCCACAGGTGAAACTTTTTACTATGGCTACTACATTGCTTTAAAGATCCTTATCGCCCTGGGGGGGGTTATCTTGCCCTGTGAGCATCACAGTATCACTAGCCTTAGGGCTTCAACTGTGACCAGAAAGTAGGGGAGGATTTCCTTGTTACTTTCCTCATTACAATCTGGCTCAAAAGGCAAGACAAGGACAGCCTTGGATGTCCCCTAGACTCAATTTATAATCTGTGGTCCTCGACACCCACCCACCTCCTGCTTATCTCACAGCACTGCAGAAGGTGGGTTCTAGGACAGGAAGGTGGGATTATGAACCAAATATCCTGTTCTGACCCCCAGGGAGGGAAAAGCATGCTCCCTGGGAAGCCGACATGTGACAAGTGGCCCAGCAGCACACCAGGGTGGGAGTGAAGGATGGAGTACTTGCTCTGTGGGAGGAATGAGCGAAAGTGAACAGAAAGCATAGAGCCACCTGCAGGAGGACTGGGCAACCTCTGAGGGAGGGAGGAGGAGAGAGAGAAGCTGGCTGTGGCTGAGAGGAAGGCGGGAGCAGACAGTGAGAGGGCAGCCCCACTCTATTTCCCAGGCTGCTCTCTGGGATGCAGGCAGGAAGGTTGAGTGAATTACACTGGCCCCACCTCCCAAGGCTCTCTCTGCAGCTGCTGGGCTGGACACAAAAGCGTGAGAGATAGAGACACCGTCTCTGCTAATTTGTACCTCACTCTGGTTCCCATTACTGACAGGCCACGTGTGACAAAGGCCAGGGCAGGGGCCCCACACTGCTGTCTGCATTTTCCAGGTAAGCAACTGTTCCCTTCACCTCCAAGCCAGAAGTAAAGATCAAGGCCTGAAGGTAGTGGAAAGAAGGAGTGGGAGGTGGTGGCCCTGGGACTTAGCACAGTCTGGAAGGAATGAAGAAAGAGTGTCAGGGGCCAGGAGCTGGGACTATATGAGGTGTCCACATATGAGGTGGGGGAGCTGGAGGCTGCACAGGTCCACTGCTGGCTAGCAGATGTGGGCAAAGTTCCAGGAAAGGGCTGTGCATCAATGGTGCTGGGCGACAGCACATCTGGAGAGCAGAGGGACAGCCACACTGTGGCATTGGTGTTCCTCTTCCTGACTGGGTATATTTGTACAGACTTTGCCAGAAAATCCCACCCTGGGCTCCTTCCCTCCTCCTGGTCTTCTTGATGGTTGAGAGACAGCCTTTGGCAGCTACAGAGGGAGAAAGCAGGACACACATGGCACTGGGAGTCTGGCTTCAGTCAGAGGAGGGAGCCCCTATCTGAAAGGCAGTCTCCTGTCAGGCTCTTGAGAAGGGGTTAGCTAGTGGGAGGCTGTATGCCGCCCTAAGGAGGCTCACCTGTGGCCCAGAGGCAGGCTGCAGAGAAGGGTGCATGTGCTGGACGTGGAGTGGGGAGAGGGTGAAGTAAGCATCTGCAGAACAGTTCTACAACAGCATGCACAGTGTCTTGTCACAGAAACAGGAAGAGATCTCAGAAATCTGTTTCAGACAAGTTCAGCATCCCATTGCTGCCCGCCCCCGGGGACCACAGCCCCAATCAAGTGTGCAAGTCTGAGTAAGTACTGACATGTGGAGTAAGTCATAGGAAGTTTGTCAGATGTGTATCCCCCACACACGGACAGACACACATCTGCTCCCTAAGATTGACTATGCTGAAAATACGTCAACCCTGGTTTCCTGTCAAAAGGAATGCCAGCCACACTCTGACATGTTGCAGGGACGGAGCATCAAGGTAAAAGGAGTGGTTCCTTGCTTTCAGGACACAAAGGAACATGAGATGCTAAACCCAGTCAGGACTGCAGCGTGTCCTCCCTCTATCTACAGCTGCCTTAGTCGGAGTTGAAAGCGAGGGCTCCTCCCCCCGGCCCCTCCCTCCACACACACAGTAATTGGGTGACAAGCCAGTGGGGGATGGCCAGTGTGGTGAGATGGGGATATGAACAGGACACACAAGTACAAAGAGGTGCTTTTTATCCTGCTGAGACAGCAGTGGAAAGTGTTGGGGGCAGAGAGAGGGAGCTTGCAGAAGAGAACTACTACCCAGTGACTCGTGCTCCTGACCATCCTGGCAGCAGTGTCTCTAGCCTGTGTCCTGGCTCTGACAGTCGGCCCCAGCCTCTTTCTCACCAAGGGCAATCTGGGTCAATGACAGCAGGGATGAGCGAAGCAGTGGGGCCCTGCAGCCAAGTTTCCTTGGCCCAGAAAACATGAGGGCCTTTGATGCCTGCAGAGAGCAGTGGTTCTTCCCCCCAGGATGCTGTGGCTGCTCTTGGCCCAAGCTGAAGGCAGGCCTCACTCTGCAGACCACAGCTGGAAGGTAGAGTGTAGGGCTGGGCTCAAAGAGCTTTGAAATTAGAGAGAGGTCCCAGGGCTGTGTGAGCTGTGTGGCCTTGGGCAGGCAAGTAATCTCTTCAAGCCTCAGTGCGCTGATTTGTAAAATGGAAATAATAATAATCATGGCTTCTATCACAAAGGTTGCTGGAAGTAATAAATGAAAGTATGTTTGTGACATGTCCACCATAATGCCTGGTTTACAATATGTGCCTAGAAAGATGGGACCTGTTAATAAGACCCTGTCTGGATTCTCAGATGGTTCCCTCCAGACCAGAGCCAACTCTGCCCGGAGAGGCCCTCAGCAGCCTGCCCCTCAGTCCAGCAACTCCTGTAAAACGTGTCACTCACACAATCCTTATTAACCAACCTCAGGAGGCTCTCTGTGTCTTCAAGCCCAAATCAGCTTGAAAATAAACCCCAAGTGGCTCCTGTGGCTTGTGCCTTGCTTGGTACAAAACCTCAAGTCTGTGCTTCTTAAATTAGGAAGATGCCCCCTATGGGCAGGTGGGGGTACACCAGGAGTACATAATGCCATGGGGCACGAAGGGCTCACCTGGGGTGAAGATGAAATAGTTCAACCAAAGGTAACTTACACTATGTTTTATTAAAACAAACATGGCATGGAATATAAATTCTAGTGGATGTTTAAAATGAGGCATTATTTCAAAGGCAACTCAAGCTTCCAGCGGGCATCCCCTTCTCTGAGGTTCCTGTGTGCACCCTCCCTGGCAGTGACAGGCTCTCCCCTGCAAAGACCTGAGAAGCCCTGAATAGGCAGGGAGAGACAGCTGAGATCTTCTTGAGGACCTAGTGAGTGTCTCCCTCACTCACCCACATCCTCCCGGGGCTACTCCTTCTCTTCAGAAGAGGTGGCCTACACAGGCTGGGAGGCAGGTACAGCTGACGTGGTCATGGCACTCTCGGCAGGGGCAGCAGGAGCTAGCCCAGTTTCCAGCTTCTTGTCTGGTGGACACTGTAAGAGTGCCTGAGGTGGTCCAGAGCTTGCTGCCTACTGTCTCATCTAGCCTCCCCCATGCTAACAGAAGACCCATCTGCCAAGCATTTGGGATGTGAGTACCCTAGACAGGGCAGGGCACAGCTGGCCCCCAGAAAAGTCCCCCATCTCTGGCCCTCCCAGACAGCATGGTCTTCTGGGGCTTCTAGCAAATGTATCTCCAAAGGGAAGAAAGACAACTGTGGAATTTTCAGCAGGACTCAGCTCCTTCTTCCCATGAGTCTCAACAATACACCTGGCAAGGATACCAGTTTTGGAAACAAGGCTGTAGTGAGAACTGGTTTCTCTGATCATTTAAGTGATTAAGTGCTTTCTTTGTGATTTCTTCTTTACAGGTATCCTGAGCTAAGGCCAAGGTTCTTTCTCAAGGGGGGCAGGCAAACAAGGGCCTGCACATCATGGCACGCATGGACTCTCACCACAGTGGGGCAAGGTGTCACTCAACAGCTCAACTCAGGACACCCAGATGCTGAGCAGGGACTTAGAGAGAGAGGACGAGGATGGTGGGGAGGCAGGGGATAAGGGGACACTTGGGAGCTGTGTCACTTACCAGGAACTAATAACAATCCTGACTTGCAGTGGCAGCCTCCATCCCGCAAGAAGGAAAAGAAATTCTCTGATTCCCTTAGTGCTGGGGGCCTGGGGCAGAAACCTATGGGGATGTCTGGGAAGAAGTCCAGTGGGGAGAGGGAGGACACGAAGACCACCCAGACTCAGGACTCCCGGGAAGCAGCCATGGCTCTCGGTGCCCTTCCAGGCGGCCAGTCACAAAAGTTGTTAGATTGCACACAACCTCTTAGGAACTCACTACCTGCAGGTGATCATGCAGACCGGAAGGCAAACCAGGACACAGCCTTGGATGGCCCGCCCGGCTTCCTGGGCCCTGGAGAGTATCTCTGTGCGCAGAAGGGTGTAGCTACATCCCCAGACAGCTCCTCCTTGGAGTGCCTCCCCAGGTTGGGCAGCAGTTGGGACCTCCCAACGCGGGAGACACACACGCAGGCTCGGGGTTCGGCCACCCCAGCCAGCCTGGCAGCAGTGTTGGCAAAAGCGCGGAACAGCGAAGAAGGACAGCGCCTGGCAGGTGCCCCAGAGGGCGGGCAGACCGAGGCGCCCGCGTACAGGTGCCTGTGGGGCGGGGGGGCCTTCCAGAAGACGGGCAAGCTGCCAGGCTTTGCGGAGCGCAGAGGTGCCAAGCCCTATGCTTGTGAGCTGTGCGGGAAGACCTACCCCCACCATGGCACGCTGCAGCAGCACCGGCGCCTGCACACGGGCGAGCGGCCCTACCGGTGCCCCTTCTGCGACAAGGCCTACGCCTGGTCCTCCTATCACCGGAAGCACATCCGCACCCACACCAGCGAGAAGCCCTACCTGTGCGCATACTGCGACAAGGCCTTCGTGCGTTCCTCCGACCTGCGCAAACACCAGCGCAACATGCACAGCAACGACAAACCCTTCCCGTGCGCCGAGTGCGGCCTGACCTTCCACAAGCCGCTGTCGCTACTGCGCCACCAGCGCGTGCATTTAGGTGAGAAGCCCTTCCGCTGCTCTGCCTGCGACCGCGAGTTCGCCGTGGCTAGTCCCATGGTGGAGCACCAGCGCGTGCACTCGGCCGAGCGACCCTTCTCCTGCCCCACCTGCGGCAAATGCTTCACCAAATCCTCCAACCTGTGCGAGCACCAGACGCTGCACACGGGCCAGAGGCCCTTTAAGTGCGCTGTGGAGCGGCCTTCGCGCAGCCCTCCCGCCTCGTGCGCCACCAGCGCATCCACACCGGCGAGAGGCCCTTTCCTTGCCGCAGTGTGGCCAGACTTTTGCCCTTTCCTCCACCCTGAAGAGCACCGACAGATCCATTCCGGGGAAAAGGGCTTCCTCTGCGCCGAGTGTGGCAGGGCATTCCGCATTGCCTCGGAGCTGATCCAGCACATCCGAATGCACAACGGGCCATACCAGTGTGAGGACTGCGGGCAGGCCTTCACCAGGTCCAATCACCTCCAGCGACACCGCGCCAAGCACGACACCTGCAAGGAGCTCATCCCTTCGTCCTCTGATGACTGAGGGCCTGGTCCACTGACTCCTAGGGGAGAAAGACGCTCTCGACCCATGGTTGGGATCTTCACTCAAGGACCTGCTCACATGTTGTTGCCAGCCAGCCTCACTGATTAGCCTCTCCTCCCAGCAGCATTCGCTGGTCCGCCTGCTTTATGTATTTGATCTGTTGTTACAGAAATAAGCGCAAGGATAGTACCCAGGTGTGTGATTTCACCCTGGTCTTCTAGAACTCTGAGGTCATATGCAATTGGAAAAAGAGTAAGATAAAGGAGTAGGAGCTTGTGGATAGTTGAGTTTCATGGGTCAGGGGACCCTGATCAACCAGAATTTATTTATAGAATTATATTCTGGACTCTGCACAGGGCTCTAGGGGCATTGTGGGGGAAGAGCTGTCTTGTCCTGCCTTCAGAGCCATACTGAGAAGGTATTAGAGAAAGGTGCTGTTTAGTTTTTACCATAAAACCATAAATAAAGGAATTTCCAGAAAAGGTCCCTGGATGGGCTCTTCCAAGGAACAAAGTCAACCCAGGGGTAAGTCCAACCCAGCCAAACATACCAACATCATTTCATCTGCCTGCTGAAATGATTTCCTGCCCTTGGAGAATTGTCTCTATGAGGCTTGGCTTGGAAGTGGAGAAGGCCTTCACCTTCAAGAAAGGGGGAGGGGCCTTTTGTCCTGTATTTGGAAACCAGCTATTTCAGAAGTTCAACAGCCTCTGTCTGAAAAAGAGGCCCATTCCTCTTTACAGTGGAACTTGGTAACTGGATCTCAGCTGAGTTTCACCCACAACAGTTTTCTGTGCCTCCTCTCTGGCTGCCTCTTTTCCTGTTTGGACCCTGCGAGCTTAAGTCACACGTAGCATTTGCAAAGGAATTGGCCCACTTTGAGAGAAAGATAGGATTTCTCCAGATACGTCTAACTATGGTTCATGAATCTTTTTGGGTTCATTTAAATTTTCCTGGATCATTAGCTCTGATTTGAAGTAAATAAAATTAAAAACTCCTTTGCCCAAGTGCCAGTTAGATTGTCTGTGTTTGTTTCAAAGTCATTAAAACCAATATGAATCTACATGTCTCACCATTATCCTCTAATGATATTAGTCAAAATTTCCATTCCTAACAGCTATGCTTCAAAGTGTATCGATAAATATACTGATTTTTGTAACGTTCTTAGCTCTGGACCTCAAGTGAAGAATCTATGATTTCAAAGAGATTCCTTTGTACACACAGGCAAATGACACTTTTAATTTCCTACTCTAAAGTTAAGATATTCCACAAAAAGGTTATAATGTGTTCTTTTGGAAGGGTATTTTAGTATAGTCCTAAAATTGTCACCCAAATATGCCAAATCTGAATTTCTCTTGGATTCCACCTGATTTGGATGTAAGGTGCAACTACTAAATAGCATTCTCATGATACATGGGCACCAATCAGAAGGAATATGTGTATATATATGCATGCCTTGTTTGACAAAGTCAACCTTAATAAAAGAGCTTTGGCTACATGACTGGAGGGTTTGTGGGTTAACAACTGAGACACATCTGCATGTCCAAATGACAGAACTATCTTAGTCCATTCTCATGTACCAGTGATGTGACCGTGGGCTTCAGTTTCTGTACCTATATCTGTATTGGCGAAATAGGAATAATAATAGATTATAAAAGTTGAAGCCGGGCCGGTGAGATGGCTCAGCGGCGTGGGCGCCTGCCTTGCAAGTGCGAAGGCCCGAGTTCGACTCCCGGAACCCACGTACGAAAAAAGGGGCCGGTGATATCGCTCAGCGGCATGGGTGCCTGTTGGCGCACGAGGTCCTGAGGTCGACCCCCCCGGTACCCACAAAAAAAAAAAAAAAAGTTGAAGCCATCCTAATAGCTGACAAGAAATGTGGTGGACTACAAGAGCATTGAATTGGTAGAGAAGTCACAAGAATGAACTTGTGGCTCTGAACACAGCAAGGTCTAGTTTATCTCTTTTTCCGAGTAATCGGTGAAATAGCTGAAGACTAAAGGATTATTCCTTGTATTCATTTTCAAAGATGGCTGTTAATATAGTTTCACTAATTGATTTGGTTTTATAATTTTTAAGAACCCCCAAGCTGATCCATAGAATAGGTAAGAATCACCTAGGCCTTCTGCTAACCATACAACTTGCTGAATTCTAACCTTGAATATTGATACAGGTCTGCAATGCAGTATCTAGGTATTGCTTCTGGATGATCACATTTTTGGGAAAAGAGTGAGTGCACTTCCTGTTAATAGGCAGAAGAATGGAATTAGCTTATGCTGGATACCTGTGTTTCTGAAAGAAAAGGGGTAGAATATACTGAATAGGGCAAAGAGAAGTTCATTAATTTTTCAGGCCTATCATATAGATGTTATATTTTTAAGGAAATTGTCCCATCTGGTCTTTTCTTACATTATCTGCAAATAATGGTGAGCAGGTATGGGAGTGGAAGAGTAATCCTATTATTATAGTCCCAGGTCACTAGACCAACTAGACAAGGGCACACAAGTGTCCACATGAGTGGACAAAAAAACTAAACAGCTAACAGATGGCTTGACAATGGAGTCTGTCCATCCAAAGTAGGGGCAATTGAAGCATTGATCCAAATTATCTTGAGCTATTTTCTGGCTCTCTGTAAATTCATGCCACATCACAGCAGACAACCTTATTTCTCTGTTATGTAATTTAAAATCAGAGTAGCACCTTCTTTGTGACTGCACTTAAAACTTCTCTCTGAACTAATGCTGTTTCCATTGCTTAGTTTGCCAATATTAATTTGGACATACCCACTAAAATGTCCATTTATAAATTTCCACTTAATAAAAACTTACCTGATGTATTCACAGGAGTCTACAGTAATAATATATATCCGTCAGATAATGGGAATAGGCAACATTTGCAGAGTGTCAGTATGGGCCAGAACTCTTCTAAGTGTTTCATACACATTAACTATTTAATTTTTAAAGCAAATTATGGTGATTATTACCCGCATTTTTTAAGATGATGAAAGTAAGAGACAAAGAAGTTAAATTGCCCCTGATATTATGGCTAGAAAATAGCTGACATAGAAATGAGTTGACACTTAGGCACACTTGCCCCAGAGACTGTGTTCTTAAGCACAGTGCCAACGACCTCTGTTTGGAGTGGAAAAATTCTCTGCAATTGTTGATGACATGCATTTTAAAAGTAGGTGGCTAGAAATTCAAGAGCTGATAAAAGTTGAAACAGCATGGCAGAAATTATGGTGTAATTAGGGGGAAAGATCCTACAAATTACTTAAGAAAAAGAGACGAGCCAAAGGAGTGATTGTTCCTTGAAGGCCCATCATCGCTTTAACTTGTTGACTGAAAAAGCATTCTGTGCCTGTGCTGTACACAAAGAAATGCACCAGCAATGAATTTTGGCACTCGACATTTACACACATAATCTCAGTGTATGCACATTGAAATGCTGTATTACCCTGCACAAAAGTAATCACCCAGGAGTTCCAACTAGACCTTAAAAACCCTTGGTTAGATGGGAATTTTGTATAAAGCATCATCAGTTTAATTGCTAGAATGCTCAACTCAACGTCATTGCTAAACTCAGAATGAGAATATGAATTACAAATTCAATGACCTGTGAAAACATTGCCAAAGATGGAGTGACTCAATGTTTCACCAAACCAGGAAAGGGACCTGTTTAAAGTTGACAGGGAAGCTTATTATTTAACGTTGATTGCCTTTGTCATTCTGCATAAAACCATGCCAGTAAAAATTCTTCCCACTGTGGCTGGGAAATACGCTTTTTTTTTTTCTTCTCTCTTCTTTTTGTTTCTTTCCTGAATCAACCCTCTATATTCAGTCAAACTGGTTAAGAGTTTCACAGTCTTAGGATTGTCAGAAACTCATATTGATTGGGTCAGTGAATGAATGGATCCTTCATAAAACATAAGTTACAATCAAGATTTTTTAAAAGGTAAACTCAGAAAAAGCAAAGATGTGGAGTAGTCCAAAAACAAGGCAGGGAACAAATGTTCAGATAGTTCAGACGACATCAAAGACAAGTGGAGTAAGAGGTAAGATGAGATGTCAGAGATGTCAGAGGAGTCAGTAGGGCCTGGTGAAAAGATAAGAACAGCTACAGTTTAATGAATGTGTTTCTTAGGGGTCAGGCATTATATTCATTACCTCAATTAATCTTCACAACAATCTGCTACGGGAGACCTTTGAAAAAAATGTTCGGGCCGGTGAGATGGCTCAGCGGCGTAAGCGCCTGCCTTGCAAGCGCGAGGGCCCGAGTTCGACTCCTGGAACCCACATATGAAAAAGGGGCTGGTGATATCGCTCAGCGGCATGGGTGCCTGTTGGTGCACAAGGTCCTGAGGTCGACCCCCCGGTACCCACACACAAAAAAAAATGTTCCCACATAGGGTAACAATTTGCCTTCCCAGGAAAACAAACAAAATTAAAAGGTTATAGCTAGTGTCTACTATTGTTAAGGAGTACATGCCACAAATCCTCTGTCTTTTGTTTTAGAAGTCATGCTTGCTCACATTTTTATTTTCCATAATTGTAGTGGTTTAAAAATATATTCACAATTGTTTGACATGCCTCTCTTCAAGGAGCTGTAGTCCTTGTTACCCCTCTTTCTAGAATGTCCTTTAGAACATTCTGGAGTGCTGGTTTGGTGTTCATGAATTTCCTCAAGTGCTCTTTGTCATGGAAGTATCTTATTTCTCTATCAATTTTGAAAGATAATTTTGCAGGGTACATCAATCTGGGTTGGAGGTAGTTTTCTTTTAGGGCTTAAATACTTTACTCCAAGGTCTCCCTGACTTGAGGGTTTGTGTGAAGTCAGCTGTGATTCTGATGGGCTTTCCTTTATAGGTGATTTGTTTCTTTTCTCTAACAGCTTTTAATATTCTGTCCTTGTGTTGAATTTCTGGAATCTTGACTATTATATGCCTTGCTGTAGATTTTTTTTTTTTTTTCATCATGGTGAATTGGAGTTCTATATGCCTCACTCATCTGTATGTTTAATTCTTTTTCTCTGCCAGGGAAGTTTTCTGCCATAATGTCTGTGAACAGGATTTTTTTATATCATTTTGTGCTATCTCCTGCTTTTTCATTGATTCCAATCAATCTTACGTTATTCTTCTTTGCATCATCTAGCAGCTGCTGGGTTGATTTCCTGCAGTCCCTTGCTATTTTTAAAAAATCTTTCTTTTGATGATCACTAACTGCAAGCCTGTCTTCTATGTCTGAGATTCTGTCCTCACATTGGTTTATTCTGCTATGGATACTTTCAATCAAATTTTTAGTCTCCTGGATATCTGCTTGAATCTGTTTTATGGATTTCATTTCTTTCCTATGTTGGGCATTTATAGTTTCCATCATTTTCCTAAGCTCCTGTATTTTTTTAATCTGGATCTGCTCTAGAGTCACTAAGCATGTTTTTCATTGTGGTCACCATCTCTGTAGTTATCTGAGAAATTATTTCTGATTTGATTTTTTTTCTAGAGCCTTGTTCATTTGCTTTGCTGTTACCACTTCAGACAGTAGGCTTTCAGATTCTTCCATCTCATTGCCCTCTGGGTTTGCCTTTGGTGAACTGGATATCTGGGGTTGCAGCTTGTTTAAGTGTCTTCTTATTTTATTTCTTTTTTTTTTTTAGTTTAATTCCTCAATGGATGTTTGTAAATTGCCTATTGTGAGTTGCTTTTTGCTAGTATTTAGAACCCATAAAAAATGATTACTTCCCAGAAGTGTCTTCCAGTGGTAGCTGGCTTTTGGGTTTTGAGGCTGTTGCAAGATCCTAACTCTTCAATTTATTGGGATGAAAAGTTGCTGCCTACTTGGCCCAGCCCTTGGTTCTTTGACACTGGCCCACAGTATTTTCTATGACCCTTAGACAATCTCAGTCTTGGTATACCAGGAAGGCTGGTTAGAACAACTATGTCACTTTGGCTAAAGTGGTACAATCAGCAATAACAATAGCATCAAATACAGCCTAGAAAATGATAACCCATTAAAAGGTAACCATTAATTTGTCATCTTTAACTATATGAACTAGATTTGTGGTTATATAACAAAATCTAAAACAAAGCAGAAAATTCTATACAGTAAATAAGCCCTCAATATGCCAATTTTACCCTCAGGTGAGAAAACCCCTTATAAAAGGGGTTAGGGGAAAAAATAGAGAAACAGAAGAAGAGAAGAGATTAGAAACAGGCTGGAGGACAAAGAAGGATCACACAAATTTTGGGAAATTGGTGCAGAAGACAGGAGGGAAAGAGAGAAGGAAGGAATAAAAGGAAGAACAGAACAGAATGACAACCTCAAAAAACTAGAAACCATGTTCACACTCATATAAAAACAAGATCAAATAATGAAGAAAAAAAAAATAAAACAAGGAGAGGAAAAAAAGGCCACTTCAAGGTTTATCTCTGCTGTCACTGGTAGACAATGTGTGAAGACAAAGTCCAGATCCATGTTGATTTATCCCAGGAAGACAGCAGTAGCTTTATGGAAGGGTAGTGGATAATCTCAGTGAGCCTGCACCTTTATTTCCCCTGAAGTTCAGGTTGGTTTCTGGCTGTGAGGCTGGAACTAGACCCATACAGCCTGCAGCAGTCAGCACACCTTCTGCGGGCTTGAGCTCAGCTGGGAGCCACTAGATGGAGGCAACAGTTGTTCTGAGTTTCGAGCTCAGTTGGCCCCTCTCTAGATGGCTCCCAGCCAATCACCTTCTCCCTTGGGATGGCTAAATAGGCTTCACTCACCAGCCAGCACAGTCCACGGCATCCACTCCTCCCTTGCACTCCTACATCTTTCTGTGGAGGCCTCTGGGGTTGCCAGCAGTCACCATGTGTCCACAGGTCTGATCTGCTCCTCCCGTACAGTGAGTCCCAACTCAGGGAGAAGGCATCACCTACCACCCACTTCTTCATTGAAGTTTCTCTCTTTGCTCTCCCTGGTGCTTCAAGTCTCAGTTCATATCATTCCTGGACCCAGGGGACCCACTTCTCTCCTTCTTTTCTTCCTTGCATTGCTATATTCCAGTGTCTGGACAGTAAATCTCAGAAAGGCTCTTTCTCTGCTACTTACCACTCTGCCATCTGCAGAATGGGAACTCCAGACTCTGTGCCTTCTTCTTGGTCCACTGGACAGAAATCTACTCCTCTCTTCCAGAAGCAGAGCTTTATTTCTTTCCCTTTTAGTGTGGTCTAGACATGACAATTTGGTTCTGATGAACAGAATAAAGTGGAGGTGCTGGTGTATGACTTCTGAGGCTAGATCATAAAAGTGCTGTGGCTTCTAGAGAGCCCCCCATCCCCGATTTGCTCTAGGAGAAGCCAGCTACCTAAGTTTGAATAGCCTTATAGAGAGATCCTGTTCCTAAGGAACTAAGATTTTCTGCTAACCAAAAACCACATCAGTGAGCTTGCAAGCAGATCCTACGACCCCAGTGAAGGGTTCAGACCAGGCTGACTGCTTCACCCAAACCTCATGAGAGACCCAAAGCCAGATTATCTGGCTTATCAACTCTATGTTTTTGACCCCTGGAAATTGTGTGAAATAGTAAATATTTGTTGTCTCATAATTGGTGATGCACTAATAGATAACAAACAAAAATATAGAAATAATTTGCTTCAACTGAGTAAGAGTGTAGTCACTAGATGTCACCATGAGCCCTGATTTCTGCCCTAAGGAAAATGACAGAAGGGTTGGAATACATTTCTACTTCCTATTACCACATTCCCTTCCAATGGTCACTGGTGAAAACTGGCAGAGGCTCAGTTGTGTAAGTACTGCTCTGTCATTGCCAAGTGAATCATTCAGACTCCAGGGACCAAAGGGGGTCTTTAAGAAGGAGACAGAAACACTGTCTATAATAAATGAACACTAGCATCACATTTGGAAGGGAATGATAAACATGAAGCCCTTTTGTTACTTTTTTTGGGTATACTATAATTTCTAACTCACAGAGATAAGCATGTCAATGCATAATGTTCCATACAAAGGAAATAAATTCCTAATCTTCTCAGGGAAGTGTTATCATCTTCAATTTGCAGGTAAGGAAATAAAGGAGTAGAAAGTTAAACTAAGGTTGCATAGCTAGTAAGCATAGAAACAGAGCACCAACTCAGATCTGCAGAGCTGTGTGCCCTCATCCTGAATCACAGGAGAGGTGGCAACTAAGCCCAGGTCTCTCCTTGGGGTGACCTGCTGAGAGTCTATGTTCCTTGTTGTGTAGCTACCCTTTTTTTTTTTTTTTACGTGGGTACCGGGAGTCAAACTCAGGACCTTGCACTTGCCAGCAAGTGTTAGTGCCGCTGAGCAATATCACTGGCACTTTTTTTCCTTTATGTGGGCTCCAGGAGTCGAACTCAGGACCTCGCACTTGCTGGGCAGGCACTTGAGCTGCTGAGCTATCTCACCGGCCTTGTGTAGCTACTCTTGATTCTCTGAATCTCCATTTATTCCCACTTCCTAGCTTTAGGCCTTCTGAAAGTACTCAAACTAGCTTTTTCTATTTTCATTTTTTTCTCTCACTTTCCACTAGCAAAGAATCAAGGATGAAATTACAGTAAGTTTTGAAGCCACTCCAGAATTTCTGAAATACTCTAGATCCGAAACTGTTCCCTAAACCTTCTAGTCTGAAAGTAGTTCTGAATCTTTTCTTAAGCAAGCTTTTTGAAACGCAGATGGAAAATATGGATCCTATTAAAAAAAAAAAAAAACATTGCTGATGTTTTCTATTGACTTTGGGAAGTTCACAGACTTCCTAAAGTCCATCAACTGGCTTGAAACTAAGATTCTCTATTAGGGTCTACTTTTAAGTATGTGTCCAGCACCAAAATCCAGAGATTTATATCAGTAGGAAAAGGGCTGCAATAGATTTTCAAAGTAATTCCCATCAAAGACCATCTTTTGGATAATTAAAAAAATACAACATGTAACAACTAAGACAGTTCATACCCCAAATTGATAAATAGATTTATTCAAACACTGAAATGAATTCGATTCTGATATAGGAAATCAGCCATGCTCTCTTACACAGGTAAAAGTCATTCTTAAAAAATATGATGTGGAATATGTAGCTCGAAAAACCATCTAAGTAATTATTGTCACAGATTTTTAAAAATATAAATACATTCTCTGGAAAAATAAATAATAATAAAGATAAACAAAATTATAAATGTGATTTAGAAAAGAAGCTATGTTTACAACCAGAAATGCAAGCAAACCAGTGCAGGGGGTGCCACTGTGGGAAGCTACAATAAAGACAGTCCTTGAAGAACCAAGCAGAGCACCAAATTATGATCAGTTAGGCTGCTTAATAAGAAGACTGCCCACTATAAAAATTCATGTAGTTTTCAGTCAGCAGGAACAGCATTTCCTGTTTTCCTCCTGTTAGAAATTTCTGAGGGGAAAAATACCACTGTCTAAAATTTATTTCAAGCCATCCATGAAAGGCCAAATTCTGGGGAAAACCCTGGACTGAGCAAGCTGGTGACTGCTTTAGAAAACTTGTTCTATTGAATAGATTTTATATAGAGATAAAAACAAAAGGGGAGAATAAACTTAATACTTCTAGCCATTAGGATTCCTCCACCTCATGAGCCTGTTTATGCCTTTTGAGAGTCTGATTTGGGAAGACGATGACCATAGTGTAAGAGACAGGTTAGCTATTTAGCTTATAAGTAGGAAGCTAGCAAGGGACAGGGCCTAAAATGGAGTCAGCTGGTCAGCCTTGTAGGGAAAATGGCACATACACTTTTTTAAGAGTTAATTCAAGCTATTGAAGTTGCTAGGCTCAGGGATATAAAAGCAAACACGGGGAAAATGATATAAGGTAGGATAAGGACAAGTAGGTTAGGACTCTGACCTGGAAAGAAGTTGCTTGACCAAATGGAATGCACAAAGTAACCAACCCCTCCCTTAATTCAGGCCAGGTTTCAAGGAATTTAGAAATGCTGAGGAACTGGTTTTTCTTTTGAACTCTGCATTAGAAAATCGGAGCCTAATTGGTTATTTTAAATTCATGGAGCCATCTATGAAAGGTGACCACTGGGCAACTGAACAAATTCTTATGCTCTACTTATCCATAAAAGACTTAGACAAAGAGCCCACCCTAGCACTCCACTTTTGGGAACCCTCCCAGCTACCCACCTAGAGCTTTCTTTCTTTTACACTTTTAATAAACACTTCCCCCTTTAACTTCCTCCTTTCTGTCCACAATTTCATTCTCCAAATTTATGAGACTATAGAGCCTATTTTAATTGTAAAGGCAATTTTAAAAACTTATATTTCTAATACTAGTATATTTCTAACACTACTCAAGGATAAGACTGAGAAACACAGCCTGTTCCCATATTTAGAAAGCTACAAAACTTAACAAGCCTTAACATTCCAGGTGCCAGCTGCAAGATAAGTGTAACTCAGCCAGACGGTGACATTTTGCTTACTTTCAAGTCCCAGAGACTTACCATTTCAAGGACAGCTCAACTCAGTCTAAGACAGTGATTGATTCCTCCTGCTCACCCTGGCCTTGACCTCCCTGTTATAGGATTGAAAGTGCCCAATTAACTTGCCTGAACCAAACCTGCCTAGCAATGTATGATAAGACATATATAACCAACTGTAAAATATCATGTTATCTGTCTTTCGTACTTCCTTCTGAAAACCTATGTAAGAAACTACCTTACCCCAAGACAGTCCTGATGATTTGAGACCTGGTTCCCATCAGCCCATTAGCATTAAAATAAAAGTTGCCTTCTAACTCCTCAGGTGCAGAGAGTCTTCCATTTGGTTTGATATCAGATTTCTGTAGCAAGACGACAGGCTTAGTTTGTATAGTGTTAGCTCTTTCAATAGTAAGTGTAAAAGTATAGTTTCTCCCCAGAATGAATCTCTGATGGTGTTACAGGGATGTCAGGTGTGTAAGATCTCTTCACACTCCTCACAGAAAAAACACTGCTCTCCAGAACGTGTTTGTTGGTTTTTTTAATCCTGACCAGCTGGACAGAAGCCATGCGGCATTCTTGGCACTTGTATGGATTGTCTTACTAATGGATTACTGTTTTGATAGCAGGTTTGGTTTTTGAAACTTCTTATAACAAACAGGATGGACATGTGGTTTGTTTTGTGCACATGAACTGTGATGGTTCTGGTATACCACAGACTAGGGATTTTGCACATTATCAGTTGGCAGAGTCACTTTAGAGTGCTCTCTCTTTTGTACCCTCAGCCGGCGCCTCCATACACCTGATGTGGATAAAACTTTTATCACCTTCAGGACACCTATGTGGCCAATACCTAGAATGAATCAAATTGTACATTTCTTGCTACAGGTAGGACAGCAACAGCAATGATCCCTTAATGTTTCCGCTAATGCTGTCAGAATCCTATAAGGTTTTGGAAAAAAAAAAGTCCCACAGTTTTCTTTATGTGGATGAAAGCAATGTTCCCCAGAAACTGGCTCCATGTCTTCATCATCAAGGATATTTTCATATCCTTAGTGAGTTTTCCCTCAAGTTCTCCTATGTGCCCAGAAGAATATGGTGCTAAGCCTTCACTGTCATGCTCTAAGTCAAGGTTGTTCAGAAGTGGCAGAGATGCTGTACTGGCTGCACTCTGTGAGTGGCAGTAGGTTTGAAGCCTCTTCATCTTCACACTAAAGTTCTGGTGGGAGCTTTTGCCTACCTGGGAACAGCTAGCCCTGAGATTGGTAGGTACCTTCCATGAACTTCTAGACGGAGGCTGGATTTCTCATATATGTTCCCCAGACTCAGGACAGATTCACCTGAAGGCACCTTCTTTGTGTCCTGGACATCATCTGACTGCTGTGCTACCTCTTTGTCTATTCTTGGGTTACTGGGCTAGGTGTTTTGTTTTTGGCTTTTTGATGAGGTTTTGTTCTTTTGGTCTCACATACTTCCTAAGCAGATTTGCTATAGCTTCATTTTAGCTTTCAAACATTTTGAAGGAAGGAAAAGAAGAGATAACCACTATTCATTGAATTTGCTAAAAATTTAGTCCAGGTAGTGCAGATAGTACAATTGGGCCTGTGGAACCACTCCTCCTCCATTCACCTGAATTTGGGCAACACCCCAGAACCAACTCTCCCTCCACTGTCTTAAGAGAGGTATAAATAACAGTAACAAAGACCCAGGAGATTGCTGAGGCTCCAGGAAGAGCACATGTGTATTAGCTATAGTGGCATGACCTACAGTGACCTTTCCTAACTAAAAATTCATTAATGGTTCATACATATGGGCTGCATGTCATGCATATAATTATAAAAGAGTGAATTATGGGGGCTGGTGAGATAGCTCAGCGGCATAAGCGCCTGCCTGGCAAGCATGAGGGCCTGAGTTCGACTCCTGGAACCCACATACGAAAAAGGGGCCGGTGATATCGCTCAGCAGCACAGGCGCCTGCTGGCGCGTGAGGTCCTGAGGTTGACCCCCGGCACCCACAAAAAAAAAAAAAAAAAGGACTGAATTATGGGAAAGTCATGCACAGTAGATACAATTGAGATGTCTCAGCACCCTGTCAATCATATCCAGAGAGACCCAGTGAGAGGTGCCCTGGGCAGGGTTTGGATTTTTTCAAATCCAAAAACCTAACTTATCTTCATTCCTTTTCTCTGCACTGCCCCAGATCCACTTCTATCCCCACTCATGCCACATTTTTGTTTCTGCTGGCACAAACCCACTTGCTCTGAGTGTACCTTCCCTCATTAATTTCAATAAATGTATGGAGTTGCTTTTTCTTTTACCATCATGTGTATAACTTGAAATTCTTTGCTTGTCATGCACAAGAATATGGAATCTATCTCCTAGGAATCCAAAATGCACTGCAACTCAGGGCCTACAAAATTATTTTCTTTTCCTCAATAGTTATATAGATTCTAATTCTAAGAAGAATTAGAACAATAATTGCATATCTTTCAGTCAAGAAGGTGCCATGAGTTTATATTTTGACCACCACTTCCAAAATACATGATAATGCAATTACAGGTAAACTATAACAAGAGAACAATTTAAAATGCAGCTATGCTCAAAATTAAGATGAAAACCTTGGGCCGGAGAGATGGTTCAGTGGCGTAAGCGCCTGCCCGGCAAGCGCGAGGCCCCGAGTTCAACTCCCGGAACCCACATACGAAAAAGGGGCCGGTGATATCGCTCAGCGGCACGGGCACCTGCTGGAGTGCGAGGTCCTGAGGTCGACCCCCGGTACCCACACACACACAAAAAAAAGATGAAAACCTTCATGGACTATAACTATATAGAAAGACAATACAATAATTGGGGCTAAAGAAGTAGGCCTGTTGGGTTTCTGAGAATTGGCAGAAATGGCTGGGTGTATAATTTCCAAGGTGTAAGTAAAATAAAAATGGATGAGAAAAGAATGTGCTCATAACCTGTGAGATGGCTTATGGAAAGCTGGGTACCTAGAATAGCAGATAAAAGGAGATTCAGTCCCTCACTGAGGAAATGGTCATGATAAGAGGAAATTAGTAATGTAGAAGACAAATAGAAAAAATCAATGGGGAGGTCACAATGAAAAGCTGGTTCTTTGAAGATTAATCATAAAGAGAAAGCATTACAAGACTGATAAGAGAAAAGGGAGACAGTACAAAATTATTAGAAATGAAAAAGAAGGCAAAATGATACTTGTGGTAGAAAGCTCTAAAGCTAGACTAGAATATATAATATTTCAATAAATTGAACCATTTGATACCTATAAAATTAAAAACTTACATGAAGTGAAAAATTTCCAGAAGCATATGTCATCAAAATAACCCAAAATGATAAAAAATAATCACTAGAAAAATTGAATCTATTATTTAAAATCTTATTCCTTTTCCCTCAGTTTAAACAAAAGACTTTATGTTTATTTGATTTTACAAGTAAATGCATCAAATCTTCAAACAGTAGGTAAACATTTTCTAATACAAACCAACCTAGAAGACAGAGAAAAGGCAACATGTATATAAGATTGGAATGGGGTAGTATATGGAAAGAAAACTATGATCAAGTCTCACAAAAATCCTAAGTAAATATTAACAAATCAAATAAAGCAGGGAAAAAGAGACCTCCAAAACTAAAGACAAACAATGAAACTAAACATATGTTTAAGGAATACAAAGGAATTTCAAAGACATTCTCCTTTGAATAAAAATGATATTCCATTTAATACAAAGATTGAATACAAACTAATTCAGGGATATTTGAATATAATATACAAAGACATTTCAATATGAAGAATCACAACATATTAAAAGTAAAATTCTTTGAAGACAATAATGCCTCCTATTTTAACTATGTGATATTATAAAATACATATTTTGGCCATTCTCCTGTTTCCTGGCATACAACTCCTAAAATCCTTGGAAACTTCAATGTGATGTCTTTTCGTATTCTCACTCATGATGGCTAGCAGCCCACAAGTAGCTTCAGGAGGGGGGCTGCTCACCACAAAGACCTAGGCAGATTAGAGGATTGGGAGTTTCAGGCCCATCTCCCAGACTCTGGGATGGGAGATGGGACCAAAGGTTTTTAACCTAAGGGCTAAGTTGATCACCAGTGGCCAATGGTTTTATCAATCAAGCCTAGATAATGAAGGTAGGGGCTTTCAGGAAGGTGAACAAGAACATATTGATGTGCCAAGAGAATGGCACTCAACTCCACAGGAATAGAAGCTGCTGAGCTCAGGACCCTTCCAGACCTCACCCTATGTATCTTTTTATCTAGATGTTTATCTATATGTTTTAAATTATTCTTTGTAATAAGCCACTAAGTAGATATAAGTAACAATTTCCCTGAGTTCTGCAAATTAGTTTAGCAAATTATTGGACTTAATGAAGAGGTGGTGGGAATCTTGATTTATAGCTTGTTAGTCAAAAGCACAGGTAAAACTACTGGGACTTGTGATTGGTACGGGGCTTGTGATGGGGAGGCATCCTGGGGACTGAGTCTTTATCTGTGGGATCTGATTTTATATCCGGGTACTGTTAGAACGGACTGAAATTAAAGGATACCCAGCTGGTGTCTGCAACAAAATTTCTTGTTTGTTGGTGAGAAGAAATCTCAATTTTGGTGCGAGGAGGCAGACCTCTCTGTCGATCATTGCTGGTGAGAGTAAGTTTTTTCTACTCAGACTATTACTATTCAACACAGACATTTGAATACATATCTACAAAAAAGTCTAAGAAAATTGAAAAACTATTGGAACTAAACACAAGATTAACCCATAAAAATCAATAGCTATCTATATACCAGCAATAATCAAATTTAAAATGTAACAAAAAATAGGTAATATTCACATTAGCAATAAAATCTCTCTGATTTAGGAATAAGATCCAATAAAAGACAAGCAGGACTCTAATACAGAAAATTATAAAATATTATTAAAGAACATAAAATAGGACTAGTACAACTAGAAACAATGGAGCTGAGGGATTCACTCTCTTCCACCCATTTAATTCTTTTTTTTTTTTTTTTTTTTTGTGGGTACCGGGGGTCGACCTCAGGACCTCACACGCCAGCAGGCGCCCGTGCTGCTGAGCAATATCACTGGCCCTTTTTTCGTATGTGGGTTCCGGGAGTCGAACTCGGGCCCTCGCGCTTGCCAGGCAGGCGCTTACGCTGCTGAGCCATCTCACCAGCCCGCACCCATTTAATTCTAAACAGCCATTCCTCCTTTCATAGAAAATAAAATAACAAAAACCCAGGAGGTCTCTGATGCTGTAGGTGAGAGCACACACGTGTTGGATCTCCTGGGCTGAACTTCAGCCACTTCACCCTGCTCCCACTTCAGTAAGGGTTCATAAATCTGCACCACATCTCATGCCTGTAATGAAGATCAGAGTGAATTCTGTGACAAGCATGCATGTTGAAACCCCGTGAGGCGGCACAGCACCCTGACCATCATTCTTGTCAATCACAACTAGAGATTCAGGGAGAAGCACCTGGGCTGAGATGCACATCCTTTAAATTCCAAAAGCCTGGATTTATCCAGGGCTGCTGTTGCTGCTTCTGCGTGCTATGACTTGTGTGCAGTGGTTTCGCTCTTCTGTCACCCTGAAACCGTTTATCTGTCTGTGCCATACCTTTTGTTGACATGGACTTGCCCTGAATACAACTTCCCAGGATCTTCAATGAATGTAGCTGCTTACCCCTTGCTACAGGGTATACACTTGGCAATTCTTTGCTCATCATACACAAGAGCCTGAACTATACCTGCCCATTACACAGTAACAGGACCTTGTTAAACACAAGATAAATCAAATACATGTTCATATATGCAAGTATTCAGCAAACAGATTAAATGACATGTAACAATCTATAAAATTAATACACTTCCAATAAAAATCCTAATATGACTGTGTTTAAGGACCTTGAAAATACTGATTTTAAAACTCATATGGAAGGATTAAAAGCCTATATATGGCCAAAATAATTTTGAGAGGAAAATATAGGAGTAGCCAGAACAGCTAGCAAAACATATGACACACAAAGTCATTTTAGAATAATTAAGTCCGTTTTCTATTGATATAAAGATAAAATAGATTTATAAAACAGACTCAAGAACCCAGAAAGAGACTCAAGCACATAGAGGCCCTGGGTATGTGACAGCACAGCCCTGACAAATCATGGAGAAAGAATAGGTTATTCCACAGTGGTGTTGAAACAATCAGAAGAACTTGTGGAAAAATTAAATTAGATTCCCTCCTCACACCACACAGGATTAAAAATCTGTGAATAATAAGATATTAGAACTATAAGAAGTAACCATAGATATCTTTACCATGCAGAAGAACTTTTAAGACACCAAAAGTAATCACAAAATAAAATATGGTGGAATTGGACCACACTAAAGTTTTAAAGATTTGTAAAAGAAAGAGTATCATAATTAAATGTAAAAGATGAGTGACAGTGTGTTTTTTAAATTTTTTCTTTTCCTTTTCTTTTTCTTTCTGTGACAGGGTCTCACTAACTAGTCCACGCTGGTATTGAACTCACTATGTAGCCCAAGCTGGCCTTGAACACACAGTGATCCTCCTGAATGCTGGGATTACAGGCATGTGCCACCAAGCCTGGCGATGAGTGACAGTTTGAAAGAACATTTATGACATATATAACTGCCAAAGGAGTAGTATCCATAATCTAAATAACTCAGACAAATTAATAAGGAAAACATCTTTAAAGGAAATTGGGCAAATATTATGCAAAAGAAATCTAGAAAAACTTGAGTTACCAAAAAAAAACAAGGGGAAAGACACTCATCCTCAGGAATAAAGAAAATGCAATTACACTTTACATTCATTAGACTGGCAAATGTTAAAAATTTGACAACCTCCTGATATGATTCACTGGGAAGGGCACAACATCACTTATGCAGTATTCCTGACAAAAATGGGGAACTCAGTGAAGTCACGTGCAAACCACAGGCAAACCCTGTGCTCTTCAAATATGTCATTGTCATGAAAAAGAAAGAAAATCTGTCCCAGATTAAAGGAGATTAAAGAGACATAGCAGCTAAATACAATGTGCATCCTGGGTCAGAAAAAAATATTTTGCTAAGAGGACTCAACTGGGAATATTGATGAATTTTATAGTACCATATCAATGTTAAGTTTAATTTAGTAATTTTGCCATGGTTACACAAGAGAATGTCTTTCTTCTTTGGAGTTATATGTGGGAATATGTACAACTGAAAAGCCATGATACCTGTAACTTACTCTCAAATGCTCTGATGAAAAATGATATAAAAGAAATTTGCCTGAAGAGGTGTTGAAAGAGGGAAGGAGAGAGGAAGAGGAAGAAGGCAAACATAGAAAAATATTATTAAATTGTTGAATGTTGGTGAAGGATATACAGTAGGTCACTATAGCACTCAAATAACTTTTAAGGAATGCAAATTACTTGTATAGTTCTTTGGAAAGTAATATAATAACAATGTCTATTGTGTTGATATGATAATACAAATGCAGTTTGACGATGATACGATAGTAGTATACATAAAGATGAATATACCATATCCTATGTTATGCCAATTCAAATTGGGAAAAACAATAGAAATTTGTATTTATTTATTTCATCTTTTAAGAAAAATATTACATTTTATAATGGCTATTACATATTAATATGACAGGACAGTTCTATAAATAACTATAGAAATGTTGGGGTAAAGGTGTTAAATATTTTACTGATAGGGCAATACAATCAACAAAGCAGGAAATTTTCCCCTTAAGAAATTCAAATGTCCATAAAGATATACATACATATATATTATATATGAATATTAATAGCAGATATTTGGAAACAACCTAAATTCTTGTCAGTAAAAGGATAAGTTATATTTTATTTGTATGATGGGATACTAAACAGCAGTTAAAATGAATGAAATAGAGCTATCAGTATGTATATAGATAAGTTCAGAAAATGTTGAGTGAAAAAAGCAAGTACAGAACAATTAGCCCATTCATATACATTATCTTGGTCAGTTCAGGCTGCTCTAACAAAGTACAATAGCCTGGATGACTTACAAGCAAAAGGAAGTTATTTCTCAAAGTTAAAAATCAGGGTGCCAGCATGTTCAGGTTCTGGTGCGGGCCCACATCCAGGCTGTGGCCTGCTGACTTAACACTCTCACATGACAGAAAGACAACAAGCAAGTTACTCTATGGCCTCTTGTAAAAGGCATTAATCCCATCTCAAAGACTTCACTTTCATGTCCTAATTACCTCCCTTAGGTCCTACCAACAAATATCATCATATCAGGATTAGAGTTTCAACATACGAATTTCAGGGTCAACACATTCGGTCCATTTCATAAATTTCCACTTGGAGACAGACATGCACAGAGGGAACACAATGTGAAGAGACACAGGGAGGAGACAGTCATCTACAAGCCAAGGAAAGAGGATTCTGTGTATCTGTCAGAATGAAGCAACCCTAGTAACATCTGGACCTCAGACTTCTGGCCTCCAGAAACACTTTGAGACAATACATTGTCAAAGTCATCAGTTGTAGTACTTTCATATGGCAGCCCTAATACAATTCTTATAACTTGCAAGACAACTGTGTTATTTTTAATAAGGTATGTTTTCAACAAAGGAAAAAAAATTGCTCAAAACTGTAAGCCAAGAAGTGGATATACTATTTAATAGGATGTTCTTTCATATCTTAACAGTATAGTTATTTTTTTTTAACCTAGCATCGAAAGATTTTTCTTTAATAAAACTACTGGGTCAGTCTTATTGAGCAAGGGAAAAAATTCCCATGTCCTCAGAATTGTGTTCTATGACTTTCTAATTAAAGATGAGAAAAAGAATTCCCAAATTTCCTTCAGAGAAGATTGGTGTAATAACCATAATTAACTCTAAGAGGTTTAATAATAAGTCACCAGATCTCATGGGCATAATAAATACAACCACGGAATTATTTTAATACAGACTCAGTGGAATAAACACAAATTCAACTCCAGAGCTGCATGAATTACAAATGTACTACAGATACATTAAATTTCATGGGAAGTCAAATTTTAAAGGAGTTCAATTTTCATAGCATAGATCTTGGAGCATGCTAATTTTAACGTTATTTGTTATTGGAAAGATGGGGCACAATAATATAATTTTAGCTGTCTTAAGATTATGTCAGTAAGGATAATTCTATAAATTCTTTATGATATCTTGCTAGAGAAAAATATGAAGTTGAATAAAGCATAGAATGTGAATGTGTCCCAAGAAAGATCTTCTTTAAGACCACTTATAAAATTCTGCAATTACATACATAGATTTTCTTATTAGTAAAATGCTGGTTCCTTTGTACCCTTCTCTGACATTGTGAGCATTTTGAAACTCTTGCACATGTACAAAGTGGTGCCTGGAAGGTGGTTAACTGATGAATGAGATAGGTTGATGTGAGTCCATCTTTATTAGATTTCATAAATTCAGAGCAAGCTTATTGACAGTTAGAAGCACACCTATCAATTACAAACTCTTGATTCTGACACCCAATCTGATATGATGCATATATATAAAACTAGCTGGATAAATTAAAGTAGTCAGGTTTAAATATCTCCAAGTCAATACTTCGATAAAGAGTCACTTAATTCTTTCTTAGGCCACAGATTCTTAAAATCAGAAGAAAAGACTCTTGGAAATTATTTTCTCCAATCATAAACTGGATGTGGGAAACTCATGCAGATGGCCACCTAACCTGTTCCTTTATACTTGAAGTGATTTGAGTGATAGAAGTCTCATGTATTTATTAGGTATTCCATTCTACAATCTTACTGCTCTAGTTATTAGAAATGCTTTCCCTAGAGTTAATGTCAATCCCTAGAGTTAGGTGAATATACTCATAAGTCTCAATTTGTCTTCAGGAGATGAAAGAAATCCATCTTAGAAATGACAGTACCTAAAAAGAAATCATATCTCCAACTGAATCTATTTCTAATTACAAAATAAACATATTTTCATACTTCAATAAATGCTGGGGAATACTGTTAATTTACAGTCATAGAGATGAATATAAGTAGGGGCTAGGGGCAACAATTTAATTATAGAGCAACTTCTGTAAAAGGATTTTTGGCCCCTCACTGCAGACTTGTAATAACCTGTCCACTAATTTGTGTCTGAACTAATTTTTGCATATAGTAAGTCCAAGGAATATCACTACAGGAAGCCAAGAAAGTACTGTACCCAGAGAAGAAGAGAAAAACCAATTATGGTGAAAGGAACTGTTATGGTCTGGAACTGGAATATCCCTCAAAGGCCCATGTATCAAAGGGTTGCTCTCCAGCCCATGGCACTGTTGGGAGGTAGCAAAAAGTTTTAAGAGGTGAGGCCTAGTTAGAAGTCTTCTGGTCATATGGGGGCATGCCTTTGAAGAAATATTGGGATCCTGGCCTCTCCTCTTTCTGTTTGCTTCCTGGATGCGAGAAGGTGAACACCTGCCCCTATGATACCCTCCTACCTTCTATCACTCAAATCACTGCTTCACCACAGGCCCAAAAGCAATGGGGTCAACAAACTAGGGAATGAAACCTCTGAAACTATGAGCCAAAACAGGATCTTATTAAGATTTATTAAATTGATTTATTTCAGGTATTTGCTGTAGTAATGTAAAGCTGACTAAAAAGGAAACTTCAGAGAACATATAGAAAGATCTTCGATGATTTTACAGATTGTTTATAATTGTTCTTAATTCTTCTATTCCCCAGAAGGCAGATCATACTAAAACATCAGTAATTTTGTCTTAGTTACTTTTCTCTTATTGCTGGGACAAAATACCCGACACCCAAAGTTAAAGAGGGCAAGATTTATTTAGCTCACAGTTTGTGGAGGTTTCAGTCCTTAATCCACTGGCTCCAAGACAAAGTGGCACATGGCAGAGGGGCAATGGCTCATGGCAGCAGAGACAGCAAAAGCAACAAGGGCAAAAAGGGGGAAGCGAGCCTCTTTCTCTCCCTTATATTGTATGCAGGCTGCCCGCCCTAGGGCAGGTGTAGCACTCATAGCGCCAATCCCAGCACTAGACAATGAACCAATCACAAACTCTAGATTCAGCTGCCTCCGAAAAGCCCACCCCTCAGACCACTTAAGGCTTTGGGGGGACATCAAGACACAAACCATAACAAAAGCCAAAATGAAGTGAGATACTTTAATTCAATCTTTTTCCTTCACCATACAATAAGCAAGATTTATACATTAGCCAGCAATTCTATTCTACCCAAACTTGTTTCCATTGAAGCTTCCTAGGAAAGTAGTATGCATATGAGTTTTCATTAATCATTAATTTCTATAAAACCTGATCTCAATCTTTAAAGTTTTTCTGTTCAAATCTTGAAAGGTAAATATCATAAGAGGGATAACTAGACTGGTATTTGAAGGTGAATTTAATGGGTAGGTAGTAGGTAATCATCTTTCACTATTTTGGTTTCCAGGAATAGTAACCGCTCCCTATATACACACAACATGATTCAATACTGAGTCTCCATATTTTAGGTATATACATTCATATTGTAAACTAAAGATATAAACAGAATGCTGTTCTGTACATTTATTTTTCACAGCATGGGTACGTGTGATCTTTGATTGCTAGAGGTCACATTCCAAGTGACATTTATCTTTAAATGCATCCATATTTATACCTTCATATGCCCTGGCTTTTCCAGGCTGGCCCAGCTCATCTACTAATGCTGTTTCTGCTCCCTTCTCCAGTCTGTCACATGTGTACAGCTACAAAAGATACATTATACTTTTTTATTCTATTTGCAGTTATCCTACTTTTACTTGTCAGTCCCAGGCAGTCTAAGCCAACATAATTGTGTTGTAATTACCATCAGGAAAATATATACCAGTATCACCGATGTCCTTTGTGGTACATGAAATTGCCACAGTTTCAGTTATGTGGCAACAGTGATAATATTGCTTGATATGGTAGAGATACTCCTTCTGATGGAGGATTATTACAGAAACAATATTATCCAAAAGGCTAAGGCAGACAAAGAAAAATAAAAGCCTATAAAAATCTTTAAATTATCAGATGTTAAAAATGCTCAAGTTTTAAAAATCAATCCCTGATAAACTATATCATTCCTAAAGCCTAAAGAGGTTTAAACATGGCATATCAAGGTGAGTTCTAAGTACTTAAGTCTCCCCTTAAAGTTCATATATTTCAGAGTAAAGCTATATGCAACATTCAGAAGCACATATACAAATTTATGGGTTGAAAATAGTGAACACTTTGTGGGGTGATCATTATGCTCTGTATCTTGCTAGAGATTTGGGTTGTACACAACTAGGTATTGAGCAAAACTCACTAAATGGTACACTTAAGACATATGCATGATGTATAATTTTAACCTCAAAGGAAATATCACAAGCAAATATTGCACTCTAGTTAATGATGTGCTTGCTGAAGAGTTTGGGTATAAATTGTGCTAATGTCTGCAATGTACCGCTCAGGATTACTGCAATCCAGGACATGTTCTCCCCATGGCAATGGTAAAAGCTTAAGGGGCCAACTAGATTTTGAAGACCTAATATCTACATTCCTGATGTGACCATCAACAATCCATTGGCCAGGAGATATAGGGCCAAGACCCGTCAACAAATAAGTCACAGATGAATACTCTCCTTACTGTGCTGACAGAAACTATAAAGGCATTTTGGAAAGAGAAGGAAAGGAGTAAGAAATTGGGAACAATAATCCAATCTACTATACTGGCTTGTGTAACTATGAGAATATCATGTAGTTTCTTTAAATTTCCAATTTTTTTCATCTATAAAATGAGAAGAATTTCAAGTAACCTTGGAAAATTGCTATGAAAATCAAATGAAATTGTGTACACAAAAGGTTTGCATGTTTTATAAAGCTCTATACATTTCCTAGTCTTACAAGTTTTATCCTCCATTCCTTTCCATCAACCTCCTTGAGCTCATATCAAAATTATTTCAGTGGGTCCACACCCTGCCTTTCCTCCATTAACCCCAGGACGGCGGGCCTGTGAGAAAAGTATAAGTCCACGCTCTGCGCTTCCACCATTGCCCTGGAAGACGGTGTCTGCAAGAGGAGGGTAAGGACAAATGCCTTTAGTGGGTGGACCAACCAGAACCCTGAGACCCAGGACAACAGCTGGGACCCAGGCACACTGGCGCACACACACCTTTGGAGGGCAGAGTAATCAGACAGACCAGCAACGTGGAAACTTGTGAAGCAGCATGGAGGAGCGAGCAGTTGGACTCTGGAGAACTCCACCAGCACAAGATCAGCCCCAGCCCCGACATCCAGAGGCCAAGATCAGCTCCATACCCAGCACATTTCTGGGATCTAACATGGACACTATCACAGAACTATAAACACCAGAGGAATTTTACTAGTTTTATTCTCCCTTGTTTGTCTGATTGGCTATCCCTTCCCTGACTAGTAGGATGTTGTCCAGTTTTATTTTATATTCTGTGGTTATTTTTGTATTTGGGTTTTTTTTCTTTCTCTCCTGTCTTTCTCTCATCTCCTTTTGCTTTTGTTCATTTCTTCTTTTCTTTTTCGTTCTCTTTCTCTTTCTTCCTTTTTTCACTGTTTAGGTTTCTTACCTTTCTTTTTCATTTTCTTCTATTGATCCTTTTTCTTTCCTCAACTACTTCTTGAATTCAAACTTTCAAGTGAGTAAACATTGTCTCTGCACTTTCTGATTACTCCTTCACATTTTATTTCATTCTTTCCCTCCTGTGTCCTCCAGTTTCCCAAAACATGGGTGATCATCCTTTGACCTTCAGCCTTGACTCTACTATATGTGACCACACTGATCACTTTATCCACTCCCCTACCCATCTTAACCACACCTGACCTGTGCAGAAGGGTAAAATCACTCCAATAAGGGGACAAATCACTGCATACAAGTGCACCATATAAGTTTTGATTTTGTTATATAACTTTAGACTTTGCTCCTGTGGTCAGAGGTAGCAGGTTAATAGTTACCATAGATTGTCAGTAGTTAAGCTGTACTTGAAACTATTGTTATTACTAACTCTACTACTTTAGCCAGGATGTCATACATGTTATAATCAATTTTTCTCCCTTATATGATAAAACTGTGATTGTATGGGGTCATAATCACCACCACAGCACAGTACCAAAGAATTGGGAGCTGACCAAAAAGTAATTTTGTATCCTTTACAACTTGGGAAGGGAGGTTCTTAGGATAGCATTAAAGAACCACCTACATCTAGAGGACATCCCTGAAGAACAAATATCTCCTAGGGAAGCCTCAATATTAGTGATAAAGCTATCTATCATAAGAAACCAGCAAGCAGCAATATAGAAAACAAAATAAAATAAAAAACAGACAATAGAAAATGACAAGAGGCAGAAGTAAAATGCAACCCCAGGCCCCCAGGCCCCCAGGCCACCCAGGAAAAGCCTGGAACACAGTGAGATAAAAAAAATTGGAAGTCAAACACTAGAACTTTCTGAAATGATAGGAACGGAAGTGAAAAAACAAGTGGAAAAGGTTATAGAGAAAATAATCTCTCAGGTACAAAAAGAAATGATGCTTAAAATCAAAGATATTAGAGAAGACACAGATAAAAGGATAGATGAGCCTAGAAAAATGATGGAAACAAAAAATGCCCAACATAGGAAAGAAATATAATCCACGAAACAGATCCAAACAGAAATCCAAGAGATTAAAACCTCCACTGAAAGTATATGCAACAGATTGAATGAAGGAGAGGATAGAATATCAGATCTTGAAGACAGAATTGCAGCTAGTGATCAAGAAAGGGAAGATATCTTAAAAACAGAAAAAGACCACGAAAAATCAACCTAAGAGCTACAAGATGAAGCAAAGAATAAAACTGATTGGGGTCAATGAGAAAGCCGGAGACAGCACAAATGCCATAAAAACTCTTCACAGAAATAATGGCAGAAAACTTCCAAGCGTGAATAAAGAATTTGATATACCAATAAATGAAGCATGTAGAACTCCAAAGAGCCATAACCAAAATAAAACTACACAAAGACATATAATAATCAAGATTCCAGGGGCCAGTGAGATGGCTCAGCGGTATAAGCGCCAGCCTGGCAAGGGCGAGGTCCTGAGTTCGACTCCCGGTACCCACATATGAAAAAAGGGCTGGTGATATCGCTCAGCGGCACAGGAGCCTGCTGGCGCGTGAGGTCCTGGGTTTGACCCCCGGTACCCACACACACACAAAAAAAACTTACTAACAAAGAAAAGTCCAGGTCCTGATGGATTCACTGTTAAATTCTACAAGAAATTTAGAGAAGATTTAATGCCAATATGCCTCAAACACTTTAATGAAATTGAAAGGGAAGCAGTACTCTGTAACTCATTCCTGGAGGCAAGTATTACCCTGATACCAAAAACAGAGAAACACCCAACCAAAAAAGAGAACTACAGGCCAATCTCCCTAACGAACATAGATGCAAAACTCCAATAAGATACTAGCAAACAGAATGAAGTAAATCATCAAGAAGATTATACACCATGACCAAGTGGGATTCATCCCAGGAATTCAGGGATGGTCCAACATACAGAAATCAATAACTGTAATATACCATATCAACAGACTGAAAGACAAAAATCACATGATCATCTCAATAGATGCAGAAAAAGCTTTTGATAAAGTGCAGCACTCATTCATGATAAAAACCCTATAGAAAATTGGAATAGATGGTCTTTACCTCAATCCAATAAAAGCCATCTATGACAAACCAACAGCCAACATCACACTAAATGGACAAAAACTGAAAGCTTTCACTCTAAAATCAGGAACAAGACAAGGATGTCCACTATCACCACTCCTATTCAGTAGTTCTGGAAACATTAGCCAGAGCAATTAGACAAGAGAGAAATAAAGGGAATAAGGATAGGAAAGGAAGGTGTTAAACTATCATTATTTACAGATGACTTGATACTCTACATAGAAGACCCCAAAAACTCCACCAAAACACTTCTAGAGTTAATAACCAAATTCAGTAGCATAGCTGGATACAAAGTCGACACTCAAAAATCAATGGCATTCCTGTACACAAACCATAAACTCACTGAGAGAGAAATTAGGGAAACCACACCCTTCACAATAGCACCCCAAAATATGAAATACTTAGGAATCAATCTAAGAAAGGAAGTAAAGTTTCTATATATTGAAAATTATAGTACCCTGGAAAAGGAGATCAAAGAGGATGTCGGAAAATGGAAAGATATCCCTTTCTCATGGATAGGACGAACCAACATAGTAAAAATGGCCATACTCCCAAAATTGTCATACAGATTTAATGCAATCCTTATCAGCGGCATACGCGCCTGCCTGGAAAGTGCATGGTCCTGAGTTGGACTCCCAGTACCTGCATTAAAAAAAAAAAAAAACTGTAACTCTGAAAATACCATTAACATACCTCACAGAACTAGAGAAAACATTCTTAAAATTCATCTGGAAGTAGAAGAGACCCAGAATAGCAAAGGCAATCCTGGGCAACAAAAGCAAGGCAGGATGCATCACAATCCCTGACTTGAAATTATACTACAAAGCTACAGTGATGAGATCAGCATGGTACTGGCAAAAAAAAAATAGACCTGAGGATCAGTGGAACAGATTAGAAAATGCAGAAACAAGTACAAACATACTCAGCCACCTTTTCTTTGACAAAGGGGCCAAACATGCTCATAGAAAGAAAGATAGCCTCTTTAATAAGTGGTGCTGGAATAACTGGCTTTCCACATGCTGAGGACTAAAGCTAGAACCATGTCTATCACCATGCACTAAAGTCAAAATGGATCAATGACCTAAATATTAAAACAGAAACACTAAATATAATGGAAGAGAAGGTAGGTAAAAATCTTGAAGACACAGGGATAGGCAGAGACTTCATGAACAAAACCCAAACTGCATGGGAAACACTTCAAAGAATCAACAACTGGGATATCATCTTATTAAAAAGCTTTTGCACATCAAAGGAAATCACCCACAAAGTGAAAAGACAACCCACAGAGTGGGAAAAAATTTTAGTCAACTCTCCCTCAGACAAAGGACTTATATCTAAAACATATAAAGAATTGAAAAAAATCAGATCCCCCAAATTTAAAGACCCAATCCAAAAATGGGCATCTGAGATGAACACACACTTCTCAGATGAAGAAATACAAGTAGCAAATAAATATATAAAAAAAGTTCAACATCATTTGTCATTCAAGAGATACAAATTAAAACACTGAAATTCCATCTCACCCCAGAAAGAATGGCTGTCATCAAGAAATGAACCAATAACAAATGCTGGAGGGGCTGTGGGAAAAAAGGGACACTTTTCCACTGTTGGGGGAGTGTAAAATGGTGCAACCACTGTGGAAATCAGTGTGGAGATTCCTCAAAAAACTAGGATTAGGGCTGGTGAGATGGCTCAGCGGCGTAAGCGCCTGCCTTGCAAGCGCGAGGGCCCAAGTTCGACTCCCGGAACCCACATACGAAAAAGGGGCCGGTGATATCGCTCAGTGGCACGGGTGCCTGTTGGCGCGCGAGGTCCTGAGGTCATCCCCCTGGTACCCACAAAAAAAAAAAAAAAAAAAAAAAAACTAGGATTAGAGCTCTCATTCGACCCAGCTATTCCCCTTCTGGGTATCTTCCCAGAAGAATTAAAAACATTATAGCACAGTGTGATATGTGCACCCGTTTATAGCAGCACAATTTGTAATAGCTAAATCTTGGAAACAACCCAAATGCCCATCAACAGAGGAATGGATTAAAAAGATGTGGTCTTTTAATACAATGGAGTACTACTCAGCTATAAAGAAAAATAAACATGAGACTTTTATAGGTAAATGGATGGAACTTTAGATAATACTTGTAAGTGAAATAAATCAGACTCACATGTGTAAACATCACATTGTCTCCCTAGTGTCAGAAGCTGAAAGAGTAAGTAAGATACAAAATGTACAATAGATATTGTGAAATGTGAAGAAACTGTTCAAAAGGAAAGAGAAACTGGGATGGGGGAAAGGAGAAAAGAAGGAGGGGGAAAAGGAAAAAAATATATATATATATACACAATATAGTTAAGATGATTATACTACTAATTGCTATTAGTTCATTAAAAAGAAAGGTTTTTGCCTATAGTGTTTGATCAATTTTTCGTGCCTGTATCTTTTAATATGAGCAACTACTTTGAAGATAACAATATGCAATGTACTAACTATTGTTAATCTCCCACAACCTTGTTTTGAAATTTTGTACCACTGTTTTTATTGGTTTTTTTTCTTCTTTAAAATTAAAAAAAAAAAAAAATTATCTCAGTGTTTCCTAAGCAGAATTTTCACTTAGACTCACTCTTCAAACAAACTTTATTTCCATTCACTCCCCAACTCAACTTCCACACAAATAAGCAGAAAGCCATTACCCTGAGGATTTCTTCTTAGAGTTTCCATGGAACAAACTGCAACCTACCTTAGTACATAAGCAAACCAACACCTAACTTAATATACATATTTGTAACAGCTGGCTTCACCAGTCACAAAAAAACAAGCTTCAGTGAATGCCAGACAGTGAATTCATTTGACCAAGCCCAAATAAAGCAAATGCCTCACTGTACCAATGTCTTGGTTATTTTTCTCATTGCTGAGACAAAATACCTAACACCCACAAGTTAAGGGAGGAAAGGCTTACTTAGCTCACAGTTTGTAGAGGTTTCAGTCCATAATCGGCTGGCTCCAAGGCAGGCAAAGTGGCACATGGCAGAGGGGCAACCGTTGTTCATGGCAGCAGAAACCAGCAAAACGAACAAGCAAGGAGAGGGAGGGGACAAGCCTCTTTGTGTACCTTACATTATATGCAGACTACACATCCTAGGGTGGGAGTAGCACTCACACCCTTAATCCCAGCATTCCACTACGAATCAGTCACACAATGTAGATTCAGCTACTTCTGCGAAAGCCCCATCTAAAACTTCATGAGGCTTTGAGGGGACATCTAGACCAATTAGGTGAATTCTCTACTCTGCTTCCATGTTCAGCCTTTAAAGTTCACTGGTCACAATACTGGACAGACCGCTGAACCTCTTCTGGTGTTGAAGGCTGCCTAATTAATGAATTGTCCTTTGCTCAAATAAACTCTGCTAAGTTTAACTTGTCTGAAGTTATTCTTTTACAGAAGAAGATTTGTTATTATTAAGGTGGTTGTTTTCTGGGAATAAGCACAGAAGTCAATTAGTTTAGTGAACTATGACAACAACATTTTAGACAACTTTCAAGAAAAATTACATGAGAATTTCTTTATAGCTATTAACTGTAGCTATTTCTTTATAATTATTAACTTTTAAAATAATATTTCCACTCGAGATTAATAAATGGAGACTAATATAAGAGGGAAATGTTAGCATTTTACATCTCAAATATGAACAATATCAAACTAATATTATCTTCTCTTTGTAAAGTGGCATTTATTAACTTTAGTACAGGTTTTGTCCATATTTTTCCACGAGAAAAAATGGTTTTACTGATCCAACTATCCCTCATCCCTTTCCATCAACCTCTGTGAGCTCATATCAAGATTATGTTTCCCAACAAGAGTCCTCAAGATTCACTCTCCAAATAAACTTTATTTCCATTTACTCACCTTCCCAACCTTGAGTCCAAATGTCTATTAATATGCCCAGCTTCCCTCCCACTTATAGGTCCCTCTTTCTAGTTATCTCCTTAACCACACGTATGTCCACCCATCATCTATCTACACAGCCAACATTTACAGAATATGCATTGGTACTGATTTAGAAATACCAGCATAGAGAGAAAGACACTGTGCCAACGACTTGGTACAGACACAAGTAAACAGAAAATTGTATTACAGTGTTGAAAGCGCCACCAAAGTCAAACATCACAGAGCACTGTGGTAGAACAGAGGAAAGACCTACACTTGGAGTAAAGATTGTTTGAATTTTGAAGAAAAAACAGAAGGTGAAGGAGTAGCAGACACAGGGCAAAGAGATATAAGAAAGCAAAATGTGTCCAGGGAAACTGTAACTTAACCTAATTAGAAGGTAGAATGAATAATTAGATAATTCTGAAGAGGTGAACAAAGATGAGGTGGCAGATAGCTTTTCTTGCAGCTCTGGTTTCAACTCCTATGAAGACATCTGCTCAGTTTCTATCCACCTACATACTTTTAATTATTTTAGTTAAATGTACTAAAAGGTATACATGTTCTCAAAGGTACACTCTATTCCTTCTGCTTTCTCCAACTTTCAACTGCGGATGTGGTGACCACTCCTCACAGATATATTTTGAGGATTTAAAACAATTTTTAAAAGCTCCCTAAGTAAAATATTCAAGGCAAGAAGAGGTAGGGATCATTACTTGAAAGGAAAAAAAAAAAAATACTGGGTAAATTGGCAGGCACCTATCCAAATCTTTTTTCAACCTTTGCTCTTAAATACTATGAATTTAGCAGTAACAGTATTCATGCCTCTGCGAAGGGGAAAAAGTCTCTAGCTGAAACTCTTCGTGAGGAAATCATAAACTCAACTGTGGTTTATCATTCTCTAGCACTAGTAGAAGGCTTCTACGTTGTTTAGGAGTTGACTACTATCATCTGAGCAAGTCAAGACGGTGAGAGCTGCAGCTGAGGCGGAGGCAGGGAAAGAAGTAAAAGTTCAGGGCAAACATGGCGCCCTGGCTTCTGAAAGGCTTTATTCTCTCTGCTTAGGTACCCTTCCTCCTATCCCTGCACTGACTCCACCAGTTTTGCTACTCTAGGAGCATCCTATCCGGTACCTGCCTGAACTCACCGGGTAGGGAACGTAACGCAACCTAAAAACCCCGGGGGCAGAAGCAGGATCGGCGCGAACCGCTGCCCGACCGCTCCCAGTCCCGCCCGGAGTGATCTCCCACGCCACCTTCCTCGGGCCGTGTCCCGCTGTCTCCTAGGGCTGCCCGCGGCTACCGCAGGCCCGAGGCGGCGCCTGAGCCACCGGCTGAGGGCGCTACCTGCTCGTGCTTGAGGCGCGGCCCGGGCTTCCACCCAACAGCGCAGGCCCAGAGGCTCGCACCGCGCTGCCTAGCAACCGGTTCATTCCGCGGGCCCAGCCTCGGAGAGCAGGCACTCACGCACCTCTCCGCCCCGCCTCCCGGTCCTGACAGATAAGCCTCCCAGCCAACCAGGCTTCGAATCTTCCTTACGTCTTGCTCCCTAGCCCCGCCCCAACATTGACATTCACCCACAACAAACAAGCTGCCACCTTTAGCCCGCTTCAAAGGAAAGTGAGCTCCGGGAGCTTAAACTGAGTTCTTTGCCCGGCTTACATTGAACGCGTATTGATGTCTAGCACTAAGCGTCAGTGAGCGCAAGCGTTCAAACAAACTGGTCCCTGCACTTCTCCACTTTAGTGCAGCGACAGAGGAAAAGTAAAGGAGGGTGTGTTACATGAGGGAAGCCCTGCTAGTAAGTAGCAAGCAATCTGACTTGATTAGTGGGCCTGCAGATATTGCACGGAGGAACTTGACACCAGAAAAATGAGGAAATTAGCTGAGCGGGGTGAGTGCTGAGGGTAGGATATAGAGTTCCAATAAGAGAAAGTAGCTTTGCTGAAGACGGAGGGAGGAGGGGGAAAGGGGGAAGGAAAAGGTTCACACTTAAGGTTTTTAAAGCAGGAAAGTGGCATAATAAGATCTAAATTTTTATAAAGATCACTTTGAAGTCATAAATTATGGAGTTATAAATTAAACATTCTGCCGTTAGTGATTCTCATTTGTGTGAAGACTTTCTTGCCATGCCAGTTTATAGGTTCTTTGAAGACAAGGAAAATATCGTCAGGTTTTGTCTTACTTAGGCTGCACCACAAATTATTTGATCTTTGTTGAGCTATCAAATAAATAGCAACCCCAAGGTCTTGAGCCTAAAAACTAGAAAAAATCAAAATTGTCAGAAAGCACCTAATCTGTAGGTATAGTGTACTTAAAATTCTGAGAGACAGCGGGCTTGTAGCCTGAGAGAAGTCAAGGTCTGTACTTTGAGAATCACACTGGGCTAATTCAGTCACACTAAAACTTCCTCAAAGTAGCTCGCTTTGTGGACTTTGGAAATGTGGGATGGAGACGAATATGAAGAGTTAACAAGTGCCAAACTGAAGCAGTAAAGAAAGTTATGGAAGAATATCTGAAATAGATATTTGAGGTAGTGGTCAAGGGCTTCAGAAAGAAAATGTGTTCAGTCAACTTTTTCTGTAATGGACCAGATTGTGCATATTTGTGGGCCATATGATCTCTGTTATAACTACTCGATTCTGCCATGGTAATGCAAATTTAATTATAGAAAAGTTATAAACAAATAGGCATGACTATCTTTCCAAAAAACTTACTTTACAAACAGACAGTGGCCTAAAGTTGGTCCCTGGGTCATAGTTTTCTATGATTTCTAGATTAGCGTGCGACCTGAGATGGGGATGGACTACAGACAACCTCAGGAAGCCAAGGAGGTGGCCTCACAGCCCTCCCCATCTATACCTCTGTAAAGCCAATATCTAATAGGGGTTAAGAAAATGTTGAATCAGGGCCGGTGAGATGGCTCAGCGTCTTAAGCGCCTGCCCGGCAAGCGCGAGGGCCCGAGTTCGACTCCCGGATCCCACATACGAAAAAGGGGCCGGTGATATCGCTCAGCGGCACGGGCGCCTGTTGGCGCGCGAGGTCCTGAGGTCGACCCCCCGGTACCCACAAAAAAAAAAAAAAAAAAAAAAAAATGTTGAATCAATGTCATCCATGAATGCAATATTAAATAGAACTTTGTAAGTCCTCTCCACCAGGAGTTCTTTTTTTTTTTGTGGGTACCGGGGGGTCGACCTCAGGACCTCGTGCGCCAGCAGGCGCCCATGCCTCTGAGCGATATCACCGGCCCCTTTTTCATATGTGGGATCCGGGAGGCGAACTCGGGCCCTCGCGCTTGCCGGGCAGACACTTAAGCCGCTGAGCCATCTCACCGGCCCCCACCAGGAGTTCTTGACATAACTCCCAGGGAATCAAATACTGGTGACCAAAATGTCATTTTGTTTGACTGACCTTTATTCCTCTTCATTTTCCTCCTTTACTTGTGTCAGATATCATGCTAGGTGTTTTTTCATATGTTCACACAGAGTTCTCATAAGCCCTGCAAGAAAGATACTTTTATCTTTTATGAAGATGTTGAATGCTGTAGGTTGAACCGTATCCCTCCAGAAATGGTATGTTGAAGTCATAACCCTCAGTACCTCAGAATGTGACCTTACTTGGAAACAGTGTTATTGCAGATGTAATTATTTAAAATGAGATGAAGTCCTTCTGGGATAGGGTGGACTCCAACATGACTGGTGTTTTTATCACAAGAGAGCCATGTGAAGACACAGACACAGGAAAAATGCCATATAAAAACACAGGAATGAAATGGCACATGTATAAGCCAAGGTTCACCTGGGGCTACTAGAAATTAGGAGAAAAGCATGGAAGCAGGTTCTCCCAAGAGTGTCCAGGAGAGCTTTCCATTGACATCATCTTGATTTTGGATTCTGGCCTCCAGAATTGTGAAATCATAAATTTCTGTTATTTTAAGGGGCTGAGGTTTTGATACTTCATTATGGCAACTGTAGGAAATGAATATACTGAGATTCAAGGAATTTGTCTCTTGTGCAAGGTCACCCGACTACTTTGAGACAGAGTTAGTGTTCCAACCCAGGACCACCTGGTCCCAGATCTACGCTCTTTTGATAATGCTGGCATGAATCAGTCTTTCATTTTACTTTACTGTGAGGAAGTAATGTAAAAGCCAACATTGACGCATATGAGAAAAGTGATTCCCCCTTTTCTTCTCTCACTCTGCTATAGTTTCCTGGTGAGCAACATTCCTTTCTTTCTTTAGAAGAACTCTTTACCAATGTTTAAAGATACTTCTGTTTTCTTTTTTTTTTTGTGTGTGTGTGGGTACCGGGGGTCGACCTCAGGACCTCGCGGGCCAGCAGGCGCCCATGCTGCTGAGCGATATCACCAGCCCTTTTTTTTTTTTTTTTTTTTTTTTTTTGGTATGTGGGTTCCGGGAGTCAAACTCGGGCCCTTGCGCTTGCCAGGCAGGCGCTTATGCCGCTGAGCCATCTCACCAGCCCGATGTTTCTGTTTTCTAATGCTGTCTTATAGATTCAGCTGTAAGTTCTTTTTACTCCTTAAGAAGTCTCATTTTATTCATTAATTTTTACAGTTTTCTAATAAAGGAAACAATCTATACATGGCATATTTTTTTCACAAATTTCTTGTAACACACACCTTAATGAAAATCTCTTCAATATAACCAATAAATGCTTCTAGGTGATATTTCCTGGAAGTGAGAGAAGGTAAGGTAAGAAAAAGTAGTGTTTTATGCTGTATAAAATAGGTTCTCTCCAATTCTCAGCCTCAATCTAATGAGGCAAGAAATATTTACCCTATTTTTAGAAGAAACTCAGGCTCAGAAAAGGCTAAGCAACCTGCTTGAGGTCCAAGCTTGTATGTGGACTTCAAATATTCCTCTCTCCCAGGTTGTGTGGCTCAAAAGAGTTTGCCTTAGTCATACTGTTACTTTCCCCACCTCCTGTCACCTTCTTCATGGTATTATTACCAAATTAACACTACCTTTTCCTGTTTCCTTCCCAAATAGTCATTTGGAATTGTCATTTTTGTATTCACATGTATCACTAAATCTTTATGTCTCTGTATCATTTACAGTTTACTAGAGGAACAGATTTAATATAAAAAATTATGTAATATAGAAAGGATTTACTAAGTAGGCTTACAATGTCCACCTATGGAGTCAGGAGTAGAAGAATGCAAAATGCTCATGTGCACGCTGGAGAGTCTGAGGATCCAGTTGAAACTCGAATGCCTAAAGCTAACTATAGAGTCTTGAGTCCTTGTTGGAAAGCCAAAGAATCTATATTGGAAGGCTGAAGAATCTGTGCTGGAAGCCTGAAGGAACTGGAGATGAATATCCAAAGGCAATGGTAAAGACTGGAGCTCCTCTGAAGACTTCCTTCTTCTTTCCCTTTTTATTCAATCCAGGCTGCAAGCTTATTGGTTGGTGCCACCCACATCCAGGATAGGTCTTTCCTCCTCAACTTTCAGCTTACCTGTGAATCATCCAGACACACCCAGAACTGTGCTCTACTAATCCACTAGGCATTTCTTAATCTATTCAAGTTAACGTCATGATTGACTATTACAGTTCTTTCCCAAAATTGTCTGGATGTAAAATTGTGAAGTATGCAGAAATCTTCTCAGACATGCTTTTATCTTTGATCATTTGGCAAGCTTTAACAAGGCCTTGTGCATACCTTGGACATGGACAATCTTACCTAATCTGTCTCTTTTCCTACATCCTTAAAGGTTGAGATGTCCCTCGTATATGAGATCTATCTACCCTTTCCTTTCATCTGGGCCCTTGCATCCCATCCTTGTTAGTCTCTTTAGAGACCTTTCTCTGTTTCAGATCTGATATCTTTCATCCTTCTACCTTCCCTGCTGCTTCCTTTCTGCTTATTAATATTTCTTCTTTAAAAAAAATCTTTAATCTATTCCTTATGTCACTACCCACTGACCTTCTTTCATCTTTTTTTTTCCCAGCCCTGGAGAGGAAAGTGTAATTTCTTTGTCAGCAAATCCACTGCAGTCAGATTTTGCCTTCATTTTCCACTGAAACTGCTCTAAGATTACACAAAAGCTGTTTAAATAAAAATCATTGTTAGAATGTGAAATCAGGGGGCCGATGAGATAGCTCAGCAGCATAAGCGCCTGCCTGGCAAACGCGAGGTCCTGAGTTCGACTCCCGGTACCCACATACAAAAAAAGGGCCGGTGATATCGCTCAGTGGCATGGGTGCCTGCTGGTGCGTGAGGTCCTGAGTTCGACCCCCGGTACACACACACACACACACACACACACACACAAAAAGTGAAATCAGAAGACATCAGAGCCAATGCAGGCTTTGAAGTCAACATTCTACTCCATTTCTCTGCTACATTTGACAGTTTACAAGATTCTGTTCCACTTAACATCTCCCCTTCCTTTGGCTTCTGGAGGATTCTACCTACCTATGCTTCTCTTGCTTCCTTCTTATTTTCTTCCCTTTGCTTTCTAATGTGCTTGTTACTTACTTCATGCTGTCGTGAGAATTCTTCTACTCTGCTAACTCTAACTAGTACATTTATGCGTAGTGGTGTACCTATATCACATGTGGATACTCAGTCTTCCCAGCATCTTTCTCCAATATGTATTTTGGGCACATTTGTCAAGAATCTGTTGGGTGTAGATGTGTGGGTTTATATCTGGGTTCTCTATTCCATTCTATTGGTCTCTGTGTTTGTTTTTAATACCAATACCATGTTGTTTTGGTTACTATGACTCTGCCATGTGTCTTGAAATCAAGTATTGTAATGTTTCTTGTATTACTCCTTTTGCTTTGGGTATTATTATTATTATTATTTTTGTGGGTACCAGGGGTCGAACTCAGGACCTCGCGCACCAGCAGGCGCCCATGCCGCTGAGTGATATCACCGGCCCTTTTTTCATATGTGGGTACTGGGAGTCAAACTCAGGACCTCGCACTTGCCAGGCAGGCGCTTATGCCGCTGAGCCATCTCACCGGCCCCTGGGTATTCTTAATTGTTAAGAATTTTAGGATTTTTTTCTTCTAGTTCTATAAAGAGTGTCATTGATATTTTAATGGGCATTGCATTGAATCTGTAGTTGCTTTGGATTGTAGGGACAATTTAACAATAATTCTTTAAACCCATGGATGTTGAATCTTTTTCCAGTTTTTAGTATCTTTATTTTCTTTCATCAGTGTTTTGTAATATTCATTGTAGAGATCTTTCACTTAAGTTTATTTCTAGGTCTTTCTTTCTTTCTTTTGTAGCTATTGTGAATAGGATTTCTTTCATGATTTCTTTCTCAGCAAATCATTATTGGTGTATAGAAAAGCTACTGATTTTTGTATATTGATTTCAAATCCTGCTACTTCACTGATTTTCTTTATCAGTTCTAATAGTCTTTTGTTGGAGTCTTTAGGTTTTTCTCTACGTAGAAACCTATCATCTGTGAACAGGGATAATTTGAATAAGGGTCCTTTCCTATTCGTGTGCTCTTTATTCCTTTATCTTGCCTGATTGTTCTGGCTAAAGTTTCTACTATATACTATATTGAATAACAGAGGAGAGTAGACACCCTTATCTTGTTCCTGTTCTTAGAAGAAATGCTTTCAGTTTCTCCACACTTGGTATAATGGGGTGTGGGATCTTCATATATAGCCTTTATTATGTTGGAGTATGATCATTCCCTACCTAATTTATTTAGTGCTTTTCTCATGAAGGGAATGTTGAATTTTATCCAGTGCTTTCTCTGCATTTATTGAAATGATCATGATTTATTATCCTTGATTTTGTCATATAATTCATTATGTTTATTGACTTGAATATGTTGAACCATTCTTTTTTTTTTTTTTTTTTTTTTTTTTTTTTTTGTGGGTACCGGGGGGACGACCTCAGGACCTCACGCGCCAGCAGGCGCCCGTGCCACTGAGCGATATCACCGGCCCCTTTTTCGTATGTGGGTTCCGGGAGTCGAACTCGGGCCTTCGCGCTTGCAAGGCAGGCGCTTAAGCCGCTGAGCCGTCTCACCGGCCCATGTTGAACCATTCTTGCATCCCTTGACTGTGGCATATGATCTTGCTGATGTGATGTTGAATTTGATTTGCTACCTTTTTTGAGGATTTTTGTGTCCACATTTATCAGGGATATTATGTATACTTTTGTTGTTCTTGTGCCTTTGTCAGGTTTTGGTAACGGTAATGCTGGCCTCATGCACTGAGTTTAGAAGAGTTTTCTCTCAATTCTGTGCAGTAGTTTGAGAAGAATTGTCATAAGTTCTTGTTTAAAATTTGGCAAAAGTCAGCAGAGAAGCCATCTGATACCAGGCTTTTCTTTGTTGGGAGGCTTTTATTACTGATTCAATCATGTTACTTGTTATTGGTCTATTCAGGTGTTTCATTTCCTTGTGGTTCAATTTTGGCATGTCCTGGTGCCCAGAAATTTGTCCATTCTAGATTTTTCAGTATGTTAGCATATAGTTTTTTCAAAATAATCCCTATTGACCTTTTGTATTTCTCCAGTGTCTGTTGTAATATCTCCTTTTTCAACTGTAATTTTGTTTACTTGGGGGGTCTTTTTTTTTAATTTTATTTATAATTAGTCTAGATAAATATTTTTCAGTTTTATTTTTAATACTTTGTTTCACTGATCTTTCATATTTTTAATACCCTATTTCATTTATTTTTGCTCTGATCTTTGTTATTTCTTTCCTTATATTAATTTTGGGTTTGGCTTTTTTAAATTTCTTCTCCTTCTACTAATTGTGGGTTTTTTTTTCTTGAAATGCATCATTGATCACTTATTTAAAAATCCTTTTCTTTTATTGTAGGTACACATCGCTATAATATTACCTCTTAGTACTGCTTTTGTTGTATCCCATAAGTTTCTGGTATATTATTTTGGCAATTTCATTTCTTTCAAGAAATTTAAAAAATTATCTCTGAGTTTCTCAATGTTCCACTAGTCACAATGTTCATAACAGATCTTCTTTTCTTCCCAGTCTCCATGTATTTGTGATTTTTTTTTTTTTTTTTAACTGGGGATTGATCCCAAGGTCTTTGGACTGGGCTACATCTCCATCCCTCTGACTATTTTTTTTTTTTTTTTTTTGAGACAGGTTCTCACTATGTAGTTTAGACTGGCCTCGAACTTGCAGTGATCCTCCTGCCTCAGCCTCCCGAGTGCTGGGATTAAAGGTGTGGACCACCACATCTGGCTACTACTTTTATTTTGAGACAGAATCTTGCTAAGCCATCAAGTTGCCCAGGCTGGTCTTGAATTTGCAGTTCTGCCTCAGCTACCCAGAATGCTGGGATTGCAGGCATGCACCAACATGCCCAGCTGTATAATTTCTAAAGCTTTTCTTGCTATTGACACTTAGTTCTATTCCATCACAGTCAGAAAAGATGCAGGATATGGTTTCAATATTTTGAATTTGTTAAGATATGTTTTCAGGCTTAAGATGATCTATTTTTTTTTTTTTAATGTGGGTACCGGGAGTTGACCTCAGGACCTCGCGCTTGCCAGCAAGCGCTTGTGCCACTGAGTGATATCACCAGCCCTTTTTCTTCCTTTATGTGGGTACTGGGAGTCGACCTCAGGACCTCGCACTTGCCAGGCAGGCGCTTATGCCTCTGAGCTGTCTCACTGGCCCAAGATGATCTATTCTTTTTAAAAATTTTTATTTATTTATTTATTTTTATTTTATGGAAAAAAGTAAAACAAAATTTCATAACAATATAATAGGAGAATAACAATAGTTAATACATTGTGTACTGTTATCTTTAAAGTAGTAACTCAGAGAAGATGATCTATTCTAAAGAAAATTCCTTGTGCTTATAAAGGACTTTATACTTGTAGCTCTTAGATGAAATGTGTGGTAAATTTTAAAGATCTAGCCACCTTGCCTTCATGAAGTTAGTGAAGAGTAACTTCACTAACAGAGGGAACAAAGTAATGCAGGAAGACTTATTAGTTGGGCTAGTGTTGGATGTTTTGTTTTTTTTAAGCACCCTTCTTTTCTGCTAACTGCATCCTCTACTTCTTGGGAACTATTTTGTTTTCCTTCCTAACTCTGCTATGGGTGGGTAAATTATATAAATTAAGTCATTCAGGACCCTTTGGGAATTTTCAAATAGAAATTTAGAAAAGAGATTCTCTCTTCTCTGGAACTGAAGCTGAAAGGTGCTGGTGCCCATGATTCCTGCCTCATAGAGGCAGGAGGATGGAGAAGGGTAAGAAAGGGAGAGGGAAAAGAGCCCGGAAAGCAAATTAATCTAGTTCTAGTCAATGCCAAGAGTAGCTATATTTCTGTCTTTTCCTTAGCTTTGTTATATAAGCCAATAAGTCTCTTCTCTTTGCCACCTCACTAATGTACTTTCCACTGGATTTTCTCACTTGCATCTCATAGTCCTGACTAAATACTCATATATCTTTAGTGCAGTGCCCTGGTAAACCTCAGTAATTACATGCAGCTTAACCTACAGGTCACTGGATATCTATTCTTCCCTAGACATCCAGATTTTGGGATGTTGCCACTTTCTATTCAGTGGCGTGTCACTGGAGACCAAGCCAAGGTTTTTATTTCAGTGTACGAATGAGGAAGCCAAGAAATAGTGTAAGATGGTAAGGCATATTTCGAAGGAAGAAGTTCTAATCTAAATCAACAGCCCGCTTAGGTGATAAGAGGAAGGTACGGAAAAGAAAGAACAAAGTGTCCAGTTAACTGTGAGCAGACAGTTCCTTGGTTGTAAAGAAAAAGGAAATAGAAGAGAAAGAGAGTAGACTCCAGGCCTGATCCATGGAGACTGACTGTTTTCAGTTTATTCACCCATCTATATAGCATGGAGACATGGAAGCAACAACCACCAGGAAATATGGTCCATTCAGTGATCTCTAACCCACATGGATTAGCAGTTCCTTGTCCTTTGAGAAAAGGAGAAGCGATGGTAGAAAGGAGAAGAGAATAGAGAATGGACCAAAAATTGCCTTCCTTCTAGCCACATGTGGTTGATACACACTTGAAATATGCCTAGTATTATGAGAAACTGAACTTTTTATTTCACTTAATTTTAAATAACGTTATTTTTGTATTCTGGTTATTTTTCTGGTGCTCATGCAAGGCAAGGGCTGTACCATTGAGCTAGATCTCCAGCTTTAATTTTAATTAATTTTAAATTTAAAACTGCAGCAGTATTAAATATTTCTCCATTAAACAAAGCTTCATTATAGTAAGATTGTATTTCACTTTAATCATTGCATCATTTCAGATGTTACTGTGTATGTGTCAGACATGTGCATCATTTTCTAGCATTTTACATCACTGCTCTAGTTAATGGTAACTTATTAATTCAGTTAAATGGTTGTTTTTCTAAAACATTGTAATGCATTTATTTGAATATTTTATGCAGGCAGCATAAACTGTAACTGGTAACTAAATTGAAATGCATATTATTATAATGCAATTACATTTTTAGCCAAAAATGAGTATAATCAGATTTTTTAAGTTGAAAACAAAGGCATAATATTGCTGCAGAATCAAATGGAAATACAGAACCTAATTTCATGACCAGAAGAGTAAGGAAAAAAAGAGACTGGAAGAAGGTATGTTGCAAATTTCACAATGAATTGCAATTTACTGAACAAAGCAAAGAGGCTATGTGTTACATAAAAACAATAAGATAATAACATGGACATTTTCAGCAAGTATGTTATAGCTTGTATCTAGATGTCCTCCCAAAGCTTCATGGGGTCATAGATGGGGCTTTTTAGAGGTGGCTGGATCTAGATTGTGTGACACTGGGATTGATTCATGGTGCAATACTAGAATTAAGGGCACTAGGATTAAGTGTATGACTGCTACCTGCCCCAAGGGCGGGTGGCCTGGTTAAGATATAAGGGACAGAAAGAGGCTTGTCGCTTACTTGCCTTTGCTGTCTTCTTCGCCATGAACTGTTTCTCCTCTGCGATGCCCCTCTGCCCTGAAGCCAGCCAACTATGAACTAAAACCTCTACAAACCGTGAGCTAAATAAACTTTTATTCCTTTAACATTCAGCATTGGATATTTTGTCCCAGCAGTAAGAAAAGTAACTAAGACAAATTATATAGTAAATTTGGTCAATAATCAGAAAAGGAGTCATTAAATGAATTGTTTAAAATTGTCATAGTTAAATTACCAAAAAAAATTTAAAGTTATTTTTAATAAGATCTGAGCCTGTAACATTGGCCAGTTATAAAACAACTTGGATTCTCTCTCTCTACTGGTTTAAGAAGTTATTATTTGTTATGGAAATTATGTCAAATTTTTTTGAGGAAAAGACTTAAAAAAGAATTTTACAAAAAGCAAAATATCTTTAGTTAAACAACCAAACATTTTTCCATACAATAGAAGACCTTCTTAACAGTGTCAAAGATTAATTATCTCAAAATTTGAAAAGTTGCTAAATGAAAACAATTACTTACTTTGTGACTCTGTATGATATATATTTAAAATATTTGTGTTCAGTTTTCAGAGGCAGCCTGTCTGAAAAGTGTTATGGGTAGACTTAGTTTTCTTCAGAATATATGTGCAAATGCATATGAATCACTGCTGGTTTATGGAACTGTTGAAAGATATAAGAAACAAATTTAATGATCTTATGTTTTCTGTCATGAATGCTGGCTGAGTAATAGAGGAGTTTTATAAAGATTTACTATACTATGAACTCCAATATTTTTAAACACAAAGCATGTTTGCCAAAACATTCATTCATCAAAGAAGAAATGACCACTGGGCATGTTGGCACACATCTGTAACCCCAGCACTCAGGAGGCTCAGGCAGGAGGATCACTGCAAGTTTGAGGCCAGCCTGGACTACACAGTGAGTTCAAGGCCAGCCTGAACTACATAGTAAGACCTTGTCTCAAAAAAAAAAAAAAAATGACCATGTGTTGTCTATGATTTCTCACTGATACCACACTTCTTTTATTTTGTACCAGGAATAAAACTCACGACCTCATGCTTGCCAGGCAGGCACTGTGCCACTGAGCTATATCCCCAACCCACACTTCTTACAAGGATAACTAAGTTTGAAGCTCTAAACAGAAGAAAAACTTGCATAACACTTAGCTAGTCAGGTATTTCTGTTGAAATTGACCCTTCTCATAATAAAAATAATGATGATTTTTACATTTTTCCCTAACATGAATCAAGATGCAAAATTGTATGTGACTGGCGGTGTTATATAAATTAACTGTTGTGTTATATAAGTTAGCTGCAAATACTACAGGAAAAAAATTTAAAAACAGTTTGTTAATATTTATAAATTTGGAGTTGCTCTTTATATAATGCCCTTTTAATGTGATGCTAATATACAAGGGTTAGTGAATTTACTAAACTTACTAAACATCATTTTGAACATGAAATACATTCACTTCAAAGTGAAAGCAATTCTTCTTAAAGGATGAACCAGTTTAGTTAATGTGCATGCAAATTTTAAAAGAATGTGATATTGTGACCATTATTGGAAAACTTTTAAGTATGTTTGGGACAATTTGCATATATAAATCTATTTTTTCAACTGTAAATTTTATGAAATTCAACTACAAATCAAGTATATCTAATGAAAATTTAGTATCTGCTTGTGGTGTGCTATAAGTATACAGCACACACCAGATTTTCAAGACAGTATGACAAAAAGAATGAAAAATATTGCAGTGATTTTTATATTGATGGCATAATACTTGGATTATACTGACTAAATTAAATATTATTAAAATTAATGTACACTTGTTGACAGTATTTGTACTTTTTAAAATGTAGCTACTAGAAAGTTTTAAATTAAATATGTGACTTTTGCTACATTTCAACTCAACAGCACTGGTCTAGAATGGAAGGCACATGGATGACTGTCTCTCTTGTGGACTACAAGCTCTCGAGCATGAAGACCACATCTTGCTTAGCTTTGCTTTTCCCTCAACACTTACTTAGTTTTTATCTAGTAGTTAATCAGTAAATGTTTGCTAAATTAATTTTATTTGGAAACATTTTCTGTCATGAGAAACTACTGTCATCTTACAGATTTTAGACTATTACCACCAATGACTATTAAACTTATATAATACTTCCCATTTCTCTATCATCTCTTAGGTGCCATTTTTTTGGGACATTTTTATTTCCTTCTGAGTTCACTGTAGTGCTAAATATTTGAAGGCACTGAATAATTGAGTTCTTTCTATACTGATTACTACTGTCAGAACTGAGATAGAAATGCAAAGCTAAAATATCAAGACAAATCCTGAGGAAAAAGAGAAGCCGGATGGTAAGCAGAGAAGAGATATCTTAAAAGTAGAAGTGGATGAAAACCTAGTTTATGAAGCAGGAAATGAAACTGAGAGTTTAGCCATAAATACAAGCTACTGTAAGGAAGAGAAACTTCCAAAAGAGCAAGGTAAATACTAGGATGCAAACGTCAATCACTGCTAAAGTAATGAACAAGAGGGCTGGAGGCCTAGCTCAGTCATGGAGCACTTGCCTAGCCTGTGAGAGGGCCTGGATTCTATGTAGAATGACCAACTTGAAAGGAAGCAGGTTATATGTATTTCTGAAGACCTGGATTGAGAAGGTATCAGAAATTTTTTTCCATGCTGAATGAGCCTGGGATAGAACACTATTTCTGATTTATTCTGCTCTATGGAAGGGGGTGCACCAGAGTTGTAACAAGTCTTATGTGATCTTCCATCACTTTACTCAAGGAAGCACAGTGAACAAAAGACAGTTATCAGTAGGAGGTTCCTCCCCGACTGATTCTGCTTCACTGACAGAAAGTAAAGAGTTAGGACGGAATTTTAGTTACTTTCTTCATTGCTGATACACAATACCTGACACCCACAACATGCAGAAGGAGAGGTTTATTTTGGCTCACAGGTTTTAGTGGGCTGGCTCCAAGGCAAGGCAGCACGGCAGAGGAGAAAGAGCTCATGGCATGGTGGCAGGAAGCAGAGAGATATCAAGAGGTGAGGGAGGGAAAGACACCCTTCCAGGCTGCACCTATAGTGACCCACCTCCTCCAACCAGGCTTCACCTCCCAATGCCACATTTAGCTATAAACTTATCTGTGGACTAATCCACTGATGAGTGTCACACACCCATGATCCAATCACCTCCCCCAAAAGCCCCACCTATGAGTGTATGAGGCTTTGGGGGGACATCTAGATATAAACCACAACAGATGGGTTCCTGTGACTCTTTCAGAATTTGAAGAATGTGTGAAATATGTTTTGCTGCAGTGTGGGACAGTGAATGCCAACACCTAGAAAGCTATAGCAGTCAAAATGAAAACATCTTGCTTATAGGCATTCACGATGTATAACTGTAATTACCCATTTATCTTTTTCCTTGTTTAGGTGATGAAGTTTCTGTCTGTTGGGTAAAATATACCAAATTTATAGCATTATGGTATCAGGAGATTCCTTGGTTTATTTAATGTTCTGGGAAATTTTGGTCCAACAGGCCTAGATAAGAGACAGTGAGTACATCAAATGCTATCAGAACTATCACTATACACAAAGCAATCCCTAAATGCTTGTGGAAGATCTTAACTGGATCAAGACCTGTTTTAGCATATGTCACCCTTCCCAGAAGGCTAAAGGAAGACAGGAAGAAAGGTATATGCCAGGCATTTTACCCATGTTATCTTATTGAATCCTCACAACAACCTATAAAGTAAGCATTGCCATCTTCATTTCACAGATTAAGTAGCCAAGGCTTGAAAAGCAAGAGGTATAGGTAAAATATTGCAGAGCTGGGAGTCTAATCCAGTGTCTTTCTCCACCGCACATTCCCCACACTGTTCTGTCTCAGCATGAGATCTAAGAAAGAAGTTTGTGGAGAGCAACTCTGAGCTAACACTTTAGCTTTCTTCCGTATTAAACTGCGCCGCATTTCTGAAAGCCTCTTTAGGAAATTGTCAGTGAGCATCCATTGGATGCTCATCCAAATGGCTGACATAGGAGATGTTTATGTAGTAATGTAAAAACATACTACTAGTCAGAAAGATGTACCTGGAAACAGTGATGAGATTGTAAATACCTCCTGGACCTTCAGGTCTACTGTGCATGCTCTAGTTCATAAAGGTGAGCCACTGATTCCACCCCAAGTTCAAGGGAATGGCCTGGGGATTCACAGCCCTGTTTTTCCTGACTTTCTGGACTCTAATTCAGGTTCAACTCCCTAGTTAGTGACTTTAACCTCAATTTTGACTCTGAGGTCCTGGCAGTATATATGCTATAGCACTTGAAATTTTGGTCTTAGTTTGACTATTTGAACTTCCTCTAGTTCATCTCTTTGGCTCCCAACTTCCTCCTATGCCTCCCATAAAAGTTTCCCAGCCTAGGCTCTGTCCTGAGGAACACAATCTGGCCACAGCCATTCATTTGACTATATTGGCAGTCAGGAGTTAGGGTGAGAAGGCCAGCAGGTCTAAAATCTATAGTTGTGAAGGGACTCTGCCAGCTCTTATGGTAAAATGAATTTATCCACTAGCATATTCCTCTTACAGTTTATGGAAAATGGGATCATGTGGATGTATAAATCAGAGCTCTCCAGAGAAACAGAACCAGCGGGAAATGTAGCCATATAGATAAAGCTAGGCTGGAGAGCTATGTCTCTATATCTAAAAGATTACTTAGAAGGAATTAGCTTATATGATTGCGGAGGGTAAGGTCTCCCAATATCTGCAGTTGGAAAGTTGGAGACACGAGAGCCAAAGGAGGAAGTTCAAGTCTGAAAATCAACAGGCTTCAGACTCAAGAAGAGCTGAGCTGTCACTTCCAGTCTAACAGCAGGAAAGACTTATGCACCAACTCACAGGCAGGAGGACTTTTCTCACCTTTTTGTTATATTCAGGCTTTTGATTGATTGGGTGAGACCTACCCACATTAAGGAGGGGATATGGAGGACAATGTTTTACTGATTCTACCATTGAGATGTTAATCTCAACCAGAAATAACCCTAAAGACATATCCTGAGAATGCTTGGCCAAAATGTCTGTGTACATCATAGTCCAGTCAAGTTGACACATAAAATTAAGCATCACAATGGGAAAGCATAGTGCTCTTAAACAGCTGCCTATGCCAAGGGTTCAATTGCTAAAGGTAATGAAGGAGTTTTAATATTGCCTAGAGGTTTATGAAGTCTTTCCTTGGCCTGCCACTTTCCTTCTCTAGTGCATCAAATAAGTGTGCCACTTCCCAGGAAGTGATTTTGGTCTGGACAGTGGAAGATTGCCCTTACAGACCAAAAACACGACAGAGCTACAGAATTGATGCCAAGAAGCTTTGTCACCCTCAAAAACAACAACAACAACAAAACCCCTTATTTACTTTCTTAACCTGTGGTTGTTGGCCTTGACAACCACACTACATGAATTTCTAGGAGATTTAGTGGATCCTCAGGCTTCCCCTGGGAAAGTAAAGTTATCTTCATCATAAGAGTGAATGTGACCATCGATAGGGGACTTAGCTTCCCTGTGCCACAGTTTTTATATCAGTAAAATGAAGATATTAATAGTATTTACTTGCCAAGGTTTGGAATGGTTTAGAATTTGGAATGTACCTGGCACACCATAAGCCCTTAGCCTGCATTAGCTGTTGATGCCACTGTACTCCCGCAGGAATGAAAAGTGATGATCCTTTGCCTATTAACATTTCTCAATGGGATGATGCTGGGCAGTCAGTTTCTGCTCCTGTTTTTCCATGTAGTTTCTTCTAATGAGCCATGAAACATGACATATTCAAATTCTCTTTGTGGTTTTTCTATAATCTTTATGAAGATACTGATGTTCGGTGAAATTATATATGAGGGAGCCCACAGTGGATTCCCCCAAAGAAGGAAATTAGGTTTTTGTCTACTAAGGCTTTAGACATAATTCTGCCCCAAAGATACAAAAAAAATTCACATTTTCTATGCTTTTAAAAATAAATTTTACGAGGCCGGTGAGATGGCTCAGCAGCGTAAGTGCCTGCCTGGCAAGCTTGAGGGCCTGAGTTCGACTCCCGGAACCCACATACGAAAAAAGGGCCGGTGATATCACTCAGCGGCATGGGCGCTGGCTGGCGTGCGAGGTCCTGAGGTTGACCCTCAGTACCCACACACAAAAAAATAAAATAAAATAAATTTTACAATTTAGACGTCAAATAGTTGAACTCCAAAGTCTCTTTCAGGTCTAACATCCTAGAATTATGTAATTTGTGAATCACAAGGATTTAGAAAAACATAAGGAAATAGATGTCTCCTCATGTGGGGCTCACATTCACAAATCCTGAACAATATTATTAAACAGAGAAAATGCAACAGGCCGTAAGGCTATTTTCAGAACGTATTAGCAGAACTCTGTGAGACATTTTAAGTGACCTTACTGTAGTTCTGTAGCTTTAAGTTCAAGAAAGTTCTCTGATCGAGTTGTGTCACACTTGGAGAAGGGGCAAGGCGGTTGGAAGAGAAAAGTGGACATTATGTCCAGGCCTCAGTACACTGTACCCATCTCTGAAGTCACATTGTCTGGGCCAGAGATTGATGAGATGCTCCTGACTCAGATGAGGACATTCTCAGGGAACATCTTGATTAGCTCCTGAGTAGAGCTGCTGGAGGGGATTAATTAAGCTTTTCATTTGACCTTCATCCACTAGGACTTAGCAGCACCTGTGCGTCCCCCAGGTCAGTATTGGAGGTGGGAGCGTCTAGAAGCTTGTCCCCGGGTGTTTGCCCTAAAAATAGTGCTGAGTTCTTTATTCTTTCTTTGAACCCTTTAGATAATTAAACCTTGCATGAAAAACCCATTGAAGTCTGTGTTATATCTTTCCAACAGTCAGAAACTGTAATCAAATTTAAAAGAAGTCAGTCAAATAATCTATTCCGGGACTAGTATAGAAACAAAGCAAATATTAAAGCAACCAAAAATTGAACAGCAGATGAAGTATTGGAATTTCCTGTGAGAATCGTATTGCAACTGGTCTCTATAGCATTACCTTAAGCACAGCAAGAAATAACTAACAGTAGAGCCCACATCCTCAGAAGAGAAAGTGGGAGGCAAATCTCATTGTCTAAGGGAAGTACTTACCCTACACTGGATTTGATATCATATTTCTTTACTAAATTAATCTACTTTATGGGTTTCAATACTTTGCATTCATTTTTGAAGCATATTGTCACTGCATATAAAAATTTACAAGCCAAGTTTTTAGGAGACTTTCCCAGCACTTTATACACGTTATTCCCTTATCTATGTCTGCCATTGTTTCTTATGAGAATCATCATTTTCATTGTTTCCTTTCATATGTCATGACCATATTTTTCATGCCTGCTATAAAAGGTTTTCTTTTGTTGTTGTTTGTTTGTTTTAAAAAAACTTTGGTCTTTAGTAGTTTAACCAGAATGTGCCTATGTGCTTATATTTCATAAGGTTAAAATTCTTGAGCCTTGAATTGATTTGTTTTCAATGATTTAAAAAAATTTTTACTGTTATTCCTTCAAACTTGCCTTTCTACCACATTCCGTATCTTCTCTTTTATCCTTTTCAACATATTGCTTTATGTTGTCTCATATCTCTATTTATTAGTATTTTTTTTCTCTCTGTAATTCAGTTTGTATAATTTCCCTTTACTTGTTTCAGTAACTGATTCTTTCATTTGTGGTGTTCAATCTGCTATAAACCTTTCAAGTACATTTTTCCATTCAGTTCTATAATTTCCATTTGATTCTTTACATTTTTCCATTCTCTGCTGAGATTTCCCCATCTATGCACTTATTATGTCTATAGTTTTCTTGAAATCCTTGAGTGTAATAGTTGCCTGTAAATCCTTGTCTGCTAACTTAAACATCTATGTGATCTTTGGGTCTATTTTCATTGTGTGTGTGTGTGTGTGTGTGTGTGTGTGTCTGGCACTGTTTTTCTCTTTTCATGTCTAGTAATTTTTTTTAAAATTAGATGTAGCAAATTCTCTGTTGAAGAAAATGATTCTACTATCTCCTTTTAAAGGCGTTGAATTTTATTCTAGTAAACAGTGAATTTACTAGTACATCACCTTGATCTTACCTTGATGTTATAGAGACTTGGTTTCAGGCTTTGTAAGTGTGGCCTTTCTGGTGTTCATTTGAACACCTTAGGTGTTCTGTGAAGTCTTTGCTCTTCGGCCCATAGGAACTCCTACATCTTCTCGTATCATGCAAATTCTTACATTTTCATTCAGCTTGCAGTCCCCCAACAGCCATTCTGTGCCATGCCCATATGGAATCTTCCCCCACATACAGGCAACTTAGTTTTCACCCCCAAATAACAAGGAGACCTCTGCATGTATTTTTTGGACTTCTTGTCTACATAACACCTGCTTCGTTAATACCATAAATTCCAACTAAGCCATCATCCCCAACCTCTAATTCTTGCTTTTCCACCCAGCATGACCATTGCCTTTTATATATGTGACTCCTTTTCTGTGTTGCTCCCAGGCAGAATTTAGAGCGAAAATTGAGCTTATCTAATGTGTTTTCTTTTTTTTCAAGGGTTACAGCTTTATGCCACCACTTCTAAAAATTGTTGCTTCATGATATATGTGTATTTTTAGAGTTAGTTATGATAGGAAGATAAATCCAAAGTTCATTGTATATCATGGCTATAATCATATTATGAATCTGTCTATATCTAATCATTTGCCTTTTTTCTCTACCAAAGCCATTTGGCTTTGACATTAGACTTAGTCCTAATAAAAAGCCATGCCCACTAGACAGAAACCTGGAAAAACTTTCCCTTTCTCCTTTCATCTCTGATTCTTATTTGTAATTTTTGTTTACATATCAATATCTAAAGTAATCACATTTTTATTTTCACATATTTTAATTGTGAAGTTCATTATACTGATTCTCAATGACTCCACCAAAGGTTTTGTTTTCCTTTGTTTTGCTTTTTTTGCCTTGGAACTTTTATATGGGATGTTACTGAAATAAGTAAACCATGACCCAGGACTTGAAAAATGTTTTGCCAGGGTTCAACAAAATGAAAATTGACCTGGAGTATTTTTTAAATTATTGTATTTGAAGTAAGCTTGTCACCTGATGCCACCCGTATTCACTTATTTCAATTTCCAGTGCTCACTGTATACAATTTTCAAGAAAGAAAACTTCCTTTACTGGAGCCAAACAAAATGTGAGAAAAGACTTAATAGGTTCAAAATTGTGACTCCAGCCACCATTCAAGGGACTATTAAAACAATGACTGACAAAATTCTATATACCCCTAATGTAAATACTAAGTATCCAATAAACATATGAAAAGGGGCTCAAAATCATTAGCCAGAAATGAAAGACACAGTAAGGTACCACTATACATCTATCAAAATGAGTGTAATGAAATGCAAAAGCAAGCATTAGGGAGAATATGGGCAATCTGAAATTTTTATACCCCATGTATGGGAATATAAATAGGTATAACCACTTAGAAAAAATGAGACATATTCTGTGTCTAGCAATTCCACTTCTATGTATAGCCAACAGAAATGTGTACATATGTAGATAAAACAACATGAAAATGCTCATAGCACATTGTTCATTATAGTCCCAAACAGGAAATAATCAAAATTCCCATTAACAGTACCATGGTTAATTAAATGAGTAGCATATTCATATGACTGAATGTTATCAAGCAATGACAAAGAGCAACCTACTGCCATATGCAATAATATGAATGAATGCTACAAATTGATATTGTTCAAAAGAAGTTACACACAAAAGAATACATACCATGTGATTCCATTCATATAAAATTTTAAAAATGCAGAAGCTAATCTATGATATTATATATCAGTATAGTAGTTACATTTGGAAAAGAGGGTAAAGATTAGTAGGGGGTTTGTGGGAGGCTTTTGTCCCAACAATAATATCTTTAGTTCATAATATTCTATGTTTTGAACCCTGAGGAAATTGCATGGGCACATGCCCTTTGTAAGAATCCATCAAGTTGCGCACTTAAAATAGGTGGGTTTGATAACACATTAAGGAGCATTCTGAAGTTAGAGTTTCATCCATACCAAATGATAAGATACATTGAAGAAATGGAATGCTTGCAGTTACCCATAACTATTCCTGAAATGTGATTTACATAAGATTTCTACATTCTCTGTAACTAAAATAATAAAAAAAAGATTTGGTCAGAATTCAGAGAGACCAGTACAAGTAGAAGAGCATGAGAAGAGCATACAAGACTTGTTCAGTGACTGGTGAGAGGTGGAGTAGCATAAGAAAGGTGGCTGTGAAGAGAACTAGGGTCCACACTGTGGAAAGTTTTGAATGCTAAACAGGGTTTGTTCTTAATCTGAAAGGCTATAGAAACCCAATAAGAGATTTGAACAGAGAAGTAGCATTCCCTTCCCCAGTTCTTTCTAATTCTAATAGGGTGAGGTACTGTATATGTAATATTTTTATTCCCCACAGCACTTCAAAAGGGTGGGTGGTTATTATTTCACAAATGAAATTTATATCTAGAATGGCTAAGTAATTTATATAAGGGCAACACAATTGGCTTCTACTAACAGTGGGACAGTTTTGCTTCCTTTTAAAACACGAAAGTATTCAATAAATGATTCATTCATTTAGGGGTGGAAGAAGATGGGTAAGGAGAGAATGCAAAGAAAACCCAGTAGCATTGTGGGGCAGCCACCATATAAGCCAAGTGGCTGGCATGGTTTCCATGGCAGTAGTTATCCACCATTGCTACAAAACATCCTCTTCCTTTAGGTCAGAGAATGTGATTTGATGATCTTGCCCAAGTGGTGGACTCAGAGCCGCTCAATTCTGTGTCAGCTCAGGGCACTGCCTCTAGAAAAATACTTTTTATTTCAGCAAGTCATAATTAATGATTCTTCCTTTTTGTCTCAGAAATATTCTCCTGCTCAGTGATGCACTGAGTGAGTATTTTTTGAAATTTTCCATCTCCTTCATAGCCTTCAGACTTGGCTCATATGAAAGAGAATTAAGAAGGTGGAAAATTTCTGTATCACCACTTGAGATTCTGCATCACCGATTGTCTCTATATATGTGAATCTAAGACATGCCTTATTAATGTCTAATCATACTTTTGATGTCAGATGGCAGTTTTGGTTCAATCTCTGACCATTACTTTCTAGTTCTGTGATTTGAACCAAGTTAATAAGCCTTCTGGAGTCTTGGTTTTCCTGTCTGTATTATAGGATGAGGCTAGGACTTGCTTCATAATGAGGGAATGGTTATAAAGTGCTTCGCATAGCCAAAAGCTAAATAAATGATTGAGACTCATTTTCTGGCCTTCTCATTATTTGATGAAGAATTTCTTAGTAACTTTTAACACTGATTATCCAAAAGGGCTGGGGAATATGGTGCCTCAATTACCTGAATATTACCAGTAACCGAGTTGATATATACCTGCTCACACATCAACCAATGCATGAAATCAAAATATTCAGGGAGTAAGATTCACAAGTGTATTTGAAAAGCAATGTCACTGTAAAACACTTAAAACCCAGGTTTTAAATCCAATTTGAATCCAATCCAGACTCCCTACTTTAAGCCTCCAAAGATGTAAACAACAAGTTCTGCGTGCACTCATTTTACAAGTACTCTACTTAAGCTGAGTTATTCCTTTTTATCAAGAAGTTTATTACACCTGCAAACATGGACCTTCATTGCATAACTATGAGAAAGTAATTCAAATGGTTAATTTTCCTTGTTTATAAGATGGAGATAATCATTATTCCTCCACAGTGAGGTTTAAATGAGATCATCAGTACAAAAGAGCTTAGCATATATTATACCCTTATTAAATGTAAGTGTAATAGAATCCTCTTAACAAGCCAGTGTGCACCCACCCCTGACTGCTGTTTTTATTGGCTAATAACAATTCACAGCTGCTTCTCTACCAAAAACTAGGCATCCACCAAACAGAAGCCTGTTTGCCTGGGAGGTAATGCCTTCACCTCCAGAGGCAGATCTCAGCCAAAGGCAACAGAGTTAGTGGTACAAAAGGCTGGTCCCTTGCTTCCAGATGGGGTTAATTTGTGGTGCAAATTGAGCTTCCTTGAAGAATCAAATGAAAACTATTCTTCAGCAGCTCTTGTTTAAGCTTTTTACTCCTACCTTGCTTCTTTCACTCTTCTTATGCTGGGAGCACTTTCCTGATTATTACTTACAAGAACCTTCATCTTGGTCCTCATTGTCCAGGAACCCAATTTAAGACAACTAGCATTGGAGGTGGTCCTAGGAAACTGCTCCTAAGGACAGTATTTGAATTAGTTCAGTGACAATTAGGACTCCACTTGTAGCAGTTGACGGAGAATGGATACCTGGTATGCTATAAATATGACCCTTAAGATTTTGATGTGTAATGAGCTATAGTGGAACTCAGGTAAAGTGGAGTCACTAGCTAGTACAAAACCTCAGGCATTTGAGAGATGAGGGAAAATGGTTACTATAAGTTCTCTGGAATTGGATGAGTAGTTGAAGAATGAAAATTACAGACTCAGATCAATTAGTCAAAAATTTAAAGCAAAAGAGTCAGATTTCAACTTCTGTAACTAGGATGAGAGGACGTCAGAAACAGCTGAAGATCAAATTCAGAACTTAATTGCAAAGCCCTGAGAAGGCAGAGTTCTCAGTCAAGTGTCATAGCCAAAGTCAGAGGCTTATTTAGGGAAGAGTATGACTCTAATAGAACCAGAGATGTTTCTGCATAGATGCTTTGTGATTACTCCCGAACCATCTGATCCTGAAGAAGTGGCCTCTTCCCCATTGGGGGAGATACAGAGAGTTCTCCATCCTCACCTTGCTTGAAGTCTTATAAAGTGATGGCAGATAAGACTTTAGAAGGCAGTGAAGGGTCCTTTTCAGGATATGCTTCCATTTCTCCTCCTGGACCTGACCTATAACTAGAATCAAATCTCAGTCTAGCAGAATAAGAAAAGCACAAGCCCTCCCAAGGAGCAGATATTATTGTATGTGGAAGGAGTTCAGGACCCAAAGAAAATTTCCTGGCAGAAGCTGGGAGTGTGTTTCTAAGAGAGGACCCTGAGAGTGCTTTTCCAAGGGGAATAGAATATATTAGCTAATGAAATAAAACCTTATGGATATGTGGATATACTCCACCACTGTAAATTAATGCTTTAGTAGTGTCTAGTAGATGAATTGAAATTTTTTGGAAAAGCTTTTGGAAATTTGAAAAAAGTAATGTTCCATACAAAGTGAAGTAAAAAACACAAGAAGTATCTCAGCAAATGATGGATGAAGATGTCAGAAAGTTCAGAGAAGTGGGTATGCTGGATGAGATATACTGTATAAGACAAGGAAAGCTTGTCTCTTGAGGGTCAGGGATCAATCCACTTAGCATGGTGATAACAAATGTACTGGCGAGGCCCATTTCAGTATGATTGACAATCTCAGCAGTAGCTGTCTTTTGTAAGCCAAGACTGGTGGTTGTAGAACTTGGCTTTCTACTACTAATGGGGATGATAGTATTCTGGAAAAGCAGATACCAAGTGGGAGCCTTTAACTATCAGAAGCAAAATGGGTGTAAGGACCTTTTCTGGAGTAATTGTACATTTGGGAAAAGTAAATGATAGGACATTAGAGGGACTACTAGACCCTGGTTCTGAACTAATGCTGATTCCAGGAGATCTAAAACATCACTGTGGCTCTCCAGTTGGAGTAGAGGCCTTGGAGTCAGGTGATCAATGGAGTTTTAGCCAAGGTCTGATTCACAGTGGGTCTGGTAGACACTTGAATCAATCTTGTAGTCATTTTCCCAGTTCCAGAATACATAATTGGGATAGATATACTCAGTACTTGGCAGAGTCCCCATATTGGTGTCCTAATCTATACTGTGAGGGCTATTATGGTGGAACTGGCCAAACGGAAGCCATTAGAGTTGCCACTACCTGGGAAAATAGTAAATTGAAAACAATATTGCATCCTTGGAGGGATTGCAGGGACTAGTGCCACCAACAAAGATTTGAAAGATGCACAGATGGTAATTCCCACCATATCCCTGTTTAACTTTCCAATTTGGCCTATGCGGAAGATGGATCTTTCTTGGAGAGTGATGGTGAATTATCATAAACTTAATCAAGTAATGACTCCAATTGTAGCTGCCACACCAGATGTGGTTTTCTTGTTTGAGCAGATTAACACATCTAGTATCTAGTATACATCTATTGATTTGACAAATGACTTTTTCTCCATACCTATTCATAAGGCCCGCCAGAAGAAATTTGCTTTCAGCTAGCAAAGCCAGCAATACATATTTACCATCCTACCTCAGTGGTATATTAACTCTCCAGCCTTATATCTTAGTTCACAAGGTTCTTGATTGTCTTCCTCTTCCACAAGGTATTACACTGGTCAATTATATTGATGATGTTATGCTGATTAAACCAAGTAAGCAAGAGATAGCAACCACTCTGGACTTCTTCATAAAGCATTTGTGTGCCAGAGAATGTAAGATGAATGCAACTAAAATTTAAGGTCCCTCTACCTCTGTGAAATTTCTGTGATACCAGTGGTGTGGGGCATGGAAAGATATACCTTCTAAGGTGAAAGATAAGTTGTTGCATCTGGCCCCCTCCTAACACCAAAAGAGAGACACAGACCCTAGTGGACCTATTTGGTTTTTGAAGGCAACACATTCCTCACTTGGATATACTACCCTGGCCAATTTACTGAGTGACTTGGAAAAGTGCTAGTTTTTAGTGAGGCACAGAACAAGAAAAGGCTCTGGAACAGGTCCAGTCTGCTTTGGCACTTGAGCCATATGATCCAGCAGATCCAGTGGTACTTGAGGTGTTAGTGGCAGACAAGGAATGCTGTTTATAGTCTCTGGCAGGCCCCCATATGTGAATCACAGCAGAGGCCTTTAGGCCTTCTGAACCGGTGAGGCTGAGTCGTCGTCACTTGCTACTCCACCTTTTTTTTTTTCTTCCAGATTCCAATTCTTCTATCTTTGGTCTGACAGATGGCCATTGGGATTCTTCTCATTCCGATTCTGTAAAACTACTTCATAAATCCCTCATATAATCATACATATAGTTTATATTGAAAATGTTCCTATAGAGAACCCTAAGTGATATAGGCAACAAGATCAAAGTGGTAACCAGAAAAGACTGACCTAGAGGTATGACATACCAAATGAGATAGCTAGAGTATGGATTCCTAGGGACAAGATAGAGGAACAGCCAAAGACACTGCTTATATATGATCAACAGAGATCAGGAATGGTTGGGCAGAAGGCTAAAAAGTCAGCTACTCCTATAAAGGAACATAATCTTTTGTTTGGTTCTTGGCTCTGTAGTTCAGAACCCATTGACTTAACATCCCCAAGAGGAAAGACACTGCAACACCACCGCAAGAGTATACAACAGTTATTTTCCCAGTCCTCCCTCAGAGATCTTTGACCATTTACCCACTTGTCCCACAACCTGTTAGATATGTGATTTGAGTTGATGCAAATGCCCAGGAGCTCAAAGAACCACCTGGCACCCTTGCTTGGGCTCAGGCAACAAGAGGAATCTTGGCCTAGATCTACTTCCTAGCAGATCCAGTGAGCTGACAGTCCCACTCTGCATTCTTTTCCCTGCTTCCCAACTTTGTCATTAGAAAAGATATATTTGGAATTTGACAGAACCCTCACATTCATTCTTTGACCTGTAGTGTTAGAAGTCCCAGAGTAGGAAGACTAAGCAGAAGTCCCTGAAACATCACTCCATCTGCTCCATTTCTGCTGACGACAATGTTAAAAAATTTTACCCTAGAGGAATGGCAGAGATTACCACCACGCTGACATCTGAAGGATACAGGTGTGGTGGTCTCTTTTGCATTCCCATTTAATTCACCAGTCCAGTCCCTGAAAATTGAACGAATTATGCCCAATCACATTGGATTATTAAATATAAAAACAAACAGTAATCCTCACTGCATCTACTATGCTGGGTAGCACTCCTCATGATAAACTTTTGATAAGCCTCCCTTACAAGTAAGATTTATGTCTCTTATGAATTCATGAAGTTGGAGATTTTTAAATAGACAAATTAGATAGTCAATTCCTTAAAATGGGTTTGGTTTCAGATTGCATTTGTGGCTATGGAGTAGAGTGAAAATATAAATAACTACCGAATGACTAAATTTCTACAACTAAGTGGTGCTTTCAAATATGATAAGTTTACACATCTTGATAAGAACTTATAAAACACTGTTTTTAGGTGCTTTAAAATAGATATCTGAAAAACAATAACTCACATTTAGGAATAAAAACAGACTTAAACATCAGAGAAGGATGTGGGGGAAATAACAAACTCCCCCGCCCTGCCTGGGAAGTGTAATCTCTCTTCCTTCTGTAAACGTATTCCCTAAGTGGCTCCTCTTAAACCCAGGTTTAAAGGGGATTAAAATCTCTGTGCGAAGAGGGGAAGAATCTAATCTGAATCATACCAAATCTGGGAGAATCTCCCCCTTGCCACCACCCACACACTGATCCTTAAATTCACCCACAATTCTTCCAGGGTTTATCACCAGGAGGAAAGAAATGGGGCAGGATGGTAGCTCCATTGCTGGGTAGATCCTCATTCTCTCCAAATAGCCTTTGAGGCCAGTTCCCTTAAAACAGGAACCATCAGAAGAAGGCTAAGCTCAGCCAGCCTCTCCATCTTCATTTCCTTATCTCTGAGTCCTTCTTTCCTAAGACTAAATACAGCAGAGGGAGTCTTACCCTTTCAACTACCTGACTCCTTGCAATCCCCAAAGGCAAACACACTGCCCTTTGTTAGACTCTCTTTGCTACAGGATTACAGACTGGAAGAAGCTGGAAACTATATGAAGTTCTTATCCTCATTCCTCTCCCACTGCTCCTGATTTTCCTCCTTCGATGAGAGCAGAAACCTCCCCTGCTTTCCTGCAGCCCCCACTTTTTTCAGGGGGCTTATTTAAAACTGCCTTATTTCCTTATATTTGTCTTCCTTGGGCCTTACATATCTTTCCTCACCAGTTTCTTCATTCCTGTACACGTGTGGTGTATTGTTGGCTCCAGTTCTTTGCCATTCTCTGCATTTACATCGTTGACTTTGCCTCATTTGAGTGGCGCTTGACTTTGGGCTTAGTTCTGACATTTGCTTCATGTTTGCACTTTCTCTCTTTCGCCTCTGCCATTTGCCATGAGAAGGACATGTCCGCAGCAGGGAGGGCGAGATTCATGTAGTGCAAAGCTGCCTCCATCACTCAGAATATCACTGGCCGATATTACCACCCTCACATCCTACCAAACACACATGCTTTATGAATACTAAATAAATAAAAAACAACAAAACTAAATCAAATAATTATCAAAACAGTCTAAAACTATTAAAAATATATAAAAGCTTGTTTTAAAAAGCCATTTGGTTTGTTAAATGCTACAAAGACATAAGTGGTAATCAGTCCTGCCTTTATTTTTGCCTGTTCCTAGATTGGCTTTTATTGTTTGTTATCCTTTCATCGCTGAACTTCTTATATACAATACCATGAAGACAGTGCTAAATGTGATTAAATAGCCAGTACTTTACTAAGTGCTCCATATACAGTATTAAACTATAAACCTTACCAATGTACATGTAGAAAGTTCCTTTATTTCAAAATGCAACATCCAAATGTGACAACTTCAACTATTTTCTACCTTCCTGACATTAATTAAGTTCCAATAAAAATTGTAATATCTTGGGGATTACTTGGAAAAATTATTTTAAATTGTATTTAAAAATATAGAGACACATTTAAAAACAGGGAGAAATTTGAACCCAGATTTAAAAATATAAGCTATGATAAATAGAACATTATAGTTCTGATATGAGTGAAAATAGCTAAAAAAAAATAGAAAACCTATACATATGAGAATTTGTGACATGAGACAACAGTGAGAAAAGAAAGCATTCTTCATGGCGGTGATGCTGGGATGGATAAACAACTTGGAGGGGACCATAACAATTTGTTGTGTTTTGTTTATGGTACTGGGGTACCAGGCATTCTCACCAAGCTACCTTTCCAGACCTATTTTATTTTATATTTTAAGGCAGGGTCTTACTAAGTTGCCATGTTGCCCAGGCTGGGCTCAAACTTTCGATCCTAATGCCTTAGCCTCCCAAAATGCTGGGATTACGTGCATGCTCCCCACCCCCGATAGCAATTTTTTCTGTAAGATACTAGCATGCAGGACCTCTTCTGTTCATCTGTTACTTCCAGTGCCTGAAATATAGGAGGCATTCATTAAATAAATATTGAGCTTATTTTATTGAGGATTTATGTATAAAAATTTAATCATTGTAAAGCAAAAGAAATTAAGTGGTTATAAACTTTCTAGAGAAATATGTACTTAAAAGTAATAAATCACTAAACAAATAATCAACAGATTTAATTACATAAGGACTTTAAAGATGTGGTTATATTAAAAACTAATAAACTAAAAAGTTATATTAAAAACTAAACGAAAGGGCCGGTGATATCGCTCAACGGCACGGGTGCCTGAGGGCACGCGAGGTCCTGAAGTTGAACCCCGGTACCCACAAAAAAAAAGAAAACTAAACTAAAAAGCAAATAAGTAAACAATGAAGGATTAATATAGAGAATTCCTACAAAGCAATAAGAAAATCATGATAAGCAAAATTTAGTACATGAAAGATATGAAATATGCAAGATAAGGTGAAATTGTTATAAACAAAAGCAAGAAAAGTACAAAGCCAATTCTTTCCTGAATTAGCAAAGACTTTCCGTAATGAAAACACCCAGTTCTTGAGAGTGTGTGGCATGTTAGCCTGACTGCTTTAGGAATTGGTGCAATAACTATGGAAGCCAATTTTTATAAAATCTACCAAGAATCATGGAAATATAGGATATTCACCCTAAGAAAATAATCTAAACTTTAAAAGTAAAATTTTGACATTAAGATATTCACAACAGTCCACATAGAACAACAGAACATTGAAAACATTGAAGTCTTATTGTAGTGGAAGGGTTAAGTAAAATATGGTGACTCTATTCCATGGAATATTTATCTCCATTAAGTGTAATAGTTATGAAAAGAATCAAGTGCCCTTACATAAAAAGATAATTATTATATAATGTTACTTGATAACACAAGACAGCACTACACCCTAAATTGAACAGGGTGCACAAAGTGCTTGCCAGTCATACTGTTCCCCTCCACTAAGTCCAGAGCAGGCCATACCTCTGAGGGCTTATTTTTTGTTTTAAGCACAATTCGTTGGGCACTATGTTACGTAATTCCTTGCTATTATATTTTGCCCAAAACATTGGGTGCCTGCGTCACTGGACTCTTAAAGATGTGTTTTTTGTTTGGTGAATGATTTCTGGTATTATTTTATAGAACATTTCCTTCCATTCTTTGTGCCTATGTTCTTCGTAGGGTTCCCAATAATGGGAGGGATTATAAACCTTTCAAAATTTCAACCCGTTCTTTAAGAATATATTTTCTGATGGATTCTCTCAACTTTATCATCTAAATTTTCTACAGAACCCTTTATTTCAGCTATTTTTATTAATTTCCAAGAGCCCCTTCTTGTTCTCCGATAGCTCTTGTGAAGATAAGAGCCTCAACAAATAGTATTCCATATGCTTCTCTGTATTTCCCCACCTCAATTAAATTGAGGCCATGTGACTAGTTCTGGCCAATGGTCTGTGAGCAGAAGTGACATATGTCACCATGGCATGAAAAATTGCCCCTACGTCCATCCTCTCACCCTGCTATGGTGTCTCTGCAAGGCTCATGCAAAGATGCTGGCCTCATAAAATGAAAGGAGCCTGGGTTTCTCAATCCCAGATAAAGAAGAACAACTTTTGATTGCTTTTCATTGGTGTTAATGAGAAACAAAATTTGTTATCCTAAGTCTGAAAACTGAGTGTATTACTACAGTATAACCTGTTATATATTAACAAATATTCTTTTTTTTTTTTAGCATAGTATTCTGTTTTGTTTCAGGAATGCAATATTTTCTCCTCTCTCAAAGTATTATAGTTATTCTTTTCTTTTGTAGTCATTGTTTTTCTTCTGATTCCTTTTTCTAATTTATAGCTTCTCTTTTACATGTTAGAGGCTCTCCTTAGATGTCTTACAATTTTTAACTCTTCAAATTTAAAATAAGGCTCTAAAATTTTGATATAAGCATGGATGTATCTTGTAGACTTGGATTTCATCATAGGATGTTCAGAGGTTAGATCTTTATTGGGAGAACCATATATGTCAGTATATGAAAATCCTTGTGGGGCTATTCATCCTACAAATAGAATAATCCCCATATAATATCTTTTTTTTTTTTAATGTGGGTACCAGGAGTCGACCTCAGGACCTTGTGCTTGCCAGCAGGTGCTTGTGCCACTGAGCGATATCACCGGCCCTTTTTTTTGTATGTGGGTACCGGGAGTCAAACTCAGGACCTCGTGCTTGCCAGGCAGGCACTTATGCCGCTGAGCTATCTCACCGGCCCCTCATATAACATCTTGTGGAAGGTGGGATAGCACATCTGTGTTTTGGGAGGAAAGTGTGGGAAGGATCTCATTGTTTAAACTGCAAATTTTCAGTGAATTCCTCAGTTTTCAATGTCTGACTTCCCCACGTCTGAAATCCTTCTTATTCAGTTCTACTGGAGAATCAACTTCTGCCCCACTGCAGGGACTGGGCATCTGAAATATGTAGTTTGGGGAAGGTAATCAGGCAGAATCTAATTTCTCCTTAATAGATTTCAGCCGAGCTCTTTACTGTCAGCCAATGGCTTATTATCGTCTTCGGTTTACCGAACACTAAGCCCCTCCAGGAACCTAGCAGGCGAGCGACCATTTTCTTCACAGCCATGTGGGCCAGTGCTTACTCCATTCTAAGTCAGTCTCTGCTTCTCCACTTGGTATTTGCACTTGATATAAAGATTTTTTTCATAACTGCCAATTTTTTCTTTTCTGTGGGTTCCTTCTATGTTCTTTTGTTTCTGTGGATTTATATATTTTTATTTCTTGATCAGGACTTTATTGCACTTAGGGACAGAGAAGCAATGTCTTAAAAAGTAAATGTTAAAGCACCACATTTAACTGGAGATATGTGGTGTGATAGAAAAATACACTAAATGTTTACATTTTTTAAATATTTATTATAGTAAAAACCCACTGCCATTAATTCCTCTCAAAATACTCCCATTTACTCCCAAAATACACTCCAAATACTCCCAAATACATTTCTCTCTTTATTCTTAATACTTTCTGAAGCAGTTCCGGGAGTCTTCTTTTGTGAGCGTCTTTAGATGTGTTGTTGTGGCTGCCTGGATGTCCTGAATCATTCAAAAATCTTTACTTTTCATGGTCATTTTTACTTTGGATGAGAGCCAGAAGTCATGCTGTGCCAGATTTGGAGTATAAGATACATGAAGACACTCTGTAAAGTTTTCACAAGCCTGACTTTCCACTGGATGGCACTCAGCATCAATATTCACTGTATTTTTTAAAATTACACTTCCAGATCTGCCTCAGAAAGTGTCAGGAATGATGGGATAAGTATATTCACAGCAAGGGGGAGTATTTTGAGGGGGACTAATGGTAATGTGTCTTTTATGGTAATTTAAAAAATATTTAAACATTCACCATGTGTTTTGATTATACTTTGTGTATTGCTTTTGTAATGAAAAATTCTAAGTAAATACAACAGAGAAATACCCACATTCTTCACTCTGTGTTACTGAAATCCATACAAATGCACAAACAAGGGAGCCAATATACATGATTTATTTGACCTTCTGTCCACTCCTTCTTCCAAAGCCAGCAAAGTATTCAGATTTGTGTAGATGTTTATGCAGTTCTTACACTATTAAAATGTTTGCTAATTCAATTTCACAAATACTTATTGATGAAAATATCATATAATTAAAAAGCTTTTCCAGAATTGTTTTCTGTGAATTGGTATAAAAGGTAAAATAAAAAAATTATTATCTTAGTTTTTTATGGCTTTGTTCTTTGATTTTTCCTCTGAGTAAAACTGTGAATATGAAAGTGATACATATTTCCTGAATGCTATTTATGTTTTTATTGTGCTTAAATTCTATTAAAGTTTCGGTATAGCTCATTCTCCTATCCCCTACCCCCACCCAACCAACAATATTATCATGAAAATAAGGTTTGTCCTCATCATTATATGTTTTGGAAATCTATCTCAAGGAAAACTCCAAAATATTTAGGCATTAAGAGATTACTGGTAGTTATAACAATAAGAAGCCTACCCCCCATCTCTATCTCTTTGCCTCATTTTCACTCTTTCTCATTTTCATTCTCTCTCACACATACATGTATACAGTTTTCTACTTACCCCACCAGGTGTTCTTAATTGCACAGAGAATAATCGACTTTAGAGAGGAGCATAGAGTTCATCTTTAGTAACTGGAGGAAAGCAGAATATACAGATGCAGATGGCTGGAGGTGGGTAGATGAGATAGTGGGAGTTTGTGGAAGTTCTTTTCTGATTGCTCCAATTTTGCCAGGAAAGTAAGAAGCAAGGTCGTCTGCTGAGAGTCAGAATGGGGGCAGAGGTGTTGGATGTGTGAGGAGAAAGAAGAAGGTGTGAAATAATCATCTCGTAGAGTGGGAGGGAGAATGTATGAGGAAATATTGTATGGTTGCTGAACAGCATTATGGGGCTTCTTGAGGTTAGGGGGAATGAATTTAAAGCAGGACAAGTCCAGTATTTGTGCACATTCTCAGCCATTTCTAACTGCGTGGAGAGCAGAAACCAAAACAGCAGGGACATGGTCAAATTGGGAGGCTAGGCAAGTAAATAAAACAAAACAAGACACTGCAATGAGGGCACATGCGCGAAAGTTATTAATGACTGACTAGGGAATGTACGCTAGCTAAGAAGACACAGAGGACACAGAGTGCATGGGACAGCAAAAATGTGGCTGGATCAATGGGTTCTAGGTCCCATAGGGTCAGGAGATTTTTCAAATCTGGGGCTGTAGACTAAGAAAGCTGAAATTAGAGAGATCACAGATAGCGTGTCATGGAACAGTTGCAGTGATTTGTTATGACATAGTCCAGGATGGTCTCCATGGAAATGAGACCTTGAGGTAGGGCAGAGGATAAGATCATCAGTGTAAGGGCATTTAAAGAAACGAGTGAGTAGCCGTGGCACATGAGGTTTCATCTTCTAGTGTACTGAAATTACCAAAATTCAAGGCAGAAGTAATGTTGGAGAAGGTGCCAGTGAGTGAAATGTCATGGGCACAGTGAAGTCACAGTGAAGGATGGTGGGTGATCCAGTCTGAGGACATGATTCAAGGCAAGGGTACTGTAGGAGGAGGGAGAGTGACGAGCAGCAAGGAGGACCCCATCCACCTCCAAGCCCAGAAGTCTGGGGGCTGTGGGAGGAAAATCAGCCCCCACTTTACTCGTGGCAGTGTCCTCGGGGGAGAGCCAAGTCTGCATTAGAGCAAGACACTGAAAGGAATATTCTGAGGAGACGCTGGAGACGGAAGGGAATTTTGTTAATGATAGGCCATGAATTCAAGAGTGCATAGTAGTAGGTTTTGGGATTGGGGGAGGGATTGGATATGGGAATAGATTTGGGATTGTGCAGAGCTGTAATATAGCAACAAGAAAAATGAGGACTGGGGGGTGACCCGGGTAGGATTGTTACTGACAAGGAGGGATACAGGCCACATTGAGATTGGTTCGGGTGGACTCATATTGGTGGAAGACTTCAAGCATCTGCTCTGAGAGTCTGGGCCTTTCTTTTGATCTCCTCCTTCAGAACACCCAAAGTCCTAGTGTTGGTGTAGAGCTTGATGCCTTTAGGGAGGGACCGTGGTGTTGCTTTCGTATATATTGTCATTTAAACCTAACTGCTACAGTTTTATTTGTTGCCTATTTTACAGATAAGAAGGTTGACCTTGGCTCAGAGAAGTCAAATAACTTGCTCAGAGTCACACAGCTCATCAGGTTGTAAAGTATCCAAAACCAAGTCTGACACCTAGGTTTGTTCTTTTTCTGTGAAATCAGATACCTCTTCTTCGATGGAGACTGAGGTAAGAACAGTATGCTTGGAGATATATCTGTAGAATGGGGACAAAGCTGAAGAAATTTACATTTGAAGACCTGTTCCCTGTGTTTTTCTTTCCCCTCTGTTTAATCCAGATAGTCCTTTGCTGGGACCCTCTTGTACCCTCTAAACTGAGGTAAGATTGACTCAACATTATTGCAAACCTCAGACTTCCATAGATTTTCCAGGCTTCCCTGGGTCTCAGTCACAGCTGTCACTGAATTGGCTCAGATGAGAGATCCTCTTTCGTCTTTGGGGCACACTGAGGTCTGTGCCACATTGTTTCAGATAGAACACTGCTCCCTCCTCCAACTATACAATACAAGGTACTCACAAAGCACTTGTATGTGTGTTAGACTACATAGCAGTTTTCAGTGAGGGGTAAAGGGGTAGTTGTCCTAGCAACACAGCAGTATCCCATTAAATATAACTCTCTCTTGTTCTTAAAAGCCATTTAGGTTTCCTAATTGGGATCTTTCACTAGCTTCTTCACCAAGTCTCCTATAGCCAACTTGCTGTCTCCTCTCTTTTTCTGTATCTCCCCTCTTTACCCCATCCTTCTTTTGTCATCCCTTGGAATGCTAAATTTTTCCATTCTATTATGTCAAACAATTATCATAAGCCCTTAATAATCTCTTATGTTAGACTAAGCCTTTCTTTCCAAATCCAAGTTCAATAAGGGTCTGTTGATTAAAAGGGTCTTCAATGTCAAGCATAATTTCACATACTTGTTATTCTAGCACCCTGGGAGGCTGAGGCAGGAAGATCGTAAGTTTGAGCCCAGGCTGGCAGCTTAGTGACTTAGCAAGATCATGTCTCAAAATTAAAAAAAAAAAAAAAAAAAGTGTCTGGAATATATCTTAGTATGAAGGCCCTGGGTTCAGTCCCCAGTACTGCAGTAAAATACCTTTCATGTAACAAGATCCAGCTGCTGGGATTCAGTTTTATATTGCCCTGTGTGTAGACAGGACAGAAGCAGAGCCATTGCTGAGAAGAAAACTGGGGGGGGGGAGTGCAGGAGTAGGAAAGGGCTTTGGAAGGTAGAGGAAATGCCAAGCAGCCTTTGCAGGAAGCAATCAGCCATGCAAGCAAGAAAAAGTGAAAAAGAAAAAAAGATGACTGGCGATTTTTTGGATCTCAGCATGGCTGTGAGAAAGTGGCCAAGAGGGGGAGAGAGAAGGAAAATCTCTGACATCTCAGCAAAATTAGAAAAAGGCTACAAGAGGAGGAGCAAGGCAGAGAGGAGACAGTGATCAGAAAAGGTGTTCCGAAGGCAGGTGTGACGGTGCATGCCTATAATCCCAGTTTCTTAGGAGGCTGACGTGGGACCATCATAAGTTCAGAGCCAGCCTGGGTAACTTATTGATCTAGTGAAAATTTGTCTCAAAAATAAAAATTAATAAGGACTGGAGATGTAGCTCAGTGGTAGAGTGCTTGCCAACCATGTGCAAGTGAGGCCCCGGGTACAATCCCCAGCACAGCAAAAAAAAAAAAAGTTTCACAAGGGTTTTAAGAAAGGAGTTAAGATTCAGTAGCTGCTCAGCTCCCTTGGCAGTCTGGGACCTGATGCCCAGTGCCAGTGCCCAGGACCAAGCTGGCACTGCCTCCTAGCTCTCCGGCCATGTTATCCCTAAAGACACTGGACTGCCAAAGATGTACTGATTGCAGCAGCCCACCCCGCCCACCTCACAGAAGTCTGAGAAGCAAAAGATGAGTTTGCAAATTAAATGTCCCTCTCCAGGTGGGTTCAGTATGGCTCCCTGAAGCACATGTCAAGTGGTCATCTCGTTAGGAAAACGCACAGTAGCATAATAGCTGCTATTTGTCTCTCCCTCACTTCTCTCCTTAACATCCCACTCTCTTTTTAGGGAACAATGTTCTCTCTTGCCTGCTGCTACACATATGGGGGGTGGGGGGAGTGGGCATTTGATTTCCCTAGACTTGAAATTGAATCCATCTCTACTCCTGAAATTCTCTCTAATTTACATTTGCTCAGTTTCATCATCTTGTGGTCTTATTGCTCATCAGTTGCCTTCCTTGCCTTCCTCCCATCCCACAGTCTCCCCACAGCTTTGTTTCACTTTTTCCATTTCCATTTACTGCTCTTCCAGTCAAATGTCACCTCTGTTAACACTATCTGGGAAGACGAGCAGAGAAGTCCTGTGCGAGTGCTCGTTAAAGGTGAGCTGTATTGTAGGAGCTGATCCACATGCCATAGGTGATCCATCTGTCACCAGTGCATCTTGAAACAGTGTCTTTCCTGCCAGCTTTTTCTTTTTGTAGCCCCAGCCCCTAAGTCATATCTCTGGTTGCTTGGTATCATATACTATTGTGCCTATAGCACAGTTAGGGGCCACTTTAAAGTTGTAACAAATGTTCTTAGTCACAGGGCCATATGGAGATTCAGTGGGTGGTACCATTAGCTGTAAAACTGCAAGCAGATTTGCAATTGCCTTGCCCAGAAGAGAGAATCCCAAATCAGAGAAATGTTTTGATAAAATATCCTAGAACAGATTTCAAGTTGCTCTTGCATCAAACAAGTCTCTTCTCTGTGCAATTTCATTTCCCCCAAATGATTTCAGACATAACAGTGATAGGTGGAAGCTCCTGACACTTACTGAAGGATCCTCAGCAACCATTGTCTCATCCCATAATAGCCCACTTGATTATAGCCCTCCCATAAACAGGGTAGAGCCCCCTCAGCTCAGTATGTAGGGGATTTGTTGGGAAAACAATGACAGCTTCCCTTCATATTTCATTATGGAATCACAATATTACTTAGAAATTCTCAAGTAAACCACTAAAGATATAGGACAAGCTCTTTAGGAGCCAACGAGCTAGAAACAATCTTTTCTCTTAGGGCATCCTGCTCAGTCTCCGAAGCGATGTCATCAGCTAAGCAGACAACCGCTTTTCTGTCACAGACACCAGAGCGGGGACTATGACTGTCAGCCTCTCAGAGGCAGGGGTCTTGTCTTTTCTCATTGTACCAGGACACATTTGACAAGAAGTAGGCTCTCCTGGCAGAACTGAGCTGAATCTGGGGCTGAAAGGAGCCCACAAGGTCACCCACAAAGTCATCTAGTTCTGGATTTCCAAAAGTGAGTTCCAGAGAACATTTGCACCCAATGAGATAGAGGTTAAGAGATTATTAGGGCAAAGATAGAGGAGAAAGGGCTGTTTCATAGCCAATTTAGTTTGGAAAATAATGTGGTCAATAAAGTTTTGCTGGTGTTTTGAATTACAAAACATGCCATGTTTTTAAAGTGATCGTGAGCTTTAAAGTGCTTCTGAGTGACCAGAAGGGATCAAAGTATGCACTGTGATATTTTCAGTAGAGTTCGGTGGTCAGTTTGGGAATGGCTGGCCAGTTCAACTTTCTCATTTTATATGGGAGTAAACTGAGGCCAACAGAGAAAATGACATGCTCACAGACATTTGCCCTATTAGTAGCCCTTCTGGGATTAGAGCCTATTCCTTTCCTTTTATGCTTTCCACATGGTGCTCACACAGCCCCCTGCATCCAGGCAGTAAGGAAAGGACCAAATGAATGAGCCAGTAGCATGAACCTGATGTCAAGTGCTTGTTTTCAGTTTGACATTTCAAAGACTGATGTCCTGTGACTGCCAAGAAGAATTACCCCCGAACCTCCCACGTCCTCAGAATACATTTTTCCTCATGAACCATGCAGTTCCCAAATTTCTGATCCATGTGAGGAGTTGTCACACACTGCTTTATATTTTATTCATGTTAGTCCAAGCCATCACTTCACTTAAAAAAGGGCAAATGATCCCTACAGCAAGAACCTTTACAGACGGATGCAAAACCCTATGCTGAAACTGGGAAAAAAAATGTAAAATGCCAAGAAAAACAGTTAAACGTGTGTGGAGCACTAGCTGGAGAGGTGTGCATGTGATGGAGTGGGGGTGTCTTCTGAATCATTTCCCTAAATTTAGCAGTGCAGTTTTTAAAAAATAAGCCTTTAAGAGCTTCTTCCCAGAAATCCTGTTATTTCACTGCATATGTCTTACGTAAGTCTTTCCCACAGGCCTGCAGAATGGGAAGGGCACAGCCCTACCCTGCAAGAACTATCAAGCAAAATTCAGAAAATCTGAGAGAATAAGTAACTCAAGAAAATCCAACTTTGCCTTTTCTGTGCACATAACTATGAGTAGTTCTGCCTATTGGGGATGAGTCTATTAAGTGCTTCCCACCTGGATGTTGTGGGGTGGTTCTAATATTTATTCATTTCTCCCTGTGGAATAGAGCTGTCACTGTTGTTAATCACTTCCAAAAGCCTTATCATTATTCTTATTGAACTTCTAAAGTTCTCTCTTCTACCCACTCTCATTCTCTCGGCATCTCTTTCTCCACTCCCATTTTCCTTTCTCTACCTTCACTTCATGAGTGGTTCCAGAAAGAGTCAGGCATCTGGAGTTGTTAGAAATCCATTTCTCCAGGGTCCTCTTTTATCTTATATCTAGTAATTACTTATATATCTTCTCTGAATTTCCTGTTAGCAAGTAGTACAGGGTGGCAGGAATCCTAATGGTCAATGGCATGAGTTTGTATACTACACAGTTGATATTATTGAAAGAGGGTCACATTTAAGTTGGACAAATGCTCTGATGTTTCCAGCTCCACTGGGCTGAAATGCCAAATGCCCATGCTTAGGGTGAACTTTGAGCACTATAGAGAAGAAAGTGAAAGTTGTTGTGAGGCAAGCAAAAAGCCCCTTCTCAAGACTGCATCCTCACTCTGGCAATTTCTCCCACCTGAACTTCTTTTTCATATTTACCCATTAACAAAACGTGTTTTCCCAAATTGCCATCCCACTTAATCCTTTTGTTTCCCACTGAGCTGCTAGAGATAATCATGAATCCCCGCTAGTTACAGCCCTGGAAAGAAGCTGATAACCAATTTCACAAACAATCTATTAATAACTGATAATGAATTCATATGTTACTCATCTAGGATATTTAATATTTTAATAGGCAAGATCTCATTAACTTACAAAACTACTGAAATGCCTACAGTGTGCCAATCTTTCTCAGCATCAATTCATACAAAGTCTCTCTTACGTCCTAGTATCACATGACCAGCAAGTAAACAAGACCGTTTGTGATTGTAGTAAGTTCTACGAAGAAGTGAAAGCAGGGTGTTATTATAATTTGGTGAGCTAGGATGGGAAGGGAAGGCTTCATTGATGAGGTGATATTTGAGCTGTCAGCTGAATGAAGAGAAGAAGCAGGATCATGGGGAAAGCTGTTCCAGTCAGAGGAAAAAGCAAATATAGAGTTCCTGAGGTGAAAACAACTCAAATGAGCGCAGAAAGGAGGCGCATGCAGCTGTAGTGTGGGGTAAAGGAGAGAGTGGAAGAAGTGGGTCCAGACAGGTAAACTGTGGTCAAGTCAAGCAGCACTTTGAAAACCCAGCTAAGAAATTTAGATTTTCTGTAATCGCAGTGGGAAGCCTTTGGAGAGTTTTAGAAGGGATTGGCATCGAATTTAAGCATTAAATGACCGGTTCTCATGTTATGGAATGACTTTGAACGTGTAGAGGAAGACCTGAAACAAGACATTGAGAAGTGGCTTCCAGACATCCTGGGCTGCAGTTCTAATGTCAGGCAGAATGAATGACTGAGCTAATGTAACTTACGACATTATATTGTTCACATAACAAATAATGAGTTGGATCTCTGTTCTCCCAATCATTTTCACATCCTACGACACAGAGAAAATGGCATTCATGCAGCACACCTAGAAATCTGAGGCTTCTCATGGCCGTTTCAAGGACCGAGGTACACTCACAACACACAGGGAGCAAGTCCAGACCAGCTGACATGCAAGATCCCTCTTAATTCCATTAGATTGAGATTTCTGGGCGTTTCTTCATGACGATTTTCAATCTGTACCACAGGGCAGGCAGCTGAATAAATTCTAATTTAAGTATGAACAACACTGGCCTACGTAGTAATGATTACTGTGGCCAAATTCACAGCCCCAGCACCAAACATCCTAAATAGCCGAACACTGTCATCCTGGCTCTGTCGTTCTATGCTCTCCAATTATAGAAACAACTCTAAATCGCAAAATCCTTCTTCTGTGCCACTCAAGTGGTCAATTCCTTCCTGAAGTGACTTGTCCAGCTTCAGAATCTTTAGCAAATTTATATTTCAATCCAAGTGCCAAGATGGTCAACCACAATGATTTATTGAGATGAAGGTTTTTTTTAATAATTTCCTTTGTCCTTTTTCATAGTCTAAAACAAATTTCTTCTAAAAATCTAGAGCTATAAACAGTTGTATAACAAATCAAATGTACTTAATGCCACTTATCTATATACTTTAAGATTGTTAAGATGGTATCTTTTATGTTATGCGTATATTACCAAAACTAAAATTGTAAAGAAACTAAAAAAAATCTAGAGCTTGGGCCGGTGAGATGGCTCAGTGGCATAAGCGCCTGCCTGGCAAGCGCGAGGGCCCGAGTTCGACTCCCGGAACCCACATACGAAAAAGGGGCCGGTGATATCGCTCAGTGGCACGGGCGCCTGCTGGTGCACGAGGTCCTGAGGTCGACCCCTGGTACCCACAAAAAAAAAAAAAAAAAAAATCTAGAGCTATAGTCTGATATAATAGATAAAACATGAAGACAGGAGGTATCTCTGCCTCCGATACAATAAAAGGCAGATGTATAAAAATAACAAGATTTCCCCTCTTCCCATGGAACAAGTCCTTGGACTCAGTAGTGCAGATGCATCTGAACATATCCACCTCCTTTTTTCTGTGTCCTTTGCAACCTGGCCTAACATGTATAAATCAATTGAATTCTATATCACTCACATTTGTTCTACCTCCAGAATTAAAACACTCTTCCCAATTTTATTTTGATTTGCTACTTCTCCCATCATGCCCTATCATGAACTCTGTCTTTTGACTCCCTTAGTTGCATCAGCCCAGCCCAGCCCATGCACTCCCAAATTCTCTCACTAGATTTTCCAATCTACAGCGTGTTCACTATGATCCCGTGTGACCTTGACCTTCTACTTTACCAGTTCTCAACCTAGTAGCCTTCTGACACCTCCAGCATTACCAAAGAGCTGCATTACTCAGACAACGGGGAATTGATTGTGAAAGGGTCAACCCCATGGCCTGCTCTTGTTAACTTTCAGCCCTCCTTAACTGATTTCAGACTCCTCCAAGGAATCCATGCCTTTGTTTTTATTACATTGAAGAACTTTTTAATGTTGGGTGGCAATTATTCCCTTTATGTTAGGGAAATGTTTTTCTTTAGTCTTCACTTCAAGAATCTGGTGGATCCTCTGCAAAATGTAACACTCGTGAAAGTCTGGAGATCTATTCTAAAAGTGGGCCCCTGAAGCTTTATCCCCAGAGCCAATCCACACTCACTCCCCAGCACTTGTCAATTATCTTCAGTGTTCCTACCTGGCTCTAGCAGGAACTTCTGCTCCAGGTAAGGTACAATTCTCTGTGTTCACCTATCCCTCCTGTTTTGGGGATAGAAGTTTGCCTTGTGACCCCAATTCTATAATGAATCTAAGAAGAGTTGATTTTTTAGGGCTTTCCCCCCAGTTTGTTTCTTGTTGTGAGGGCAGGAGTTACAACTTCCAAGCTCCTCACATGACAAACTGGCAACTATGGGCTTCTAATTCATCCTTGAAGATCTTTACATAGCATCTAGATAGCAAATGTCTAATAAATGTCTGTTGAGTCAAAGTCTAAAGAAACAGAAAGAGCCAAGTTAGGGGCCATTACCCTGAAGATACTCAGCTCATTTTTAGCTGTCATTTACTTATTGGTCTTGAACTGAGACTGTGGCTGTCTGTATCTTGGAAGAATTAAGTATTTCCAATATCAAATCCTAGCTTCTGAATTTACTCTCCACTGTATACCAGACATTGGGTCCTCATTGATTCTCCTACCTTATAGAATTCCCAAGAGATTTTCTAAGTGCCAGTATGAATAAAATACCTTGTATCCAATATTGTCATCTACCATGAGTCCCCCGGATTTCCTTTCTCTTAGTCTTAGTATTTATCCCTATCTTCCTCCGGCTAAGGAAAGATAGGAAAGCCATTTCATCCATAATATCTGTGTAACATTTCCAATGCAAATAGCTTCTATTATTTCCCTTCAGTGTTAGACAAATCTAAGACTTACCCCTTTGATTCTTTAGAATTTCAACCCAACTAGGTTCACCAAGAAGGCCTTCAAAGGATGCTAATAAAAATATGCTGCCCCTCTGCTGGAAAAAAATACACTCTTCAACCTTCTAGTCAAAGACAGAAAGGTCAAAGTTGAGAGGGAATATTGTTTACAGGTGCAACAAAAGTGAAATGTTCCCCAACCAGTCCTGTTACCAGGAAGAGTCACCAGCTTATGACCCTGTGACTGACTCTGAAAAAGTAACCCCTCATGCTGCTGTTTTTGCTTCCTGCCTAACCCTTTTACAAACTCTGGGTGGGGCATACCAAGTAAGACAGTTAAAGACCTACTTGCATTGCTCAAACCAGGTATTAGCATTATATGATTTATTGGCTTATTATTATGTACATTAGAATTATATACTTTAGGCTTTTGCCTGATTTGAGTTTGCAAAGCTTCACAAATATCCACGTCTGAGTTGCAATGATTTTTAGGTTTGGGAACTCTTTTCAGAAATGAAGATAAATGAGAGAATAGGCAGATGTAAAAGGAAAAGCAAAATATGAGCAAAGAGAATCGTGATACTGTAGGGTTAGCGAAGGAAACTTAGAGGTCATTTAGAGTCCCAGCTCTCAAAGAGGTGAGTGGGCCTAACAAGTCCTCATGAATTCATGGGGTTCTAAACCCTCACTCTATTGGAAATGTGACAACAAATAGCTCCTGACTGTCAGAGCAATTAATCCCTCCCACAAGATGAGTGGCTGACACCCCAGGAACAATTTTTACCTTTCATTATCTTATAAGCCATCTTGCTACTGCTTCAAAAAAATCGTGGACAAATCTAACACCTGCCAACTAGTTAAGAAAGAACATTTCTATCTGAAAACAGAAATTTGTGGAGGTTGCTGATATGACATTCATTTTATAATCCAAAATATTTTTATCTTTCTTCTTCCATCTAAACAGAACTTGTTTCCTATATTCCTACCTGTAAAGTTCTCTATATTTCTTTCAAAATCTTTCCCATTTCTACTACATTTCCCTTTTCACTATATGCTTGGGACAGACAGACTTTCCATGATGCAACCAAGCTTTGTAGAAGTGGACTGGTTAATTAGTCCTTCTAAAATCCCATTTATAGTTATTGCTTCATAGTTTTTGCAAGGTTAAATTGGGAGATGCAGGCAAGACCTATAACTGAGTGTCCAGCATGTAAGAACATGGTAATTTATAGTTGCTGTATTTACCCATCATTGTCACTGTTATTATTTTCATCTTTTATTCATTCATATTTCCTTTTCTCCCTGTTACCTTTCATTTTTCCTACATTGGGAAGCCATTTATGGATTTTCTGTTTATTTAAGGAAGTCCCCTAATGTTCAGAGGTTTGCTCATGTGTCAAAATGTTCCCAATCCATAATTAGAAGTGTCTATGGTGAAGATACACATGCTATAATGTTTACTCTGGCTATAAGGACCTGGAACTTTCAACTTCTTCTAGTACACTATCTGCACTTAGAAGTTTCCAGTGAAAACTGTTACCTGAAGAATGAACAGAGAGGCATCTTATTACCTTCTTCTAGCCCAGTCTCAAGGAGATATGACCCCAGTTATAACAATGTTATTAGTTGGCAAAAGTAACCTCCGAGAAGACCTGGAGGGTAGGATCCACTTCCCTCTACCCGGTTATGTTATTTTGCATCCTCTGTCCTGTAGTCTCCTGGGGCCGTTACCAACCCAGTTTCTGAGGCTGTACTCAGAAAGGAGCAAGGAGGATTTGGAAACATTCCTGCCAGGCGAGGCTCTTGGATGGCCCTGTAGGGTGCCTTTTGAAATATGTATAACCCTAGTCACTTAGAAATACATCTCATTAAATGAGATATTTTTTAAAGAATGGGAAATAATTTATAAAGATAAAAATAACTCAGCCTTGCCACAAAAGTGCAAAAATAAATTTGGTACCTTCTCTGCCTGATTCAGGGAAGGAGGGAAGGGAGAAAGAGATGGGAGAGAAGGGAGAATGGCTAAAGCAAAGAAAGACTGGAAACTCGACTAACTAGCCATGGTACCCTGAGACTCAGGGATCTTGGACAAGAGAGTGAGGGAATTGGATTTTTGAAGAATCTATTTCTTAGTTCTGAGCTCACCATTTATCGCCAGCACAGTGCTTTGTTCCTAGACAATGGTATACCTCAGGGGCACAAAATTCATCCAGTCTTAGTTCCTCCTCCTTCCCTTAGCCTTTAAATCAGAGGGCTCTGAAAGCAGAAAATAATCAGGAGCACTCAGAAGGCCCCTTCTTAAACCGTTCTAAAAATATTCTCCAATGTGTCCTCACTGCCTGCCTCTCTTCAGCTAGCTCACGAGTCCTGGCCTTGTTCCTTAGAGACCGCAGCCACACACCTGCACTGGGGCCCTGGACTGGCTGTTCCCTCTGCCCTCCAGGGTGCTCTTTCCTTGCTTCCTTCAAGCTTCTGCTGAAATACCACCTCCACAGAGGGCCCACTTACCAGTGTCTCAACCCCAGTCCGCACGGCCCATCCTCCACGTCGTGCTTATTTCTCCCCATAGCATTTACCCCCCCTTAAACATACCATATAACTTATTTATTTTATTCCTCATCTTCTTCAGTAGGGGCAAGGATTTTTATACCTTTTGCTCATAGGTAGATCCCCAGTTCCTACTACTGTGCCCATCACATAGTCTGATAAACAAAGTGTTTATCAAATTCTCTATCGCATAGGGAGTGGTGAACGGTATTTTCCCAAAAGGATTTGATGGATGACAGAGTATTCTTTCCTTCCAGCCATGACTTGCAATGTCACTATTTAGTGAGGGGCATTGGGAAATGAGAGAGTGTGACCTCAGGGGAGGTTACAAAGAGCTGCCCAAGCAAACTTTGGTAGTACCTGGACTACTCATAAGATTTGTTCTGCTGAGATTAAGCACTAACAATAGCCACATTTGTACTTTTAGAAACTGGGCCTGGAATCAGGAAAAGACATAGAGTAGGGTATATTTTCCCCTCTGCTTTTTGCTGTCCTCTGGAGCACAGACATATGCAGGGCTGGGAATACAGGAAGTGGGGGTATCTTCTGCATGAGCTGAGTAAAACCCCATCATTTTTCCGTCCATGAACTCTGAGCTCATAATAGTAATTGTGAGTAATTATAGTAATGCATGGTTCTAAGCAATTGGTACATAGTTATAAATACATCTTTAATTTGTAACCAATTACTGTGAGGTATCCTGTCCAAAGCTCAGGTCTGCTCGCACTGATTGCCTGCCTGCTTCCCCTAATCAGCTAAAGACTTGAGAAGACTTACAACATCATGTAAGAAAATAGAAAGCATGCCCTAGGCCGGTGAGATAGCTCAGCAGCATAAGCGCCTGCCTGGCAAGCGCGAGGTCCTGAGTTCGACTCCCAGTACCCACATTAAAAAAAAAAAAAAAAGAAAAGAAAGCATGCCCTGATACCTGAGAAGCATACGAGGAACTCAAGTCATCTTTGAAGGAGCACCAACAAGACAAGGCAAGCATATTGCATGCCCTAGATCCAGCATCCAAAGATGGGGCTCAAACGCCACCTATAAGTGCTGTGTGTTTAAGGAAGTACTTGAATATAGTGAGGCTTCATCCATCTTCTGTGAAATAAGGCAATCTTACTACTGGCTACTCCGTAGGAAGTGTGTTTGTGTGTGTGTGTATGTGTGTGTGTGTGTGTGTGTGTGTGTACTGGGGAACCAGGACCACACTACCACTGACTATATCCCCAACTCTTTTTAAAAATATGTTTTTTTTTTAAATTTTGAGACAGGTAAAATTTTGGCCTTGAACTTGTGATCCTCCTGTCTCAGATTCCCAAATTGCCAGGATTACAGCCATGTGCCACCATGCTGAGCATTCCATGGGATTTTAATGATAATAATGAAAATGGCTAACATTTATTGAGTAGTTACTATGTACCAGAACTGTTAACAGTGGGTGTATAATATGTATATACATATGTTTATATACATATATATGCTAAAATGTGTATATATCTATGCTAAAATATATATTTTTATATATACATACAATTATGTGCACCAATCGGGTACAAAGCTTAAGGAAATCATATGTACTTGTACATTTGTGAAACCACTACCCAGATTTAAAAAATACAGAATATTAACATAACTCTAGAAGAGAACTTCATACCTCTTCCCAATCAGTAACCTCTAAAGGTAATCGTTGTTTGACCTCTGTTGCAATAGATTATACATATTCTTGACCTTTAAATAGAAACAAGCTGGACCTAGTGACACAGTCCTGTAATTCCAGCACTCAGAAGGACTGTGGGAGGATAGTTGTGAGTTCGAGGCCAGCCTGGAATATATAGCAAGACCCTGTCTCATAAAAACCAAATTAAATAAATAATAAATGGAAACATACCAGATGCATTTGGATATTTTTTCTGACTCTTCATGAAATCTATTTGGGAGATCTCCATGTTGCCTGTAACAGCACTTTCTTCTCATTTTCCTATACTATTTCATTATATGAATATACTTAAATTATTTATAAAATCTGTTATTAAAGGACTTTTGGATTGTTTCTACATTTTGCTATTATGTATAAAGCGGCCATAAACATTCAGTGCAAATCTTTTGGTAAGCATATTTTCATTTCTTTTTGGTGTATAACTGGGATAAATAGAAGGTACATGATCTAGAATTTGTAATTTTACCTCTAAAATCAACTGCCAAGTGGTTTTCCAGCATGACTCTATTTGCACTTCCACCAACAATAATATATGAGAATTTAAGTTATTATCTATCTCACTGATACTTGCTATTGAAAGTTTTAAAAAATTTTTGTCATTCTAGTAAGGATATTTTGTTGTAGCTTAAGTACACATTTTCATGATTGTCTAATTTTCTCATTGCTAAGACAAAATACCTGATGCCCAAAGTTAAAGGGAAGAAAGGTTTATTTAGCTCACAGTTGTAGAGGTTTCAGTCCATAATTGGCTGGCTCCAAGGCAGGTTGGCACATGGCAGGGGGCAACAGCTCATGGTGTCAGAAGATGGCAAATACAACAAGGGGAGAGCAAGAAAAGCCTCTCTCTGTCCCTTGTACAGTATCCATTCTATCTGGATCAGGGTGGTGCCAATCCAACCAGTGGACTGATCCAGAAATCACCCACCTTTAATTCCAGCACTCTTAATCCCAGCATTGCACTATGAATCAATCATACACTCTAGATTCAGTCACCTCTGAGAAAACCCTATGACCACATGATGCTTTGGGGGACATCTAGACACAAACCTTAACAGTGATGACTTATAATGCTGATCAATTTTCTATATGTTTATAGGCCAACTAGATAGCTTCCTTTTGAAGTTCAAGTCGTTTGCCTTTTCGGTTTTGTTGCTTATATCTTGTTATTGATTTAATAGAGGTATTTATTTTAGTATGAGTCTATTGTCAGATGAATACTTTGCTGATATCTTTTCCTGTCTGTATCTTGACTGTTCACTCTTTGAGTAAATTTTAATGAAGTCCAATTAATATATCCTTTCTTTTCTGGTTATTGATTTTGTGTCCTAAGAATTTTTGCTTATCCCAAAGCTTCTGAAGATGTCTATCTATACTTTCTTCTGGAAATTTTGTTTTTTTACATTTTACATTTAAGTCTAAGGTCTAAATTAAGCTATTTCTTTTAATGTATAGTACAATGTGGAGGGAGTCAGTTTCATCTTTTTCTACATCAGTGTGGAATTGATCTATTATTTATTAAAAGTATTACTATTATTATTAAAAGTAATACAATTTATTTCTTTACTGACTGGTAATGGCATTTTTTTTCCCAAATCATGTGATGATATTTGCATGAATCAATTCTTATGCTGTTAAAATTTGTTATTTATATTAGTATAGTTTAAACTAGGTCCCTGAACTATTCTTTTCAAGATATTTTAAACTAGCTGGGGGCAGTGAGGCAGGCATGCCTGTAATCCCAGCACTCAAGCGCTGAGACAGGAGGATTGCTATGAATTTTGAGGCCAGCCTGGGCTACATAGTGAGTTCAGTGCCAGCCTGGACTGCATAGTGAGACCCTGTCTCTGTCTCAAAAAAAAAAAAAAAAAAAGATGTTTTAAACTATTCTGTGTCCTTCGTATTTAAAAGTATAAAGTTATAATTTTATAATTTATAAATTATAATTTAAAAATTATAAAATTAACTTACCAATTTCTATGCCCCCCATATAACTTAATTAGATAGATCACCTGAGGGCAAATTTCCCATCTTAACAATATTCCCTATTCTAATCCATGAATATGGTATATCATTCTATTTATTTGGTATTCTTTGATTTCTCTCAGCAATGTCTTATAGATTTCATTGAAAGTATCTTAAATGCTGCACTTATTTAACCTCCCAGACAATCCTAAGAAATAGAAACTATTCTCCCGATTCTTACAGAAAAACTAAGGCTTTCACAGAATAAATTCTTTTCCCAGAATCATGTAGATGAAAGGTGGAAGAATAACTGCACAAATGAAGTATAAAATGCAGAGACATGTTCTTTATAGATTGTGTATTCCCCTAATGTCACTTAAAATTATGGCTATATTTTCCTAGGCAGATGGACCTCGATGCTACTATGTAAATATTCGGAACCTTGAATCTCTTAGAAATTTTAACTTAACATCCTGGGCGTAGTTGATTATATTCTACCTATTATTACCTTGAATTCTCTCTTCTGAATAAAATTTTATATCCTTCAAAAACACAAGGTTTTTAGGTGCAAAGATCATGTTTTTCTCATTTCTTTGGTCCCCTCTTGCTTGGTAATAGGCCCGATTCCTAGTATTAGCAGTTAAGTGTTAGCTGAAATGATGGTCGAGGCATGGTAGTGAATTTCATTGTCATTCATCATGCCTTCTTAAAATAGTTCCTTTGTCAGCGTGGCTCACTAGAAATTTAGAGACCAGTAGCTTGAATCCAAAAGACAAACTAAACTGTCTACTCAAATTTTAGCGAGGAACAGTGCAGAAGATAAGGTCAAATGAGGAAGCCTCTCCTCCCTGTGGATTTTTCTCACCAGCACTCTGAAGTTATAAACTATTGACACGGAGAAGCCCGGAAGAGAATAATTAAAGTGAAAATAATAGTATTGATAATCTACCTTGAATTTATATCAGAACTCTCATATTAAATGCAGAGTGTTCCTCATATATTTTCACATCAATACTCACATAAAATTTGGGCAGTTTATGAGCTGAAACAATTAGTGGCTTTACCGATGGCATTAGGTTCAAATAAATCAACTGACTTTACATTATATGTAGTTTCTATGGATGAAATAGGACAGATAATTCCCAATTTTTTCATGACACTTTCAAATAGATTATACTTTTCTCCATCAGTATGCTAACACAACTTTCTCTACTAATATACTCTGCTCCTTTTCCTCTTAATATGAATAAAAATTAGGTATATGTCCATTCATTGTCTGTTTGGTGAAAAAAACAACAAAAACGAAAGTGTGCTTCTGTTGTTTAAGGTAGCTTCAACTATTAAATACATTTAAACAAACAAAATGCAACTTTGGGGTTTATTATTGAAATTTCAAGGATGCAATATAATTATTCAATCATGCTCTTGTTTTATTAGCTTCATATTTTCTGACACAAATTTGTTGTTTATAAATTCCAAACCTAAACATATTCACTCACTGTATATGTAATGTTTATAAACATTTATACAATGTTTAAATGGTTGCCTTAAGTGAACGATACCAGTAGACACATTATGAGTCTGTATAATGAAAAAACATGTATAGTACGTGAGCAACTCAAAGGATGAGCACCCAAGTGAGGATGGTCTGTGTGGGGTTCAGAGGATTCAAGAAGCCAATCGGCAGCTTTCAGACGTGGAAAGACATGAACCTCATGAATTGAGAGAAATAAGTCAAAGGGAAACTAAACTGAGATGAAAATCATAAGATTTTAAATACAGGAGAAAAAGTTTTCAAGAAAATTGCAACACAGATGTTACAAATGAAAATTTACCTTGACAGACATAAAATGTAGAATTGAAAATTGTAGAGAATTAAGTCAGTAGACAAAACTCATAAGACTTTCAGAACTCAGATTTAAAAATAGAAAAATGCTGACCATATTTTGTATATGGATTTTATATATTATCCAGTTTATGGGTAATAGGGATTTTGGATGGAAGACCAGAGTAAATGGAATCCAGATGTAAGAGAAAATAAATTGTCCAAGAAGTAAGAGAAAAGCATTTCCGTCATCTTGGTGGAAAGCAAAGGAGCCTGTTTTCTCATACAAGCTTTAGGCAAAAATTAATAACTTTGAGGGGAAATCTATACCTGGATACAGCTTCACCAAATTTTAAAAATTAAAAACCCGTATGCATCAAAGACAGACTAAGCACGAAAAGACAAAGAAAAGGCATCATCGAGGAGCTCCATTCTCAGCAGTGGTAGACTAAGATCTTTTCTCTCTGGTGATAACAAGAAAATCTAGAACGCTACTTGAAGTCATTATAGAGCTTGTAAGTCAGTGACAATTTGTGAGGCTAAGATCCTGGAAGAAAAGGAAAGGACGACAAGCCTGGCACTTTTTGTATAGTTACTCCTCAGGACAGCTGTCAGTTGCAAGAGCAGTAGCTGAGAGAATAAAAAACTGAGGGACTATGGTGTGGTCAAAATTGGAGTTAAGAGCTTAACCAGGAAAAAGGGCCTATGCTCAAAGATAGAGATCTTACCGTGGGTGTAACCTTGAACTGGGAAGAGCTTCCACAGGGATAAAGTGCTGGTTTTAAATCATCTAAGTATCTGATAGCAGTAAGTGATCTGGAATTGATAGTGCTTCTCGCCTAGCAGCCCCTGAGAAGTAAACATAAGCCGCTTCTGCAGGAAAATAGTATCAATCACACAAAGCCTCAACTATCGATGTACTTTCTCATTATCAATGTCCAGCCCTTAGTCAAATATAACCAGGCATATGAAAACCAAGAGAAAATAAAACCACATAGGAGAAAGAAATCCATGGGAAATTTAGGAAAGGGGGTAATGGTGAAGTCATAATGCACTTTTTTTTTTTATAATGCACTTTAAAATAGCTACAACTATTACCTTTTGAGGGAATTAAGAAACCTGGAGTGCGGACATTGGAAGAGAACTAGAAACATTGAAGGTCAAAATACTAGAATTGAAAAACACAACTGTAATTAAAACTGTGAATGAATTTAGATACAGTTCAACTGAAAACTAAATGAGACAGGTCAGAAGAAAACAGGCGTGAACAAAGAAAACGATAAAATTACAAAACGATTCGTGTCACATAGGTTATGGTGAAAAAGTCTAATAAATGTGTAATTAAAATCCAAAGAAGAAAACAGGGAGAACAGGAGTAGAATAGATTTTCATTTGGGGCTGACAATTTTCCAAAATTAACCTTGAGTCACATATTGGGGAAGTACTATGAACTTTAATCTAGAAAGATAAAACAAGAGTTACACACAGGAACTTCAAAATAAATTTGCCAAAAGTAAATGACAAAGAAATTTTACAAGGAACAAATGTGGGGAAAAATCAAGCTAGATCCTAACAAAGGAAAACAATAAGGGAAGGGAAAAATTGAGATATCTAAATTTAAGATTGAAAACTTCCGTCATGAAAAGCATGAGCAAAACCAGAAAGCACATGAGAAATTAGAAATATGTATTTTAACATATATGATAAATAAAGTATTAGTCCTCATATGCAAAGAAGTATTTTAAATCATATAAATGGAAAGTAGTCAAGGGACTTATAAAATATTCAAATTTAGTAGAAACAAAAATGCAAATTAAAACAGGGCTTTATTTTCATCTATTAGCTCTATAATAAAAATAATGATAAGCAATTTGGGCAAGGACATAGGGAAATATGAACTCTCATTTCTGGCCAAGACTAAATTCAAACAAATCTAGAAAATGAAAATCTGGCAAAATGCCTCAAAATTTTAAAATATTTTTAAGCTTTTCTCATCAGTCTTTTAAGACTTTTATCTAAAGGAAATGTTTAGACAAATATAAAAAGATATATACAAGATCCTATACATTTAAAAGAATAACAGCCAAAACTGTAAATAATATTAGGACTCGACTTGGGTTGTTTATAACGTATTTCTTAAATTTTGTGATGTTTTCATAATTCCAAAGCAAATGTATGCTACAATTGATATTAAATGCTATTTATAGTTTCCAGGTAGAATAGTGAGTAATTACGTGATTATCGTTTCTTTTATGTGTATGAACTTTACTACAGACTGTACCTTTACATTTTAATCTGGTTATTTGTATTGGGCTAACAGTGTTCATTGAATTTTAACTTATTGGATACCTCTTGTTGCCTAAAATGTCCCCAAAAGATGTCTGTATGATGATAGCATTGAACCTAGTCATGAAAGTTTTCTTATAAATAGAAGATCACGTGTCATATGCTAGACAATGCAGTAAGTGACAGCAGGTATTGTCAGGTCTCTTGTACTAAACAGAATTTTCAAAGCTGAAGTTAGGATTGGCCAACTCATGAGTCTGGAAGAACTGCTATCACTTAGGCCCTATCATATATTATGACTAAGAAAATAAATATTTCCAAGTAGGAAATAGACAAAACCCTGGCATTTCATGATGTGTTTTGAAATTATACTATTCATTCAAAAAGGCACTTATAAAGGTCAATATTATAAACAAAAGTTATAAAAGCATAAAATTTTCTTATGTATGATTTCTTACAGTCAAAATGTTTCACAATAATTTAAAATTTTAGATGAAGAAATGACTTAGATTAAAACCTTGATTTTAACATTAAAATAAAATATAATTATTTATACCAATGTATTTTACTCTCTGCTGCTAAAAATAAATAAATGAAAAAATAAAACTATTATTTCCTTTGGTGTGGTATTTCTTTTTTCCCCCCAAAAGCTGTTATTAAATTAAGGGTACATGCCATGATCAATCTTACCTTATAAATAGAAAATAGTATCATAGGGATAAATAATCTGAAATTCTTGAAATTATAATAACTAAGTATTATGTTTATTGCTGGGAATCATTTACATATTATTTTCCTTTGCTTAATGAAATATGTTGGCTTTATGCTTTCTTTTTGTAAGAATAAATTCCAGAAAAATAATAAAATACAATTTAGAAAGTTTTGTAACCTAAGAATTTTGTACAAAACTAAGCTTTCTTTTCTTATATGTCAGCAATACAAAGATAGTCTCAGGTATTAGAGACTCTGAAAATGTCCTGCTAATGAATATTTCTCTTCAAAAACTACTTTAAGAATTGCCCCACATGTATTCATAATTGGGCAAAATGAAAAGCTCAAGGTCAGGGAAGTATAGAAATATCTTATACAGTACATAAGAATTGCTGTTCATAAGAACATAGAGTCTTATGAAAATATTCAAATGGTCATCAAAAGATAGTATAAAGAATCTAGACTAACAGCATCCTAACAGCAAATGAGCAGAAAAACTTGGATTATTGTAACAAAGACTTAGAAGTTGTTGATTAAGGGATAGAATGGAGAAAAATGATATCAAATAAGAGGGATTCAAAAATACCATTGAATGATTCACTTGAATTTTAAGGAAATATAAGTTAGCACAATGCTTTTGAAAAACTTATAGAAATCTGATGACATAATTAGAAACAGCTTATGTACACTTTGAAAACCATAAATCATAATGAAAAGATAATCTAGCAAGGGACAGAACAAATGATAAAATACTTTCTAAAAGTACAGAATGTCACAAAAGAATTGACTAAATATGAAACTTATCAAAGTAAATGTAAATTACAGTAATCCCTCTATTAAAAGAAGACATTCAACTGAGTTTATAAAAAAAGCTAACTTATATGGTATTTGTGAGAGACTTATTTGTAAGAAAAGTAGCAATAAAATAAGCAAACCTGATGAAAATATTTTCTGCAAATGCGCCTGCAAGAAAACAGGGAACAAAATCAATATCAGGCAAAAATAAAATTTTACGAACAGTTTTACAAAAAAAGAACCATTTTATTAACAAGGGTGTAATCCTTAACAATGCTGAAACTGTCATAAACCTTTATGTGCCAAATAACATTGCCTTGTTTTATATAAAAGAAGTGTTAGAAATGCAAGAAGAAACAGAAATACAACAGTAATAAAAGATTTTGACATTATTTTTGAGTTTTTAACACACAGCCAAATAATATAAAGCATATAATTAAAGGATATAATTAAATCATATATTTTTTCTAACATTTTTATTGATGAGTTTCAGTTTTCAGAATCATAACATTCACATAACATACTTTAATCATTTTCACCCCCCCAAAACCCTTCTTGCCCTACCTTCTCCCCTCATAAAATATATTTTTCTCATGTCACCCCTCGTTACCCACCCTTATGAATAATATGTATTTTAAAATGTATATCTAAGGTTTCAATTAGTATACTCCAGAGAAAACTAACCATCACATTTTACAAAAGAACAAAGATGATCTTTTCTGTACTGAATATTTAATGAATCACATATTAAACTACAGAAAAGAATCACAAATTCTGAAATTTGGCTACAATCTCTGACCAAAATGCAGTGAACTCAGCATCATTAGTCATTAGGAAAATGTTTTTCCCAACTGTAATAAAGGTATCTACCCTTTCACATACCCACTTGGATGACTTAAAAAGAAAAGAAAAAAAAAAGTATTGGACAGGAGGATGTGGAGAAATTATTGGCTGCAGCCATTGGAACACAGTTTGACAGTTTTCTCATAATGCCCAATAGAATTACCATGTAAAAACAATTCAAGGTATATGTCAAAGAATATTCATTGAAAAGAACTGTTCGTGCTAATATTGTTTGATCAATTTTTCATGCCTATATCCTGTAATCTGAGCAAGTAGTTTGAAGATAAAATTACACAATATATTAACCATTGTTAATCCCCTATTACTTTGTTTTGAAATTCTGTATCTTTGTTTTTATTGTTTTTTCTTTTGTGTGTGTGTGGGTACCAGGGGTCAACCTCAGGATCTTGTGCCCCAGCAGGCACCCATGCCGCTGAGCAATATCACCGGCCCTTTTTTCGTATGTGGGTTCCTGGAGTCGAACTCAGGACCTTGCGCTTGCCAGGCAGGCGCTTATGCCGCTGAGCTATCTCACTGGCCCTGTTTTTTCTCTTTAAAACAAAGAATAAAACAATGTGTATCCACAGAAAAACTAGTACACATAAGTTCATAATACCAAAAGTGAAAACAATTCAGATGTTCAGCTAATGAATAAATAAATATCTTAAGTCCATATAATGTGATATTACTCTGGCTATTAAAAGGGATAAAGGAGAAACTGGCTAATGAGTACAGGACATCTTTTTGAGGTGATAAAAATGTTCCATAATTAGATAGTGGTAACTGTTATACAACTCTGAATATATTAAATGTTAGCAAATTATATATTCACTGTATTTAAAATAGTGAATTTTATGTTTTGTGAATTATGTAAATAAAGCTGTTACAAAAATGCAGTGGAACTAGAAGTTAATCATTAAAAAAAGAATCATAAGAAAAATTTGAAAGCTTTTTCTCAATTTTTTAATGATAGGAAAAAATCTAAAGATCCAATCATAGATTAGTTTCCTAAAATTAGCATATTACAAATGAAAATGTAAGGAATATAGCCAAACCTGTACTTAAAAGGAAAATTCATAGTATTAAATAATTTACTATTAAATAGGTAGTGAATTTAAAAAATCATCCAAGGAAAACAAAAATTAAGGAATCTGAAATCAGAAAAATAAAAGGAATAGACCTGATAAATAAATTTGATTTTCTGCTGTTCAAAATATCAATAAAACAAACATTTTTAAAAAACAGTGACATTTCAGGATACCAAGAATGTAAATAACATTTTTCATAGGAGTTGGCGAAGAAGTGAACTACTGTAGGTCTTTTTTTTTTTCTTTTTTAATGTGGGTACTTGGAGTCGAACTCAGGACCTCGTGTTTGCCAGGCAGGCACTTATGCCGCTGAGCTATCTCACCGGCCCAATTGTAGATCATTTTATGAACAAGCCATAGCATGAATCACTTTGAACAACTGTGTCTTTATAAAAAATAAAAATGGGGATTTATCTGATTTCTCTACAGTTATGCAAAAGAGAAACACGGGAATGATCTTCAGTTGTACGGTTCCTTTTTTTAAAGCACGGACAGGTTAGGTGACTTATGTCACGTGTTAGTTAGTGTCAGAGATGGGATGAGACTGAGGTAGCTCCAAGGCTGTCCTGTGGAATCTTATGTGGTTCCTAAGCTTTGTGAGAATGCACGGGCAGGTGTCTTTGGAAACCTGATGAACGCTAAGCTCCTTTTCCTGAGAAAAAATCTACTCCCACCCTTCGTGTACAACATCAGCGGGGTCGGGCTCCCCCGTGTGCCGTTCACTACAGAAAGGATAGGCGGTAACGCAGTTTGACATTTCAACTAAGCCCTTAATTTTTTTTAAGTCACAGTTACCCTTATAAACTCTTAAGATTTGTAGAGGTCCCCAAATAACTTTGGTTAAGGTTGTTGGATAATATTTCTCAATACTATTCAAAATTAAAATAGAAATTTAAAACTATTCATTTAAAAGAGCAAGCCCGTTACAAATTAATACAAGTAACATGCTGTTCATAAAAAATAACTATTTCCCTAGACAAAAATTGATAACTTTAAAAAATTTTGTAGATCTCTTTCATAGAAGGCAGCTCGATCCTTATAGCTATCTGCCTCTGCTACCATCTGTTGCTTTATCACAGCTCTTGGAAAACTCCAGTGTACTCTCATGAGAGAATAAGAATAATAAGACAGATAATATCTTGGTACAAAGATAATCCTAGCTTTGTAAAACCATTGAAAGTGTCTTAGGAGCCCCTCTACGAGCTCCCTGAACCATACTTTGAGAACTGCTTAAACTTTATAGACATTAAGCCTTAAAATGTTTAATAGACATTAAAAAGGGAAGAAAAAGCAGCATATTCAAAGACCTTGGGAAAAAACAAGTCTCTATAAGACTTCTAAGACTTCACGTTCAAGAGCAATAGGGAAAACGCCCTTGCAGGAAGATGGAGGAGCTGCTGCTGTTGCAGGAGGTGGCCATTGGATGGCACTGCGGTGCCACTCCAGGAGACCTGAGCCTCTGCGTCAGAAGTGGCTCCTTGCTGGGGTGGCTCACACTCCCTGGAAAGTTGGGGGACTTGTAGAGCTTTCTCTTTGTTTTCATTTTTTAAGTAACGATTATAGGCTGTCACAGACGGCAGTATAAACTCATTTCTTCTCAATCCAGCAGGCACCTTCCTTTTCGCCCCAAACTGGGGGCTTTCAGGTTATCAACAGTGAGGCTTTGAGAGCATCTTCCAAGTTCATGACTCTGGCTGGGAATCTGAGGGGTTCAGAATGTGGAGACTGCAGACTCGCTGACCTCAAAGAGCTTCCTTAAAATGCAAGTAAGGGTGAGAGAAACAAAGAAGTTCTCATCTAATATGCCCAATTCTGGCTAACGCGGATTCATCTTTACAAGAGTCCAAAGTTAACTAGACTAACTAGGTTTACAGGCATCGAGGAGGGACGGGACATGTTATCAAAGCCGTCATCGGGGACTAACAGTTGCAAGGAGTGAAGGGTCCCTTTCAGCACCAAAAGCTTTGCAAGAAGCCATTAACATGGGGAAGGAGCTTGATGGCAGTGTAGGGTGAAATATAACCTGGTCCACAGTGAAGTGCCCACATAATGAGCTTCACACAGCCCCTCTCAGTTCTGCCGTCTCCTCCAAGCTGCTTAGTCATGGCTAGAACAGTGACTTTCAGAGGGAACAGAATGCCGTGTGCAAAGGCCTGGAGGAGGTCAGTGGCTGAGATATTTTGGCTACCAGAAGTTTACTCAGCAGGGCTGGAGTATAAAATCCGAGGAATGCAGAGGGAAAGTACAGGCTGGTGAGGTAGGCCAGAGCCAGGGCTCAAGGAACTCTAGGCAGGTTGAGGAATTGGGGCTTTTGCTAGGGATGGTAGAGAGGCAATTGTGTTTTAAGCAGATGCTTTGATATTTGCAACATACTAAAAATGTAAATGTTACAATATGGATATGCTAACAATGGGGTGGTCGGCAACTACTAAAAGACAGTTGTACAAAAACAATAGTTAAGGCTAGTCATTAGTATCAATTGATTTAATCCATTTACCTTCCTTACAAACTAGGAAAGATTTCCACCTTCTCTACAGATGAAAAGATTGAGGCACAGAGAAGTTAGGAATTTCCTCACCATCACAAAGTCTATAAATGGCATATCCAGGGTTTGAGCCCAGTTAGTCTGTTTTCAGCAGCTATTTAGCTATTTCGTCATACTCCCTCACTAGTAAAAGAAAATTTTTGCCCTAAAGCAATTTAGCTATCCAGATACACGTCAACTGTGTCCAGTGGGAACCTAAAGGAGAGCATGTTAAATTCTGCACAGAGAGAGAAAGAGAGAAGAAGAAGAAGAGAGAGAGAGAAGAAAGAGAGAGAGATTCTAAGAAGAAAATTCAGAGGACTTGAACTGAAGCTGACAGCTGAGTTTGTGCTGAGTGCGCTTATAGAAATGGGGGAGAAGGGGAATGGAAGGGCACTTCAAGCAGAAGCCGCAGAGCCTGTCAGCAGAGTCTGGAGGAGGCCAGCACAGAGTTTAAGGAACTGGTGGCTGCAAGTAAAGCTGGACAGGTAGTGAGTGGCCAGGTGATGATGGAGCCATATGTTCCACACGGAATAATTTATACTCGGTCCTATTGAGCTTCGATTATTAGATTTGATCCACTATTTCATACATGTCATGGTCACTTAAGAGGCTCCTTTTCTATACTAAATATTAGCCAAACATCTCAGGTTCTGCCATGTGGGAATTTGATTAAAACATCATCATCCATCTTATGGTTTTAAAATAGTGACTCAGGACAGAAGTCAGGGTGGAATCCGTGAGCAAATGACAGATACCATTGTTTGTGACTCATCAGTCAGATATATAGTCACCTCCATATACTATTACCTAACTCACATGTCTTCATTGTTCACAGGAACAGTAAGAACACAAACACTTAACTGAAGTAAGACACTCCATGTGCACAGCTTTCTCTTGATCGATCTCATAACCATACGAGATAAGGGAGAGAGATGATTCTGGTGTGACTGCCTCATAAACCATAAACCAAAGTTAATTTCTTGTGGTTAGCCCTTTCTGCATGAAAGTCATTCTTTTTAAAGTCCATTCTAGAACTTAACCTGACCGATGAGCCAATATTCCGGTGCAGAGGATTTTTTCTCCTTTTTGGAAAAACAGACCAACATGTCCTTTTTAAGAGCCCCGGCAGATCTCCCATGTATGTGGTTCAGATTGAGATTCCTCACCATGTCCTACGGCAGTGATTTATCTGGTTCCAGGAAGGCTAAGCCCTCAGATCTGATCTGGTTTCTGCTCACCTTTCCATGCTTACTCAGCCCTGCTACACTCCAGCACTCCAGGGAGGTTCTTGGCACACACTACATGGTGGGGGACTGTCCATACTGTTTCCTAAAGATTGCCGAAGAGGACTGAAGTTGCCTTGAACAGGGCTTCTTCCTCCTCACCTTATAAGGAAGTCTTATTTCAAATTCTAATCTGTTATTCATGTTCTAAAAAGTCAAATAATTACGAACCTCATTCTGAAAAATAGCAGATCCCAGACTTTCTCCTTCCTTTGTTCCAACTTCCAGTAGCAACTACTTTTGGTTGCTTTTTTAAAGCATTTACCTCCACATTGCTAAATAAAATGTTTCTACTACCAGCCTCTTGATTTTCCAGTCTTGGGAATTATCTATTAAATTCTCACTATGAAAGATGAAGATTTAGCTCTCTTTAGCACCTCCCTCACCCACCTCCACAATTTTCCTCTTCCCCAACCTCCCAGGAGACTTATATCATCATTTTTAGTTAGATCTCTATTCAGTGTTTACATAATTATGACTGTATTCACAGCATGCCCATGTAGTAAAATATGATTACGTTTCTTTTCTTGTATAACTTTCAATTTTCCCTAGAGTTAATAATTGTCTTAATTTTTCATTTGTGTAGTTTTCTCTTCCCCTACCATTAATTTCTTCCTATACATTCTTCCACAGATGTAAATTTCCTCTTGACATATTTACGCACATCAAATAGCCTGTGCGTTTAACCTTCTTGGAAACTTTCTTGGTGCCCTGATCCCCTCTCTCCTTCCTCTCCAGTCTCTGCTACTTGTGCTCTGGGCCTGTTGAGCAGCTGTCTTCCGGAGATTTTTCCCTCATCATCCTAGAATTCTCTTTCCCTCATCATCCTAGAATTCTCTTTCCTTCACCTGTGCCAAACATCTTATTTCTTGGTTCTAATGTCTCCTCATTTTTAATTAATCCATATCTTTTTAGGCCACATCCTGCAAAACCATATACTGGAGGTAAATTTCCTCTAAAATCTGCAAGCCTGAACACGTACTTATTCCACCCTAACATTTTGTTGTCGGTTGGGCCATGTATAGAGTCTTAGATTGGAAATCGTCTTCCCTCAAAATCAAAAGCATTGTTCTGTTCCTTCTAGCTTCCAGTGCTACTGACCATGGATTAGTGATAAGTGAAGAAAAGAAAACTAAGCAAACTGAAGCCATTTTATTTCATGATTCTTTGTATGTGACCTCCCTGAAACATTTAGGGATTCTCTCTCTCCCTGGTGTTAGGAGATTTTACTGTTCCGTTTTGCTGTGAATCTGCATTTTTTTTTCACAGTACGGGCTACTTTGTATACATTTATAATCTAGAAGTTAATGTCCTTCAGTTCTGGAAAATATTTTTTAATTATTTAACTTCTGTTTTTGTCATTCTCCCCTTTGGGAAGCCATTAGTATTCCTTGACTGTTTAATTTCATACTCTTCCTCTCTATTTTCCATCTCTTTGCATCTTTTGTTCTATGAGAGATTTCTTCCAGATATCTTCCAAATATGTATTATGTTTTTGTGTTTTTTATTTCAGAGAGATCTTTAATTTGTGCTCCTCCGAATGTCCCCGTTCTTTGTAGAGAATATTGCTTTTGTTTCACAAATAAAATTCTTCTTCCCTTCCTTCTCCTTTTCTTTTCTCTTAGTTCATTGAAAAGAAAGATTTGTGCTAATATTGTTTGGGTAATATCTCATTCTTATATCTTGTACCCTGAGTAACTACTCTGAAGATAACAATATGCAATGTATTAATTATTGTTAGTCTCTTATTATCTTATTTTGAAATTCTATTTTTTTCTTCTTTTTATAATAAAAAATTCTTCTAAGTATATCGACAATATATAATTTATAGTTTTTTCCTTGAATTGTCTTGATCTTCTAAATCCCTTTATTCTTGGGTATGTTTAAAAAACCAAGGAGAGGGCTTTGTGAAGGGGTTTTTGATCTGAGTCTTTTTTTCAAACACCTGGAAGTTCTGAGCTGTCTTTCAGGCAGAAGAGCAGGGCACTGGTAAGTGTGGTCTGTTGACTGGAGACGGCTTTGTTGCGAGGGAACCTGGCTGAGCTACTCCACTATGGAACCTATCATATCTCGTGTGTCAGACAGTTTTGTCAAAACAAGAAAAAAACTTTCACTCCTGTCCTGGAGGGGATGAGCCTGGTGCTAATGTTCTGGTTGCTGAGTGCAGAAGGCTCTTAAAATTATGCATGCAGATTTTTCAGGGTCCTCACTGTCAGGACAGCACCTCTGCCCTCACTGCACGTGATGATGTCCCCAATCCCCATCCCTTCTCTAGTCCTCTGCCATGGTGGAAGAAAGGAAGTCTTGTGCATACGCGGGGCAGAGACAGAGGTGATGGGAAAAAGATATCTGGGGGTCTTGTTTCTTAAATAAACTTTAGCCATTTTTTCTGCTTTTAGATTCACTTTCAGCTTCATTGTTAGAGGTATCTTGTACCTTTCTAGGTTCTGCAGTGCAGTCACTTCTACTGCCAGCTAAGACTTCAGCCTTCTCAGTCCTGTGGAGTCTGTTATCAAATGTCCATCTGCTTTTCTACTGCAAAATAGTGTGTTTGGCATTGTTTCCTTTCCTGTTATCTTTGTCCTTCAAGATGTATTCCTTTTTAGAAAGATTCCTGTGTTGTTTTTGGTAAAATTTCAGAAGATAGTGGAGATGGTGTGTGTTCAGTCCTTCAGCTTGAACAGGAAGCATATGACTATGTTTAAAGTCCTCGTATGGCGTGATCTGTTCCGACCTTCTCAGGGTGCACTCACCCCTAAACGATCAGCAGTTTCCTTCTTTATGGTGCTTCTGTATCTGCACCTAGTACGAACTCCTTGTCTTGTGCACACAACATGATTACATAAGAAGTTTGGAGCTTCTTGCTAGATTATAAAGCGCTTGAGTGAAGGAGTCCTTTTTAACATCCTCAAGCTGTTACACATGATCAGGCACCTAAACACCCAGTAAATTAATGCTGAATTGAGCAGAACTGGATGCTGTTTTCTACAAGTGAACTCAACTGCAAGCGGATGAATGGCCCAGTTGTCGTGCTAGTAGGAAGCCCCTAAACAAGGGCATTTTCCTAGATCTTATCTCACTATTCCTAAGATGGTGAACAGTGGAACTGTAGGCCTAGTTTTTCCTAAAGCATGCCCTACAAACTTGGGATACTCGGTGCATGAGTCACATCCTTTAAGGATCGGGCAGCAGAGTCTAGAACTAAAAGTGGCCTTGGGATAGGGGATAAATTGGGTTACTTTTCTAAGGGACTCAATCAGGATAAGCATGGTGCCCTGGCTCTGGGTGTTTCTGATAGCCATCTGTCATGTATAGGGGATAGAGAGTGATCAAGAGTGAGTGTTTTATCTTCTCAAGCCTCCTTCAGTATTCCTTGGCCCTAGAACACACTTACCTAGCTCATTCTAATTAAGGCCGTATTTCCACAGGCAAAGCCGACCAAGGACAACGAGCCTGGGTTGAACAACTTCCAGAGGCTTGTAGAACCTATAGCAACATCGACAAGAACCTTGAGTTCAAGTCTTTCTTCACGGAATCCAGCTAAAAGTGACAGTGTGGGATACCGAGTCAGTGTCTCTGCCCCTTCCTCAAAGGTAAGAAATAAAAAAATACAACTCACACTGGTAACCAAGGTGCATCTGGCAGCTGCATTAAAATTTGTACCTTTGTCTTCCACATGGAGAATGCACGCTGTGGAAAATCAGCCTGGGGTACTAGACTGAATCTCTGGAAGGGTAAAGTTATGAAGATCTTTGGATGCAAGCAAAAGAATCTGGAAAAGGCAGGCTTCCAGGCAGGATGAGCAGCCCCAGGCAAGCTATGGAACAGAATCAAAGACAAGCCCTACCAAAATCATACCTTCAGACTGTCCATGCGCATCTAATCTGGTGAGACGAGGATGGAATGACACGTGGCTTAAAGGAGCCAAATACCTGAGTCTTAGCACTGTTTCTCTCTGCTTAGCTATTCAGGCATCTTAAATGTTGTTTCTTAAGATCTCAGGCTCCTATTTGTAGCTAATGCCCCCTGCAGTGTGACACTTCACTTTGGATGACAGCTCACCATTCACCTTAGTAACAGTATTTAGTCAGGACCTGTCCAGGGTCGGAGAAAGAATGTAAAAGAAAACAAATGAAGGAAAAAATATGCTATTTCTTAGGAGCAGGTAGGGTTATACTTCTGTCTGGGGAAATAAACCTGTCAGGAATCTGTTGGCCCGTTTGGGTCATTGACATGGTGCTGAATTCAGACACAGATCCAGGCAGCCCATGAGCCTGGATGACTGACTGTTTTGACATCTGTGGATCTGTACACACTGGAAGGAACTAGACTCCCGCAGCCAGAACAGCAGCATCAGGGAGAAAAATTGCAGTTTTGGAATGGACAGGCACAAGTCCGCCTCCTCCTTCTCATCCTTGCTTATTTTTCTTCTTATTATTATAGGTTTAAACAATAAATGAAATTTGGACATGGATCTGGATGTTACTGTGTTGCCCTTAGGAAACCCAGAGAATCTTGGAGAAAAAGGTCAAACAAGGCTAGACATCTTTCAAGCGGGCCATGGGACAATCTGAGCTCTGCTCCTTCTTCACAGGGCTCCTCACTCTTGAGATCATGGAGTAGAACAGAGATGCAGAACCCAATAATGCTTCACTCTGCCTCTTATTAGCTGTGATCCTGGGCAGTAAATTAACTTCCCAAGGCCTCAGTTTCCACACTTCTAAGATAAGGAAGACTAGAAACACCTACCTGGTGAGCTGGTTCTGAATATCATCAAGAACGTGTGAACAGCAAGTGTCATGAAAAGCTTGGCCCCTGAAAACCCAGCACATGTTATGAAGATAATATTGATTTCATCATGACTCTCCAGGCCAGCAGGCAGCAGTGGCTCCCTAGTGTGACATTCTACCTTGTGTCAGGCAGGAGGACGTTCCTTTACTACTCTGGGAGATTATCTGAACTTAGCCGACGAAATAATTCTCCCAAAGAGCGTGAGGGCATAGAAACTCCGTCATAACATCATGAGCATACAAAGAAGAAAAAGCCATGAAAGCATTTCATAAATGCTAAAGTTAGTTATCAGTAATACTTTCTGGGAAACAGTACAATGGTAAACACAACACAGGCTGGAACAAACATGGGTCCCAATTCCAGCTCTGCTTGTAAACAATTTCACTCTCAACAAGTTCTTTAACTCTTTGAGGCACTGCAAAGTCTCCATGTCTTAAAATGCTACCACCGATGCTTTCCTGGCAGATTGTTGCTAAGATTAAAAGAGGGAAAATATACAAAAATATCTTACCCATTACTTTGTGCATAAAAGGCATTCATGATGAGTGTTGACTTCTTTCTTTCCCAGAGCTCTTCTTTTATTGCCTACTCACAAATCTCTGATGCATAATTCAGAATCCAGATGTCAGAGCAGGAAAAACACTTAGAGATGACAGAATCAAGATTAAATAATATCCTAATTGCTTAGAATACCGAGGCTGAAAAAATGTGAGCAAAATGTTTTCTTTATTTTTTGGGGGGTGTACCGGGAATTGAACTCAGGACCTCCCTCTTGCCGGGCAGGCGCTATGCCACTGAGTTAAATCCCTAGTCTCAAGGCAAAATATTATAAAGCTGTGCACGAAAACTGATATTTTGTTTCAATACCCAGTTTGTACTCAAGTGTGTGATGAATTTGTGAGTGTGGGTGTGTGTGAGCATGACTCGCACCTCAGGCTTCAGCAGTAGAAGCACCAAACATCAGTTACTGGAATTCACAGATCTGCTGTGCTCAACACAGGTCAGACCATCCCCGGAACATTGTGTCACATCTGAGAGCCACAGTTTTTAAAAAGGAACACTGACACACCCGAGCATCTCTAGGGATGTGGCCAATGTGTCAACTTTCTTGAGAAATAATTGAAGGAACTGAGAAATGTTAATGTAAGAAATAGGAAAGTAAGGAAAAAGTGAGTTATTCCTTTAAGGATTATTTTATAAAAGAGGGAATAGATAGGTAATGTGTCATACGAGGAAGCAACATGATATTGGAGATTTCATAAAAATTTTGATTCCCCAAATCTTTTATTTACTCATACATTAATTTGCACACCTAACAAACACTGCTTGACTTGAGTGTGTACTTGGTGTTAGACGTGGTGCTCAGTGGGTAGTGGTACACTGATAACTGTTCAACAGCCAGCTGGGAGGAGGTGGTCATGATTTATAACATTTGCCACCCTCTGTGATGTAAGTACTCCTTCTGTGGCTGATTACAGGCTACCTGTGTAAATATAAAACTGGGGGCGAGACATGCTCAGTTGGCTCTCCCAAGCTACAGCAAGCTGGCTTTGGTATTCACCTGCTTATGGCCACTGGGAATGCAGAGTTCAGAGGCATAGATCTAGCATTTAAGACCTACAGTGTAAGTGGTAAAGCCATTCCAATCCAGCTTGACCTAGGAGTACACTTAATTCTGAGAGAGGACCTGGACCTGACTGGAAAGATGTGACTAGTAGATGTTGACGAAGGATAAAAGCAGGGGGAGGATTGTTCCAGGCAGAAGAAGCAGCAGCTACAAATGTGTGGAACAATGAGGGGAGATGGTAAGCATGGAGTGATGCAAATGTCTGCTTTGATGAAGCTGATTCAGGAAGGGCGACCCTGGAGATATGTATTAACCATAATACAATGATGAGTAGGAGCCTAATTTCAAAGGCAGTTAGGGAGGATGTGCAGGCAATGTCAGCAACATTGATCTTGTTAGCAAGCAGCTCTTATGAAAACTAACTTGCAGAGCTTTGTAAAAAATGCTAATTCCTGGGCTTCATCCCTAGAAATTGATTTTAGAGTGTGGATCTGTGCCTTTGAGTGTGCATTTTAAAACCAGCCCTGTAGAGTCTTTTGCATAATTCAGAGACCATGTTTTCATTCATTCCCTCAGCAAACATTTACCATGTTCCAGGCATATGCTAGAGATATGGTAGCACATTCTATGTACTGGAGATGCTGTAGTGAATGAGACAAACTCTCTGCCATTGTAGATACTTAAGTGGAAGAGACAGAAAATAAACCAAAGAAATACAGTAACGTTGAAGTTGTGATATGTCCTATGAAGAAACCACAGGCAAGAGCATGGGGACTAAAGGAAGGTAGGACAGCATTACCACTTTAGAGAAGATAGTTGAAGAACCTCTGAAAAGGTGATAATTTATCTGGAACATAAAAATAAGTGAAAAACTCTGAGTTATAAAATATAGAATTAAAGAAAATAATGTTAAAATAGCAGGGATAAAAGGGTGATGTGTTTGGTTTTTGACACGAGTTAAAGTTCTGTTAGACATCTGAGCAGAAAATACCCAATAAGCCAACGAATGTATACCAGTCAAGGAATCACAAAATAGACTGGGGCTGAGAATATAGTTTGGGAGCTATCAAGATGTGGACAGTGGTTGAAGCCATGAGAACATGTGGAAAATAGGAAATGAGAATGGATCCCGGGGGAAGAATACTCTTTTGAGGCAGGAAAAGGAAGGACATTGGGGAAGGAAGAAAGAGGCAGCAGAGGCAAGAATAGAAGTGATGGGCAGTGTTGCCAGCACAAAAGACAGTTTCAAGAAAGGAGATGTAAGTAGATTCAAGAGCTGCCAAGAAGCCAAGTAAGGCTGGGAGATAAACTGTTGATTATATTTAGCAATTGGAGGTAATTTTCTATCTTGATGAGGACACTTTGGGAATGGGGCAGATTGGAACATAAGGCATCAATAGAAGATGAAAAGTGGAGATATAGTTGAGATAAAATTGCACATTCAAAAAGTTGAAGAGGAGAAAAGTCCGAGAGTGTTGAAAGAAGGGCATTGTATTTGGGGAGAATATTTAAGTAGAGACTTGGAAATGCATGTATGATAGGGGAAAACCGCCAGTATAGGAAGGGTGATGGAGAGAACGGGAGATGATTAAGACACTGACAAAGGAGAAGGACCAAGCTCTCTTCCCTGAGACTGAAAGGGAAAAATTAAAATTCTAAATAAAATCCTGCCCAGGATGCCTGCCAAGACCAAGCGGACAAGTCCAGCAGGCCCGATAACAGAACACTTCTCCCTTTTGTATAAACTCCTGACTTTGCTGCCTTTGTAACTGGAGACCTTGCAATGTAGTTTCAGATATGATGGGACACTTCTTCCTTCATGTAGCTCACACCTGTTTACTAATGGCCTTGTAATGTAACCTGAAAAATGTAAACTCCTTCAGCAACCCATGATGTCACCCAACCCTCCAATCATATGCATCAAATCTGCCTATGTACCTCCCTGCTCACTTTTCCTTTAAAACCTTAGAGCCCCGCCGGGTGGGGCTCTGACTGTAGGAGAGATCCTAGTCAGAAGCCCATTGGTGTAATAAACTGCCTCCTAAACCTTCTCGGTGCCATTTCTTCCCATGTTATGGCCTGTTTCCTGCAACAAGACCAGAGGGAAGGGTGGATGCTCATGAACATGGTTCTAGGTAGATTAGGAACATAATGGATTTCCAACCTGAGGACCTTTATTTGACTGTGAAGTGGAAGTTAAAGCTGTCTGTAAAGACTGGGGTAGACAGGTCATCTACTTGACCTGCAGAGAGGGGAAAAATATGAAAAACTGTCCTTTGAAATAGATGATGTGATCAGGACTACAGCATCACGGGCAGGTCTAGGCTCTGCAATGTGAGAGGTCCTGCTTTTGAGGGCCACCTGTCTGCTCAAGTGTGTGTTTAACCAACAAAACTCAGTGTCCCAGGAACTGCATTTAAAAAGCTGTGGAATGGGATCAATGTGATGTTGAGGTTTTGACCCATGAGTTTGGAGAGAAGGGTGAGCTAATTAACTGTATGAAAGGAGGCTATGAGTGTTTCTGGAAGGGACGCCTTCTATGGGGGAATGGCCGATGGCTCCAGCTCTCCCTCCAGGGGTGCCGGAGCTGGTCTGAGGACTACTTGCTTCAGAATCATCTGAAACACCCGCAAGCAGCTTATAGGCTTACGTTTTCACAAGCATCCTGGAGGATTATAATGTACACAAAAGTTTAAAAGTGGCTGCTTTCTGAGGCCTAAAATATCTGGTCAGCATCCTGATTTTTCTCTAATTTCATCAAAATTTTTCTAAATAGCACAATTGTTGGCCATTTAGGAGAATTAGTGATGCTCCTGTCTGGAGGCTCCAGAAGTCCTCCTCAACTGCCATACCCACTGTCAGCCCTCTGCCCAAGACCTCCAGCACTGCCCAACTCTCTGCCAGGAGTGTGCAAGTGTCTCTACCTGACCAGTCCCTTGAGGGAAATCCCCTACTGGCATCCTCCCAGAGGAGCCTCTGGCCCTCTGCCTTGCTGCCACCTCCACAGCAATTTCCCTGGGTAGCTGAGGGGTTCCCACTCCCTGATGCACTCTTTTCTATTTTCCTACCAGCTCCATCAAACCATCACCTGCAGCTCCTGGTGCATCTCACTCCTCTGAGGCCCCAGGCTACCACTTTACTAACTGAGAGCAGGAATTTAAAAGCCAGAATTAATTAGGCAAATGTCAGGTGGGCATGAGTCAGCACAGCCCTGAATATTTTAGTCCATTTCAAATAGGAGGTCTCACAGCAAGGAGGAACCTTTGGCACTGCAAGGAATGGTTCACAACCATCCCTGGATGATGCCTTTGCGGCCACCTGCAGGTGCCAGCCCAGACTCTGCAGGTGTTGGTAGGGGGTATGGGACTCTCAGCTCTGGAGGAATCCTTAGCAGAGTCTATTCTGATAATTGGGTGCTGAAATAAGCAACCAACCAAACTGGAGATTTGTACAAACTACAAAATTGGAAGCATTCTCCTTGACTAGGAATAAAGCTGATGAGAATCTTCTCAGAGGCTTTAATGGGACTGGCAACCTGCCCACCCAGAATTTCTTTTACAATTTTTCCCCAGACTTAATAGGCCAGATTCTCATCCTGTTATTCACTGAGCCTAGGGTGGGCTATATGAAGAAGGAGAGAAGTGGCTGCCATATCCTCACAGGAACCCCTGGCTTACAAGAACAGTTAGGTACTTTCTCCCAGAAATCTGCCCTCTTCCCCTTCATCCACCCCTAGCCCTGAAAACTTATCCCAAGGACTAGGCAATGGTTGTCAAAAAAAAAAAAAAAAACCATAAAAACTAGGTGGAATCTTCTAGATCAATTTTTCCACCTATTAATAAATTTTTTCCACTTATTCATTTAGCAGGATTATTGAATGTGTAGCAGTTTACTCCCTACTCTTGGTGAGTCTGCCATAAACCCTGCTCTTGATAGTTTTAATCTGTGACAAGTGACAGAACATGCTCATCCTAAATTGTGTACAAGGTAGCCAGTGATGAAAGTGTGAGATACGAGAAGGGGCCAGGAGGTAACTGGACATGTAACTGATGAGAAGGAGTGACTTCGATTTGATTGCTCAGAGGATACAAAGCTTCAGTTATAGGATGTATTAGTCTTGAAGACCCAATGTACACCATGGTGATTATTGCTATTAACAATGTACACTTGAAATTTTCCAAGAAAGTAGACTTCAAGCATTCTCATCACACACAAAGAACATTAATTGTGAGGTGATGGATTTGTTAATTTTCTTGTTTGTGCTAATCATTTCACAATATATACATATATCAAAGTACTACAGCATGCTGCATATCCGAAATATGAATAATTTTTTATTTGCCAATATCCCAATAAAGCTGGAAAAAATATTGGGAGGTCCCAAGGGAAGAATCCAGGAGGAGGTGATACTGGGAGCATTTGGGCTTGCAAGCGCAGCTCCCCAGAAAGGCTGGACCTATTTTCTGAGGTCAGAGTTAGTAGCAGAGCAGGACAAGGGTAGAGTTTAGCTCTCTAAAATCCCACTACAGTGAAGTTGGGCCATTAATTGCTTGGTGAGTTTCCCTCCATCAGGCAATTCAACTGAAGAAAATGAATGAAGTACTTATGACAGTACAAGGCAGGGTCTGATGAGGCATCCTTCTTCAATGAAGTAATAATACCAACAATAAGTGAGAACTTCTTGGTATTTACTATATAAGTAATGGCATTGCTTCTCCTCAGCCACGTGAGCAAAGCCTTCAGAGTCATTTGAAATTCATCCTTTCCTCCTCACTTCCCACGTCTAATTGATCACCAATTCTTGTTGGTTCTGCCTCATTAAAAATTCAATCAATATACATTTATTGGATATCTCTATCAGGTTCTGCAAAACAAGGTGAATAAGGCACAGTCTGAAGGAGCCCATGATTAATCGTGGAAACACTCATAAACTGAAGATATGGTAAAATGTAGTATGTTATGGCAGAGTGCTGTGGGAGCAAAAGGGGTCACTCACTCCCATTTGCTTGGGAACCAGCAAATGTTTTTCTGGTTTGTCCCTCCTTTCCCTCTCCAATGGCGTGTGTCGCATGAGGGTCTAGGCATCCGACAATGAGGCTATTAAAGTTCTCCTTGTCTCTAAACCCAGCCTCCTCTACCTACATATTCTCCACACTGCTGCTGGGTCTTTAAAAACACAAATCCATCTACACACACTTCACCCTGTGTAAAGCTCATCATAGTATAGAATAAAAGCTGAAATACTAACTCCTCTCCCAACATGCATGCAAATTACGCATATTAAGGGTATGCAGTATGCTGTGGTATTTTGATATATGTGTATATTGTGAAATGATTAGCACAGGTCTGGCACACAAAGATAGTAATTGTATGGTCCCTGCTTCCTTTTTAACCTTTTAATAAATACTAACTCTTCTTCAACATGCACACAAATCTCTATTTGCTTTTACGTACTTTTTCATATGACGTTTTCTTGACCTAGAATCTTTTCCCTACTTGTCTCCTTGAGGAATCACTGCTTTTATTTTTGTTTTATTTTGTTTTGTTTTTTGAGACAGGGTCTCACTGTGTAGTTCAGGCTGGCCTTGAACTCACTATGTAGCCGAGGCTGGCTTTGAACTCATCGCAATCCTCCTGCTTCAGCCTTCTAAGTGCTGGGATTACAGGTGTGCGCCACCATGCCTGGCGAGTCACTGCTTTTCTCTCAAGATTTCATAAAACTCACCTCCTTGATCCTGTCCCTGTGGTCCCCAGACACAATTACTGTCTTCATTTTTGGACTTGTATTGGTATTTCATGCATCCACTATTACCCTCTTATCTTTGTTTTGGACTGCAATGACATATTGGACACATTTGTCATCCAATAGTGGGCATCCTGCAGACAAAGGCAACATCTTCTTATCTGTGTTGCCACAACAGTGTCTGACACATATTAGGCACTTGATAAGTGTTTGTCACATAAAATGTAAGTAACCTGAGAAGAAGTGTGTTCTCAGAAACTAAATAAAATTATCTACAAATTGAGAAGGAAATTCCAGTTTTCACTGTGGAAACTTTAATAACTTTAAATTATTAATCTCCCTTCTCCCTTCAATCTACCCCCACTTTTTTGGGATAAATTAGGGATAATAACACTTATCGGGTATTGTAAAACTTAAAGGTGAAAATGCATGTAAAAAACTCAATATTTAGGAAACAGAAAATACTTGTTAAATTTTAGCTATCACAATTCTGTGAGAAAATGCTTTATAAATGATAATATGTGAAGGAATCACAACCACTATTACCATTTTTACTTTACAGATTCTCAGAACCAATATAATTAACATGACTGACAGGTTCATAGGACATCATATATATGAAAATCTGAAGAAGGCCTCTCAGTGATCTTCACAAAACCCATTTAATTCATTCCTGGATACGTCTGCTTCCCAGTGAAATTACCATTTTAAATGCTTAATGAAGGTAGGTGAAAGCTGGAGTAGGCAGGAAGGGTTCGACATAATCAGTCTCCAAGGTCCAGACAAAATAAAGTTTCACACTGTTTAAGCCACGGGATTTATGAGACAGGAGATTCTACACAGAGGTTTACCAAGGCACCCCAGCCTGCAGTTATGGATTTCCTTGTGGACTTCCCTCCCTTCCCCAGGGTTTCATGGAAACCTTGGAGATTCCCGATACACATCGGTTTCTCTTCCTTGTCCTTATGGAGACAATCCAGCTTCTGGTGACTTGAGGGAGTGTTCTGCTGCTGATTTTCTCAATGATTGGATTTCCAGGAGCTGGGCCAGGAATCTGGAAGACTCACAAAGAACAGGCCCCTTGCCCTGGCTCAGACAGCTGAACCCCTGCTGGCCTGGCACGAACTCCATCAAGCGCTGGGATGTCTCATGGCTGGAGGGTCGGTCTCCAAACTCACACCAGAATAACAACTGAAGGTGAAGACTGGCTTTTGGAATCAGGGCTTCCAACAATCCTTTATTTTCATAAAGTGAAGTACAGTCTGGTTAGTCGATCAGGGCCAAATGAGGAGGAAGGCAGGCAGTTTTGAAGGCTGCTGGAAGCAACAGACACTAAGTGCCTCAGACCCAGCTCTTCTAGGAAAAGAACTCTGTGTCCAGAGGACAAGATGATTCCAAATTAACCCAAAGTTTTAGTTTTACATCATCCATTTGGGTATTAAGCAACTGTTCTAATGGTTCATTGTCAAGTTGTTTAATAACTCAATTGGTATAGAACAATGGTTTTCAACTCTGGCTGAACACTAGAATCACATGGAAATTTTTTGAAAAATATTGCCTTCAAAGATTCGGATTCAAGCTTGTGTGCCTGGCTTATTCACTTAACATCATGGTCTCAAGTTTTATCCATTTACCTATGAATGCTCCAGGTTTATCTTTCTTTATGGAAGGTTAGCAGTCCACTTTGTATAAATACTACATTTTCTTTATTCTTCCATCTGTTGATAGGCATGTAGGCTGTTTTTCAAGATTTAGCTATTATGAATTGTGTTGCTACAAACATTGGTATGCATACATCCCTGTAATATGATGTCCTTAACTCTTTCAGGGAGATATGTAGAAGGGGAATACCTGGGTAAAATGGAATTTCTATTTTTAGTTCACATGGCTTCTCTTATATGAGAAACTCTCATATGAGATAGAGAGAGAGAGAGAGAGAGCGCACACAAAATAGAAGATAGATAAATAGGAAGTAGGGGATCTTTTTCAAATGAATGGGAGAATAAGACAAAGGGAGAGGGGAGGAAGGGGAGGGAAACAGAATGAAAAAAAAAGAATTGAAGGGAAAAAAGAAAATAGAGCTTTTCCAATGGGAAGGGGACCAAGAGTTGGAAGAAACACGGAGGTGTTGGGAATGAAGAAAAAAAAAAAGGAAAGAATTAAGATGTATTACATGTTTGAACATGTACTAACTCTCCATGATAATTGTAATTATTATGTACTATAAACATGCATTAATAAAAAAGATTCTGATTCAATTGCTCTGCTACAAGGCCCACACATTAGTATCTTTTTTAAAGCTCTTTGGGTGATTCTAATTTGCGTCTGGGGCGAGAACTACTAGTTTAGAGAAGACTGGGTCTTAGCCTAATTATTGTAATTATTAAATGACTGGCTTGATCTGGCTTCTGACTTCTCAGTAGTTGACCCACAATTGGTAGAACAAATTGGCTATTCACATGTGACCTACCTAGGGATCTATAACCCCCTTTTCAGCAGGTTAGAGAGATACAAAAATCCTTCTTCGAAAGAGGAAGTTTTGTTTGATCCAGGGAAACCAGCCTCACATACAAAGATGTGTGAATTCCAAATCCACTGCTGAATTTGGATATTTTAATTTTTAGATGCAAATCAGAGAAAATGGAGTGTTCCCAGGATGAGTCAGAGTACTTCAGTATGTTAAAAGATGCTTAAGGGGGAACCTTGGAGAGATGCACACTTCCTCAGCGGAGAAGAATCAAACAGCTCTCTTCTGCCATAACCAAGCTCTTCAGTTTCTGTATTTGATGCTCTGACATCTTGGACCTTGCTGACCCTGTAGGACTGCTACTCCCAGAGTCAACTTGTCCTTAGGGATAGTAAAAGCCTTACCTGCAAGCATATTTTTCATAAGGAAATAAACCAATTCAAAGCCCATACCTCCAACCTATGGAGTTCTCATAGCTATGGCCACTTCTCCTCTACCCTGGTCCCCCCAGGGCCAGACAACAGACATTAGGAACATTCCTGGAGCCCACTGAAATTATTTGGTGAGCTCATCCTAAGTCAGCTTACCCTGCCTCATCCATTCCTTCCCACAAAAAATACAAAAAGTCTCCTACACACATTACTCCTCACTTCCTCTGCCTCTGGACTAAACTGGTGCTTCTCCCTGAAGCCCCTCCTCTTGGGATCTGATACCATAATAGGTTCTCTTTTTAGTGGTAGTTATTTCCTGATCTTCTGTCCTTGGCATACCTGAGTAACAGTAAAACCTTTATTCTAAAATACTCTCCTGCGTCTAGAGAAAGAAGAAAACCAGAACTCAAGCCAGAGGCAACTAGGAAGGAGCTAAAACATCTGTCTGTGAGACAGGGAACGTGTTGAGAATAGCCTCGTGAGGTACATGAGTTTTAAAGTATGGAAAGGATTCCAATAGTCGGAAACTGACCTATGCACATTTATTTAACAGAATGTTGCCCCTTTTTGCAGAAGCCTTGGTTGGTTCCCTCTAGGTAGAAGTCAGTGAATCAGTGGTTCAACTCCACATGTCAAGGAACCAGCAATAAATGTGCTTGAATTTCCCTAAAGGGAATGAGCCCATGACAGGACTCACATTAGTAGAAAACACCAGTGATAGCAATGTCCTCCATGGGGTAGTTATGGCACTTGCAGCAAATTGCTCTTGATGCTTCCTGATTTCCCTTTCAAAGAAGACTTGGAGATGTAAAACAGGGCTAAAAGTTCTCTAAAAGACTAATGTCCAGCTGGCAAGTATTGTGGAAGGAGAGTTATGTTACACTAACAGGAATCTTTTGAGGTTCTCTTGAGTGTCAAGAGTGTTTAAAGGTGTCTTACGTGCAAGTCAGGTACTGACATGGAAAAATATAACTCCCAACCTGTTAGATGTCAAATGTGCTGAGTTTGTGGTCTCACAATATTGAATAGTGAAACTGTAAGCCAAAGGAGGAAATTAGAAGAATTTTACTGGAAGTAGAAAGGAGAAGAATAGCTCCTGGATTTCCAGGAGGGGTTCCAAGTGGGTGGCCACCGTGATTATTTGTCAGGGGTAATTTATACAGCAAAATCACAATGTGGGTACAGTGTGGGTCAAACTACAATCAACCTACAGGATTACAAGTGTAGTTGCTTAGTAATATTAATCCAATAGGGTACATGGAAAGATTAAAGGAATTCTTGGAAAAGGAGAGGAGTATGGGTCCAGATGTTGTGGTCACCCACCATTGTGTCTGATGCCTATCTGGGTCCACTCGACCAGGTGGTGCTAATTACAGAATAACCTCAAATTACTGTTTATCTCTTAGTCCTGGCTATTGTACCTCCATCCTAGGCCGGGCTTCCTTCAGATTTGCCTCCAAGCACAATTCTGATGTGTTTATTTTTTGTGCTGACTTTCTCGAGGGCTCACTCCCTCTCTGCATACGTATTAATTTCTATCTAACTTAGCAGTCGATAATAATATACCTTTGCAAGTGAGTAATGTGGAAATCCTGCTCTCACTTTTGCTCACTGTATCTCTGGGTTGCTACATCTAGCTACCAGTACCTGCAATTATGGGTGTCCCTTACACATAAAATTTGAAAAATGAAAGTCTGTGAATGTGGTTTGTAGCTCTGATTCAAATGATGTCCTAATAGATTTGTTACTCCAAAAGTGCATTTCTGAAGTGTCCACTAACTTAACAAATCTGGTGCAAAGTATAATCTAGGTCCACACCATGCCAATCTGACCTCTCAATGCCTTGTTCCCTTCATCTATTAAATGGGAAATATATTTAATTACCTACATATATTGGCTATGAACGAGTTTATGTAAATAAAGATTAAAACCAGTGCCTGGTACTTAGTAGCTCTCAGTAAATATTAGTTCTCATTAATCACTAAGAAATCCACAGGGTGCTAAGATGCTACAAAGTAACTCCCTGGATTATGTGAGGGGTAAACTCTTCTTGGACTCGAGTAAAATGTGAAAGTGATTAGGATTTTTTGGCTTAGTTTTAGCGATGCTTAAGATCTCCTCTAAGGATCTCAGAGCTATGGAGGCAGTAGAGGTTGGAGCTCACTCTTGGTGTTTGACTAGGGCCATTAATGCTTTTTCAGCATCAGCCAGGTCCTGGGAGTTCAAAGATCTCTAAGTCTGGCACCACAGGATCTTATGGAGAAGGACAGAAATTTCACAGTCAGACAAAGCTGAACTCAAAATTCATTCTGAGATATGGAAGTGCAGGACTCTGTTTGGAAAGTTCTTTTTCTTCCTGTTTTTGTGGCTAATTCTTTTACCTTTCAGAACCTGATTCAAGGCCACTCTGTATGAGCAGCCTTCCACAACTGGTTCAGAACAAATTTGCTGTCTTTTGTGTAGTCTTACCTCTGTTATAACATCACTCTGCTTCTCAGATTGAATGACACAGCCAAGACAATATATTACAGAGTATTGTACAGTAACTTTTAAATTGACATGTAGGTCCCCATGAATTAGGCTGATTTGATCACAAGCTCCTCAAAGTCACAGGCTTTGTCTCATTCATCTTTGTATCCCCAGTGACAGAGTGCTGACATGTAAAAGCTGCTCAGCAAATGTTAGGATAAGTAAATGAATCAAGGAAAATCTTCTGAGCGTTGGTTTAGAAGTGGGAGAAGGAATGCCCATTTCACAGTATTGTTGTTTGGCTGTGGTGGGTGAAATACTGTCTGTAATTGTATACAGGATATTTGTAGCTACATACAATCTAGTTCTCACTGTCTGGCACAAGTTCAATCCTTCCTTTCCCCCACGGTCTTTTTGTGGAAGTGACTTCTTCATCACGGCCTCTAAGTCTGTCTTCCAGGGCATGGGGAAAAGTCTGCAGCCCCATGACCAGAAGCCTGGCTGGGCACATTTCCACAATCTTTCTGGTAAATCAAGACTTAGCTTCTTTGACCCCAGAGAAACTTTCTTAGGCTCTGTAGCCACATTTCCCCCAAATGATTATCTGGAACTTCATGTCTTGGGCAAGAATTCTCTTAGAGCCAATAGCATTATATATTTTTAAAAGCTGAGTACCCCCTCCTCATCAAATTCAGCTAAATATTTTGGTGGAAACCTCAGAGAGTAGGAGGAAATTTATGAAATGTAATATAAACCTGCATAGCACTATTTTGGGCACTGAGACTATTTCTAGACAGAAAAAAAGTTCTTTGCTTCCACAAAACACTCTGCTATCCTGTACCTATTTTTAATCTGTCAGAAATGTGGATTTTATTTATTCATTCCCCCACTTTCCTTCCAAATAATTTCCATCATATGTTCAACCTGGTCACTTGACCTACAGTGAGGGAGATGTGGTTTCAGCCCCTAGCTATGGGCAACGTTTCTCAATAAGACTTCAGCTCTCTATAACAAAGACTCTGTGATCGATGGGCATCTAAGAAAAAAAGTGGACAGAACTGTGCCCCTGAGAACTTTCGGACAATCATTTACATTGCCAATCACTCTAGAATGGGATGCATATTCCCTGATGGACTCTTGCACAATGGTACTCCTGCCACACTGCAGCCTTTGGGGGCATCTTGGGCCTTAACCCTATAGGCAGACACAGTTGGAGAGCACTGTCCTTCATGCATTTCCTAAGCAGTTTCATGCACCATGCTGGCGTGCTGCAGATGGTATTGCTGAGTTGCAGCTGCACAACAGATAGGAAGCTGTAAGGTACCGCAAGATGCTAGGAGATGCTGAGTGTGCACGGAGATTTTAAGTTTGCCTCGGGGCTCCAGAGGCAGCCAGGAGTGATTGAGTGTAACACAGCCAGGCAGTCTGTGCACCTGCCAAGCATCTTGAGTGGGGGCTGTGTGAGTGGTGTCATCAGGAGTCAGATTAAAATACCAGCCCTTGGCCCTGAGAGGTGGTATAGAACATGGCTCCTGAGTCCTGGCCTCACTGTCCAGTTTATATGTGGCAATCTGTGCACTAACACCGTCTAATTTCTTTGATGATACAAGGGCACCCAGCAACAGAGCATCTATTTTGCCACTACTAGAAGCTAACATAACATGTCCTGGCACTACCCAGCATTATTGACATGCGCTTCTCTGTGATTACTTGCAGACATTGACATAGGAGTCAAGTTAATCTTGGCTGAATGCTTTTAGGACTGCCAAAGAGCCATACTTTGAACCCACATGATCTTACAAATTAGCCTCTTGAATATTTGTATCAAGAGGAAAGCAAAGGAGCCAATAAAAAAAAAATAAAATAAAGCCAGCTGGATATGACAACACTAGCCAGAAATGATGTTTGAAAACATTTTCATCTCTCGTGGATAGTGCTTTAAGTATGTATATGTGGGTACCTGTACACACCACAGAATAAAAGCATTGTAACAATCCCTTTAGGACAAGGTTGCTAGCTAAAGCCAAATCACTGGCTTTTATTGGAGTAAATACTTTCCCCTTCCTTACCACTTCCTTCTCCCCATTCTCCCCAGTTAATTGATTTAAACTGCAGATTTCTTTCTTTAAAAATAGGTTAACAACATCGATTAATACATTATATATTTATTTTACATATTAATGGGATTCAGTGTGATATTTGCGTGCATGTATATAGCATGCACTGATCAAATACAACCTCCCTTTCCAACCCTCTCCCCCAATTTTCCCAAACTCAGTAAACATTATTCTACTTTTAAGTTGACATTTTTTGGCTTACATATGTGAGAGACAACATGCAACACTTGCCTTCCTGTGTCTGGCTTATTTCACTTAACAACCTCTAGTTTCATCTATGTTGCTGCAAATGACAAGATTTCATTCTTCTTTTGACTGAATAATGCTTTATTGTGTATACATACCATATTGGGTAATTTTTTGTAGCTATTGTAAATGGGACTGCTTTTTGGTTTCTTTCTCAGCAAAGTAATTGTTGGTATATAGAAAAGTTACTGATTTTTTAAAATGTTGATTTATATCCTGCTACTTTATTGAATTCATTTATTAGTTCTAGGAGTCTTATGGTAGAGTCTTTAGGTTTTTCTATATAAATACAAATCATATCTACAAACAGGTATGGTTTGACTTCCTCCATTTCTTTCTCTATGTTTTTTATTTCTTCCCTTTGCTTAATTGCTCTATTAAAACTTCTAGTCGTATATTGAATGAAAGCAATGAGGGCGGTCACTCTCGTGTTAGCTTTCTGTTGCTATGACAAAACACTTGAAGACATCAACTTAAAGAAGGAAAGACTTACTTTGACTCATGTTTTCAGAGACCTTAGTCCATAGTTATTGGCTCCACTGTTGCTGGGCCTGTGGTAAGGCAGAACATCACGGCAGGCAGCATGTGGTCGAGCAAAGATGTTCACTTCACTACAGAGAGGAAGCAGAGAGAGAGAAAGTGAGGAAGGGTGTGGGAACAAAATATACTCTTCAAAGTCATTGCCCCTGTTATTTACTTCCTCCAATTTACCCCACCTTCTAACATTTTTACCACCTCCCAGTAGCACCATGAACCAGGACAAAAGCTTCATTCAGTACACATGAGAATTTTGGGGGACATTCTGGACCTAAAGTATAACTCTTATCTTGTTCCTTATCTTAGAGAAAATGCTTTCAGTTTTTCACTATTCAGTATGATGTTTGTTGTGGGCTTGTTTTGTACAGCCTTTATTATGCTGAGGTATGATCTTTCTACATCTAATTTGTTCAAGATATTTATCATGAAACAATGTTGAATTTTATCAAATGGTTTTCTGTAAATATTGAGATCATATAATTTTTGTCTTTCATTCTATGTGATGCATTTGTTTATTGATTTACATATGTTGAACCACCCTTGTATCCCTGAATGAGACCAATTTGATCATGGTATATGACCCTTTGGATGTGCTTTTTTTTTTTTTTTTGATTTGCCAGTATTTGTTTGATTTTTGCATTTATATTTATGAAAGGATATTGGCATGTGGTTATTACAGTTTTTGTTGTTATTGTTGTGTCTTTATCTGGTTTTGGTAACAGGTAATGCTGGCCTCATACACTAAGTTTGACTTCTCCTTTCAATTATATGGAATAATTTGAGAATAATTGACATTATTTCTCCTCTAAAAGTTAATTAAAATTCAGCAGTAAAGCCATCTGGCCTTAGCTTTTCCTCGTTGGAAAAACTGTTTTGTTTTGTTTTGTTTTTTAACTGATTCAATCTCATCACTTGTTATTGGTCTATTCATTGCTTGTTACTGGTCTTTTCAGGTTTTTTAACTCCTTATTGTTCAATTTTGGTAGGCATGTCTTTAAAAGTTTGTCCATTTCTCATGAGTGTTTCAAGTTTTTGACATCTATCTTTTTCAAAATAACCCCTAATTATCTACATTTCTGTAGTATTTGTTGTAATGTGTCCTTTTACAAAGCTACTTTCAGTTATTTGGTTTCTCTCTTTTCTTGGTTAGTCTAGCTAAATGTTTGCCTATTTTATTTATATTTTCTAAAACTCAACTTTGTTTTATTATTATTTTGTGTGTGTGTGTGTGTTTTAGTCTTTATTTAATTTACTTCTGCTCCGATCTTATGTTTTTCATTCTACTAGTTTGAGGTTTTTCTGTCTTTCTTGTTCTTGCTTTTCTAAACATTTGAGACATATCATTAATTTTTTTATTTGAAATCTTTCTAGGTTTTGATGTAGGCACTTCTGTAAACTCCCCTCTTAAGCCTACTTTTCCTGTATCCCATATCTTTGGTATGGTGTATTCCATTTTCATTTGTTTTAAGAAATTTTAAAATTTTCCTTTTTGCAATGATCCATTATCCATTCAAACTGTGTTGGCCTATATTCATGTATTTGTATAGTTTCTGAATTCTTTTTGCTATTGACTTCTAGCTTTATGCAATTTTGATCACAAGAGATACAGGATATGATTTTAATTTTTTTAAATTTCTTAAGATTTGTTTTGTGGCCCAATACATGGTCTATTCTAGAGAACAATGCATGTGCTGATGAAAAGAATGAGTTATTTGGTAGCTGTTGGATGGAATATTTTATAAATGTTAAATCTATTTGATCTATAGTATAGTTTAATTCTGACGTTTATTTTATTTGTTTGTTTGTCTTTGCCTGGGTAATCTGTCCACTCATGAAACTGGGGTATTGAAGCCCTGACTATTATTGTTTTGAAGCCTATTGTTCTCTTTAGGTATGATAGTTTTTTTAAAATTTAATTCTGTCCGTCAACATTAGATACATATAGTGTAGAATCATTATATCTTCTCATTGAATTTATTCCTTGCTCATTATATAGTAACTTTCTTTGTTTCTTCTTACTTTTTTTTCTTAAAGTCTATCTTGTCAGACTTAAGTACAGCTATTCATGATCACTTTAGGTTTCTAATTGCTTGGCATTTTTTATCCCATTACTTTCAGTCTGGTGTGTCATTTCTGGTGTGTTAATCAGCTTTTTGTTGCTGGGACAAAATATCTGACATACTCAGCTTAATCCTTTATTAAAGTTTATTTTATCTCACTGTTTCAGAAGTTTCAGTTTGTGGTAGGCTGGCTCCCAGGCAGAAATATGATGAAAGAGCACGGTGAGGAAAGCTGCTTACCTTATGGTAGCTGAGAAATAGAATAGGAAGACAGCTAGAGACAGAGGAAGAGCTGGGGAAAAGAATACATCTTTCAAAGCCATGCCCTTAGTGACCCACCTCATCCAGTCAACTCTATCTCTCAATAAGCCTATTATGATCTGTGACCTCATCAATGATTTAATCTATTGATGAAGTTAGTGCCCTCATTATTTAATTACCTCTGTAGGCACCACCTCTGAATATTGCTTCATTGGAGATCATGCCATGAATACATGAGTATTTAGGGGACACTTCATATACAAGCCATAAAAAGAGGTGGTGTGAGTTTCTTGTAGGCAGCATATTGTTGGGGTTGATTTTTTTAAAAAATCTATTCAGCTGGTCTATATCTTTTAATAGAAGTTGGTTTTTTTTTTTTTGTTTTTTTTTTTTTGTTTTTTTTTTTTTTGGTACCGGGAATTGAACTCAGGACCTTGCACTTGCCAAGCAGGTGCTGTGCCACTGAGCTATATTCCCAGCCCCTTAATAGAAGATTTTATTCTATATACATTCAAGGTTGTCATTGAAAGGCTGAGCCTTATTCATGTCATTTTTCATTTTCTTTTAATTTTTTGAATGTTCTTTTTTCTTCCTTTCATTCATCTTTGTAGTTTGATGGTTTACTCTATTGATATTTAATTCTTCTCTACTTCTCTTCTGTGTATCTACTCTTTGAATGGGATTTATCTTTTCATGTGCTATCACAATCATAGTTATGTAATTTCTTTTTTTTTTCTAGATGTAGGACTTGCCTGGGCACGTTTTGTAAGGCTGGTATAACAGGCTTAATTCTTTTAGTTTTTGCTTGTCTTGGAAGGACTTCATCTATCTTTCTTTTCTAAAGGATAGCCTTGCTTTAAATAGTAATCCTTGTTTGCAGTTATTTTGTTTTAGGGCTTGGAATAAGTTATTCTATTCTATTGGCCTACAGGTTTCTTCTGAGAAATCTGCTATTAGTCTAGTGGGGATGCCTTTAACGTCACTTGGCTCATGCAGACTTTAGATTTTTTTTTTTTCTTGGTTGTCTAGTTTTGATTGTTTGATTGAAATATGCCATGATGAAAATCCTTTCAAATCATATCAGTTGTGGTCATATAAGCTTCCTCAATGTCCATGCTTTTCTGAAGAAGGAAGTTTTCTGCCATTATTTCATTGAACAAGTTTTCTATGCCATTAACTTTTTTCTTGTCATGTTTGGTATTCCGAAAATGTGGGTATTTCTTGATTTAGTGGTGTCTTTATGGTCTTGAATGCTATCTTCACTATTTCTTATTTTTTCTGTCTAAATGTAATAGTTTGAATGATCTGTCTTTGTGGTCCAATATTCTTCCTTCCTTTTGATCTAATTTGTTGTTGAGTCTCTCAACTGCAACTGTTTATCTGTATTTTCTCAGAAATCATCGAGGTTTTTAAGAATTATTCTGTAAAATTATTAATTTTTTTTGTGGGTACCGGGGGGTCGACCTCAGGACCTCGCATGCCAGCAGGCACCCGTGCCGCTGAGCGATATCACCGGCCCATTTTTCGTATGTGGGTTCCAGGAGTCGAACTCGGGCCCTCGCGCTTGCCAGGCAGGTGCTTACGCCGCTGAGCCATCTCACCGGCCCTGTAAAATTATTTAGCATGAATTTCTTCTGAATTGATTTCTTTGGGTTCTGCTAGAGAATTATTATGTTCTTCTGGAGGCCTCAAATTACCTGTTTTTCATATTTTGTGTTTCTATGTTACAATTTGCACAGGTGGAATGGATATTTCTAGGCTTTTTATGAGGTGGCCTTTTTTGTACATTGTTTCTCCTGAATATGTATGTGCCTTGAATGGTTGTTATGTGATGCTAGCTTTATTTCCAGTTGAACACCATAATATAGTCTCCCTAGAGCAGTGGTAGTGAACCTATGGCATGTGTGTCACAGTGGGCTGTTTGTATCTTTGAAAGCTCTAAAAGTTCACCATCACTGCCCTAGAGCTTCTCTGGCTATGATTAGTGAATGTGGACTCAATTTATGAGGCGAAGAGACCCATTGTATCTATAAGCTGTACAAGAATGGAGATATTCTAGCAGCTCAGAGGTGTAGTGCAGACATTAATGGGTATGGGGAGTTTACTGTGGGGCTACTCTCACACTGGAAGTGGTGGACCCTATGGGGTGATGGAGGTTTCCTCAGGCACTGTTGCTACTAGCTCTGCTACTAACAAGGGCCTCTGGCACTGGCAGCCCCACAATGGTGAGTGTCCTAAAGTTCTGACCAGTCAGTAGTGGGGGCCTAGATGATGCACAAAGAGAGGCAGGCACTGGTGTGGAGAACAGCAGCCTCTCTACAACACTGATACCCAGTCCTGACAACAGTGTGTATTTAGACATGTTTGAGGGGCAGGGCAGAAGCAGGAACCATGTAGCTCGGGTAGCAGAAGAAACCATTGACGTTCCTCTCTGTGGGTGGCAGTGTATGCCCAGGAGCTGGTGGTGATGTGGCTGGTGCCAGGTAAAGTTCCTCTTAGTCCTCTCTAGCCATGTGCACCTGCAGGTGGGATGACAAGTAGAGCCACCTCAGAACATCCCTGTGGGCATCAGTGGGAATGTGGGTTCTCTCTAGGACCTGTCAGTAACAGGCATCTGAGTGCAGCACAGATGGGAGTGGCAGGGGAACCTGATAGGCATCTGTCTTTAGATCCAGCACTGGCATGAGTTCACACAGCTGACCACACCCTTGATTTTAAAATGCAGGTGACCCAATCTCCTAGCTCCCTCGGGTGTCACCCTGCATTCCCCTCCTTGTTAAAACACTTGTCTCCTCCACTTCAGGGTACCTAGCAAGCTTAGGTCACATTTACTTTCATAGGCCAAGTTGGCTTTATAAGGCAGCTACCCATTGAGCCAGGGCAGTAGAATATCAGGGAGTCCCAGGGAAGGGAACATGCAGGGGTTTCTGTCCAAACTCAGACAATATATCAGTTCTCAAGATGAATCCCAGCAATAGCACCCTGAGTATTCATAGGGAGATGCTGTGAGATCCTTTTCCAAAGCAAGGCTACTGTGCAGATTTCACCCTACTTGTTCAACACATCCGTGGGGATTAGGACACTTTCTATAGCAGGATTGCCAGCATCCACACTGATATTTTATCAAGACTCTATTTCACCCTTACCCTTGCAAAGGCAGGACTCTTTCTCCCTTCACTGTAGAGATCAGGTGACAGATATTGCAGTACTTTTTTCTCTTTCTATGATGTAGTTCCAGGTGTCTGATCCTTACAATGTTACAATCTCTGTCTTGCTGATTTTTGGGGTCCTCTCATAGTCACTCACCTCACAAAGCAAACTATGTTGTTCTGGCTTATATCTAGATGCCGCCCCCCGAAAAGCCTCATGAGAGCATAGGTGGGTCTTTTAGGAGTGATTGGATCATGGGTATGTAATACTGGATCATGGGTGTGTGATATTGGATCAGTCTACTGATTGGTTTAACATAGTTCTAGATGTAGATGACGGACTTACTGAAGATGGAAGACTGACCCTGGGTGTGGATGGTATCAACCAATAGTCTCATAGCCAGTATGGAATAAAAAGAGAAAGAAGGAGGGCTCACTGATTCCTCTCTGCCTTGCCATGAGCTCCTTCTCTGCCATGACTCTCTGCCTTGCAACCGGCTGAGTATGGACTGAAACTTCTACAAAATATGATCTAAAATAAACCTTTCCTTCTTTAACTTGTGGGTGTTAGGTATTTTATTTTAGCAATGAGAGTAACTAGGACATATGTCTTTGTTGCTTTTGTTCTTTGTGGAGGAGAAAGTTAGTGCTGGGTATCTCTAGTCCTCTATCTTGGAGTCTCCATAGATTTCTAAATGTTCAAAAATATTCTATATCAAAAACATCTGCCAGAAAAAAAGTTAATGAATAAGTTAGACTTCACTAAAATTTTTAAAAATTTTCTTTGAAAAATGCTATTAACAAAAAAAGCCACATATTAGGAAGATACGTTTGCAAAGTACATATCTGATAATTGATTTATATTTAGAATACATTAAGTATTTACAAAACTCAATAATAATTAATCAAATTTTTAAATGAACAAAGTGTTTTCCCATTTCAAAAAAAATGCTATACAAATAGCACAAGAAAAATGCTCAATATCATTATTCACGAGAGGGATGCAAATCAAAATAACAATGAAGCATCACAACATACTTTTAGAATGACTGAAATGTAAAAGATTGAAAACATGAAGTACTACCAAAACTATGGAGGAGCTGGAAATCTATTGCACTGCTGGTGAAGATATAAAATGTATCACTTTGGAAAGCCTCATTTCTTTTTTAGGAGGCACAAAAAGATTTTATTACATGGAATTTTTAAAGGAAATAGAATGTGGACCCTCAAGAGAGAGGTACCTAGAAAACCCCATTTCTTAAAAAGTTAAACATATACTTATTATGTGATCTATCTAGTTAAATCCTAGGTATTTTTCCAGAGAAAAATAAGGGTATATGTCCATATAACAACTTATTTACCATTTATATCAGTTTAATTTGCAATATCCCTAAACTGAAACAATCTAATATCCATCAACAGGTGAATAGACAAACAAACTGTGGTATGTCCATTCAATAGGCTGCTATTCAGCTATAGAAAGGAATAAACTATTGATGCACACAAAAATATGGGTAAATCTCAACATAACTATACTGAATGATAGAAGTCAAAAAAAGTACACACTATGTGATTTCATTTGTATAAGATTCTTGAAAATGGAAGCCAATGCATAGTGATGGAAGCAGATCTGAGCTTTCCAGGGGATAAAGTGGGGGAGAAGGTCATGGAAAGAGAGATGAGGAAACTTTGGGAAGTGATACATATGTCCAGCATATTGACTGTCATGATAGCTTCACAAGTATCTAAAATGTCAAAATTTGCAAAACTACACTATAGTCTCTACATATGTACACTATTAATTATATCTTAGTAAGTTTAAAAACATCTGGGAGTGGCATCCTGTAGAATACTTTTTTCATGTACAGTTAACAATGGTGATGATCAGCATGTTGTCCCTTCCATGAGGATTTATGGGGATTCTGGATTCATGGGCATTATGTGGTGACATCTCCAAAGAATTCTGAATCTACAGCCTATTTGGGGGTGAAAAAGTCACCCAGAGTCGTCTACTGACAGCTTAGACCACCATGCCACATATCCAGCATAGTTCTGTGTTCAGTGCTCAATGGAGCATGATTTGAAGCCAAGAATGTGGAGTTTTTAGAGGAATGAAGTAATAAGGACATGCTACCCCAAAATATATTGCTTTGGGATAGAGATTATTTTGAATTGAAGGCAAATGAGAATGAACACTGATATGAGTTTGCATAAATAAAGCTTACTAAAATAGATCATATATTTGTTCCCTATATATTTTGTAGAGATTTCCCCCAAATTTATCATTTCTCAAAGTTCAAATGCCTTTTCTTTTGATAAAATGGTATGTAAACTCCTGAGCCCAACATTTGAGTTTTACTTCTTCTCTGTGAACTTTTATTCCATAATTATGAATAAAAATTATGTGCATTTTCTCCTATTAATGTCTTTTGTTAGTCTAATTTGCAGTTCCCCATCACTGAACATAGCAAGGTAGAGAAAAAGATTTACCTCCTAATAGGAATTTATGAGTCTAGTGGGAAAAACAAGCATGTAATGATTCGAAACAAAAATCACATCACATAGACTTAGCTCTTGATTCAATTCTGTGTTCTGATTTGAAATTGCTTCATGATTTGTAAAATGGGATGATAATATTTATCCTGCCCCTAGTGGAGCTGCTGTAAGCATCAAATTAATTGAATAATTGTTAGAAAGGGTTTCATTACTCCAATGTCAAGTATTACTGCAAAAAGAGAAACAGAAGATGAAGTCTTTATGACTAACATTCAATGGGATTACAAGGTAGAACCTCTTAGAGGAAGTGGAGAACACAAAAGGAGGAAAGGGTTTTGACAGGAAATTAGCTGGAGAATTATACTAGCTGAGATCAGAAAACCTGGGTCCAATTTATCCAATAGGCAGCATAATAACTTGAGATCACATAAGTGGTAGATACTTGTCATTTCTTGACTTTCCAGAGGCCATACCCTCTAAAAGGAACCTGTGTTTCCTTTAGGAGTACTATTTCCCAGGTGGCAAATATTCCTGGTCAGAGAAGTCAATTTCCAGATCCTAAAAGGCTGAAGTGTTGGCTACTGTGTCTGTCCAATGCTCATTCCTTCTCATGGGACTAGAATCTCCCCTTCTCCTTGGAATTGTCAAGGATTTTCCAGATGGTCATGACCTACCACCATGTTCTCCTGTGATTGGTTTTAAAAGAGGATGCTTGCTAAAGCAAAATGTAATGAGGTCCTTCCCTGGTACTCTTTAAACTAGCATTAAAATCACAGATATCATTCTTCTCTGAAGGCAAGAGCTAAGAAATATGAGTATTGAACATCGTCTATGGTATCTGACCATAGTGCAGAGGAAGCTGAGCTGCAGAAAAAGAGAAATACAGAGAGGATAATGAGAGAGAGATTCCTGACAGTGGTGCAGGCACTGCTTCCTGTCATATACACCCTGCCCTTCCTGTGGTTCAGTTATTCAACTCTTCTTTTGATTACACAAATTATATTTTTATTATTCAAAAAAGGCACTTTTTCACCCAACAAATGTGAGTTGGGTTCATATCACTTGCAACAAAATATTTTTATTTAATAAAACAAGAGAGAGAATTTTGCAAAAAAAAAAAAAGCCTACTTAGTTAACTATCGAGTTTTCATTATTTGCCTATTTGGATTATGTCATGATAAACCCATTTGAAATTGAAAAAAATCTTAAATTGAAAACACATTGAATAAACCTAACCTACTGAAAATCATAACTCAGACTAGCCTACCTTAAATATGCTCAGAACACTTATATTAACCTACATTTAGGCAAAGTCATCTAGCACATACTTATTGGGAATGAAGTGTTGAGTATCTCATGCACACAGACAGATGGGCCTTTTATCTACATGATGGGATGGGAAAACACAATATCCCCAAAATGCTGGCAATGCAGTGCACAGTAGAGCATTGGTTTCTTCCCCTCATGATTACATGGCTGACTTGGAGCTGCAACTCACAGCTGCTGCCCAATGTCGTGAGAGAGGTTCATAGCACATACTGTAGCCCAGGAAAAGATCAAAATTCAAAATTCATAGTACAGTTCCTACTGACCATTTGAACCATTGACAACTTGAAAAACAATCAGTCAAACCATAATAAACCAGAGACTGTCTTCTTAGAATGGTGGTATTATTTCTCATATAGGAAGCTGAAACTGAGAATGAGCGATACAGTCTGTAACAGGTAGTAGAGCCAATAACAGTGAGAATCAGGACTCAAATCAAGATTATCAATTTTAAATTCATCTATATTTTTGCTACTTTACATATTACCTACCTGTGAACAGGGCTCTTCTAGAACCAAATCGCACATGCTTTGGTATTTTTAGTAGCTTGCAAATTTGTCACCTCGTTGCCCCTTATATGTTGAATAAATAAAGTGTTAAGTTTAATTAGAATTGTTCTGAACTCAAAGGAACTCAAGCAAAATTTGGTAGTCTTTGCAAACAGGTATTTTACATAATTTGATTTATTTCTTCAAATGAGTCTAAAATTAAGTTTCCCTGAACATAGTAATATTTTAAATGCAGAGAAGAACTTGCTCCCTAAACCAATCTCTTCAAACAATAATTATGCCTCATTTTAACTCCTGAATAAATCTAAATGTTTTTCCCATAATAGGTTCATTTAAAGCAGGAGTTGCAGGTGAGTGAGTATCCTTTGGACAAAATTTGGACTTTGAATATGTTTTGTTTAAAAATTAAAATAATCGGGCCGGTGAGATGGCTCAGCACCATAAGCGCCTGCCTGGCAAGCACGAGGGCCTGAGTTCGACTCCCGGAACCCACATATGAAAAAGGGGCCGGTGATATCGCTCAGCGGCACGGGTGCCTGCTGGCTCACGAGGTCCTGAGGTCGACCCCCGGTACCCACCAAAAAAAAAAAAAAATTAAAATAATTATCGACCTATAAAGGCAGGCATTTTTACATAAAACTCTACAGAGTTCTGGGTTTGGTTTTTGTTTTTTTAAGGGATAATGTGGTGACAGTAGGTGAAATGTGAGCTTGTGGGAACAATCAGCTGAATGATGGAGGAAGGATTGAATGCCACCTTTGGTCAGAGTGAGGCGCAGTCCCACCTGACTCCCTCATCTGGTTACACCCCGGATGTATTCGCATGAGCAAATCTCGCTTGCCAATGTATTATATCTAAGTCATGTAGTGAGGAGGACTCTATCCCATGGTCTTCCTAATGAAACCCTAAATTAGGGGTCTGTCTGGCAGAAGTGTTAAAAGGCATATGTTTTCCTGAGTACCCAGAAATTTGTGTTTGGTAAGTGCTCGTCAGTCACTTCACACGCGACTCACTCGGTAACTAGTACAGTTGGCTTTCTCACTGGCAAGTGTACCAGCGGTAGACTCATCCCCTAAATTCCTTTCCAAGAATCTTCTCTAACAGCATTGAAATGCAAATCAGACTGAACGCAAAACCAAGAGAATGGAACCCTGGCAATTAATTAGCAAAACTCATTTTTTTGACTTGGCAAAGGAAAAAATGCTGATGTAGAAAAGAAAATTACTTTGTCACTTTTACAGTTTTGAATTGTTCTTCTGTTTCATTGTCTTATTCTGGTTTTAGTTTCATGTGCTGTAACCCTGATGGAGCTGGCCAAAGAGATTAGAATTAAGATGCATTTTAATTCCCTTCTTTCCCTTCATGAATTACTTCCTTTAGACCTTGCACCATACCTACACGTGATACACTGCAAAATGGATGCTATGCATGTGAGATCAGAGCCAGAATAACCAAGCCCTCATACTTACTAGAACATTGTCTTATTCATGAAAGCCTTCTTGATAGTCTTGACTCTAATCTCAGCCAATGTTAAACGTGTAAACTCTGGTATCAGACTGCTTGGACATATTACTTATTGTTTGTATGTTCTTGAGTAAGTAACTAACTACTCTGAGTCTCAGTTTTCTCAACTTTTATATAATAATGACTATAACAACCATTTCAGGGGATCATTGTATTACCAAAGTATAATTTTCAAAAAGTTATAGACATAGTTCTCATACAAATACGTGATAAAGATTGTAGCAAAGATTTGACTCACACATGATGGCACTGGGAAGATAAAATGGATGTACTAGAGGAGGCAAGAAATTTGTAAGGCAGAAAGAAATGTTGGGATAAAATTGTAGCATTTGACATAAAACCAGCTAAGGTCCTGTAAAAAACTATGATATGTGGGCTTATTTTTTCTATGAAGTAAAAATAACTGGCAAAAATCATAAATAGCATATCAATTTTCTAAAAGTTAAAAACTAACATTACAAAGCCTGGGACCTGATCAATAGTAGATGATAAATCAAAGTTATCTCCCCAGAGAATCCTACGTCCCCTATGCAGATTTATCAGCTATTGTTCTCTAACTCTTTGAAAGGTCATGGTGTAATATTTTTGCCTTATTTACAAGTTTTAGATAATTTTACTTTAAAGGATTAAATGCAGTAATTCTCAGATAGCCTTTAGAATACTATGATCAGTGAATATTAATTGTTTTCAACGTTATTTATATGGGGACAATTCAGGGTTTTTTTAATCCCACCTGGATGCTACAATAAATTAAACAACCAATTGCAGTCAGCACCATTCCTAGCACATAGTAAGCACTCAGTAAATGTCAGCTGCATTTGTTGGTTGCTGAAGCTATATCATCTTGGCTATAACCGTGACAGAAACTTTGTACATGATTACAAATTCTGTGTATTTTGTCATTGCTAACTTCTAAAGAATGTGCTACACTCAAGTAGTTTCAATACCAATGCTATATTTTCTTATCAAGTGGCTGTCATTTTTTTCTAAGTTACATGAGAAATGCTTGAACCCTTCAGAAGAAAGGCTTTTTCAGAATAATCAGTCTGCCAATCAGAGGTCCACAGAGTTACACTAATCTAGCTCTGTGTTCCTATTTCATGGAACAAATTGTCACATGAAGCAAATGTATTATACATTTTCTTATAAATAATGTTGAGCAAATGTGTCTACATCCGTATTTTCTGTGCATTAGATGTGATGGATTGCTTGCCTCCAAATACCTCATGAATGAGATCCACAAGCTTTACTAACACTGTCACTATACACATTTTTTTAAAAAATCCTTTTCCAAGAAAGAGGAAGACCTACATGAGCTGGGGAAAGAGAGAGTGCCCAGATTGAAAAATGAGAACATACACTTTTTTTTTTCACTATCTGTATCAGTTTCATTAGCAATGTCTATACTTCTTGAAAAGTAGCCAATATTTAGAGCTGGCCCCAGTAATGCAACCCACAGGCAAGTTAGTTCTTTTTCATTCATCCATAAATGAGCACTTACTCAATGGCACTACATCTAGTCTCCCATTTAATTTACCCCAAGAGCAGAGATCATGCATTGGGTGGACTGTTTCACAGTCAGCACAGCTATAGCATTGCGCCTACCCATTGTGCATGCAAATGTTGCAGTTTAGAGGCATTTGGAAAACTCCAAAAAGAAATGAAGGAAGAAATAGGTCATAGGACCTACTTTGAGCAGCTTTATGTAAGCTAGTTACAGCCAGCTATCAAGGATCATAAAGCTTAGAATCTCACACCTATTTAGAAAGCCCATAAGATCATTAAGCACCCTTGAACTTTTCCAAAGGAAAGCAGAGAAACCAATTTGCTCAATTTGGAGAATGGTCCTCACTGTTCCTCCATGGGATTCCAAGGAATTGAGAAAAATTAAGAAATCAGTACTTAATTATATCCAAATTATATGACATTAATAGGGATTAAAAAACCACTCAGCGGGCCGGGGAGATGGCTCAGCAGCATAAGCATCTGCCTGGCAAGGACGAGGTCCTGAGTTCAACTCCCGGAACCCACATACGAAAAAAGGGCCAGTGATATCGCTCAGCGGCACAAGCACCTGCTCGCAAGTGTGAGGTCCTGAGTTCGACCCCCAGTACCCACAAAAAAAAAAAACCCACTCAGCCTTTTAAGAAAGTAGTGTTAATCAACTGCTATAGTCCCTGATCAATCAACAAATATATTTGAGGCCTGATGTTTTCTATCGCTCTCTTGGATACTCTGCATTTTAGTGGGAGGAATTGTCTTCAAAGGCAGTGCTCACATCTATGCTGAGCTCTCCGTTGCTCTTCATTTCACAGGTACAGAGGACGAAAGAACTCTCCTCTGCTCTCTTAGATTCTGTGCCTGGAGTCAGTGAATTGAACTGACAAAGGACAGATTAACAGAAAAATCATACACTTTTTATTTTATGTTAGTATTATTATGTGGCATGGTTGGGAGAGGGGTGTCGTTCACAGAATTGAAAATCCCAAAGAAGCAGTTATATCCAGGCAGCATGTGTATCATTTTAACAAAGAGTAATATGCGTGGGACCATGACAAGACAAAGGAAAAAGAGGTTTGGGCTAGAGACAGTAAATTTGTTGGAAAGTGACTAGGAAATATACGGGAGAAAGTACTGGAAGATTAGGGTTGTTTTGGTGAGGTTTATTTGTATAGTTTCATCTCAGCATTGACTTCCTGTCTCCAGGGATAATACTGTTTTCCTTCTCTTGGCACAGGTAGGGCACCATTCTCACAGGAAACTTATGCTCTGCTTTTAAGATAAAAATGGGTAAGGCCAAAAGCCTGTTCTGCATCTGCTGTTTGGCAGTTGCCTTCAGCTCAAAGTAATCACTATGGCAAAGTGGCATGTTTTGGGTAGAATATATTGATTGCCTTAAAGGGCTTCAAGTTCCAGTGTCTTTCTAGTCATGTTTTTCTAACTGCAACTTGTCTTTATTACACCCAACTAATGTATCAGATAGTGACCACAGTGCACCAGGTGTGCTATACCTAACACAGAGCATAGAAAAGCCACTACTTCCGTCTTTCAAATACCATAGCTCCTGTCAGTATAACCCAAGGTGAACTAGTTCTTAGGTGGCTGCTGCAGCTCGAAGTACTGAGTCATCCTCAGCTTCTTGTAGCACAATTCCCAAAGTCTGTCACATGTGCTGTTGCTAAACTCCTTCTCCTCCACTTTTGCTTGCTTTTTCTGAAGCAAAGAGCCAACACTGACACTTTAATGGGTGTTCTTAGGTGTGGTCTCTTTATTAACTTGTTCATTAAAACAATTTTTATAATCTCCTGCTACTGTGGCAAGACCTACCCTGGAGGAGTGTGGCTGGGCTGATCCCAGAAGAATTCAGTGGAGGCAGGGAGCCTTTTCAGATTAAAAAAAAAAAAAAAAAAGGTAACATGGCTGAGTTAGTTCTTCAATACACACATGTAGTTCTAGCACTGCTCTCTAACATAGATAGTACCCAATCAAGCTGTACTATGTTAGTGTGTCTATTTATGGGAGACAAGGACACAAAAATTGTATAAAAGGCAAAACTGCACCATGTTCGGGGCTCAGCCTTTTGGGTTTTAGTCCCTGAGCCTGCGCCAGCATGAATAAAGTTGCTTCCAGGAAAGATGAGCCTCAGTGTCCTGTCTCTCTGTGTGAGAATCCTGCTACACAATCCTCTTCTCAGTGGACACAGTCTTTGGGCCCATGAATCTTACAGTTCAATATAAAAGAAGAATAATTAGTGCAATAGATATAAACAAGTGGGATAAATGTTCTAACAGGAAGTACAGGAAGATATGGAGGATTCTCTACCCTAAGTTTGGGGAACCACCAAAGGCTTAAAGGAGGAAACTATGTTAACTAAGTAGTGATGGATTTGTAGATACTCATCAGATTATGAGAGAAAGATCGATCTCCCCAAAGAGAAGCTGTATGGACATTCTGAGGCATTGTATTATGTTAGTATGTGGGGTTGGGGGAAAGAGTGAGCAACAATGAAGTAGGGAGATAAATTGGAGCTTAAAATTCATCCCAAAAGAAACAGGGGGATATCAATTACTATAAAGAAAGAAGTGGCATGAAACCTTCACTCTAGAAATGTCACTTCATCTACAAAGTATAAAATGGGCTGGAATGATAACGTTCATGGCAGGGAGACTAGTTTCCAGAGGAGAGATTGCAGTGTTCTGAAGCAGGTAGCAGTAGTGGATGTAAAGAGAAGTACATAGTAAAGAAGATAGAAAGTACAGGACTAGTTGAAAGGGTACGCCAACTTTAATTCCTTCGTGTATATACTAAGGAATTGGTATAGCTAGGTCATATGGTAGTTCTATTTTTAGTTTTTTGACAAATATTCCTAATAATTTCCACAGTGGCTTAACTAATCTATATTCCCGCTGGCAGTGTGGAAGGGTTCTTTTCCCCACATCCTTACCAGCATTTGTTGTTTTCTAAATTCTTGATAGCCATTCTGACTAGGGTGAGAAGGAATCTCTGTGTAGTTTTGATTTACATTTCTTTGATGGCTAAAGATTTTGAAATTGTTTTCATATACGTATTGACCATTTGTAGTTCTTTTGATAAGTGTCTGTTCAATTCATTTTCACATTTATTGATTGAAATATTTGATTTTTGGTGATACATTTTTTAAGTTCTTCATATATTCTAGATATTAACCCTATGTCAGAAGAGTTACTGGCAAAGATTTTCTCTCATTATATAGACTGTGTCTTCACTCAGTTGGTTGTTTCCCTTTCTGTACAGACTTCTTAGTTTGACGTAGTCCCATCTGTTAATTCTTGCTATTACTTCCCATGATATCAAAGTTCTATTCAGGTGGGCCAGTGAGATGGCTCAGCGGCATAAGCGCCTGCCTTGCAAGCGCGAGGGCCCGAGTTCGACTCCCGGATCCCACATACGAAAAAGGGGCCGGTGATATCGCTCAGCGGCACGGGCGCCTGCTGGCGCGCGAGGTCCTGAGGTCGACCCCCCGGTACCCACAAAAAAAAAAAAAAAAAGTTCTATTCAGGAAGTCTTTGCCTGTGTTATGGCTTCAAGTACTTCCCCTACGTTTTCTTCTAGCAATTTGAAAGTTTCAGGTCCTATACCTAGGTTTTTGATCCATTTTTGAATTGATTTTTGTACAAAATGAGAGATTGTTTCCTAGTTTCAATCTTCTACATTTGGATATCCAATTTTTCTCCATTTGTTGAAAGGTTGCCATTTCTCCAGTGAATACCTTGGGCCTTTGTAGAACACCAATTGGGTGTAGATGCATAGATTTATTTCTGGTAATGCTATTCTGTTCCATTGTTCTGTGTGTCTGTTTTTATACTAATATTGTTCCACCTTGATTATGATGGCTCTGCAACATGTCTTGAAATCAGATACGAAGATTTCTCCAACCTTTTTTTTTTCTCAAGATCATTTCACCTCTTTGGGGGTCTTTTGTGCTTCTGTATGAATTTTGGCATTGTACTTTCCAGTTCTTAAAAGAATGTCATTAGTATTTTGACGGGGACTGTATTGAATCTGTAGATAACTTTGCTTAATATGTACATGATAGCAAAATTAATTCTTCCAATCTGTGTACATGGTAGCACTTTCATATTTTTGTCTTCTTCAATTTTTCCTCTCAGTGTTTTGGATTTTCATAGTAGAGATATTTCACTTTTTTAGTTAAATTTATGCCTATTTTACTTTTTGTAGCTATCGTAAATGGGATTGGTTTCATGATTTCTTTCTCAACAAATTCATTATTGATGTACAGAAAAACCTATGGATTTTTTGTTAATTTTCTATCCTACTACTTTGCTAATTTCATTTATCAGTTCTCGTAGTCCTGGTGGAGTCTTTAGGTTTATCAATGTATAGAATAATATCATGTGCAAACAGGGATTGTTCAACTTACTTCCTTCCCATTAGTATGCCATTTATTTTTGTCTCTTGCCTGATTGCTATGCCTAAAATTTCTTGATGTGACATGTTATTCTTGTTGGTATGAGTATGTTGATCCATCCTTTCATCCCTAAATAATAAACCAAATCAATTTTGGTTATACGATCTTTTGTATGTGCTAGTATTTCATTAAGAATCTTTGCATCTATGTTGATCAAGGATATTGGTGTTCCTTTTTCTGTTGTGCTCTTGTCAGGTTTTGGAAACAGGGAAGCAGGGTAATGATGGCCTTGTAGATTGAGTTTAAAAGGGACTCTTCCCTTTGAATTCTATGGAATAGTTTAAGAAGTAATGGTGTTAGTAGTTCTTTAATAGGTTAATAAAATTCAGCAGTGAAGTCATCCGGTCCTGGGATTTTTTTGTGGGGAGAATTTTTATTACTGATTAAATCTCATTACTTGTTATTGGTTATTTCAGGTTTTCTTTTTTTTTTTTTTTAATATCTTCTTTGTTGGTACAATTTTGGTCATATGTTTCCAGAAGTATGCCCATATTTTTAAGATTTTCTATTTAGTTAGCATGTAGTTTTTAAAAATAATTCCTAATGATCCTTTGTATTTTTGTGGAATTGGTTGTAAGGTTTCCTTTTTCAATTCTAGTATTATTTATTTGAGTCTTCTTTCTCTCCCTTTCTCTATTTCTCCATCTCTCTGTCTCTATCTCTCTTGCTAGTCTAGCTAAAGTTTTGTCAATTTGGTTTATCTTCTCAGAAAACCCATTCTTTGTGTGGATGATCTGGTATTGTTGTTTTAGGTTCTATTTCATTTATTTCTTTCCTCCCACTAAATTTTGGATTTGGTTTATTATTGCTTTTCTAAGGCCTTGAGATGCACCATTAGGTTGTTTACTTGAAATCTTTCTATTTTTGATTTAGCATTCATTGCCATAAACTTTCCTATTAGTATTTTTTTTGCTGGATCTCATAAGTTCTAAAATGTTTTATTTCCATTCTCATTTGTTTCAAGAAATTTTTCATTCTCCTTCTGACTTTATCAATGAATTTCATTCAAAAGTGTGTGGTTCAGTCTCCATGTTTCTTGTATAATTTCCAAAGTATCTCTTATTACTGACTTCTAGTTTCATTCCATTGTGATCAGAAAACATAGAAGATATATGATCCCAATTTTTCTGAACTTAAGGTTCGTTCTGTGGCCTAACATATGGTCTATTCTAGGGAAAGTTCCACGTGCTGATTAAAAGAACGTGCATTCTGCAGCTGTTGGGTAGAATGTTCTGTAAATGTACACTAAGTCCATTTGATTTGTAGTATAGATTATCTCTGATGTTTCTTTGTTTATTTTTTGTCTGAATGATATATGCATTTGATAGTGAGGTTATGAAATCCCCCTGCCTTAGCATATTGGGTCTTATATCTCCATCTAAGTTTAATAGTGTTTATTTTGTAATATTGGGTGCTCCAACACTAGATACATAAAGGTTTATAATCCTTATATTTTCTTGATGATTGATCCCTTAATCATCATGTAGTGATATTCATTTTCTCTTCTTAAAGTTTTTGTGTGAAAGTAAATTCGCTCAATATAAGTATAACTTGGAAGTATTCCAGGTATAAGTATTTCATTTGCTTGGAATGTCATTTTCCATCCTTTCACTTTCAGTATGTATCTGCCTTTACTGGTGAGGTGAGTTTCTATTATGTTATATAGTGTTGGGTCTTGTTTTTAATCCATCCAGTGTATATCTTTTAATTGCAGAATTGAATCCATTTACATTGAGTTTTAATTGAAAAGCATAGACTTAATCTCTCATTTTGTTGATTTTCTTGTAGTTGTTTTTAATATTCTTTGGTTATTTTTCCTGTTATTCATCTTTGTGTTTTAATGGTTCACTTATTGATAAAATTTGATTATTTCCTATTTCTCTTTTTTGTATCTAGTCTTCTAGTAGAATTTACCCATTCACAAGTTGTCATGAGAGTAGTTGTGTTTTTCTCACTTCTGAATTTAGGACTCCTTTAAGCATCTTTTGGAAGGCTGGTCTGGTCATGACTTTCTTCAGTTTTGCTTATCTTGGCAGGTCTTTATTTCTCCCTCATTTCTGAAGGACACCATTGTTGAGATTTGTAATCTTTGTTAGCAGTTATTTTCTTTCAGGACTTGAAATATATTGTCCATTCCCATCACTTATCAGGTGTCTACTGAGAAACCTATGTGACTTGATTCTTTTCTCTGGTGTATTTAAAAATTCTGTCTTTTTCCTGTACTTTTGACAATTTGACTAAAATATATTATTATGAAGATTTTTCCTTGCCATTAGTATTTGGATTGCTATTAATCTCTTGTACATGGCTGTCCATGTCTTTTCCAAGATTAGGAAATTTTCCTGGCATTGACTAGATTTTCTATGCCCTTAACCTTTATTTCCTCCCATTTGGATTTTACACTGATGTGGGTGTTTGATTGGTTTGGTGTCTTAAAAGTGCTGAATGCTCTCTTTCTTACTTTTTATTTATCTTTGATTCTATCTATATGTGGCAAAGTATTTTGAAAGACCAGTCTTTAAGCTCTGACATTTTTTCTTCCAGTTGATCTAGTCTGTTTGAAGTTTTCTGCTGAATTCTTATTTGATTTATTTGACTTTTTATTCCCAAGCTTTCTGTTTTAAAAATCTCTATCTCCTTGCTGACTATGTCATTCATATCCTTGTTGTCTTCCTATTTTCATGTAACTGTTTGTCTTTATTCTCTTGGATGTCATTGGGCTTTAGAAAATTCATTCTTTTGAATTATTTGACAGACTTTCCATCCATTTTGACTTCTTTAGAATCTGTTACTAGAGAATTTTGATCTAGGGAATATCATATTACCTTATTTTTCATATTTCTTGTGTTTTCATATTAAGATTTGTGGGCCGGTGAGATAGCTCAGCGGCACAAGCGCCTGCCTGGCAAGTACAAGGTCCTGAGTTTGACTCCTGGTACCCACATAAAGGAAAAAAAAGGGCCAGTGATATCGCTCAGCAGCACAAGCACCTGCTGGCAAGTGCGAGGTCCTGAGTTCAACTCCCGGTACCCACGTAAAAAATTTAAAAAAAGATTTGCGTATGTGGTGGAATGGATATTTCTACCACTTTTATGTGTTGGCCTTCTTAGTAAACAGCTTTTTCTTGAAGATGTGTCTTCAGATATTGATACATTATGCACTGTTGCATTTATTTTTAGCGTTTATTTCCTATTGGAGCACCATAACGTAATCTCTCCATAGCTTCTTTGGCCGTGGTTAGTGAGTCCGCGCAGAGTTCACACCTATGGGACTGGAGAGACCTGCTGGCTTTGTGAGTCATGCAAGAATGGGGATACTCTAGCATTTCAGGCAGGTAAAGTGTAGATACCAACTTGCATAGGGTGCACCCTGTGTTGCTATATTTATCATGGGAATAGTGGCCGCTACTGGGTGATGGGAATTCCCTTAGGCATGCTTGTAAAGGTTTTGGGCACTGCCTTATTAATAGCGGTGAGGGGTTTGAAGCACTTTTCCTCTGACTTGACCGTGGTACAGGTCTGGCGGTGGGTAACAGACTGCCTTGTCAGTGTAGGGGCAGCATGTATTGCGGAGCTCTTTTCTGCTAACACTCTGGGGGTGCCTGCCTATGAATAGGACCTCTGAGCCCTTCCCAACCTGGCAGACCTGGGAATGGGGAAATGGCTTGGAGCTTTTCTCTCCTGATTCTTTCAGCTGTAGCACCCACCAGAAATCAAGGAGGAGTGTGTTACAGCTGGAGCTAGGCAAAATTTTCTCAGCTCAAGTGACCAGAGCAAAGTGTAATAACAAAATATGGCTGGCATCAGCCAAAGTTTCTCTCCAGACCTTCTTAGAGTATGCTCCCTCTATCCACCCTCCTGGGCAGCTGAAGCCACAGCACTGTGCACGACTGTCCCAGCCTACCCCTCTGAGTGGGGGCGCAGGGGAACCATTCAGTTCTTTCTTTGCCTTTTAGTGGCAGGTGCCCATATACAGTGCTGCAAGGAGGGTTGGCAGAAACCGTGTGGGTAACTGCCTTCAGTCTCAGGACAGTATAAAATCACACAGTTGGCCATGCCCTTAGGCTTCCTGATCCTCCAGTTCTTAAAGGAGGACTTCTCTGTCACCTCCCTCCCATCACAATACCAGTTACCCACAGTGCAGCACTCTCAGTGGCTGTGTGTCAGAGTCACTCTACTGAGCTAAGTTTGGCTCATTAATAAGCTACCTGCTGAGCCACTGCAGTGGATTATCTGTGATGCCCCAGTGATGGGAGTACGCAGGGGTTTCTAACTCCTAGTGCAGTCTGAATTCAGATTCTAAGTCCTTTCTCAAGATGGGTCTTGGCTACAGCACCCTAAGTGTTTACCGAGATATGATGTGAATTCATTTTCCAAAGCTAGATTTTGTGCACATTTCAATTTACTTATGTAGTTAGGGTGTGAGCCCATGGGGGCTGTGGAACTTCCAATAGACAGGACTGCCAGTATCCATGCTGATAGGATTTGCGGCAACTCTCCCTTTCATCTTTACCCTTGAAGAGGGGAGACTCCCCCTCCCCTGGCTGTGGAGCTAAGGTAACAGGTGCTGGGGCATTTTATTTCTCCACTGTGCTATTGTTCCAGGTCTTACAAGGCTTCTATTTTTCTCCATTGATTTCCAGTGTTCTCCTACAGGACTCACCTTAATATGTAGCTATGCACTTGTTGCTTTGTTAATAAATAATATTTTTCTTGTTAATAAATAATGTTTATTGTAGTGCTGTTGAAAAAATTTTTCCATTCTTTAAATGTGAAGAAGTATTTTGCCTACATTTTTAGTTTGAAAGATAATTTCACTGGGTATAAAATTCTAGGCTGACAGTTGTTTTGAGTACTTTATGACTCCATTGTTTTCTCACTTGCATTGTTTCCAAGGAAACATATGGCTTCTTCTCTACATTTGTTCTTCTACAAAGAATGTCTTTAAATCCTCCAACTGCTCTTAAGGTTGGCTATTTATCACTGGTTTTCAACAGTTTTATTATGATGTGCCTTGGCGTAGTTTCTTCATATTACTTATGCTTAGGGTTTTTAAAATTTTTGAATATTTAACATTCAAAAAACATGGGAACATTTCAGTCACTAACTCTTCTAATATTTTTTTCTGACACTCTTCCTTACCCCTCCCCCACATTAGTTACTTCAGTTAAACATATTAGGCTTTTTGAAAGTATCTGACAACTAACTGCTCTTTTGTCCATTTATTTTTAAATTTTCTTTTCTTTTTAGTTCATTTCAAAAAATTTCTATTATATGTCTTCATAGTTTTCTAATATTTTCTTTTGCCACACCTAATCTGCTATTATTTCCAACCAGTGATTTTTTAAACCTCAGATATTGGCATTTTCATCTCTGGAAATCTGCTTTTGGTCTTACTCAATATCTTCTTTGTCACTCTTAAATTATGTAGATGTAGGGTCGGTGAGATGGCTCAGTGGCGTAAGCACCTGCCTGCAAGTGCGAGGGCCCGAGTTCGACTCCCGGAACCCACATACGAAAAAAGGGCCGGTGATATTGCTTAGCGGCACAGGCGCCTGCTGGCACACAAGGTCCTGAGGTCGACCCCAGGTACCCACACACACAAAAAAAATTATGTAGCTGTAGCTATAATAATTGGTCCAATGTCTTTGCCTGCTAATTCTAGCACCTGTGCCTGTGTCAGTTCTGGATCATTTTCAATCATTTGACTTATCTCCTCACTGTGGGTTGTATTTTCTTCCTTCTTTTCATACCCAGTAATTACTTTCTTTCTCTTATTTTGGATGCCAAACATTTTGAATTTTACCTTGTTGAGTGTTGAGTATTTTTGTACTCTTATAAATACTCTTGGGCTTAGTTCTGGAATGTAGTTAAGTTACTTGGAAATAGTTTAATTCTTCCTGCTTGCTTTCAAGATTTGTTAGGCAAGACTGGAACAGCTATCAGTATAGGGAAAATTATTCCCCTCCACTGAAACAAAAATCTGTCTAAACTATCCATTGGTTCTTTTTTTTTTTTTTTTTTTTTTGTGGGTACTAGGGGTCAAATTCAGGACCTCGTGTGCCAGCAGGCGCCTGTGCCACTGAGTGATATCACTGGCCCTTTTTTCGTATGTGGGTACCGAGAGTCGAACTCAGGACCTCGCACTTGCCAGGCAGGCGCTTATGCCACTGAGCTATCTCACCAGCCCCAAACCAATGTTTCTTTTTTTTTTTTTTTTTTTTTTTTTTTTTTGTGGGTACCGGGGGGACGACCTCAGGACCTCGTGCGCCAACAGGCGCCCATGCCGCTGAGCGATATCACCGGCCCCTTTTTCGTATGTGGGTTCCGGGAGTCGAACTCGGGCCTTCGCGCTTGCAAGGCAGGCGCTTACGCCGCTGAGCCATCTCACCGGCCCCCCATTGATTCTTGAATCTTGAGGTTTCCCATTTTGGGTGTAGACAATAGGCATTATTCTTAGCCCTGTGTGATTGCTGGACACGGTTAACCCTAATAATTTCAGATGGTTCCACTTCTCCCCTGTCTTAGGTGTCGGGGGTCAGAGCTGTTGGAGCACCATTAAGTTTAGGCAAATAGAACTCAGCAATGCTTGGAGTAATTGCCAATCAGAGAAGTTGGTTTATGGTTGCTTTCAAACCACCAGAGTTTGATAACCAATGTGAATCTAGTTATTTTATATATGTTAAGAAAAAGTGTATATAATCAAGAAAAATGAAATAGCTATTAGGTAAAACTTAATTTACAAAAGCCTATATTCATCACAAATATATCTGCAAGTGCAAAAGAATGTGTAAAGGGCAGGAAGTTTGAATCAAGGTACATAAAACACAAAGAAGGAAAATTCTTTAGAAGGTGATTTTGCCTCTTGCATATCTTCTGCCTGGGGCTTGACAACCTCAAGTTACCTCTATTTATATATGTAGAATGCCTAGAGCCAGAATTATCAAGGTTCTTGGTGCTTCTCTGGGTGGCTGTATTGAATTAATGAAAGGAGAAAGAATGGATTCCTCCCTCTGGCCCCCGCCCATCTCCCTTGTCTCCTCACCTGCTTCCCTCATTCTTCACTGTCCCCCTGCTTCCTCAACTTTATGTTCAGTCTGAATAATGAGCTACTCATTCTTGCCTAAGGTTGCACAAGCAGTTTCCTTTGGTCAGTCTTCCCTCAGATCTCATGGTTGTGGGCTCTTTCTTTTTTACCTTTCCTGGATCTTTAATCTAAAGTTACTCCTTAATCACTGCATCACACTATCTTCCTTATTTTCATCTTAGTGTTATCACCACCTACTAATATAATGTATTTGTTTTCATTCTGCTTCACTGAAGTACAAGCTCTTTAATGACATTCATATAGACCTTCTGCTCTTCTCCCTTTCTAAACACTGTCCATATAATAATGTGGTTAAGCTTGGCCACAACTGTGTGAGATTAATTTATTGTTAATACATTTACAGGCGATGAGACTGGGGCAGTCTACTGAAATTGAGTCAATAGAGATGGAATAACTTGTAAGTAAGTGATTAAGTAGGGCTTTTGACTCCAGAACTCCAGCTCTCAAGCACTTCTTTTGTCACCTTCTATGAGGAGTTGGGGACTGTTAGGGCCCTTTAAGAAGTAGACACCAAGACAAGATCAGAGGTAAGAAATTTGTTTGAGGAAACACCAGCAAGGATGTATGGGAAAGAAACCAGTGGAAGCTAGAAGAAAAGTAAACCATTATGTAGTTCTGACCCTTGTGAGAGAGAAGAGTGAAAGAAAGATGGAAGGAAGGGAAGGAGAAAGGGAGATAGGGAGACAGAAAGGAAAAGAAAAGAAGAAAAAAAGGAGAGCATAGAATGCAGTGTAATACTTTTTGTTTTGTTCTGTTTTGGGGGTTCTTTTTTTGTTTGTTTCAGGAAAGGAAGGAATCTCTGAGCCGAAGTCCTCCATTGAAGAACCCCACCTTTTCTAGGACTCTCCTTTCTACTTCTACCATTTTCAGTCATTGGCTGGGGCAGCCTTTGGGAGATGTGACCTGGCCACGAATACTATTATGGAAGACCTCAGAGCACAGCAGCTGAGGCAGTCAGTCAATTACATTCCCTACAGGAGGGAATCTCAGAAAGGCATCTTCTTGGTGGCTGCAGGGAGGGGGTCTTTTTTCACCGCCATATGTCTCGGTGTCTAGCATGTGGAAGACACTTAATAAGCATTTGTCAACTAAGCAAATTATCCCTTGAAACATACAAGATACTCAATAATTGTCAAGTATGAATAAATGAACATATAAAACAAATAAAAACACATCACCTAACTCCTTTGCAGTTTTCTCATCACTGTTGCCGCTCTGGTGAAATGCAAGAGTAGGGAAACTGGGAATAGAAGCACAGGACACAGAGTTTTTCTGCCTCACCCTTTTCTCCTGGTGATGCTCCACTGGGGCAGTCATTTACAAAGACAGGTATATTGCTCCAGGGAGAAGAATGAGACTTGGCTGTTGTTTGAGCAGGTGCATTTACCGGTACTTCAGACCTGCACATTTCTTTTTTTTTTTTTTTTTTGTGGGTACCGGGGGGTCGACCTCAGGACCTCGCGCGCCAACAGGCACCCGTGCCGCTGAGCGATATCACCGGCCCCTTTTCCGTATGTGGGATCCGGGAGTCGAACTCGGGCCCTCGCGCTTGCAAGGCAGGCGCTTACGCCGCTGAGCCATCTCACCGGCCCCAGACCTGCACATTTCAAACACTTAACCCACATGAAATAATGACTGCTCTCCTGAATCCATTCCAATCTGGCAAAATATATTGCTTGGTATAATGTATCACAGAAACTTCAAGCAGGGCCTCTAAGGCTTATAATTTTCTTTTTCTTTCCTTTCCTTTCCATTTATTTATTTATTTATTTATTTATTTATTTATTTATTTTTGGCTTACAAGAACAAAAATTTATTCCCTCACAGTTCTGAATACTAGAAATCTGAAATCAAGGTGTCAGGGGGGCCAAGCTCCTCCTGAGGGCTCCAGAGAATTCTTCTTTGCATTCCCTAGCTGCTGGTAGTTGCTGGTAATCTTTTTCATAGATTTACCTGCAGCTACTCTACTCCAAATATTTCCTCTGTAAGAAACATGACATTCTCCCTATGTGTCTATTGTCTCTATATTCAAAGTTCCTTTCTTTTAAAAAGTTTTAGTTTCAACTGTGTTAAAATATGCATGGCATAAAATTTACCACTTCAACCATTTTTAAGTATACAGCGCAGTGGAACTCAGTGTATTCACACTGTTGTATAACCAACACCACCATCCTTCTCCAACATTTTTCATCTTGCAGAACTGAAACTCTGTACCTATCAAAAATAACTCCCCATTCTCTCCTCCCCCTACCCCAGGAGGCCACCATTCTACTCACTGTCTTTATGAATTTGTCTATTTTAGGTATCTCATATGAGTGGAATAATACAGTCTTTGCCTTTGTGGTTGCTTTATTTCACTTAACATAATGTCCTAATGGCTTATCTATGTTATAAAATGTTATCAGAATTTCATTCTTTTTTGAAAAAATCACCTTGCCAGAGTTGCCATAAAAAATACCACAAATGAGGAAGCTTAAACAATAAAAATTTATTTCCTCACAGTTCTGGAGATGGGAAGTTCAAGATCAGTGTCAACACACTAATTTAGCTTCTTCTGGGGTCTGTCTTCTTGGCTTCAGATGACCAGCTTCTCACTGTGTCCTGACATGTCATCTATCATTCTGTGTTATCTGGGTCTTAACCTCATCTATTTATGAAGGGGTCCTCATACTGAATTAGGACCCACATATATGACCTTATTATACTTGAATTACCCCATTTAAAGATTCTATCTCCAAACAGTCACATTTTGAGGTACACAACAAATTTTGGGAGTAGTGCAAATTTTGCCAATTGTCTCAGGTCATATTTTCTCGTCTGGAATCTAATCCAGGATCACATATTGCATTTAGCAGCCTCGTCTCTTTAAGTCTCCTTTAATCTAGAACAGTTGTTAATATTTCTTTGTTTTCTGTGATCTTAATGCTCTGAAAAGTACTGTTCAGTTTTTCTGCAGTGTGTCCCTCAACTTGCATGTCAGTTTCTCATGATTAGGTTATACATCCTTTCAATAATACACAGAAGTCATCTGTGTCCTGTTGAATTGTAAATGTACAACTAGATAATTACACTATGAATATAAGCAAGAAAAAATACTCATATCTCATTTCCCTCTCCATATTTCTATGATTTTGAAAAATCTTTTTTAAATGTTAGAGCTTTTATTTACCTTTACATTGGTTAAAATCACTTATAAAACACTCCCGGGCTGGTGAGATGGCTCAGCGGCGTAAGTGCCTGCCTGGCAAGCGCGAGGGTGCGAATTTGACTCCTGGAACCCACATACGAAAAAAGGGCCTATGATATCGCTCAGCGGCATGGGTGCCTGCTGGCGCACGAGGTCCTGAGGTCAACCCCCAGTACCCACACAAAATAAATAAATAAATAAATAAGTAAAATAAATACATAAAACACTCCCTTTAATTTTCAGAAGCACTGAAATAAAATTTCATTGGGGTAGTGGATGTTTAAGCACCCCAGTTTTCTAAAATGATGCTATTAATTAATTTTATTTTATTTAAATAAAAATCAATATAAACATGTAATATAAGCATGTGCAAAGTAAAAAAGCAGCAAATTAGGACCCCAGTTTTCATTACAGAATTGGAAACCATATGTCTGCCACCTAAAATATAATGGAAAAATTATAAAAATTAGAAATGTAAGATATCAGAAAAATGTATAAGCAATAAGGACTAGATACATAAAAATTCTGGAGAAAATAATACCTCTTCCTATATGAGTAGATACCCACCAGGTGTTTTCTTTCTTGGGGGCATTTTCCAAAACAAGAGAAGGGCTAAGTATCAAGCTTGGCCAAGTCAGCAGCCAGTTACCATGAAAAATGTTAAACGAGGAGAGGATTTGTAATCAAAGGGGCACTCACAAACTGAGCTGGAAAAAAAGAGAAGCCTCAGACACAGGGCAATTTTCCCCATCAGATGTTTGCTTGGATATAGAATTGAGTGCAGAAAGCTGATAGGAGAAGCAGAAGGAAATCTTTCACAATTTTATGGTACTCAAGAGATAAAGTCCTACAAAAGAAAAGGAGCTACCATGAACACAGACAGTTCTGTCATTTTTCATATTCTGAAGTGGAATAGGGCAAGAATACAAGAAGTTCCTGCAATTTTTTAAGTTTGACATAAATTGTCTCTAGACTATCAAGAGCCTGGGAGGTCTAATTCTTGGTTATAGGAACAAGCCAAAAATAAATTGAGTCATTCTAAAATTTCAAACTAGGCAATATCTAGCTCAAATTCTGATAAAATTGAGATTATTAACTGTACTTTATGTACTTAACAGAGAAAAATAAGAACAACAAATGTGCAATTTATCATCTGGTATCTGTACGGTCCGTTTACAAACATTATTCTACTTGGAGTCAAACGTGTTAAAAATGCAGCTGCACGTGGTGGTGCACACTTGTAATCCCAGCTTTTGGAAGGATGAGGTGGAAAGATCATAAAATCAAGGCCAGCCTGGACTACATAGCAAGGTCAGGTCAGCCTAGACTTTGTAGCGAGACTCTGTCTCAAAGCAAAAACCAAAACAAAACAAAAATTCAAACAGACAAGAAACTGTGACCTATGGTCTATAAGAGGGAGAAGAAAAGAGGGAGAGGAAAAAGAGTATTGAAAAGAAGATACACAGATGATTCAAATATTCATGTTAACATAAAAGGACTTTAAAATAACAATAATTTATGCTAAACAGCACAGAGGTAAAAAGAACCAAATGGACAAAATATGAAACATTTCATCATAGAATTAGAATCCATCAAAAATATTGGGCAGATAATTTGTAATTAAAAAATGCAAATAAAAAACAAGTTGAAATTAAAATGTCATAGGATAGTTTCAACAACAGACTAGATAGGAGACAAAATTAGTGAACTGAAGACCCAGAGATATTCAAATTGAAATTAAAGCAGAGGAATTAAAGAAGTAGACATTGTTTGCAGAAGGAGGAGGAGGAAGAGGTTGGGGAGAAGAGAGATACAGAACACAGTTTGGAACACAGTTTGTTTTTTATTTTAAACATCTAGCATTGTGTGAAGGTTCCAAAAGGAGAGAAGGGAGAAAAATTTAGGGCACAAATGATAATAGAAGAGGAAATGGATGAGAAATATTCAAAAAGTATTAGACTTCAGTGATCAAAACATTCACCACATCCCAAACAGGATAAATTCAAACAAAACCAAATATATATATATATAATCAATCTGCCAAAAACCATAAACAAAGATAGCAACATTATATACAGCTAGAGGGAGAGTAAAGGGGGAATAGGAGACTTCACTTCCAATTAACAAGACAAATGGCTGACTCCTCAGCTGCAACTATTGAAGTCAGAGACAATAGAATGACATCTTTTTAAAGCTACGAATGTACCTGTATAATTTGATGCCTGAAGAAAATATTCTTTAAAACATAAAGATCTTATAAAAACATTCACAGTGATATTAATAAATGAGAATAGAAAGCTCTTCTGAGTGCTATAAAATCAATAAATATAAAAGAAATGATGTAATTATAAAATTATCATTTGACTATCATCATAATTCCTTAGATAAGAATCATCAGTGGGTGGTAAAAGTACTTAAAATCTTAAGAAATAATAGGATACTTACACACTCATGAAATATTTGTTCACAGATATTCTTAATTATATTGTTCTTTTTTTTTTTTTTGTACTGAGAATCAAACACACGACCTCGTGCTTACCAGGCAGGCGCTGTGCTCCTGAGCTATATCCCCGGCCCCTCCTTAATTATAAAGTTAAAAGTAGTAATTGACAGTTTAGAAATCTGGCAGATATTATGTTAATAAATAATCAAAGTTAAAATCACCAGTAACAGGATAAATTTATACCATGTATACCAGAATTCTACCAAAGGAAAACCTAAACTCAAATTAAGAAATACTCCATGATAGTTGTGTAAATTTTAAAAATGTCAATGTCACAAAACACAAAATTTGATAAACTATTTCACATTATGTATAAAGAAGTGGTGCCTGAATGTAATGCATGATCCAAGATTTCCTTTTGCTATAAAGTATGCATTTTCAGTGTGGACCATATCACTCACAGGAGCCTAGAAATAGCCCTGAAATTCTTTTTATCATTCTTTCAATGTGTACTATTTTTTCTTTTTAACATTTTTGGCCCTGACATTCTTTCAAAATAAAAAGTTAATAAAAAAACTTTGGGTAACATTTTACCACGTGGTACATGGTAAAAATAAAATAGACAAAAACAGATTTTATTGCAAGTAAATCAGCACAGAAGAAACACTAGAGAAAATTGTTCCAGCTAAAGAAAAATGATCTGATTGGCATAATGAAATTATATGAAAAAATAGAAGACAGTAAATATAAAAATAACATTTCAAATGATGATTGTGATGGATTAATGTTTTGTGAATTTTCTCATACATGTAGCTAAAGTATGTTACAATAGTACAAATGACAAAAGATTGAAGCTAAAGTTAATCTTTGGACAACTGTAAAATTACTAATTTAAGACCAATTCTAATAAGTAATATATGAATATTTATATTCATAAGGTAGTCACTAGAAGATGTTTCTTACAGACTTTTTTTTATACATGTACTTTTTTTATACTGTAAGTACCTGTGTGTTTCTCATTTTATGAGAGATTTCATTGGAATGGGTACTGGGTTGTGTCATTTATTTTTTCTGTGTAAACCAAGATGATTACTTCATAGAACTAGAGAACATTCCTAAAATTCATTTCGAACCAGAAGAGACCTAGAATAGCAAAAGAAATTCTGGGCAACAAAGGCAAGGCAGGGGCATCACAGTCCCTGACTTGAAATTATACTACAAAGCTATGGTGATAAAATCAACATAGTACTACCAAAACAGCAGACCTGAGGATCAGTGGAACAGAATAGAAGATGCAGACACAGCTCCAAAAATACTCAGCCACCTCATCTTTGAACAAAGTGGCCAAACATGTTCACTGGAAGAAAGACAGCCTCTTTAATACATGGTGCTGGAAAAACTGGCTTCCCACATTGCTAAAGATTAAAACTCGACCCATATCTATCACCATGCACTAAAGTCAAGATGGATCAAAGATCTAAATACTCAAACAGAAACATTAAATCTACTGGAAGAGAAAATAGGTAGAAATCTTGAAGACATAGGTGTAGGCAGAGACTTCATGAACAAAACCCAGATGGTACGAGAAATACTACAAAAAACAACAACAGGGATCTCATTTTATTAAAAAGCTTTTGTACAACAAAAGAAATCACCAACAGAGTGAAAAGAACTCACAGAGTGGGAAAACATTTTAGCCAACAGTCCCTCAGACAAAGAACTTATATCTAGAAGATATAAAGAGTTGAAAAAAATCAGACAACCCCCCAAATTCAAAGACCCAGTCCAAAAATGGGCATCTGAGATGAATATGCACTTCACAGATGAAGAAATATAAATAGCAAATAAATATATGAAAAAATGTTCTACATCATTGGTCATTCGAGAGATGCAAATTAAAACAACACTGAGATTACACGTCACTCTAAAAAGAATAGCTATCATTAAGAAATCAATCAATAACAAATGTTGGTGGGGCTGTGGGGAAAAAGGAACCCTTCTCCACTGTTGGTGGGACTGTAGACTGGTGCAACCACTGGGGTAATTAGTGTGGAGATTCCTCAAAAAACTAGGATTAAAGGTACCATTTGACCCAGCTAATCCCCTTCTCGGTATTCCCAGAAGAATTAAACACATCATACCACAGCACTATATGTGCACCCATGTTTATAGCAGCACAATTTGTAGTAGCTAAATCTTGGAAACAACCCAAATGCCCATCAATTTAGGAATGGAAAAAAAGATGTGGCCTTTTTGTACACTGGAGTACTACTAAGTCATAAAAAAGGATAAACTTGAGACTTTTATAGGTAAATGGATGCAACTTGAGACCATACTCATAAATGAAATAAATCAGACTCACATGTGTAAACATCATATTGTCTCCCTGGTGTGAGAAACTGAAAGAGCAAATAAGATCCAGAATGTGCAATAGATATGTGAAATGGGAAGAAATTGTTCAAAAGGAAAGAAGAACCAGGGTGGGGGAAATGGGAAAGGAAGGAAGGGAAAAAGAAAAAAAAAATATATATATATATATACACACACAATATAGTGAAGATAGTTATACAGCTATTTTCTCTTAGTTCAGTAAAAAGAAAGGTTTGAGCTAATATTGTGTGGACAATATTTCTTGCTTATATCTTTTAACCTGAGTAACTACTATGAAGATAACAATATGTAATGTATTAATTATTGTTACTGTCCTACTAGCCTGTTTTGAGACTCTGTTTTATTGTTATTTTTATTCTTTTTTTTTTTTTCTCTCTCTCTCTCTCTTAAAAAAAACCAGAAATTTATTCCCTTACAGTTCTGGCCAGAAATCTAAAATCAATATGTTGGCGCAGTTGGTTCTTCTGGAGAATCCATTGCAGACCTTCTTCCCAGTTTCTGGTGCCCACTGGTCTATACAAGCATCATTGCAATTTCTGCCTTTCTCGTCCTCTGTGCCCATGTCTCCTTTTCTGTCTCTTATAAGGATCTCTCACTGGGGCTAAAAGTCATTCTAAGCTGCTGTGTCTCACAGCCTTACTTTACACCTGCATAGACCCTTATCTGAATAAGGTCACACTCTGAGGTTCCAGGTAGACATACATTTTGGGAGCTACTCTTTAACTCACTACAGGCTGACATTATTCTTCTTCCACAGATAGGGAAGCTGAGGATCCAAGATGTTAAATTATACAAATCACAAAGTTATTAATGAAAAGGCCAGAATTAGAAACCAGGGGACGTGGCACACCACATTTCTGGGGATGCCTGAAGGATTAGTGTTCCCAGCACCTTGTTCTTGTAATAAATGGGCATCTCAAGTTGTATGTCATTCATTGTGGATAAAGGAAACATCTTTGCCTAAAAATTAAGGGACAATGTCATCATCAAATCACCTTAATGTATTTTTAGTTGTCTAGTTGTTTTCAACAGAAATTTCCTTCTCCATTTGTAGATAATTTTCTTTAGAGTCATAGTTTCTGAGAACACATTTCTCCTCAGTTTAATTACTTACATTTTAATAATAGTACATCTTTCATTCCATGAAGTGGGATGTCTTTCTATTTATTTGTTTTCTTCAATTTTTTTCAAAATATTTTGTCATTTTCATTGTATATATTTTTTACCTTCTTAATTTCCAAGTATTTTGTTCTTTTTGATGTTACTATAAATTGAGTTGTTTTATTCACTTTATTTTCTGTGTGTTTGTTGTTAATATACATAAGTACTACTGATTTTTGTGTTTTGATTTTTTTTCTTGCTACTTTGCTAAATTTAATTCTAATTGTTAGAGAATTTTTTAGGCATTTTATGTAAAAGATCATATCATTTGTCAACATATACAACTTCACTTTTTCCTTTCTTATTTGGATGTCTTTTATTTCTTTTTCTTGTTTAATTGCTCTGGATAGCACTTCCAGAACTGTGCCTAATATACATGGTGAAATCAGGCATCTTTGCTTTTTTCTTGATCTTAGGGAAAAAATTTTGTCTTTTATCACTGAGGATGATGTTCATTGGTGGCTTTCATACTTAGTTTTTTAAATTATTATTATTATTACATTTGAGCAATTTCTATTTTTAATTTGAGTCTTTTCAGCATGAAACTCTTTTATTTCATCAAATGGCTTTTCTGTATTAATTGAGATTGTTATGTGGTTTTGTTCATTCTGTTTATATGGTGTATTAAATTGATCAGTGTCTATATATTGAAACATCCTTAACATTCTAAAAATAAATCTACATAATCTTGGCGTATAAGCCTTTTAATGAGCTTCAGAATTATATTTGCTAGTATTTTGCTGAAGGATTTTATGTCAATATTAATAAGGATGTTGGCATGTAATTTTCTCATGGGCCTTTGGCTTTAGTCTCAGAGTAATTCTGCCTCACATAATGAATTAAAGAATAGCATTTCCTCTTCATTTTTTGATAAATTGGGAAGTATCTTTGTTAATTTTTCTTTAAATGCTTGGTATATTTACCAATGAGGTCATAACATCTGGGATTTTTGTCGCTGTAAGATTTTTGGTTACTGACTCAATCTCCTTATAAGTCTATTCAGAGTTTGTTTCTTCACGGTTTAATTCTGTAGGTTTTATGTTTCTAGTAATGAATTTATTTTCGTAGGTTGTCCAATTTGCTGGTGTACAGTTACTCATAGTACTCTCTTACAATGTTTTATTTCCAAAGAATCAGAAATATCCTCACTTTTGTTTTCAATTGTAGTAATTTGAGTCTTTTCTCTTTTTTTCTTAATATGACTAAAGGTTTCTTAATTTTGTGGATCATTTTTAAAGAATTCACTTTTAATTTTGTTAATTTTCTCTATTTTCTTTTCTCAACTTCATTTTCATCTGCTGTAATCTTTATTATTTGGTTCCATCTGTTGTCTTAGTGTCTAGTTGGCTCTTTTTCTACTTCATTAGATTATAAAGTTGAGTCAAGCTTTTCTTGCATTAATGGTTAAAATCTCTCTTAGCACAGTTTTTCTGCCACCCATAGATTTGGTATGTTGCAGTTTCATTTTCATTCATCTCTACAAGTTTTCTAACTTGCCTTGTGAATTATTCTTCCATTCATTATTTACTGAAGGATGTGTTATTTAATTTCCACAAATTAGAGAGTTTTCCTGGTGTTACTGATTTCTAACTTCATTTTGTTGTGACCATAGAAAACACTTTGTAATATATCAATCTTTCCATCTCTATTGGACTTAATTTGTGGCTTAACATGTAGTCTGTCCTGGAAAATATCTCACAAGTACTTGAGAAAGATGTATACATGATTGTTGGGCGGAGTGCTGTGTATATGTGTGTTAAAGTTTATTGGTTTCTTCTGTTATTGAAGTTTACTATTGTCTTATCTTCTGCTCTATTTTTTAAAATGGAGTATTGATATATCCACCCATTATTGTAGAAATATTTCTACCTTTAATTCTACAAAATTTTGTTTGATAGGTTTTTATTGTCTGTTATTAGGTGCATAATTATTAGGTTTATAATGATTTTATCTTTTTTTTTTTTTTTAATGTGGGTACCAGGAGTCGACCTCAGGACCTCGTGCTTGCCAGGCAGGCGCTTGTGCTGCTGAGCTATCTCATCGGCCCAATTTTATCTTTTTGCTCCATTAATCTTTCATTAACTTATAATGTCCTTTCTTGTGTCTCATATACTTTTTTATTTAAAGTCTATTTTATTTATTAGTATATCTCGCACGTCTGCTCTGGGTACTATTTCCTTTTTCAGCCCTCCATTCCAATCTGTATGTACCTTGTGGGTAGTATAAAGACAGATTATCTTATTAAAATCCATTCTGACAATCTCTGTCTTTTGATTGTAGAGTTTAACCCACTTATATTTAAAGTAATAACTGGTAAGGAGTGTCTTCTGTAAATCTGCCCCCCCTTTTGATACATCGTAAAGCATTTTTTGTCCCTCATTTACTGTCTTCTTTTGTGGTTATATGATTTTTTGTAGTGGGATATTTGAACCTTTTTCTCATTTCCTTTTTGCGTATTATTCAGCTATTTTCTTTGTGGTTACCAGAGAGATTACATTGAACATACTGAACTGAGAACATTTTATTTTAAATTTATATGAGTTTAGCTTCAATTGCCTACAAATACTGCCCTTTTAACAGTTCTATCTTCGCCTCTTTCAATTGTTGATGCTACAAAATTATATCTTTATATAATGTGTCTAAAAACAAATTAATTTTTAAAATGCATTAGTGTCGTATAGAAAATAGATTTTTTTGATATATTAGCTTTTCAAATCATATAGAAAATAAAAGGTAGAACTACAGGCCATTGTTACAATAATATTAGCTTTTATAATTGCTCATGTATTTACCTGTACTTTTATATATATATATATATGCAGGCACTGGGAGTCAAACTCAGGACCTCATGCTTGCCAGGCAGGTGCTTATGCCACTGAGCTAAATCACCAGCCCTATTTACCTTTACTGAGAGGATTATTTCTTCATACTTTATTACTATATGGTGTTTTTTCATTTCAATGTTGATTTCATGGTGAGTTTCTAATTTTCTCCATACATGTGCTTGTTTTTGAATGCTCTCATCTACAATGTCTGGCTCCTAATAAGCAAAGAAGAAAAAATGATGAAGGAAGACAAAAGCCCATTAAATACCTTGAAAATCGCTGCAGCCAGAGGGGAAGGTCTTTCAACAATGTGGGAAGGTGTAGCAACAGTGACGGCTACCTCTTTGTCTGCATGTTTAAGATCAGAAATAGTAAAACACACCCACTTGCCCACCTTGACTGCCAGTTGAAATTAATTATACTTTACCATATAAGTCTTCCTCTAAAAATTTCAAGTCTTAAATAGAATCCAGAGTTCCAAAATAACTACACCAGGCAGATTCTGGCAGTGAGATAATTGTCTAGGAGAGAAGACAGATTTCTGGTGATTCCAACTCTGTCATCTTCCCAGAATCATTCCATGTTGATTGACTTTTGTGTATTAAACTAATCTGCATTCCTAAAAACTCCATCTGGGAATGACATATTATCATTTTATATATTCTTGAATATGATTTATTAATATTTTTAGAAGTTTTAACATATTTATGAAGAATATTTATTGGTAACTCTCTTAATTTTGTCTCTTCTTAATATCATTTTAATGCTGACCTGACAATAACTTGGGAAGTAGTCCCTCCTTTTCAATTTTCTGGAAGATGTTGTTCAGAATTTCTGTTCATTTTTATAAATATTTAGTATAATTAACTAGGGAAACCATTTGCACCTTAGTTTTTGGTGAGTAGTTTTTTCCAAATTGTCAATTTTATTGGCATAAATTTATTTCTAATATTTCCTTGTTAGACTTTTAATATCTCTAAAATCTGTAGTGATATCATTTATCTGATTCCTGATACCAGTTGTCTGTATCTTCTCTTTCTTTTCTTTTTTTTTGTGTTAAATGCTTGATTTATTAAACAAGAAGTAAAGAAAAATAATACAGATCCCTAATTTATATTGCTCTGAAATTCCAAATTTGAGGCAGTTGTTGTGTAGCAAATCAAGATAAGTAAAATTCTTGCTTATTCATACTAGCCACTTATCACTTGTCTCAAAAAGCCAATTTTTAAAAAATATTTATCCATTTTCATGTTTTCTATTTCACTGATTCCTTTTCTGACATTTATTGTTTTCTTTTTTTCTATATTTTTTAAATTTAATTTGTGCTAATTTCTCTAGTTGCTTAACGTGGAAATAGATGTCATTAATTTTAGCTGTTTCTTCTCTTCTAACATTGGTATTGATGCTATAAAATTGTGACATTTCACACATTTTCATTTTCATTAAGTTCAAAATAATTTTTAATTTACTTTTCAATTTTTGCCTCATGTTATTTGGAAATGTGCTATTTAGTTTATAACTATTTGGATAATTTTCCAAAAATCTATCCATTACTGGCTGGTTTTTAATTTAATTATATTGTAATTAGAAAAGAATCTTTATAATAATTGAATATTTTGTAATTTTTAAATTTTTTTTTATGGCCTACAATGTGGCCTATTTTTGTTAATTTTTCTTGTTCACCTAAAATTAACATGTCTTCTGTTAGGTAGAGTTTTTTTTTTTTTTTTTTTTTTTAATGTGGGTACCGGGAGTCGACCTCAAGACCTCGTGCTTGCAAGCAAGCTCTTGTGCCACTGAGTGATGTCACCAGCCCTTTTTTTCCTTCATGTGGGTACTGGGAATCAAATTTAGGACCTCGCACTTGCCGGGCAGGCTCTTATGCCACTGGGCTATCTCACTGGCCCAGGTAGAGTGTTTTATGCTCTGCAATTGTAAGTTAAATGATAGAGTTATACAAGTCTGATGTATCACTATTGATTTTTTTGTATATTTGGTTTGTTAACTGTGAGGGGATATTGAAACTTTCAACAATAATTATGAATAAGTTTATTCTCACAGTTCTATTGGTTACTTTTTCATGTGTTTTGAAATTCTGTGATGTGGTACAAAAACTTCTATCATTGTTATTTCTACTGGATGAAATGACCTATTTATCATTATAAAATAACTTTATCTATAGTAATAATCTTTACAATCTACTTTGCTTAATGTTCAGAAGCCACCTTGGTGGGTCATAAATTTGAAATTGGTCTCAGCGGGCTAAAATCAGAATATCAAGAGGACAACATTACTTTCTGGAGGCTGTGGGAAGAATGCATTATGCATTTTCTTGCCTTTTGCATCTCCTATAAACCACCTCCATTCTTTGGCTTGTAGTCTTCTCTCTTCAAAGTCAGTAATGGGCCGGTGAGATGGCTCAGCAGCATAAGCGCCTGCCTTGCAAGCACGAGGGCTGGAGTTCGACTCCCAGATCCCACATACGAAAAAGGGGCCGGTGATATCGCTCAGTGGCACGGGTGCCTGTTGGCGCGCGAGGTCCTGAGGTCGACCACCCGGTACCCACAAAAAAAAAAAAAAAAAAAAACAAAGTCAGTATTATCAGGGGAAGTTTCTTCCAATATTGCCACAGCTCAAATTGTCTCTTTTGCCTCCTTCTTCCACTTTTAAGAATCCTTGTAACTATACTGACCACATTCAAATAATCCAAGATAACCCCCATATCACATGGTTAGATAAGCAAACTTTATTTCATCTTCTCCCTTATTTTGCAGTGTAATCTATCATATTTATTTTTTGCTAATAATTTTTTTTATTTTATTGGTACATTTTAGATATACATTAATGATAACATTCATCATAGAGAATTTGTTTGTTTGTTTGTTTGTTTGTTTTTAGACAGGGTCTCACTATGTAGTTCCAGGTGGCTTTAAACTCACTGTGTAGCCCAGGCTGGCCTCGAACTCACAGCAATCCTCCTGCCTCAGCCTCCTGCGTGCTGGGATTATAGGTGTACACCACCATGCCCAGCTATCATAGGGAATTTGTACCTTTACATGATATATCTTGCTTCTTTTTTTTCCCACTCCCCTCCCCTCCCTTTAACCCCTTTTCCCCTACTTATTTACAAATGCTTTGTTTCCATTCTTTTCTTCTTTTTTTTCTTGTCCCTTCCTTTCCCCCTCTCTCCTCCCTTGTTCCCCTTCCCTTTTGAACATTTTCTTCCCATATCCCAATATTATTATACATTTTGGTCTTTATTTACAATTTCTGATTCTCACCAGAGAAACATATGTGTCCAATTTATTTCACTTAAGAGTATCATCTCAAGGTGCATCCATTTATCTAGAAATGTCTCAAGCTTATCCTTCTTTATAGCAGAGTAGTATTCCATTGTATAAAAAACCCACATCATCTTTATCCATTCATCAGTTGATGGGCATTTGGACTTAGCTATTAAAAACTATGCTACTCCTAACATGGGTGTGCATATATTGCTGTGATATGATGGTTTTAATTCTTTTGGGAAGATACCAAGAAGGGGAATAGCTGGGTCAAATGAAACTTCTAATTTTAGTTTTTTGGGGGAATCTTCATACTGATTTCCACAGTGGTTGCACCAGTCCACACTGCCACGAACAGTGGAGAAGTGTTCCTTTTTCCCCATATCCCAGCCAGCATTTGTTATTGATTGTTTTCTTGATAATAATCATTCTTTCTGGAGTGAGATGGAATTTCACATTGTTTCACTATGCCTTTCTCAAATTACCAGTGATGTTGAACATTTTTTATATATTTATTTGCCATTTCTACTTCATCAGAGAAGTGTCTATTCATTTCAGATGCCCATTTTTGGATTGGGTCTTTAAATTTGGAGACTATGATATTTTTGAGTTCTTTATATATTCTAGATACTAGTCCTTCGAGAAACATCAGGCAAAATTTTTTCCCCACACTGTGGGTTGTCTCTTCATTCTGTTGGTGGTTTCTCTTGCTGTGCAAAAGCTTTTTAGGGCTGGTGAGACAGCTCAGCAGCACAAGTGCCTGTTGGCAAGCACGAGGTCCTGAGTTTGACCCCTGGTACCCACACACACACACACACACACAAAAGCTTTTTAATAAGATGAAATCCCAGTTGTTGATTCTTTATGATATTTCCCATGCAATCAGGGTATTGTTCATAAAGTCTTTGTCTACACCTATGTCTTCAAGAGTTCTACTTAGTCTGTCTTCCAGCAGTTTTAGTGTTTCTGTTTTAATATTTAGATCTTAGATCCATTTTTATTTTAGTTTAGTGCATGGTGAAATATCTGGGTCTAGTTTTAATCTCCAGCAATGTGGAAAGCCAGTTTTTCCAGCACTATTTATTAAAGAGGCTATCTTTCTTCCAGTGAACTTATTTGTCCCCTTTATCAAAGATGAGGTGGCTGAGTGTGTTTGGAGTTGTTTCTGTATCTTCTAATCTGTTCCTTTGATCCTCGGGTCTGTATTTTTGTCAGTACCATGCTGTTTTTTTTTTTTGTGTGTGTGTGGGTACCGGGGGTTGACCTCAGGACCTCGCACACCAGCAGGCACCCGTGCCACTGAGCGATATCACCGGCCCTTTTTTTCTTATGTGGGTTCCGGGAGTTGAACTCGAGCCCTCGCGCTTACCGGGCAGGCGCTTTCGCTGCTGAGCCATCTCACCGGCCCCTTACCATGCTGTTTTTATCAAAGTAGATTTGTAGTACAGTTTTAAGTCAGGAATTGTGATGCCCCTTACTTTACCTTTGTTGCCCAGAATTGCTTTTGCTGTTCTAGGTCTTTTTTGGTTCCAATAAATTTTAGGATGTTTTCCCTATTTTTGTGAGGTATGCCATTGGTGTTTTGATTGTGATTGTATTCAATATGTATAACAGTTTTGAAATTATGACCATTTTCACTATATTCATTCTTCCTACCCAAGAACAAGTGATATTTTTCCATTTTCTGACATCGTCTTCAATCTCCTTTTTCAGAGTACTAGAGTTTTCAGTGTAAAGATCTTTACTTCCTTCTTTAGATTGATTCCTAGTATTTCATTTTTATGGATGTTATTGTGAAAGGTGTTTCCCTAATTTCTCTCTCAGTGAGTTTGTTATTTGTGTACAGGAATACTATAGATTTTTGAGTGTTTATTGTGTATCCAGCTATGCTACTGAATTGGGTTACTAAATCTAGAAGTCTTTTAGTGCAAGAGTTTTGGGGGTCTTGTATGCAGAGTATCATATGATCCACAAATAATGATAATTTAACTTCTTCCTTTCCTATCCTTATTCCTTTTATCTTTTTCTCTTATCTAATTGTTCTGGCTATTGTTTCCAGAACAATATTGAATAAGAATGATGATAGAAGACATTCTTGCTTATAGTGAACGCTCTCAGTTTTTGACCATTTAGTATGATGTTGGCTGTTGGTTTGTCATAGATGGCTTTTATCAGATTGAGATAAAGACCACCTGTTCCAATTTTCTGTAGGGTTTTTATCATGAGTGGGTGTTGGATTTTGTTAAATGCTTTTTCTGCATCTATTGAGATGTCAGTGTGATTTTTGTCTTTGGCTCTGTTGATATGATGTATTGCATTTATTGATTTGCATATGTTGAACCATCCCTATTTCTGTGGGATGAATCCTACTTGGTCAGGGTGTACAATCTTCTTGATAATTTGCTGCATTCTGCTTGCCTGTATCTTTTTTTTTTTTTTTTTTGTGGGTACCGGGGGTCGAACTCAGGACCTCGTGTGCCAGCAGGCGCCCGTGCAGCTGAGCAATATCACCGGCCCTTTTCTTGTATGTGGGTTCCGGGAGTCAAACTTGGGCCCTTGCACTTGCCAGGCAGGCGCTTACGCCGCTGAGCCATCTCACCGTCCCCTGCTTGCCTGTATCTTATCGAGGACTTTTGTATCTATGTTAGGGGGAGTGGCCTGTAGTTCTCTTTTTGGGTTGGATCCTTCTCTGGTTTTGGTATCAGGGTAATGCTTGCTTCCAGGAATGAATTTGGAGGTATTGCTTCCCTTTCAATTTCATTAAAGAATTTGAGAAGTAGTGCATCAGGTGTGCTCTAAATTTCTTGTAAAATTCAGCAGAGAATTTGTCATGACCCAGGCTTTTCTTTGTTGGTATATGTTCAACTACATCTTCAATTTCATTAACTGATATTGGTTTGTTTAGAATTTTTATATGTTCTTGATTCAGCTTTGCTAGTTCATATGTATTAGGAATCTGTCCATTTCTTCTGTGTTTGCCTTCTTATTAGAATACAGGTTCTCAAAGTAAGTATTGACAATCTGGGTTTCTGCAGGATCTGTTGTGATTTCACCCTTTTCATTCCTAATTGCATGGATTTGAGTCTATTCTTTCCTTTTTTTTGATAAGGTTGGATAAGTGTTTGTCAATTTTATTTACTCTTTCAATGAAACAACTCTTAGAATTATTGATTCTTTGTATTGTTTTCTTACTCTCCATTATATTAATTTCTGTTCTGATCTCTATAGTTTCCTCCTTCATACGACCTTTGGGCTTGACTTGCTCTTTTTTTTTTTTACTAGAGGTGTGAGGTTCAATATTAGGTTATTTGAGCTCACTCTGTTTTTCTGATATGGAAAAATCCCTTCATAGGACTGCTTTCATTGTGTCCCATAAATTTTGGCATATTGTACTTACATTTTCATTTAATTGTAGAAATTGTCTAATTTCTTCTTTAATTTCATCTGTGACCCATTTGTTGTTCAGGGGAGTGTTATTTAATTTCCATATGTTTATGAAATTTTTGTGGTTTCTTTTGACATTAATTTCCAATTTTATTCCACTATGGTCTAATAATGTGCATGGAATAATTTCAATTCTTTAACATTTACTTAAGCATGTTCTGTGAGCTAGTACGTGGTCTGATTTGGAGAACATCCATGTGCAGGTGAAAAGAATATGTATTTTTTTGTTGTGGGATGGACCACTCTGTACACATCTTCTAAGTCCATTTGTTCAAAAGTTTGGTTCAGTTCTGATATTTCTTTGTTGATTTTTTTTTTTTTTTTGTCTAGTTGATCTGTTTACTTGTGACAGTGGAGTATTGAGGTCTCCCATTTCAATTGTATTATTTGAGTTTTCCTGTCCATTAATACTTGTTTTATATAGTTGGTACACTGGTATTTGGTACATATGTATATATGATTGTTATCTCTTCCTCTTGGATTGTTCCCTTTACAAGGATGTAGTGACTTTTTTTGTGTCTCTTAATCAGTCTTGGCTTGAAATCCACTTTTTCTGCAAATAGAATAGCTACCCCCATTTTTTCTGGGTTCCTGTTGCATAAAGTACTGTTTTCCATCCTTTGACTTTCAGTGTATGAATTTCTTTTTGATTTAAATGTGTTTCTTGTATGCAGCATATTGTTGGATCTTGCTTCTTGATCCATTCTGCCAGTCTGATACTTTTGATTGGTGAATTGAGACCATTTACATTGATGGTTACAACTAATGTATATTGACTTATTTGTCAATGATGAGTATTCTGATATGTATTCATGTTATTTTCCTGTTGTTGGTCTACCCCCCACCCCATATAATTACTTGCCTTCCTGCTGCATTCATTCGGTTGGGGTTAATGGAGTTGTAGTCTTCCTTATCTCTTTTTAGGATATCCTTCAGAACATTTTGGAGTGCTAGTTTTGTGGTCATGAATTTCCTCAGGTGTTCTTTGTCATGGAAGTATCTTATTTCTCCATCAATTTTGAAAGATAGTTTTGTCAGATATATCAATCTGGGCTGGAGGTTGTTTTCTTTTAGGGTTTGAAATACTTCACTCCAAGCTGTCATTGACTTGAGGGTTTGCGTTAAGAACTCTGCTATGATTCTAATAGGCTTTCCTTTATTGGTGATTTGTTTCTCTAACAGCTTTTAATATTCTGTTCTTGTGTTGAATCTCTGGAATCTTGACTATTACATGCCTTGGTGTAGGTTTTTTCTGGTCATGGCTTGGAGTTTTATATGCCTCCCTTATCTGTATGTCAAATTCTTTTCCCATGCTTGGGAAGATTTCTGCCATTACTTCTGTGAACAAATTTTTATGTCGTTTGTGCTTTCTCCTGCTTTTCATTGACTCCAATCCATCTTATATTTTTCTTTGCATCATCTAACAGCTGTTGGAGTGATTTTTTATGGTTCCTTCTATTTTTAAGAAATATTTCTTTTCTTGTTCCCTAACTGCAATCCTCTCTTCTATATCTGATATTCTGTCCTCACACTGACTCATTCTGCTGCATATATTTTTGATGGAATTTTTAAGCTCCTGGATGTCTTTTTGCATCTGTTTTCATGGATTCCATTTCTTTCCTATGTTGGGCATTCATGGTTTCCATCATTTTCCTAAGCTCCTCTTTTTTAAATCTGTATCTGTGCTAGAGTCACTAACTATGTCTTTCATTATGGTCACCATCTCTGTAGTTATCAGAGAAATTATTTCTGATTTTGACTTTTTCTAGAGCCTCATCCATCTGCTTTGTTACTTCTGCTGTTACCACTTCAGAGAGCCCAGGTAGGGGCTTTTGAATTTTTCCACCTCATTGCCTCCTAGTTTTGCTTTTGGTGAGCTGGTTGTCTGGGGTTGCATCGTGTTTCCATGTCTTCTCATTTTCAGTGTTCTTTTAGTTTAATTCCTGGGATGATGCTTATAAATTGCTTATGACAGGTAGCTTTATTTCTAGTATTGCTAGCCCTTAGGTAATGACTACTTCTCAGAGATGTCTTCCAGGTGTAGCTGGCTTTTGGGTTTTGAGTCTGTTGCAAGACTCTACCTCTTCAGTTTATTGGAGATGAGAAGTTGCTGCCTATTTGTCCTACCCCCTGGTTCTTTGGCACTGGCCTAAAGTATTTTCTATGGCCCTTAGGCAATCTCAGTCTTGGCACACCAGGAAGAACAACTGATTAGAACAATTATGTCATCTTGGCTAAAGTAGTACAATTAGTAATAACAATAGTAACAATAGCATCAAACATAGCCTAGCAAATGACAGACTGCGAGAACTATTAATCTGCCACCTTTAACTGTATGAAATACATTTGTGGCTATGTAACAAAATCTAAAACAAACCAGAAAATTGTATACAGTAAATATGCCCTCAATATGAAAATTTTACCCTCAAGGGAGAAAATTTAAAAGGGGTTAGGAGGAATTTTGTTATTAATTCCAAGAGCCTTTTTGTGGAATTTTTGTGACTCTTCTATGAAGAGGATCATCTGCAAATAATAATTTGCTTTCTTTTCCTCTACATATCCCTTTTATTTCTTTCTCTTGCCTGATTTATCTGGCTAAGGTTTTGAGTACTATATTGAACAGGAGTGGTGATAGTGGACATTCTTGTCCTGTTCCTGATTTTAGAAGGAAAGCTTTCAGCTTTTTCTCATTTAATATGATGTTAGCAGCAGGTGTATCATAAATAGCTTTTATCAAATTTAGATAAAGTCCTTCTATACCTATGTTGTTTTAGGATTTTTATCATAAATAGACATTGGATTTTGTCAAAGTATTTTCTATATCTATTTAGATGATCATCTATTTATCCTTGCTTCTGTATCACAATGATTTATGTGTGTTGAGACATCCCTGAGTCTGTGGGATGAACTTGATCGTGATGTATGATCTTTTTAATGATTCGATGCATTCTGTTTGCCAGCATATCTTGTGGGAGATTTTTTCATCTATGTTCATTAAAGAGATTGGCCCTCTGTTTTGGTTGGGTGCTTGTCTGGTTTTGGAATCAGGGTAATGTTAGCTTCCAAGAATAATCTTGGGAGGACTCTATTTCTTTCAATTTCTTTAAAAATTTTTAGGTGATTGGTATTACATCTTCCCTGAAGTTCTTGTACTGTAGAATTCATCTTTGAATCCATTGGGTACTTTTTTTTTTTTACATTAAAAGATACATGTCAGTCTTTTGGGGCTAGAGGTGAAATGTTATGGTTTTATCTGGATGTCCCCCCAAAACCTCATGTGCTCAGTCATGGCTTGGAGTTTTATATGCCTCCCTTATCTGTATGTCAAATTCTTTTCCCATGCTTGGGAAGATTTCTGCCATTACTTCTGTGAACAAATTTTTATGTCGTTTGTGCTTTCTCCTGCTTTTCATTGACTCCAATCCATCTTATATTTTTCTTTGCATCATCTAACAGCTGTTGGAGCGATTTTTTATGGTTCCTTTTATGGCTCAGTGGGTGGGGCTTTAGAGAGGTGATTGAATTATGGGGGCATTATAGCTGACTTGTGTTTAGGAGGTGTTGTCTGGTTGGAAGAGGTAGGTCACTTGGGTCGGCCTGGAATGTGTATGTCCCTCCCTAGCTCCTCTCTTCACTCTGTGTGCTTCCTGGGTGCCATGCAGTGAACAGATTTCCTCCCCAGGCCCTTCCCCAAGCTCTGTCTGGCTTGGAGCTGGCTAACTATGGACTGAATCCTCTACAAACTGTTAGCCAAAACAAATCTCTCCTCCTTTAAGTTGTGAGTGTCTGATATTATGTGTCAGCAATGAGAAAGTGACTAAGACATATGCCATGGTGAAGATTTTTTCTGTTCATACCGTTTTGGGTTTTTAAAAGTCTCCTGTACATGGATGTCTACTTCTTTCCTAAGATTAGGGAAGTTTTTTGCTACTATTTCATTGAATATATTTTCTATGCTCTTAAACTTTATTTTTTGTCTTCAGATAGTCTAATGATATTGACATCTGTTTGTTTAATGGTATCTCAAAAATCTTGAGTGCTCTTTCTAGTCTTTCTTTTTTTCTGTCTGATGGGATATTTAAAAATACCAGTTTATATATTCTTTCTCCCATTTATCTAGTCTATTGTTGAGGCTGTCAGGTTTATATTTTATTTTATTTATTGAGGTTTTTTTTCCCCAAGATTTCTGTTGGCTTTTTTTTTTTTCTCTCTCTCTGCTGAATATTTCACTCATATTCTGCATTGGCTTCCTATTTTCATGAACTGTCTGTATTTTATTAGATGTCATTGAACTTTTAAAATACCATTCTCTTTGAATTCTTAATAAAGCTATTCACCCACTTCTATTTCTTTGAAATCTGTTACTAGGGAATGGGAATTTGTGCAATTGGTTGACCAAATATTTCTAATACTTTTACAAGATGATGTTCTCATAGAGCAACTTTCTCCTGAAAATGTGTCTTGGGGTATAAGCTTGCTGTGCAATGTTGGATTTATTTCCATCCGGGTGTGGTAGTATAGTTTTGCTATAGCGTCTGTTGTTATGATTAGTGAGTTTGGCCATCAAGCACACCATACTAGAGTTGAAGAGACCAACTGTCTTAATAGGTCATGCAAGAAATGGAAACACTCTAGCACTATAGCAAGTGCTGTAGACAGCAGAATGTGTGGCGTACACACTACGTGGCTACCTCTACTCTAGGGGTGGTAGTCCCTGTCATGCAATAGAGGTTTCCTTGGGAACTGTTGATATTAAATCAGTTATATGTGAGAGTCGCTGGCACTGGCTGAGGAACCAAAGAACTTGTCCTCGGACTAGACAGTGGTGTTGGTCCAGATGCTTCACAGGGAGAGGTGTGGTCAAGAGCCATAGCACCCCTCTCTTGCACTCACACCAATTTTGACAGTAGTGCATGGTCAGATAAGGTGCAAGAGTGGCCAACAGTGGGAACCTTGTAGGTGTGGTGGTAGGTGGAACTGTGCTGTACCTCTCTGCTATTACCATGATAGTGCTCGCCCAGAAGTTGGGCATCATCCCCCATTAATTATGTGAGTTCAGGGATGAGGCAATTACCTTGGCTTTTCTTCCTCTGCCTCTTTCAGCTACTGTGTTTGCCAGGGAGTGAATCAGAGTAGAACATGGCAAGAGCCAGAAAAAATTTATCTCCAGAGTTTCTTTGGCTGTGTGGCCCAGGGGCAAGACAGCAGCCAGAGCCACAGTGATGTGAAAGCCCACCTCAACAGGCCCATGGAGGCTGGACAGCAGTGAAACTGCAGCGTTCCTTCCTCAACTTAATAATAGGTACCAGTGTGTGACCTGGGGAGGGAGGTTTGGTGGGAACCATGTAGGTATTTGCCCACAGTCCTGGCACTGATGTGAACCTACATGTGACTGGCAATGCCCTTTTCCTCAAAGGACAAGCTACCCGATCTCCCACTTCTTGACGGTATCACCTCTGTTCTTTGTGTCACAACACCCATCCCCTACAGTATAGGACTCTCAGAGATTTGAGTCAAAGTCAACCTACTAGACCAACTTTGGTATATGAGACAGCTACCTGCATACCAGTGCAGAATAATTTTTGTGAGGTCCCAGAGATAGGAATGTGCAGGGGTTTCTGACCCCTAGAGCAACCCAAATTCAGACAATAATTTCATTCTCAAGATGGCTCCTGGCTACAACACCCTGGAGCTTCAGTGGGAAATGATATGAAATCCTTTTCCAAAGCAAGGCTACTGCGCAGATTTTTTTCTTACTTATCTAAGTGGGCTGCAAACCTTTGAAGCTTGTGAAACTTTCCCATAGCTAGAATTGCCAGCATCATCCTAACAGGAGTTTACTGGGATTCTCTCTTTCTCCTTTTCTTATTTGCTTTCTCATTGTTCAGACAAAATACCCAACACCCAAAGTTAAAAGAGGAATGTTTTATTTAGCTCACAGTTTGTAGACATTTTAGTCCATAGTCGGCTGGTTCAAAAGCAGGGCAGCATGGTAGAGGGGGATCGCAGAGAAGAAACAGTCCATGGCATGGCAAGCAGAAGGCAGTGATTAGCAGGCAGCAGCAGCCTGCCTTCCATCTTTTATCCCATCCGGGCTATAAACTATTTGGTTGGTGCCACCCACACCCAGGGTAGGGCCTCTGTCTTCAGTAAATCCATTCAGTCTCAACCTGAACTAATCTAACTGCAATCAGTGGACTAATTTAGTACCACACACCCTTAGTCCCAGTATCATACACTAGGTCCAGCAAGTTCTGGAAAACCCCACCTATGAGTGCATGAGTCTTTGGGGGGACATCTAGATACAAGCCATAAAACCCCTTTAGTCCTCCAGAAGTGACTGTCTGCATACCCTAGCTGTGGAGATGGAACAACTGACACATGCTGAGATATTTTGTTTCTCTTACTATGCTGTTGTCCAATGTCTTTAAATCTTACAAGTTTCCATCCCTCTCTTGGCTGACTTCCAGATAGGGAAAGGGAGCCCATGCCGAGTCCAGTCCTATCCTTGAACCATAGCCTGAACATTTTCTCAAGGCACCAAGCTGGAGCAATCACAGTGTTCGCTCTGTTTGTTCTATATCACTCAGAGCTCACTCTCCTTCTGTGTTGGTGCAACCCTGTAACCCCAGCCCTCTAGGAGGCTGAGGCAGGAGGATCATGAGTTGGAGGCCAGTCTGGGCAACTTAGTGACTTAGCAAGACCCTCTCGAGAGAAAGAGAGAAGATCAGAGAAAGAAAGAGAGATAAAGGAAAAGTGCCTATCATTCTGTATCGGATGAAAACAGATATCCATATAACCTCATTTTTGAGAGAAAAATTATTTTACATTTGGGGACAGGGGAAGTCATACTGCCTGTCCTAGAGAAGCTTACTTTCCTAGTACATCTCAGTGTCAGACATTCACTTGGCTTCTTTGTTAGCACACTCTTTACTGTCCAGATTATATTCTTTTTTTTTGTGTGTGTGTGGGTACCGGGGGGTCGACCTCAGGACCTCGCGCACCAGCAGGCGCCCGTGCCACTGAGCGATATCACCGGCCCCTTTTCCGTATGTGGGATCCGGGAGTCGAACTCGGGCCCTCGCACTTGCAAGGCAGGCGCTTACGCCGCTGAGCCATCTCACCGGCCCCAGATTAGATTCTTGATCTACCTTTATATAATGTAACTTTCTGGGAATTATGTTTCCCGGGTATGTATTAGATTCAGAGCCAAGAAGCCTAATACTGATAACTAATGAAATTGTACTACAGCCTTTCATTGTAAAACAATCTCCTAAAAGTATTTTAGAAAATTCATTCAAAAACATAGCTTTCTAATATATCTGGATTACACAGGCCTGAAGCATAGATTACAGGTGTAGTAGTTTTCCATCATTGGGACAAAACAGCCAACATCCACAATTTAAAGGAAGAAAGGTTTATGTAGCACATGGTTTCAGTGGATTCAGTCCATGATTGGCTGAATCCAAGAGAAATGACATGACAAATGAAAGCTGTTCCTTTCATGACATGACAACCAGGAAACAGAGAAAGGAGGAACCACTAACAAGATTGCAACCTTCCAAATCATACCCACGGTGACCACCACTCCTGACCAGACTCCACCTCCAAAAGCAAGATTGTTAGGAGACATTTTAGGTCTAAACCCTAACAAAAGATAGCATTTTCTTATGCATTCTCTTATACTCGCCTGTCTTTGTCCTCTGCTCAGTAATAGCTCACTCAATGACATTATTTTAAGGAGCATGGCTAGAGAAATTTGTTCATTGCTTACTAAATAGTATTTATTGAGAACCTATTCTATGCCTGGCATTAGCAAATACTAATCTTTCAGGTTCTGAATATTTAGCTCTCATCACTTTATACCTTAATATTCTTTGTTGGGTCCAGGAATTATGTATGTGAATGTCAGCCTCCTCATCTAATTTGTGAGCTTATTTCAGTCAAAGTCCCTTCCTTATTTGACATGTGTGCATCTCTTAGATTCCTTAGCACAGTCCTAGAATTTAGAATGATCTTAATAAATGATTGCCTTTGAAAACAAACTTTTAAATACATAATGCATTTGTGTTTTTAATATATAGGTAATCTCTACCTTAAGTGTCTGTGCATTCTTTATTTACTGCCTTGGAGCTTTCATACAGAAAACATTTTTCTGGACAAAGACACTTCTTTCTACAAGCTGTTTCTTCTCACCAGTCAGCCACTGATGCTCTGTAACTTTTGTCAAAGGAAGGCAAGTGTCCCCCAAGAGAACTCTGTTGTTGAATTTAGAAAAAAAGAGGGTTTTAGTTCTTTTTTGTGTGTGTACTTCTTGAGATTGAACCTAGAGCCTTCACACTAAGCTACATCCCCAGCCATTTATATATATATATATATATATATATATATATATATATATTTCTTTTTTTTTTTTTTGAGATTGGGCCTTATTAAGTTGCCCAGGCTGGGTTCCAACTTGTGATCCTCCTGCCTCAACCTCACAGAGAGCTAAAATTATAGGCATGCACCACCCTGCCCAGCTTTATTTCTTATACTATGAATACTTGTCAGAGTAATATGCTTGGGAATGATGCTGCTCCTCATTTATAATTATAGGATTTAGCTATTCCTGTGGACGCACTACGTCTTTAGGCCCAAAGGCAGCAAGAGTAGTCTAGACATGTGCAAATATGACCTGTTTTTCCCAATAGCTTTCAACTCAGACTAAATAATAACAAATGAGGACTTTCAAAGACAAGTTTTCAGCTGAGGTTACTTTCAGTTTTATTTAGGTCCTATTGGCTTCTCCATTTAGTTATTTTATAAATTTTACCAGAGCTGGGAATTGATTTTTGGTCTCTGCCTTTATCTTCTCCACACGTTCAGGGAAGTATCAATGGGTCTTTCTTGTTCTAATCTCTCAAGTTCAAGAGGAAGGCTGACCAGTCTCCAGGATAAAAGTACTCTGGGGAACAACAGGATGGGTTTCTCATAACTAATTCTAAATTTCTGGAGTTACGGGTGCATAGCAAAGCCTTCCTTAAGACATGAGACCCTTTTGCTTACTAGTTCTAATTAATTTTGGAGCCTGCAATATTTATCTAGAGGTTAATGAAAAGATGTTCTTGCTAGAATATCTAAATGCTCCTTTTTGAAACTTTCAAAACAATGGTAAGGGTGAATAATCTTAGATTTGTGTTAAAGGATAAGAGGCTGAAACTCATATTTTGCAGACTCCTTCTTTCAGCCTCCATGTGTCTTTGCTTATTCTTTCTTCTGTATTTACATCTATATGAGCCTTCTGTTTAAGTGAGTCAAGATGAGTATTTTAGTGCGCATATAGAAATGAATTAAATAAATTATCTGGCTGAGCTCTTGCTTAAAGCCATAATGAGGTAACAAGGACTACAGCAAACCTGTCTCATAAACAACTAAAAAATTGGACAAAATATTTAAAAATGACTGTATTCAGACACTGTGTAACAGGCTGCACATGACTGTGAGCCTTAAGTAGCTAAGTAGAGAGAAGTAAGTAAGGTCGGCCCTCTAATCAACCTGGATTCCTACCCTGAGGCAACTCTCAGACACTGGTTCTGAAGGGAGGGAGTTCAACCCAGGCAGGGCCCAGTGACCTCAGCGAATTCAAGAGATAGACACAAGAAAACTAGAGTTCAAGGCAGCCAAGGTGGTTGGATATTACTATGGAGAATTTTAGAAAAATGTGATCTGAGGAAAAAATAACTCCTGAAAACTGAAGAAAAAGGATCCTTAACATTCTTTACTCTGAAAACTGAAGAAAAAGGATCCTTAACATTCTTTACTAAGTACCAGGCTACCTGTTCATGAAAGAAAACTCTACAAAGCAAGGCATACAGTTAGCTAGACAATTGTAATAGAAATAATTCCTAGCACTCACTCAGGTTGATAAAATTGTCAAACAGTGAGGGGGCATTCAAACTATGATCAACCAGATTTGGAGAACCATTGGTGGTCTTCCCAGGGCACTCATTGGAGACCCGTAACTTATTAGTAGGACTATGCTCTTTTAAAACAAAGGCTGCTGTGTGCCTGCCCTACTGAAATTTAAAGACAGGCCTCAGAGGGAGCAAACTTATCTGCAAATAACTGCCTGCCTAATGTTCTTTAAGGAAAGAAAGACAACATAACCCAATGTGCAACAATGTAATATCCATAAACTATCATTCAATAAAAATTACTAGATCTTCCTAGAAACAGAAAAATATAACTCATAATTGCAGCAAAAAAAATCAGTCAAGAGGAACAGATGCAGAAAAGATAAAGAGAATTAAGAAGCAAGGATAATCAAATAGGTTGTATAACTATTATCGAGTACTTAAAGGAATGCACATAATGAGGGAATTAATGGGAGATAGAAAAAGTAATCAAATGGGGCTTTCAGAAATGATAAACATATTTGAAGTATATATCTCACTGGATGAGATTAGCAGAAAAGTAGTTACCACAGAAGGAAATATCAGCAATCCCAAAGATGTAGCAACAGAATCTATTTCTAAAATAAAGTACGGAGGAGGAAATGACTAAGAATCATAAGAATAGAGGCTCATTGATGTAAAAGTAATATTAAGTATATGTATACATGGAAGAAGGGTAAAAGAGGGACATAAAAATGTTTGAAAAAATAATGGATGAATATTCTCTGAATTTAATGAAAAGTATAAAATAACAGTTTAAAAAACAAACACTTTTATCACTAGGATAAGATAAGAACACACTCTTATTTATACATATGTGCATTTATAAGCACCACACTGAGGAACACCATAAACAAAATTCCTGAAAACCAGTGATGAAAAATTTACAAGAGACAAAGGAAAAGAAGATATATCATGTACAGAGTGAAACCAATTTCTATAGTTTTCTTACTGGAAACTATACAATTTAAAAGACAATAAAATAATAATTTAAAGGAAAACCTCTAAAATCTAGAATTATATACCAAGTGGAAATCACTTTCAAAAATGAAGGAGACATTTAAATCTTTTCAGACTAACCAAAGTTGAGAGAATTTGCCAGCAAACTTGTAGTATAGGAATCATCGCTGGTAGAAGGAAGATAACAAGTTGGTGACATAGGTGTAACCAAGCGAAAGAAGAGTTCACGATGAGCAATCATGTAGGTAAATACGAAATTCTTTGCTTTTTCAACTTCAACAGCCTTTAAAAGGTAATTGAATGTTTAGAAATAATTACTTTTTGTGTGATTTATAGCATGTAGAAGTAAAATATATGACAAAATAGATCTATGCTATTTCATGGATCTTATATGTGAAAATAGTATAATTAGAAGATAGACAGCGAATTGTTCGACATACATCTTATAAACCTTAGAGCAATGACTAAAAATTAAACAAGTACAGCTGATTTATTGTTATGTATTAGTTCTAGATATTCCCCCAAAGCCTCAGGTGTTCAGAGGTGGGACTTTTGGAAGATTATTGGATTATGGGGATGCTATAGCTGACTTACTGTTAGGAGGTAGGGCCTGGTAGGAGGTGAGTCATTGGTGGTACTTGGAAGGGTATATATCCCTTCCTGCCTCCTCACTTCTCTCTCTGTTTCCTGGTTCCATAATATAAACAGCTTTACTCTGCCCAGACCCTTCCACCATGACTTCCTGTCTTAGAGCCGGCCAACTCTGGACTGAATCCCTGAAAACCATGAGCCAAAATAAGCCTCAGCTTCTTTAAGTTGTATATCCTGAGTATTGTGTCTGTGCAATGAGAAAAGGACTAATACATTAGCTAAGAACGGAAATTAAACAAAAAAGAGGGATGTACTTACCTAACCCCTAAAAAGGCAGAAAAGGAGGTAAAAAGCAGTAAGAACTCATGGGATAAATAAGATGCTAGATTTATCTCCCACAGTGTCAATGATTATATCGAGCATAAATGGTCCAAATATTCCTACTGAAATACAGAGATTTTCATATTTGAGAACAGGAAAAAAACATAAGACCCCACTAAAAGAGTTTTATAAAAAACTACATTTTAAACATAAATATATGAATATACTAAGGAAGAGATAAAGCCACACAAACTTTCAGAAAACAGTGGAAGGGGGAATACATCTCAATTAATTTTGTTAAGATGGAATCATTCTTATCTGAAATATGTTACAAGAAGAAACTAAATTAATCTTTCTCATGAACATAAAAGTAAAAATCCTTGATTACCATATTGAATCCAGCAATTTACTAAAATTCATTCAACAATTATAAAAGGATTCAGTGCAAACCCAATCATAATCATAACAGGCTATCATTGAGGGAATTGACAAGCTACTTCTAAAATTTTTATGGAAAAAACAGTCAAAAAGATATTGAAGGGCTGGTGAGATAGCTCAGCGGCTTAAGCGCCTGCCTGGCAAGCGTGAGGGCCCGAGTTCGACTCCTGGAACCCACATACGAAAAAAGGGCCGGTGATATCGCTCAGCGGCACGGGCGCCTGCTGGCGCGTGAGGTCCTGAGGTCGACCCCCCGGTACCCACAAAAAAAAAAAAAAAAAAAAAAAAAAAAAGATTTATTGTAACACTGTCGAAACAGTGTGGTATTGGTGTGAATATGAACCTATAAAGAAATGGAACATTTTAAAGATTTCAGAATAGACTTACATGTACATAATCAATTTTAACAAAGATCCAATACAATTTAATGAAAAAGGATAGTCTTTTGTTTTTGTTTAGATGGTCCTGGATAACTGGATATCCATATATGAGAAAATGAACTTCAACCTGTTTATCCTATAAGAAAAAAATAGGAGAAAATTATTATAAGAGATCAGCAAGTTTTCTTCCACAGTCACTTAGAATAATGGCCTCTCTAAAGTTGTTCATATCCTAATCCCTTAAATCTGTGAATATGTGAGGTTTCCTGGCAAAGAGGAATTAAATGAGGAGATGGAATTTAGTTTATTAACAAGGTTAGGTTAATCTAAGAAAGGGAGGTTTTCATGAGTTATTTGAGTGGACCCAATATAATATCAAAGGCCCTGAATAATGGAAGAGGGAAGGAGAAGAGAGAACCAGAGAGTTCGCAGTGTGAGAACACTGCCTGATGTTGCTGACTTTGAATAAAGAATAGGGGGCCCTGAGCCAAGAAATTCTAGGAGGTCTCTAGAAGCTGAAAACAACCAAAAAAAAAAAAAATGCAAGGAAATATATTCTGCTCTAGATCTTCCCAAAGGAAATACACCTTGCTGACATGGTGACCTACATCCAGTTATACCCTTGTAGGATTTCTAGTCTACAGAAGTGTAAGATAATTTGTGATACTCTAAACCACTACATTTTTGGTAATTTGTCACACCAGCAATAGAAAACTAGTATATTACTGCTGAGGGGAAAATATCAGGCAGATTCTTACATAAACATGGCCATGTTCTGCACTTCAGGAGTCCTATTTCCAGTTTAGCCACAGCTAACTGACACATGGAGGACATCTCACGTAAAATAGCCCATGTGTGTATACTTGGCCAGTTGTTGATTAATCCAATATCAGATGTTCATAAATTAGGTCAATCAGATTTTCTTTTTTCCTTGAACCTTCAAGCTTGGAGAGTCAGAGTTCAGTAGAAAGAGAGAAAAAAGTGAAAAGATCCAGAGGTAATCAGTTACAGGGAAAGCAGCTGAGTCATTCTAATGATAGGAGTATCAGGGGCACTAGAATTACCATGAATGGATACCCACTTCTGAGCAATTACTAGACTGTCAGGTCACCAGAATTCTGTAGTATCAGGAAGCTCTGGAGCTCTTCTAGTCTCAGTGACACCTGGAAAAATGGTCAAGATTATAGTTATGTCCAGATGTAGCCTTATTAAATTCCCTCTGTAACTAAAGCTAATCTGAGTGAATATAGCTATTTTTTGCAAGTAGAGGTTAAGTAATGCTGGTGCCTAGAATTTCAAAGGCTTTGAATGGTCAGTGCCTCCTCAAGGGTTGTTTAGAACCCTGCTCCTTTGTTTTTTATTTTCATTGCTTTTATAGGTTCATATATTCCTCATTTAAGAGCCCAAAGTGAGGCGACCAGTCTGTGATGGGTCAGGCAGTTCTATCCTATAAGATCATCTAGTGACCTTATTGCATCACTGTCCCTTGAGGTATTTTCTGTCTCCACACATTCTAATCTGGTTTACCAGCACTACCACAGTGTTCCATCCCAAAGAAAGAGGGAAAGAGACCAGTGGGTTGTAAGCATTTCTCTTTAAGGAAGTTGTACATATCACATTCCATTGGGGACAACTTAGTCAATGGCCATTAGGTAGGCTGGGAAATATTTTCTTTTCTTTGTAGTCCTGTGGCTTTCTAAATATATGAGGGACAGAGTTTTATTCTTAAAAGAAGGGAGAAAGAATATTAAGAAGTGATCATCAGTTTCTTCCATAGTTTCTAATATTCACCTGAAAATATGACTACTATAAGCTAGGTCCCTGCTGTGACAGTAATAAAATTCCTGCCCTCATTTAGCTTATGTTCCACTTGAGAAGACTGACAAATTGTAATTCAGTGTGATTATAGGACATTGTTATAATAAGGAAAGTGCATGGTGCTATGGGAATATACAGAAGATATGGAAGAGGTGTTCCACCCAGACTCATGGCATGGGGGATTTCTTGCTTTAATTCTTCCTGAAGGTTGAGTAGGAAGCTAGGCAGAAGATAATCAAGAAAGATTTTTGAGATAAATAGAAGTGCAAGTCCTGAGATGAGAGAAAAAATATTGCAATAAAGAAACTAAAGAAGGCCAGTGATTCTCTTATATTATCTAGCATATCCTAAGTGAATCATTCATTGTTTTTAGTAAACCTTTTTAATGCCTATTCTGTCTGTACTAGGTTCCACTTGGGCAATGACAAACAGAGTCAGAAGGCCTTGTTTTTAGCCAATAACTGCCATTTTGTAGCTGTGTAAACTTGGGTGAGTTGCTTCACTGGGCTTTTCAGTTATTTAAAAAGACTAGACTACCTCTAATTTTTCTCCAAAGTAAAGTACCCAATAACTAATAATTTTACAGCTATTTAACTCTAATCACGGACTCTCACTGCATACTGAACTGCTAGCAGATTAGATACACAAATGCAAAACCTCACAGTCCACGTAATCATGAATGATTACACTGGTAGATGGTTAGAATATATCAAGTTAAATTATATACAAATATAAGTTTAGCAAATATTGTTAGAAAACAAGGATCTATTCTAAATATTTTGCATATGAATCTATTTATAAGAACCACTTGAGGGCCGGTGAGATGGCTCAGCGGCTTAAGCGCCTGCCCGGCAAGCGTGAGGGCCCGAGTTCGACTCCCGGAACACACATAAGAAAAAGGGGCCGGTGATATCGCTCAGCGGCACGGGCGCCTGCTGGCGCTCGAGGTCCTGAGGTCGACCCCCCAGTACCCACAAAAAAAAAAAAAAAGAACCACATGAATTAGAAACAATTGTCTTTAGATAACAGATTGAACAGACTTTCTCAAGGTAAGAACTGGGCAGGGGCAGGGTAGAATTTGAACCTTGCTAATTTGGCCCGAGAGTCCTTCTCCTAGCTTCTATACAAGACTGTGAGATGTATGGCATAACAATGTACAACACGGTCATTAAGCCTCACAGAAGTGAATTAAGTCCCTCATTCTTTCATCTTAAGTTCTTATAATATTCAGCACCTTGCTGGGTGGTCATGTATCATTGCATGAAGTGAAAGTCTTGTAAGTGAGTGATGGTAATTAGTAAATGGATTAGAATAATGTTTAAAATTCAATTATGGTTTTGGGGTAATGAAATGTTCTAAACTTGTGATGATAGTTGAACAATTCTACAAATATAATAAAATCTTTCCAGTGGATGGGCTATGTGATATATTAATTGTATCTAAATAAAGTTGTTAAAAGACAAAGCATTAAACCATAATTCATGAATACAAAATGTTTTATTGAAAAAATATGTCTTTGAATTTTAGTAACCCAGTCTTTAGGAAATACAATGCAGTAAGTTGGTTATAGTTAGTTCAAGCTGCTATAAAAATTACCATAAGCTGTATATCTCAAATAGCATTTATTTCCCACAGTCCTGGAAATGGGAAACCTAAGATCAACATGCTTAGCAAATCCGGTGTCTAGAGAGAGCCTGGTTTCTGGTGTGCAGATGGCTATCTGTTTGTTGTGTCCTTGTGTGGTGGGAAGAGAGCTAACTATCTCTATGGCTTAAGGGTGTTGCTATAGTTTGAATGATGGTGTTCTTCCAAAATTCATGTTGAAATTTAATCCCCAGTGGACAGTAGTAAAAGATATGGGAGGTGAGGTGGCAATACAAGGTTTGGGAGGTGATTGTCATGAGGGGTCCACCCTCAAGAATGGGATTGTCTCCCTCATAAAAAGTCTTGGGTTTGATGGAAATGTGCCTTTGCCCTTCTGCCTTCTGCCACATGAAGACAAAGCAACAAGACACCATCTTGGAGATAGAGAGCAGCCCTCACCAACACCAGTGCAGTGCTTTAATCTTAGACTGCCCAACCTTCAGAACTGTTAGAAATAAATTTCCATTCTTAATAAACCGTCCAGTCTAAGGTATTACATTATAGCAGCACAAACTGACTAAGATAGATGATAATCCCATTCACGAGGGCTTCATCCTCAAGATCTAATTACCTCTTTTTGACTTCACATCTAAATATCTTCACATTGGTATTAGTGTTTAAATATATGAGTTTGGAAGAGGGGAACACAAACATTCAGTCCCTTGCATCACTGGTTTGAGCAGATTATTTCCACATCTCCCCTGAACTTTAATTCCTTTTCACCACTGCTAAATCAATCCCTAGTCCATACATGGAAGGTGGAGGGCATGAACACTTTCACTCTCCTTTCCTTGGATGGAGCGCTTTTCACAGACTTTTCTTAGTCTCTCAAATCTTTAAGTCTTCAAGTGAAACATCAGTCTCCTCCCTTACCTTTCTCATCTAGTTCTAATGATGGATGCCTGGGGAGAGGAAAGGGGGTAGAGATGAGAAATTGAATTCAGTTCTGGATGGCACACTGGAAGAAGACAGAATTGCTCTTGATCGTTATTGGAGGAGAGAGAAGTTTGGGAGGGGGGTTGACATCTGAATAAACTTGGGATATATAGCCTCCATAAGTCTTGATAACTATTTTCAAATAATTGAAGAACATTATTCTGGAAGAAGAATTAGATTTAAGTAGCTCCAGAGGACAAGTTTACATGCATTAGATTAAAGTTAACACAGTGCACGATTTCTGGAGATTAGCAATATGCCTTGGGATATAAAAACAAATACAAACTGCATGAGAGACAGAATAAAGCAGTGTGAAATGGGGCCCATTTCAGATTGCCACCTTTTTAGACAGAACTAACTTAGAATACTACTTTCAAAAACTCAGCCTTTTCCTTGAAATTTAAACCTTGTTGTAAATTGTATGGGCAAACCAGAGTTGAAGCACACTGACATAAAATGCCCTGGGTATAATTTTATAGAGTGCAAATTTCGGAGCTGTTATGCTTTATATCTAGATATCCCGTCAAAGACTCAGCACTCATAAGTTGGCTTTTGAAAGGTGATTGAATTATGGGGGCGCTATAGTGAAATGTGCTATTAGTAGGTGGGATCTGATGAGAGGCAGGTCACTTGGGGAATGATCTGGAAGGGAGTACCTCCTCCCCTGGCTCCCTCCTTCACTCTCTGCTTGCTGGCTCCCAAGACCTGAACAGGTTTTCTCCACCCAGCCCCTCCCACCATACTGCTAACCATGAGCCGAAATAAACATCTCCTTCTTTAATTTTTTGATATCAGGCATTGAGTCCCAGCAACAAGAAATAGGCTAAGCAGGAATCTTGATTATTTTTGTATGTCTAATCCTGAGAACCTCTACAGTTAATATTCCCTACGTTGGCAGAGTCAGTGGGAAGCTCAGAACCTTGTATACAAGAGCAAACCAGCTCAAGGTAGCTGGTTCTTAGAACTGCTCAAAAATGAAAACAAGATATTGCAGCTTTCTGCTCATCTTGAAACAGAAAGTTGTTCATGACTTCAATATTAGCTACTCACAGAAAAGAAATGCCAATCCTTTTCAATATGGCTGCTTGAGTTGGCTCTCAGTTTTCCTTTTTGGCATAATATTTTCCTAGCAGATGATATTTTTAAAAGAATAAGGTGAGCAGAGCTTTGCAAAAATGAGGAACCATGCAACCTTCAAACGCTATAAATAGAAATACATTTGAACTAGGAATGGTGTCATGGTTTATATCTAGGTGTTCTCCCAAAGTCTCTTGCACTCACAGGTGGGGTCTTAGGAAGGTGATTGGATTATGGGACCTTACAGTGGACTTGCTGTGAGAAGGTGTGATATGGTCAGAAGAGGTGGGTCACTGACGGCACACCCTGCAGCTCTCTCTTCCCTGCTCCTCCCTTGATCTCTCTTTCTCTCTCTATCTCTATCATCTCTACCTCTGTATCTCTATCTTTCTCTGCTTCCCTCTGCCTGCCATGCCATGGACTGTTTCTCCTCTGTGATGCCCTTCTGCCATGTTGCCCTGCATTGGAGCCAGCCAGCTAACTTCTACAAACTGTGAGTTAATTAAACCTTTCCTCCTTTAATTGTGTGTCAGGTATTGTGTCTCAGTGAAAAGAAAGAAACCGAGGCAAAGGGAGTATGTATTTGAGGTTTTATTTTACAGCAAGTTGCAATTAGCATAGTGTGTGCCTTGGGCAACATATATTTCTTATCAATAAAAGTAGAGGCTGTAAATACATCCCTGTTTCTCAAACATGGGTGCCTGGACTAATTAGAATTGCACAGAATGCTTAGAACACTGAAAAATTCAGGGCCCCACACAAGACCTACTGAAGCAGAATTTTTGGAAGTAGAACCCAGAAACCTCCACTTTCAATAAGCAGCCCAGGTGAAGCTTGAGAAGAGGCTTAAGATGACCAGTGGCTGACTTTGGGCTGAGGGGATTCCCAGAATGCAGGACTTCCAGTTTTAAAACCATGACAGTCCCAGTAGACTGTACAAGGACCCAGCTCTAGTGGTTCATTTCTCAAAGACACCGGCAGCTCCTCTGCTCCAGGCACACATTCACAGCTAGGTGAGCATGATCTTCCCCTGACACACTCTGTTCAGCAGAAGATAAAGTGGCTTTTGTGTCCCTGACATTAGCAGAAGCTCAAAAACCACCACTTCCCACTCTGTGGTCCCTTTGAACGCCAGGGTCTTCAGGCTCGGGGGAGTTGACGGGGAGGCTTCATCAGCTGCTCCCAGCCATCTGTGCAGTGAGTGTGTGAGACCAGCACACGTGAGTCAGTGCTGCTGCCTTGGGTGCAAACCGCCCAGGGGGGATTCGACCTCCGCCTATTTTTAGAGAGGCATTTAACGAACACTGACCTTATTCAAGCAAAAATAGGTCTTGATTAGTGTATGACTAACCTGCTTATTTTTGTAATTAAAAGAGCCTTTCTCTCATGCTAAGCAACTAGATTGCAATGCTTGGTAAAGGTAAATTTGTATTTACTATTCTGTTTTTCCTCCTTCCTCTTCCTCTCCTATACCTCCTTAAACTCTTTCTTGAGAAAATTTATGCTTGTGGCCAATAAGCTGCTTGAAAACCTTCATTAGTTCCTCCATTTCCCAGAGCGTTTGTGGTTCAGAACTCTGGTTATTGCCCATGTTGAAGTCACCACCTCTCAGCTCAGATCAGAGCAGCAGGTGCTTCTGCCCCACAGAGCACAGCACAGTCTACAGAGGCCGCACCATAAGCTGCCTCAGTGTCCACCTAGTGCCTGGAACACTTGCTAGCTCATCCATTTCCCTTAGTACCTGCTGAGGAAGTATTACCAGTCCCCCATCAAACATTCATTGCCATGCAAGATGACTTATTTTGAATTGGTTCTGACAAGCAAGAAATTATTTAAAACTTGATTGAGACTATTCACATTTACTATTTACTCTTTAGGAAGACTTCTCTCTATGAAGACTGGCCCCTCAATTTTTCCTATAGGCCTCAGAGTTAGAAAAATGAAAATGAAAAAGGAAAGACAGTTCCCAAGTAAATACAGAATAAGAAAGGTGACCTGCTAGGTCTGGGGCAGAAATACAATAAAATAAAAACTCCTAGACACAGGTACCTCATACCACAAAAGGGACTTCAAGTAGGATTGCTTCACCATTTGTACCTCAGCAGCTACTTTACTTCTCCTGAGACACATTTGAGGTATATTTTACTTTATGCTTAAAATGTACTTATGAAAATTGTTTAGGATTCAATTTATTGTAAACATGACCCTGTTTTTATGTTTTTATTTTTTTAATGTGGCTACCGGGAGCCGACCTCAGGACCTTGTGCTTGCCAGCAAGCACTTGTGCTGCTAAGTGATATCACCGGCCCTTTTTTTCCTTTATGTGGGTTTGGTGAGTCGAACTCAGGACCTCACACTTCCTGGGCAGGCGCTTATGCCACTGAGCTATCTCGTCGGCCCATGATCCTGTTTTTAAACACAGCAAGGGAACACTAATGTGCTTTAATGAAGAAACAAATACCTTAATGATATAAATCAAGTTTCCATAATTTATCTTGACCACTGGTTACTATTATTCCACAGGGTCTTATTAGAAAATGAGGCTCTGGTCTGATTTCTTTAGGTCCTGAGTTCACTCTATGAGAAATATCCTGAAGAAGCTGAATATGTGAGTGACAGAACTGTATAGGCCATTAAAGTACATGTGAAAGTTGCTCTAGAGAGGGTCCACTGGGTCTCAGAGCCCTGGAGAGTGGGCAGGGAAGACCAGGAGGCTTGCATGTTTAGCAGCGTCACTGGTTCTGCTCAAGTCCCCTTGCTTTCTCCTGGTGGCTATGGGCACTTGGACTTGTGCTTGCTCAAATAACTAGTGAGGACCTCTGTGGATGGTTGTGAAGTGGCCTACCAAGATATTCATCCTAATCCCCAGAATCTATAATGTCACTTTCCATGGCAAAAGAGACTGCAAGTGAAGTTGAGGATTTGGAAGTGGAGAGATTATCCTGGATGATCAGAGTGGACTGCCGGTGTAATCACAACATTCCACATATGAGGGAGGAAGGAGGAGCCAGATGAGCAGGAAATATGATGCTGGAATGGGAGGCTGGAGTGATGTACTTTGAAGATAGAGGAAGTGACGAGAAGTCAGGGAATACAATGAAGGTGAAAAAGCTAAGAAACAAATCCTCTGTCAGACTCCAGAACTACAGACTGCTAACACATTGAGTTTAGCTCAGGGAAGCTGAATTTGGACTTCTAACCTCCAGAACTCTAAGAGAATACGTTTGTGTTCTTTTATGCCACTGGATTGTGTGATTTATCACAGGAGCAGTAGGAAACAAACACAGTATCTCAACTAACTGGCTTGTTGGAAACCAGAGATTCACGTCCGTGTAACACACCAAGCAATCCCCAAATCCTAAATGCCTTCTCAATTCTGTCTACTTCTTTCCATCCTATTGTCACTGTCCTAATCCTGGCCACCTCTTACCTGCTCTCTAGGTTGCTCCCTCTTTGAATTCCTTTCTCTTCTTTCAGTCAGAATGTTTTTTTTTTTTTTTTTTTTCTAATAAGACTGTATCATTCCTCTGCATCAGATTACCCGTGGATGCTCATTGCCCTGCTCATTGCAGGATAAAGCCTGGGGATAAACAGAGCAGCTTGCTCTCCTGGGAGCGCTTGTTGGGTTCTGCAGCGCTGAGCTCAGAGGTTGACTTGGCTGAGGAGGAGTGGGGCTGAGGGTGATAAATGGGCCCTGTGTTCCAGCCTGATACTGTAGCTCCGCACAAGCTGGGTCACTGCAGTGGCCTGGTATAACTTCAGGACTGATCAGGTGCACCAACTGTGATGTTTGTTGGCACTTCTCCAGGTTAACCTACACCAAGAACTACCTTGGTGCGTGTTCATTAGCTGAACCTGGAGGAGACAGGTCTCCAGAGGATCACTGCTATTATCATAGCTAGCTGTGTATCTTCTCATGCAGGATTTAGTGGCCAGAAGCTCACTGGTATCTGTGTCTTAGAGAAGTGTCATTTTCCTGACTATCCTTTAAGTAAACCTGACTTGATTTATCCATACCTGCACCCAGTCCTCTTAGTCTTAGTCATGTGACACCTGAGTGATGGTAAAGGCTAAACTCTGAACAGGATTTATAAGCCTTCCCTGAACTCTCCAGTCTTAACCCTTAAAAGCTCTGTTCTTGAACCAGAGCAAGCTACTTCCTCCTGCAGTTCTTGATTCCCTCTTCCCCATCCTTATTGCCAGCTAACTCCTGTCATTCTTTAGGCCTTGTCTCAAATACTTATCGCACCAGGAAGCCATTTCTTTTCTTTTCTTTTCTTTTCTTTTTTAATGTGGGTACCTGGAGTCAACCTCAGGACCTCACACTTGCCAGCAAGTGCTTGTGCCGCTGAACGATATCACGGGCCCTTTTTTTCCTTTATGTGGGTTCCGGGAGTTGAACTCAGGACTTTGCACTTGCCAGGCAGGTGCTTATGCTGCTGAGCTATCTCACTGGCCCAGGAAGCCATTTCTGACACCCCAAGGCACTCTTAGGGGCTTCCATCATACCCTGAAAGTTCCCCACCCTAATAAGGATTGTACTACGGTGTGGTGTTTTGTTTTCTTATCTGTAGCTCCTCTTAGGCTGTGGGCAAGGAGCGGATACTACTCATCTGGCTGGTTCATTTTGAAACTGTTGTGCTTGGCACCATAGTAAGTAGTGAATAGATGCGATTTAATGGATGAGTAGATAGATGCACAATCAGAAGTCATGTTTCACTGAATGCCTCCTATGTGATTGGCACCATGCTAGATGCTGTGTTGTGTGTGTGTGTGTTCTCTAATCCTAAATACAACTATGAAGGACTAATTTTTTATCCTAATATACAGTTGAGAAAATCATGAATTGGAGGGTAATAACGTGTCTGGCATCACTATGAAAAGCGTAGCTGGAATTTGTACTCAGGTCTACCTATGGTAATGCAGTGTGTCAGTATATTTACTAGCTGCGTTCATGAGGTGCCCTTTCTCCTCCTTGTCCCTCTCCTAGTCATTCACAGTATGATCTCATCCATATCAAGACATCTATCTGATCTGGGGACGGAGGAAGTGGTGTTTCCAAAACCCCAAGAAATTAATCTGGATTCTCTCTTCTGTTTTCAGGCCTGAATAGTTGGATCTGACTGCCACAGCTCTTCCTTTGATGCAAGTTAGCTCTGCTTTATGCCTGGTGTTTTCCTAATATCTCCTGGAAATATTGCAGGGGCTACAGCCTCTGGGATGGAGTTGGGCTGAGATTTTTGTTTCGAAGGCCCATAGCTTCCATGACATTCCCAAAGACGTCTCTGGACGTGTTGGTAGAAGGTCCTCCTTGGGCGTTTCATGGTCTTGTTCTCTTCTTTGGATAGTTGTGTTGGGTTTGCTGCAGCCATCTCAAGAGGAAACCTTCTTGACCTCTGGAAAACTTATTTGGGAGTTTTCTAATCTCAAAACCCTCACATATGCAATGGACTGGGAGAGTTGATACCTAAGTTCCTTTCTGATTGAACATTCTGCTTCCTATGTGTTACAGTATTATTTAAATCTGCAAATGAAAGCTACGGTTATTGTTATTTCCTTGTGCATAAATGGTTCTGCATATAGAAACAGGGGACAGAGGTATGGAAGTCTTCTTCCCAGAAGGACTCACAGTGGTTGGCTTCAGACTCACATCGTTTTATCTCGTGGCATCTGAACAGTCCCTGGCAATCTCCTGTAAAGGTTCCACAATTCATTTATGTCCAGAGCTGATGCCTTATAATCATTCTTATTGATCCCCTGGGGATGGTCTATATAAAGGATTTTTTCCTTTGGTTAATGGGGGAAAATCAGGCCATGACCCTGAATTTATTGTTTGTTTACATGTACTATGAACTCGTTAGTTGTTCGATATTTAAAATTGGCTTGAACATTACTGTTTATATGCTTATAGTATTTTTAATGTTACCATTAACATTATTGCTACTTTTTACAGTTACTACTTCCCACTAATGTTTCTCCCATTTTGTTATTACATGAATATGGAAATTAGAAGTAAAGAATAAGCAAATTAGGGCTTGTTTCTGAGATAAGAGTGGAGACATTATTTTAAAATAGTTACATAATTATGATTTGCTTACCTATTAAAACTATTTTAGGGGCTGGTGAGATGGCTCAGCGGCTTAAGCGCCTGCCTGGCAAGCGCGAGGGCCTGAGTTCGACTCCCGGATCCCACATACAAAAAAGGGGCCAGTGATATCGCTCAGCGGCACGGGCGCCTGCTGGCGCATGAGGTCCTGAGGTCAACCCCCTGGTACCCACAAAAAAAAAAAAAAACAAAAACAAAAACAAAAAAAAACTATTTTATTCCCCTTTCTTAGAAACCTTTTGGAAGATCGAATTTGTCCTCTGTGTTTCATTAACAGAAGAACACCCATTCAGAACCCTCTTCGGGCTAGAAGGTGGCCCTGAAAGGTTCAGTTTCTCAAGTCGGGTAGACTTGGGGAAAGCACTTTTGTGTGATGATGACAATGGTGATACCTTCCATTTGTTAAATACCTATTATGAGACAGGTACTGGCTGTTCTGTTCATATGCAATCACTTCTTCATTCTCCTTAACAACCCCTTGAAGAGGTTACTATCATTGTTCCCATTTGACACATGCAGAAAGTGAGTCGAGTGGCTTGTTCAAGGGCACACAGTAAATGAATGGCGGTGTAGTGCACTAAAGCACCTACACTCACAACCTGTACTATTCTTTTTCTTGCCTTTGTTGCTTCTTATGTTTAAGGTATTCTAGCGCCATGGGCATCTGTGACTGGTCCCAATATTTTGTTCTTGAATATTTAAGAAACTGAAATGTTGATCCTCAGTTTGGAAAATTTCCCAGATTATTAGTAAAAGAACTTCATATACAAATAAAGACAAGTTTGTAATATTCCAGAGGCAAAATATAAGGTTTAAGTATATATTGTGTAAAGGTAACCAATAGATAATCAGATTATAATACAGAATATTCAGGGAAATTCAGGATACTATCTTATTTTTCTTTATATGTATTTCCTAGTTTCATTAGCCTGTAAAAGGATATGAACATGAATTTTAGATTAGAAGGAAGCCAGAAGAAAGAAGTACTCAATCCACATAAATTCCTTATAATCCCACTTTTGCCCAAGAAGCCAATGAATCGTCCCAGAAAACTATGAAGTTCTAGGTTACCAGATTCTAACTCCAATGGTGATGGGAGCCATGGGAAAGAAATTATGAATAGAATATAACACAAAATCTAAATGTTGGACAGGAGAAGATTTCCAATCCAGCCTGCAAGGACCTAGATCTCCCTGATAGATGGCCACATACCACATTTTTTAATGCTTTTTACCATAAAAAATTACCTAATAAAATCCTCTATCTTAGGACTTAAGATATTTTTGATCAAACTACGGAAACTTACCCTGCAATGATGGTTTCTAGCTCACTGAAAAAAAGAATTATTAAGATATAAATAGTAAACCTAACAGGCTTAGAAGACATTTCTTCATGGAAATGAAGATATTCCCTTATGGAAGACATTTCCTCATGGAGAATGAAACAGTTATTTTTCAGAATGGAGAATAAAATGGGCCACAAGACCCAGGGCTTTCTTCTTTCCCTTCATTCAGGAAGATATTGAAGTGAAATGAGGAGTGATATGGGCCAAAGGCAAGAATGGACAGTATCTCCTCAGAGTCCTGGGGGTCAGCTCCTTCCTGAACTTGGCAGCTAAGCTGGTGTCCTGTAATCCTCCCTGACTGGTTATAGTTTTTTAAAAATTATTATTATTATTTTAGTTATGAAGTCCTGTGGTTACATGAGAATATTCTCTCTCTACTTGGTCAAATTGCTCACTTAGAGAGAATAATGTCTTGATCAGAAAATCTATTTAACTTTTTCAGGGAACCCGTTTATATTTCTTTTTTTCAGACAGGATTTCACTATATAGTTGAGGCTAGCCTTGAACTTGTAATCTTCCTGCTTCAGCCTTTCACGCGCTGTGATTATAGATGTATACCGCTGCACCTGGTTTCCTTCTTTCTTTCTTCCTTCCTTCCAAGACAAAGGGCATTTCTAACAAAAAGGACATCTTTCAAGACCAGGATGTCCTTGGAACTTAGAGAACATCAGAATTTCCATAAACAACCAGGCTGAGCGAACCTCAACTAACTACAACTGCAGTGCCTGCTGCTCCACTTACCTGGAGTTGCTGGCTGGGCTTTGTTCCCAAGAGATCCATTTTTTGGTAGAATTGAGGACACAAATCAAGTGAGGGGAATTGGGCCAATTAATTCTTTACAACAAGGTTTTATTTATTCTTTTCTTTGACCCCCCCCAAAAAAACATTAAAGTTGTTCATCTTTCTTTTATTGTAATGGTTTTCCTTTTGGATCCAAACGAGCATTTTTATTACAGGATATCCACCTGATCGACGTGCAGTGCTGAACTCCGGCTTAGGAGTGATGCACCGATACTTGGGCGGGCAGCACTGGCTGCCATCCAACATCAGTACTGCAGGAGTCTCAGGCTGGCACACCAGCGCATCAACCCGTAAGGATGTGCCTCCTAGGGTTAGACTCTCACATGTCTTAGAATGCAGGTGGCAGCATTGGTATAGCCTGAGGCAGAGCACCCAATTTCCCTCTTGATCTCATCTTAAATGCTAATCCTCTAAGAGCAAATCAAGGAGGGAATGACCTGGCCTGGGGTCCCACAGGACAGAGGTTATGAACTGGACACCGTCATCTACCTCCTTCCAGTGTTATCCCTCGAGATTAGTACTGGTGTACCGTGCAGTTTCAAGTGTATTCCTGATAAAATCATCCCCTGTCCCATTCACCTGCTCTTCTCCTTCTCATGATGCTTATACCACTCAGAGGGCAAATGCAATCTCTCCATTATCAACTCTACTATACTGAAGAGTCATGGAAATCATGGATCGCCTTTGAGCTGATTTAAAGCAAGAACCTCCTTTCTCTCTATCTCCATATCTGTGGAAAAGATTTTCAGGAATCCACTATTCTTCTGAAGACTCAAGTCCACTACCCAAGGTGAGTGTAATGGAAAGAACCTCTCTGAATTCACGCTAGAGAGTTTACCCACGATTTAAGTAAAGGGGAAGTCTGAGGTTAAATATCTCTAAGCCTGTCCTCTTCTGCGACTTGATAGTTACTTCCACCTCAATCTCGTCCTCATTCTAGTTTCTCTTCCTACCCTGCCCAGTTGTCTTAGCTATAAAATACCAAATATACTTGGTACATTAAATGCCTCTCCATTTGTTTTTCTGGGTGAGTTCCAAATCCTGGACTCAATTTGAGTGGACTTGGACTGCCCTAATATCACCAAGATGGAAGTTTCTCTGCAATTACAGCACTTAGGGTGGCTTTTGTATAAATCTTGGCTTATTCACAAAACCCTAGGATACAAAAACACTGACTAAAGCTCAGCCCGCAAGCTAAGTATATATTCCCATTGGAAGCCATTAAAATTCAATACCTACATTTTTACTAAATCCACTGGGATCTGCCTAATGTTAAACAACTCCATATCAAATGTAACTAAGACCAGAACTACTGTATGATTGTTGGCAGTTAGATTACATTGTTTAGCCTTCATTTCATATTACCTTCACTTTAGAAAGTTGATTAATGGCACTTAAAAATTTTGGACTGTGTTTTTCCTGCTCATCCCTTATACATATTTTACTATACTTGCTTTAAGTGGTGATTCTTGTGCGGTATAGGTCATTGTCATAAGAAATCAGAATGCTGGAAAGAACCCAATCAAGTCGTCAAAGAAGCTCAAATTCAGACATGGAAGATATGACTGATTTAGTATTCTTTTCAGTTTTGGGGCCATATTCTGGTGATCTGAAGAGGAAGGGTACAGTGACTGGTACAAGTTCAAGTACATGCTTCCAGAACATAGAGAACAATCCATTCTTATCTCTAATAAATTTTCAGAACAAAAAAAGGAAGGAAAGGTACACTCAGGTTTTCAGTGCTAGGTTGGAGAAGATTCCTGGTTGAGGATTTATGGTGTTTGTGGTTATTTAGCCCATGGCTGAGTTAAGCGTCCACAAAGAGAAGACGATACTGGGACGCTTGTAGTATGAAAACTCATTTTCTTTCCTGGATTAAAGAAAAAAGTCTGAGCTGTTTTTAAATTAGACAGCTAACAAGAAAAGAAGGGCAAATGGGAAGAATAGAATGTGAAATTAAAGGAAATTTTAGATTCAGGTTCCACTAAATATGAAGTTACTTCAGAAAAATTAAATTCTTATAGCAATGCCAGGAATTTTACAGATCCTTTGTGGTATATAACAAGGTTCTTCTAGATTGATTTCTGGAGATTAAGTGCTTTAATTTATGCATTACCAACTTACAGACACTTAACATACCCACAAACTAGCCCAAGTATTAGTATTTCAGTTTTCCTAACAAGGGAAAGAAAAATAGATGTAATACCTTTGCTGAAGGCACAAATTAGTACAAAAGGCTGGAATATAATTTATTATTTTTGACTTTCTATAATTTTCATTTATCAAATTACTACACTGTTTAAAAAATTACCTTATTATTGAGATACAAATTTTTTGTTTGTTGGTTAAAGATGTCCTGAAAAAATTCTATTCTATTTTTTCCTTGGCTTTCACTGATGTTTTGGGGCAGTTTTCTTTTATTATTAATCTAAGTTATATTTTAAGTCTCTAAGAAGAGAAGAGACAGAGCCATGCACAGGGACAGAGTCAGAGGACTACTTAGGGAGACAGAAAAGGAGAAGGAGACCAGAGGAAAAGACAGAGTTGGTACTGTAACCTCAGAGTTCTGACTCAACTGTGATAACATTAAATTACCAGAAAGTAATCCCTAAAAAAAAGCACGTTTCGAACACTGCAGAGCACAAATTTGTCCTTCTTTGCTGTCCTAGAGCAAGTCTGTTACAAAAAACTCAGGCAACCAAAAGAACAAAAATCCCCAAGTAACAACAAACATAAATTCCTGCACTTCTTTCTACCTGATCTACTCAACTCTCATATCTCAAGAAAGAATTCAAACCTCAAGAATATATTCACATAGTATCATGGCTTATTATAAAGTCTCTTTTTGCATTCAGAAAGTCAAGATATGAATGCTCCTACTTATAGAATGGCAGGATATGGGTGGAAGAAAGGAAAACTATAAAAATAGGGCAGTTGAGACCCCAGGCTCACTAACCATTCCTCTAGACGTTTTTGTGAGCCTCATTCATACTTGAATTGGCTTGGATCATATTCAGAGGATGCTTTCTGAGCCCTCCAGGACATGTTGGGACAATTTGTGAATCTAGTCTTTTTGACTTGGTGTGAGCCAAGTCAATGGCACGTATAAGCCTCCAGAAGCTCAAAGCCAAAAAAAAAAAAAAAGAAAAAAAGAGTCAAGGAAAGGAAAAAAATTGCCTAGAAACCAAAGGTAGTTCTTTCTTTTTGTAGATCTTCGTTCTGTTACATAGTACATCTCTGTACTCTGGGTGAGTTGCAGCACATGGCAGCTGACAAAACACCCAAGTGGTCTGTGTCCAGGAATTAGTCTTCTCTTTGTGGCCCCAAAGTCAAGAGAGGGCAAGAGTCTTTGACTGCTCCTCTGTTTGGGTTACAACTGGCTATGATGTACTGGGTGGTTCAGAGAGGAAAAAACAGAAAAAGCTGCACGGAAAAGTTAGGTTTTAACCCCTGAGTTAAGATAAGCAACTCGGTGTGGAGTTATTTAAAGATAAATTGTCCAAACTTGGCCCTGACTCCTTAAGGCTTCTTGTTTGGATTTAATCCATCATGTTCTGATTGGCCATGTCCAAGGTACCCACTTGGCCAACTTCTTCCTTCTTTCCTGTATCATAAAGTCCTCTCCTGCTTTTCCTGGACAGTAACCAATGAATGCTCTGGAACCTCGGAAGGAAGGATGGACAGGCTGCATGAGACAGCTGGTGGGGAAGAGTCCCCCAAGGACTCTTTTCACAAAAGTAGCAGCAAAATTTCCTTCACCTTCCATTTTCACAGAATTTCTGCAAGGTAGGAGACTATCTGCTTCTCTTCTGCTGTATGCTCACTTTCTTTCCATACAATCTGTGATAACCAGGCTAAGAAATGAGTCTCTCAGCTTGTCCCTAGTTCCACCCACTGAAGAATACTGTGTACAAAAATGAAATGGATGTAATGAAAAAGATAGAATCCTCTTTTAAAATATCAAAATTATTTTAAAATTTTGTCCCCTATGCCAGGTGAGACCCAATTTCTCTGTAAGGAGTTTTTATAGAAAATGTGGACAGTTCATGCACACCTTAGAACTTATTTCAGATCATCTTGTGAAGATCATCTGGTGAGTTCCAGGCCATATTTCATTAGAATGCAGCACTTACTAATAGCAGAGAAGATGGGAAAAGTAGTCAGGCCAGCAAATAAGCTTGGACTGGGTGGATTTACCCATCTGGGGAGTTGGGTCTGTGCTACATGCAGCAAAACAAAGGCTGGGATAGGAGATGCGAGGACACTCCAGCTTATCTCATAGGCTGTAAGGGAGAGGTGAGGGTGGATGTGTGCAGCGAAGGGAGACACTGGCTAAGTGGTGGAATACGAGGTCTTCCCGTTGTGGCCTCAGAGGCAAGGGAGGAATCTGGAATCAGCTTCCAGCCAATGTTTTGGTGCTTTCCATACTGTATGGGATGGTGAATGGTATGAAGCCTGGAATAGAAATAGATTCCTTAGTTAGAAGAAAGTCATAGCCTCCTATTACACAAGTGTCTTCACGGCTCATGTGGAGCCCATGGGATGCCAGAGGCTCCACTGACCCTGGATCCCAGGGTACCTTGGTTAGACTCCTCCTCCCAAGTGTGCTGGCACGCTCTTCCTGCACTCCCCCGCCACCCACAGTCTGTCTAGAGTCTTGGATGAAGAGGGGGATATCTGAACACAAACTAGCCATGACATCTCCCTGTCTTGGCATCTCTATCTCCAGTGTCTTTTCTTCCTTCCCTCTTTTACTTTCCTCTCTCTTTCACTCTCCCTTGTTTTGAGGAGATAAACACTAATGTTGGCAAGAGAGGCTGGAAATCCGACTGAAGAATCTTCTAGGGGACCTGTAGTGCTCAAGTTTATCATGCATATGTCACAAGATGCAGCTGTAATTCTTAATGCAAAGAGAAAAACGAATTTTGGTATCTAAAGAAGGGCCTCTTTTCAAGGGAAAGAGAAGAGGCATAACCTAATAGCTATGAAGGGAAGTCCTGGTTGACTTTAAAGGGGAAAGTTGGTGTTCATATTTATTCCAAGACAGTAGGAAACCAAAGATGATTAGGATAAGTTTGTGACTTAACAGAAAATTCTTTTATTTTCTTAATAGAAAGGTAAGTGCAAGCTAAGAGAAAAGAAACCCAATTTCTTAATCAAGGGAAGTTGAATAGAAATAGGTTCATAATTTCATTAACACTAGAAAAACCAGGTGGTTGGGCAGGTGGTCACATGTTGCTGCATGTTACAATGCTTTATTCAAGACTCAAGTGTTTGTGTGTTCAAAGAGTTCCGATGTGCAAGGAGGTTTCCTGGCACAGTAAATTTGGTATTTAGACTATTGGTTGTAGGCAAATTCCATTTTTGGTAATGGTTCTGCCAGCCCACATTTCTCTTAATGTTGAAAGGGCATGAAATAGCACTGCAATTCACTTTCTCCAAATACCATCCAACAGCCTCACTACTGTCACCGCGTTGTGGGCCTTTCCCTAAGGAAAGCTCTGTGTCCCCAGTGGAGGAAAGCAATTCTGTGCACACAAAGCAGGCCATAGCAGCACTTTGGCATGAAATCAGACTGAGCAGAGAAAACCTTTAAAACAATACCAGGCCCAGCATCGGAGTCTTATGTAATGATCATGCCTGTGAGGATCATTCCTAGCTGACCTCAAGCACACATGTGCTATGTGGGAGAGGAAAATGAAGATGGAAGAGGGTCTGAGAGAAGGAGACCTGCGTCTGCCACTTTGGCCTCCTGTCCTGGGATTACTTTGGTTTAGGGGCTGACCATGGGTCATGAAATTCCATCAACATCTAGAAGAGAAAGCAGGCCATGACAAATGGTTCTCCAGCCACATGGCTGAATTAGGCTTTTCAGAGCTGAAGTGGCTATGCCATATTTCTACTTCAATAGGGGGTTGGGGGGGGATGACAAAAAAAGAAAACCAACTTCATAAGAAAAGAGAAGTTCCTTCTAAGAAAAAGGACTGCTCCTACCCAAGAGTTCCAGAGGACTCTGAGCTGGAGGAGGATAAAAAGAGCATCTGTCTGCTGAGCTCTCAGTGCAGGGTCATCCCCTGCCAAGGTCTTGTTTGGCAGGCTGGGAAAGGAGGGCCCTGCCTGACACCCCTCTCCAGGGCATCCATTCATGTACTGTGATGGTACTAGGGAGAGGCTGAGGGCCATCTGCATTGCCACCAGACACAGATGGTGACGTGTCCCACAGACTGGAACCATCTACTGTATAGTGAAGCAGCACTGACTGGCCAACAAAGGGCTCTCTGTTTCTTAGTGCTGCTCTGCTTGGGGACTTAAGAATGACATAGTGGCCTGAGGCTGTCTTCTGCCCAGGTTTTACTCTGGGAAGGGGTGAAGCCCAGTCCTGCTGCAGGGAATGTTTGGGACACGTGAGCCCCATCAGAACCTGCTTTGTTAGACGGAGCAGCCTAGGTTGAGGTTGAGATATGTTTACTAATCATCTTAAAGCATCCTGATCAACTCATCCTCAACCCCAAAGCAGCTGCAGACACTGCAGAACCAAGGGTCCTCCATCATGGGAGGTCCTCAGTCAACTCAGACTCACCCTCACTGAAATGTCTCTTTATCAGCCTTTTCCATCTTTATAGAAGTTTGGCCGTTGAGGGTGGCCCCCTAAAATGCATGTGCTCTGTGCTCTCAGGGGAGTGGCAGAAAAGGCTGAGCCTCTGGCACGTGGCCTCACTGAGCAGAGCTCAGCACTAGCTTGGCTGCTGCATGGGGGAGGGGGGCCCTCTACCTCCAGCCCAGGGTGTGGCTGACCTTCAGCCAGAATGCACTGCTATCAACACAGCACTGTTACCAATACTGAGTTACTTCTATGCTGGGTGGAAAGTGGATTCTATCTTGAGTTCCTTAGATTACCCCTACTCTCAGGGTTCCCCCATGACCAGCATCTAAAGGGCCAATGCTGGGAACAGCATAGGCTTCCTACACTGTGACTGAACTCTGTGTGGGTTGGTGCCCTGGTCAGAGGTGTTGGTTGATCTTACCTGAGCCACAGGCACCTCTGTGGGTCCTGGGGACTGCCTTTACCCATTCTAACTACTGTAGTACCTACTATGAAGGTGCAAGATCTGGGACTGTACCCACCAGCACCTCCTGTTCTGTTTCTTTGGCCCTCACCTCCATGGTACGGCTGCTGGGCTATGGCTTTTCTCACTCAGACCAGCCCTCGCTGCTGTGGCCACTGCACCCTGACTCCTTGCACTTTAGTCCTTTCCTCCTTCCCTGCCTCCCAACCTTGGTGCCCAACACTCCTGACTTAGCTTGTGCTTCTTTGGGGGCAGTAAGCCACAGGATAACACATGAGATGCTACTGCATTTGCCCTGGTGGCAGTGGTGCTGGCTGATCTTGGGAGACAGCAGGTGGGGAGGAGATTGCTCTCCAACAGTCAGTCTCCACTGTTCCCAGGTAAAAGCCAGAATGTCTTCCAGGCTGCTCAAGGCAATGAGTACAGACACAGGCCAGCCAGATCCCTCCACAGATTATAGAAAAGTGGCAAGGGGCAAGGGAAGGCAAGCCACCCTCGTGTCCCTTCTCCCATGGGAATCACCCTCCAGATTCCTGTGTTTTCTTTCCCCAGCAAAGAGGCAGAACTATGGCAGTGCCTGTCTTGCAAAGGGAAATAAAGCAATTTGGTGGGTTTGACTGGTTTTCCATTTGTCCTTGGCTTCCTCTTCTCTGATAATGCATGGAGTCCTTCCATCCTCCTCCTCCTTCTTCCTCCCCCCCGGGCCGCACTGGCTTCCCAATTCGGTCTTGGTTTTCTCCCTGTGAGAGAAGAGCATGCATCGGAGGGGGGAGCAGCCTCTAGCACTTGTCGTCTTCTTCTGTGTCACTCAGAAGGTCGCTGACAGCTCCACACATCATGCCGGGCCCAGGCCCCCCACGCCTCCGTCGCCGATAGTGCCCATTGGGCATCTGCCAGCTGTGCCGCAGGGGTGGCGCTGAGCCGATGGTGTTGGACCGGCCCAGGCTTGTAGCCACGGCCGCTTCAAAGGTGAGCGTCTCCTCCTCACCACAGTCCGAGGCGTGGGAATCTTCATGCAGGGCTAGGTAGGGCTCAGAGATGTAGCGCTGTGGGGAAGAGTGCTGGCCCTGCTGGGGGTGAGGGGAGTTGGAAGACTCGGTCAGGCAAGCATTGTTGCTTTCCAGTGCTTGGGAGGTCAGAGGGGATCCACCCTCGCTTCCATCAGCTGGTGGAGAGATGCTGCCAGCGTGTCGCATCAGGGAACTGTAGGAAAGGAGAGGCCGAGGCTTTGGTGGGACAGGTGGGAGCTGCCGACGACTTCTTCTCGGGGTGCTGGTGTCAGAAACGGAGGGGATGGAGCTTTCACTGAGGGAACCTGTTCCCTGCACAGCAGGAGAAACATGGAGTGTGAGACTGTTCTTGCATGAGCCCTACTTGGGGCTTGTTAAGATACCTGACCCCTTCTACAGAGGGCCCTTGGAGTCCTGGAGAGGAAGTCTGAGAGGGAGCCCCACATACTAGTCACATCCCTCTGGGAGACAGGGGTCAAAGGAGACTGAGGAGTCACACCATCCAGAGTAGGGCGCCTCAACTTTCCACATGCTGACGCATCTCTGCGGCAAGCAAGCACTGAGGTCCCACATCGCTCATGAGATACTAGCTGTCGCTTTGGCTCCTTGGGGCAAACAGTTTTGAAGCTCTCTGTCCATAACAAGTGGGACACAGAAATAAAGACCTTAAACTTTTGCGAAAGACACCCCTACGAAAGGTGGAGCATCATTAATGCTCCGGAGTGCTCTTTCTGGGAAACTGGTGGACTGGAATAGACTGACCTCAGGATTCTAGCATCTTTCTTTGGGAAAATCTGGGTTTCTGCGAATTCACATCACTTCTGAATTTGTACACATAGAGCAGCTAATCTCTATGCCCACTGAGTGTATGTTCTTGTGAAATATGGATCTTTGTGGGTGTTGAAATAAGGCTGCAGGATGCCCATGTTCTGCTGCCAATGTCCCAGTCCTCTCTTCCCTGTCCTGTAGGAGGCTCAACTTCCTCTCCATGCTCACCTGTCTGTTGGGCGTCTGTGATCTGCCTTCACTGGGTGACCTGGACTGATGGCGCTCTGGAGACTCCCAGTCGGCCTGAGTCCCTCGCTCCTCGGAATTGCAACGGGAGACATCAGGAGAGAGAAGATGCTTTCGCTCTTTGGATCGTCCTCGCTCCCTGCCCCCTGAGCGATGGGTGTCAGACTTGTGGCCTGGGAGAGATGATAAAAACAATTGTTTATAATTCAGTTACCTCTGGCTGCTGAAGGTAAACTCACCAGGTATGGCATCCCAACCTGGGATTAGGCCCTCTTATGAACTGCATGTGCGTGTTCTGCAAAATTCAGTGTGGATTCCTAATTCCCACTCAAATGGTGTTAGGAGATGAGGCCTCTGGGATGTATTAGGTTGTGAGGGTGGAGCCCTTATGATGAGATGAGTGCCCAGAGCTGGCTTCATCTCTGCTCTCCATCATGAGAAAATACTCTGAGAAGATGGTTATCTGCAAACAAGGAAGAGGGACCTCACCAGACACCAAGTCTGTTGTTACCGTCAACTTCAATTTCCCAGCTCCCAGAACTGTGACAAATAAATGTTTGTTATTTAAGCCACCTAGTCTATGGTAATCTTTTATAGCAGCCTGAACTAAGACAGGTCCCTAAAGAATCTTGACTTCTCCAGGAATCTTGTCAATGGGTGATCTGGAAGGAAAGTGGGAGAGAAAAGCTAGAAAATTACCATTTTAGGAGCAGGTAGAAAGATAGGTATGTCAAAGAATGTGATTTGTTCTCTTCCATTTATGTTAGACACAATAAAGTTAGACTCCTTGCCAAGAATATGGCTCAGAATTCTCTGTCCTATGCATGGGTGTGTAGGTTTGGGGAGGGAAGATGACACCAAGCAGAAAGGAATTAAGGAAGTTTTATATAAAATACTGGCACACATAATGTAACGCCATAATGAGAACTCCAGGACTGCAGTTAAAGGGTCTCATTCTAGTCCCAACTCTGTCATTTACTAGCCTCATGATATGGGGCAAGACACTGATTTTTAACTTTGATTCCTTAATCTAGGGAAATAGGTTGAAACAGACTAAAGGTTTTCTGACTTTTCTAAAAATTTATATCACTATAACCCTTTTTTCTTAAAAAAAAAAAAAGCTTAAATGAAACCCAAATATATAACGCAATTCAAGGAAAAATACTATTTGGGTTGAAGTGTAGTTGATGGCAGAAGCTCAGTACCCCCTCCCCAAGGGACCTCTAAAACATTCCTAAGAAATCTCAATGGTTTTGTAGAAGGCTACTTGAAAACCTCAATTCTATTGATTGTATCAGTTCTATACTCTAGAAGGAAGGAATTATGTCAGCATTTGCGATGAATACAGGTTCTTGACCTTTTTTAAGATATTAGTCAAATATGGGAAACTCTTACAGTAAAAAGCATTCTTTGCTCACTTTCTTTCTTTCTTTTTTTTTTTTTTTGTGGGTACCGGGGGTCAAACCCAGGACCTCGCATGGCAGCAGGCACCCATGCCGCTGAGCGATATCACCAGCCCTTTTTTTCATATGTGGGTACTGGGAGTCGAACTCAGGACCTTGCGCTTGCTAGGCAGGCGCTTATGCCGCTGAGCCATTTCACCGGCCCCCTGCTCACTTCCTTAAACTCTTGTCTTTATCTAGTTTCTGTTCCAGTCATCTTCAGTCTTTGCCAGAATAAGTCCACTGGGGTAGGAGTCCACTGCCCAGCCAGTTGCCTGCACTGAGGTAGACCCTGAAGACCACCTCACCTGAGTCCGAGTTCAGGCGGTGGGCTGACAGCCGCAGGGAAGAGTGGTAACTCCGGCGACGAGACTTGTAGGTATTTTCACTGCTTCGCTCCATGGAGAATTCCTCCAACCATGAAGAATTCGAACGTTTATCCCGAATAGTAGAAAATGAACGTCTCATGGAGCTAGGGTCTGTCACCACCTGGAAATATGAGCCCCCAGAAGAATACATGTTCTGGATTATTTCCAAAAGTGCTGAGGTGGGCCTGAAACTTCTGAGAACTGCAAATTGGAACCCTGGGAAGTAGTAACCACTCTTGAATTCCTGTGCTCAGACTTTAGCTAGAGAGGCTGATCTAGAAAGTGTCCTCATATTATGTTAACACAGTCACTGAAACTGGTCTAGGATCTTCTCTTTGTGTTCAAGAATGCAAAGATCTGAGTGTACTAGGGCAAAGCCAAGCAGAATGCAGGCAGGCATTGTGCAAATGTCCCACAGAGCCATCTACCATAGGGGCTCAGTCAGGACTTGCTGCAAATACTGAGCCACTTGGAAAGATTTGAGGGCAGTTGTCAAAAAGGCTGCACTGTGAAAGAAGTAGAGCTTTGCCTTTAATATTTTTCCTTCTCACCTATGAAGGCCCTGCCCACCAACGCTACAGCCCAGGAGAGCCTGCAATTTAACAACTACTTAGACTGCATCGCTCTCCTTTACCATCAATCTTACCCTGCCCCACCTTAAACTCTGGCATTTGGATTTGCCACAGATGTTAAAACAGATTGACAAAAACGTCTTGTCTCTGTCAAAACCCGATGTAAGACAGACAGACAAAAAAAAAGCCAGGAAAACAGACAAAGAAATGAGGCGTGGCCTGCATTGGTTAAGACAGTCCTAACACAGCTGTGTGTATACATAACTGCATAAATGTTAGAGGAGCCAGAAAAGGAGAAAAGGATAGGAAAATATGCAGAAAATCCTGGAAAATATTCTTTGCTTGGTTCAGTCTTGAGAATGCTTAGTCCAGCAAGAGGGAGTTATGGCATGGTGTTGACTTAGCCTACTGAGGTCAAGGATTCACCGAAAACACACTGTACAGGAGTGCACTCTATCGCAGAAGGCCCACAAGCCAGGTTTCGTTTGTAGTGAAAGAGTGAGGTCAAGTCCAAGGCTCACCTGAAAATACTGAGTAACCCACCAACAAAAGCCCAGGATGCCAGTGCATAAGGTAAATGGTGGTTGCTTTTTACCTGGGGATCCATAGTCAGACGTGGCATAGAGGATGCCTTCCCAGATCCCGCATGCTCCTGGGTATCCGAAGGAAGGTAGATGCCATGGTTAGAGGACTGCACACTTTTTAATTCACTAACCTCTGGCTCCTGGAAATAAACACACAGCCGAGCTTGTGGAACTTGGTTCCATCTCATTGTTTCTCCCCTCCAGTGGAGGATTCTGCCTCCTCAAGAATGGCTCTCAGAAGGGGCACTGGCATCTTCAGGGTCTCAGGTATGTGTATATATATGTGTAGGTTTTTGAGCACATGCGTGGTATACCAGATGTCCCAAATAGAAAGCTCTATCTGGGATTGAGAGGCGAAGGGCACCTTTTCTGGTCAAATACATTTTTTATTATTAAGCAATGCTTCAGATATTATAGCTTAATGAAACAATCATTATTGGTAATAGCACATTTCAGATGTGAGGTTTACTTTCTGAGAGATCTTAATATTGGGTTTGTTATTTTAATCTGAAGAAGGCTTTTATCTATTAAATAGGAACCAAGATTATAAAGGAAGTCACTTATTATCTGATACCAAATTTATTTTCTCAAAACTTTAAGATGCATGACTTTATTAGGTAAGAGGTTTTTTTTTAAATTATTTAAATCATCCAAAATGTGGTGGGTGGCCATCTGTCAGGATATTTCAGACTTGCACAGTCCAATAGAAATATAATACAAACCACTTACATAATTTAAAATTTCTAGTAACCAGTTTTAATAACATATTTTATTTAACCCAATATACACAGATATTATCATAGTAAATACAAAAATTAATAAGATATTTTCCATTTTATTTGAATTCATCACATCTCAAGTGCTAAAAGGCCACTAATGTCTACTGTATTGGACAGTGTCCCTGTCAGAAGCCTGCATGGGGAACTAAGTTTCCACCAAACTCCTTTGTTATTTTCCTTGTTAAAGAATATCAGTTTGGAAGTTGTACATACTCTACAAAGATAGCTAGTGACACTGCATAAAATAATGGAGCTGATTTGGAGATTTGGACGTGGGCCACCCAACAAAGAAATTTAAGAATATCTTGGGTATCTAGAAATTGTACTGGAAAATAGCTATTTTGTATTTAGGAAATGATACCCTAAAAATGGTTGTATGCGTAGGGCATCGCCCAAAGGAAAGGTCGTCTGGGACAACCCACTCAGGGTCACTTCATGACCCTTTAGCTGTGTGGCTCTGATGTGTATGAGAGGAGAGCCTTCCCAGATGTGATATGTGTGCTTGAGGGATTTATAGCGTTTGCAGTCATGCTTTATATGGCACACAGTTCTGACTCCAAACAGACGAGTAACAACACTGCAGTCTACAGGTGTCAAAGGCGGTGTGAGACACACACTCCACATGCACATACACAAATCATGGCCACGCCTCAGGATGTGGAGCAGGGACCCTGAGGGACCTGGAGAAGTACACAGTGGTGAGTGTGTAGCACGGCTGACACCTGAACTAAATTATGGACACCAGCACTGACAACAAGATGAACACATATCCAAAAAGTCCTGGCACTAGAGCTCAGCCTTGGGGAACCTGCAGAAACAATGAGGTAATAAAAAGTCTCCCTGGGGGAAAAGAAGAACATATTATTGAGATTTGTTTTTTTCTCACCAGACACATCACCAGGCAAACAAGCTGTAAAATTCAGAGAAGATCTTTTAACAGTTCTGTAGCTATTAGTCCCTAGGCATTGGTGCTAAGTTCCTCAGATGGGAAGGCAGGGAATTACTCCAAGAAATCCTACCCACCTCACCAAGAACATCCTCAGGCAATCGCTTATGCACCAGCAGGGTCTGGCTTAGCTTTCTCCCCAACGAAATCATACATGCTTCTCTGCCTCAGCCATCACAGGAGACACAATACGCATTTGAGCTACGGAAGTGTTTTCCCTTTCTAAGGAGTACCCATTCCATCACACTTGCCCTGTCAACGCAGGCCACACTCACTCTATAATATCCATTTGGGATGGCTCTGGGGTATATAGTAGCAGTGGGAGGGACCAGGAGTGAAATGAAAGGGACAGAAGAACCATAGATGAACTAAAGTGATGTGGAACTTAGTACTAGCTATCTATACAGACTTTTGCAAAAGTAGAGTTTTACCTATTTTTCTCTGGTCTAATTAAGTTTGAGAAGGAACTTTAGCTCAGGGCTCCTGAACTATGAATTATGGTAAAGTAGATTAGCTTTAGGAATCACATTTTTAGCTCTCTATAAGCAAAACCAAAACTTTAATCTTCCCTCTTTTTTCCAAGCTTTAACTTGACTTAATAGACTTCTCAGAAATTTCACCACCCATGCTAATTAAAAAAAAAAAAAAAAAAAAAAAAAAAAAAAAAAAAAACACCTCATTTTGGGCTCAGGAAAATGACTTTAAGGGCCTGTTAGACTGTATCTGACTTTGCAGAATTTTGCCTGAATCTACACAGAGCGGGGGTGGTAGTCTTCTGTACCTACTAGCAGCCAGTTAGTCATGGTAGCACATGCTACCCCTGAGTGCTAGAGGAGGCAGGCTTCACTAAGGGCAGGCCGGGGCCATTCTGCATCCCCACGAGCAGCCCCTGGTATACTATGCTGCATGGTTGATGCCACTCATTCTACGAGGATTTATCTTAAAGCTTCCTGTCAAAGGAAAGATTTCATATGTGACTTCTGCTCCTACAGTTGACGCTCAAGGACATAAACTAAAAGGGCTTGGCCTGAAGAGGTATAAGTAATTGCAGAAGAGAAGTAGTTCTTGGTCAGTAAAACCTTAAGGGTAAACATTTTCAAAGAACATGAGAAACTGGGCTATGAAAGGGGTGAAGACAGAAAATTTCTAGGGTAAGTGGTATAAAAGGTTTTCCTGACCAATGATGAATCTGAAATAAAACTTGAAAATAAGAATGGGAGGAATCAGGAAACCAAGGAAGTATTTGCAAGGCCATATAATGCATTCATTCACCAGCGACTGCTGCTCCTGGAATTGTCCATCATCAGCTGGGTCCATACAAGCCAACTGGAACATTTCCTGAGGGGACAGTGGACTCATGGAAGGGTATCCACTCCGGCCACTCCTGAAAAGCAATGTCAAATTCAGAGGTAATGAGAGTCACAGAGAGAAACAGTCACGTCATAACTACCTCTAACCATTCCCCTCCCAAACAAGATCTCCATCCCAGCAAGGGCAGCACCCTCTACCCTCGGTTGGCCTGGTAACTTACAAGTGGCTGACCCTAAATAGAAGCTTTAAAAGTAAGTATTAAGAAACCGGTGTTTGGGGGCTGGTGAGATGGCTCAGAGGCTTAAGCGCCTGCCTGGCAAGTGCGAGGGCCCGAGTTCGACTCCTGGAACCCACATACGAAAAAAGGGCCGGTGATATCGCTCAGCGGCACGGGCGCCTACTGGCATGCGAGGTCCTGAGGTCGACGCCCGGTACCCACAAAAAAAAAAAAAAAAAAGAAACCGGTGTTTTCAACTTGTATTTGCAGTCATTCATCATTCTGCTAGTAACTGGCATATCTGTGATGAATGACATCATTTGTCTCACTCATCCATAGGGAAGACCAGTGCTAGATTGTAAACCTGTTTCTGTTGAGCTTCTCTGTTGGACAGAAAAATGCCATAGTATAAACAATGAATAGCTTGTTTAACATTTTTTTTTTTATGTGCGGGTACCAGGAGTCGAACTCAGGACCTCACGCTTGCCAGGCAGGCGCTTATGCCACTGAGCTATATTACCAGCCCTTGTTTAACTCTTAAGCAGCTGTGGTCTTTAAAAATTTTTCCCACACTCCCAGTCTTAATGTGCCAACATCCCTGGCCAAACCAAATGCAACCCAATTCAATTCCATGAACATTTACTGAAGGACCACTCTGTGCTAGATGTTGTATCTATTGGTTTATGACCTGGGGAATGATTCCAGAGGTGATGTTGAGGAGGTGCCAACCTCTGGGTTGCTGACTAGGTCACAGGAAATTTAAAATGGTGATGAGGTAATAGGACGAGCATGGAGTCTGCCAAATGTTTAGAGGGCTTGAAATGAAAGTATGCAGAGCTGTCACAGTATGGTATCATTAAACCACTGATTGGTACTTTCAGATACTCTTAGTCAGATCCACTGGGCTTGTTAGAAGAAAAAGAGGCCTGACCCTTCCTGAGAATTTGGCACCTGTTGGCATTACTGCCATTAGTACAGTAATAGCTACCATGTATCTGATCGAGAACACAGAGTGAGCTCCTGGATCATGGGAAGAGGGTCAGGCTAAGGTCTAGGAAGCAGCTCTATCAGAGGTGGTAAACCTGGGAGGAGGTGTGACACAGTCTCTCCCTGTGTTAGCCTGGAAAGAGCCATTCATGGTGGAGTCTACTGAGTATGACTCTGCATCCAATAGATGGGGACATGAACAAGGATTGCTGGTTACTTAAAAAATAATCCGTAGGTGCAGTCTTATTAGATTAACGTCACAGGGGAAGATGCAAATACCAGACAATTACCTTATCTGTCTCTTTGCTGCCTGTGAGGGCTTTAGTTGACTAGCCACAACTGCTATAGAGTCAACTGATACTTAAATGAATTTTTCAGTCTCAGTCCCTCCTTGATGTACTGTCTCCTAAAACTTCCATCCAACAGGGAATGAGATGAGTGCTGCAAGTACAGTATAAGAAATGGGTCCCCCTTTCTCCTATGAGAATAACTGTAGAATCTTCAATAGGTGGGAAAGACCCGGTATGGTTTTAATGTGTTCCCTAACAAGTTCATGTGTTGGAAGTCATTCCTAAGGTCATAATCTTAATGGCATTTGAAGGTGGGGCCTTTATGATTGGATAAGGTCCTGAGGGGGGGCATAACGGAAGTGGTGGCTTTATAAGAAGAAGGAGAGAGACCTGAGCTGGCAAGCTTGCTGTCTCACTAAGCAATGCCTGTACCACAGTATGATCCAGCAAGAAGGTCCCTACCAGGCTCTTGGACTTTCCCACGTCCAGAAATGAGAGTCAAATCATATTCTATTTTTTACAAACTATCCAGTCTCAGATAATTTGTTATAACAATACAAAACAGATTGATAAGACTTAGAATCACTGAACAACTTCAAAGAGTTGAAATAATTTGAACCCAGAGTGATATCCTGCTTTAGGAACCTTGTCAGGCTTTTATTGTTTTTAGGATAAAGTCCAGAATCCAGCACATGGTCTCTCTCATCATTTGATCCCTGTCTCACCAGCTCCTCAGGTATCACTTTACCCTTTGCTCCCAGAATTCCACAAACTCACCTTTTTTAGTTTGTTAAATATGCCAGGCTTTTTCTTTGTGGTCAAAAGTTCAATACAGGCTGTTACCAGAAAGCAGGATGCTTCTCTCCAACTCCCTTTCCCTCTGTAATCTCTTTTCATGTAATTTTAAATTTCTTACCAAAAGTCACTTTCTTAGGAAATCTCCTACTCCTACAAATGGACAGATTTCTCTCTTACAACCACTGATATCATGGTACATTTATTTTTTTTCTAGAACTTATCATAATTAATCAAATCACTGAAAATGACAAATTGTCTTCTTTCCTGTAGCTCTCCTGTTTAATGTCTGGGTTTATACTAGGTAGGCGCAAACTCACTGGGCGGGGGGGGGGCGCTCTGCGTACCATGCTCACTATGGCAGCCTCAGAGCAATCTCTGCGTGAACAATCCATGGTTCTAGACACACAGATAGTCCCAAGAAACCAACCTGCTGTTCCGCCAGAATACACCCCCAAATTCAGGCTATGTCATGAGGGTCACCTGTGATTCTTCCTGCCTCTTCACTCCATGTAGGCAACCAATCACCAGACACAATTCATATCGTTTCTGCCTATCTGTTCTCATTTCTATCCTGTTAGTTTAGTCCAGGCCACTGTCACTGATCATTTACACAATTGCAGTGACATGGTAAACAGTATTCTTGCCCCTAGAATTGTTCCCCCACAATCCATTAAGTCTAAACAGAATTCATGAATGGATTTTGAAAAGCACAAATCTGACATGTCACTCTGAAACATAAAACCCCATTATCCTAAGATAAAATCTAACTTCTTTATCTTGCTTACAGTGCCATTCTAAGTCCCGGCCCATGTAGCTCTCCAAACCCATCTCCCGAACTCTCCTGCCACAAATATCCTACACATTTTTAAGTTCCTTAAACTTACCATACTCTGTCACCTCTCTTTAAGAGCTTGCCTTTGAGTCACACTTGCATGTCATTTTCTTAGCGATCCTCCTCAAACCCTAAAACTAGGTGAGTGGCTTCCATCACATGGGATCACCATAGCCTACCCCTTCACATTTTAATCCATGCCACTCTTGCAATTTCTATGTCCAAATCTGCCTCAAGGGGGACTGTCTATAAGCGTGTTTACTGGTGTATCTACAGTCTCCAAGGCAGTGCTGAGGCCATGTGGGGCCATGCTGGTAAAATCAATGAAAAAATGAATTGGTAAACATGGAAGAGAAGCTCAAGCGACCCCATGGTGTGAGTTGATTTAGATGGCAAATTCCAAGTCTGCTTTCTACTAGCTATCTGGCTTTGGAGAGCTTATTTAACCTCCCAGTTTCCATTTCTTCATTTGTAAAAATGGTGATATTTATATACCTCCAGGGTATAGTGGCCTCTGTAACGAGAATCAAGTGAGATCAGGTAAATTGTATCTCTACAAGTATAAACCTCAGGGAAAGAATTCAGTAACTGTTGATTCTTTCCCCTTTTGCACTTAGCAATCATGGCACCCATGAAGGAGTTTATATCTTCTAGCAGAACACTAGACATATTGGGAAGTGATAACCAAGAATTTGAGAGATGATTATTCTTCACAAGAGAACTACAACTAAGGTGCTAGTACATTAAAACAAAAGGCAAAACCCTTTTTCTACTGCCATTTCACAGTGATTGCTACTCTAAAACTGGCTGAAATACTAAACATGCTTAGTGTGCTTTTCTCTTACCCATGCTGAACAACCATTTTGAGATAGCCAACTTCAAAAGAAAAATCATTCATCTCAGAGTATAATTTCTTGGGCAATTTTAGGCAATGAGTTCCTGGGCCTGCACAGTGGCCTGGGTGGCAGAATGAAGCAAGAGGGCTGTGGAGCCTTTGGTTGTACTCACAGGCCTGAAACAGGGTCCTGCTGGAGATAAGGTAGGGCTTTGGCATTAGCAATGATCTCCTGAGGCAGAGATGAGGGCTCCATACGCTGGAACATGGGTGCATTTTTCTGTATAAAAAGAGAATTGCCATGACTTTGTGAGGCCTGCTATGGAGAAAATACAGCTTTCTTGATTCTAAACATAAATAATGACTAGTTTAGTCTTTGATCTGCTTGGTTTGTATTCCATGTCACTAGAAAGTTCTTGGGACACTGCACCCCTCCCACACTTGCAGAACACTGTACTTCAGGGATATAGAGCCTGGCCCCGCGGGAGTCCACATGACTCCTTGCGGTCCACCCACCCACCGCACGCTGTCACTGAGTTTCACCTGCTCCTCCAGCTGCTGCCTCTGCTTCTTTACTTTACTCTGTTTGTAGTAGTCCATGATCATCATTGCTGCATAGATTTTGCCCACAGTCAGGTCGGAGGCTAAAAACATAAATGTGGCTTGGTGGTGAACAAGAAGACAGGTGGGAGGGAGTAGGGACACCTCACAAGCTATGTTATCCATTCTCTGAAGCAGGTGTGCACCCTCAGTCACCCATTCATCCAGTGTGTATTGAGACTCTGAAGACACAAAATGAATAGGCCCTGAATCTGTCCTCAAGTAGCTTATATATCCACACAATGATGATTACAATACTGACAGTAAGTAACTCACACTCCCTACCATTCTAGATGTCTACATCTAAGTAACAATACCTTCTTCCTAACTGCATGAGGGTTTGCTAAACAGTATTTTGTAGAAGGAAGGAGCTATGCACCCAGAAAGTTTCACTCAATCACAATGACTGATCTTAAGAAACTGTTTTCAATTAATGATTAGCAACGTAAAAAGTAGAGAATTTAGTTCCCTAAGGATAAAAGCGCAACCTTCCTTTATCTCCTTGATTAGTCCAGGTTCTCCAAAAGATGTAGCCTTGGCATGCTGGGTTAGTGACAAGGACACTCAGGAGGAGACCCCCCACCTTTGGGCATAGGTACAAGCAGATCCAGCATCTTCTGGGACAGGTGAGGCCAGATGGCTAGGGTCTCCTTTTGTAGCTCCGAGTCTAGCTGCTGCCTGTCTGCACCACCTGGTATAAAATATGTTATTAATAAGTAAATTGGAAGAGAGACAGAAATAACATGGCCTGAGGGAGTAGGTGGGGGCAGGAGCTGAACCAGCATGGCAACTCATATTCCGAGAGGAAATCCTGGCACTTAGTGACAGTGGATCTTGCACTACCAGGTCTTTCTGCTGAGAAAGCAGAACACACTTTGGCTCCCATTTTCAGCAACTAAGGCATATTCTGCCACAGATCTGAGGCCCTGAAACCAAGATCAACTTCCTCATTGATTCTAAAAGCCTCTGTGGTGCTCATTGTATCCAAGGGGAAAATAAAAATTGCCACAAGTAAGCCTTCCCTGCCCTGTTATAGTACACATATCATCCTTTCAGCTACCCTCACTCCATAGTCTGAGTAACCTGATTTTAAAAAGGATTTGAAACATGTAAGAGAGGGCAGGCTGAAGGTCTGTCTAGAAGGAGTAAACCTTTTATCTCCTAGATCACTGAATTAGCAATCAAGATGAGCAAAAGTATGGCCAGATTTCCCTATGATGCATCTGCTGCAGAAGGCTTCTCAGACTTTAGAGAAAAGATGCCATATAGGAAAAAATGGCAATATTAAATAAATATTCAATAAACAATTCTTCTAGTATGCCTACTATATGCCACATGCAGACTAATCCACTGTTAAAACTGGAAAGAGGCTCAGAGATGATCAAGCCATTTCTTTATCCACAGGAAAATGGCAAGTATTACTGTTACTAAGCCTGAGAGGTTATACCAGGACCCTGGTATTTGATTTCAAGGTCACTGCATCATTGCTTCCTTGGCTGGCTGTATGGTGGTCCAAACAGCTCTGTCCTCTACCATCCTGCACAGGTTGTTCCATAAAGCCTCCCTTTACCTTTCCTTTTCCCCTTCCTGACCTGACCTTTGGCAATTTTAATGTCCAGAGCTGTCCGGATTAGAGCCATAAGCGTGGAGGTGAAGTGGACGGTCATATCCTCAGCTACTGGCATGTTCATCAGGACCAACCTCTGTGTGAAAGAGAAAAAAGAAACAGCAGGCCAAAAAAAAAAAAAAAAAAAAAAAAAAAATTGAAAGATACCTTGGTGAGAAGGGAAGAAAAGTTCAGAGGTCAAATGCATAGACAAAAAAGAAGGGCAAGGATTCCCCGTCCCCTGTCCCAGTCCTATTCCCCTGCTTCTCACTGAAGGCTCATTTACTGGTATTTTTTCCTAGGGAATGATGCCAAATTCCAAGAGAAGAGGGTTCCCTAATCATTCTGTAGAATTCCCTCATGGGGAGTCCCAAGAATATCTCTGATAGTGATGGGAAGTGATTTCTAAAAGAAGTGGCTCAGGGAAAGGAGTCAGCTCTGGGAGGTGGCTTCATTCCCTGTTTGAAGGCTGCATATTTTGACTTGTCCCATGAACACCCCAAACTTGATGGAAAGACAGTATAGGGTGAGGATTTTGCTTTGCTTATCTGACTTGAAAGATGCATCCTACTGCCCCCTTTTTGAGTCTTTAAAAGATGAAATTTGCCAGCACATGATTGACATGCATAAGTCCAACTTATCCAAAGGATGAGGTGGAGCAGGGTGGACAGGGAGAGAGTGCAAACAGGCTCTAGGAGGAGGAGGAGGAGGAGGAGGACAAGGAGAGTGGGGAAGAGAGAGTGAGAAAAGGGGGCACAGGCAGGAGCAGAGTGGGCAGGCCCTGTTCCCTTCACCCAGAGGAAGGGATCCAACTGAAATGGCCAAATCCACTTTCCAGAGAGTATCTTGCTTTTGGAATTCTTTACCTTTCTTCCCAATCCCTTATCCAGTTCTCCCACCAAGCTTTATCCCAGAATTGCAAAGAATTCAGAGTCATATTCTACCACCTGGTGCTTTTGGATGTGACCATCATGAGCAAAAGGATACGAGCCCCTAAGCTGTACATGAGAAGCCATACACTGGGGTGGGAAGAAAGTCCATAAATGGCCATGGTCCAGGGAAATGCTCTCCGGAGCAGTACAGTTTGGAGGAAGCAGGTGAATGGCCTCTGGCAGAACCACCAGCCTGGCAGGGAGGAAGTGTGGTATCTCTTTGCAAGGCAAGGTCTCTGATATTCAACTGGAACGTCTTGCCCAGAGTGATTCCACAGATGCGATATCTTAGGGTATAAGGGCAGTTCCTTGTTGGTATCTGAGTTCCATCTCTCCCACTTTCTAAACTCCCAAAGTGGCAATATTACTATGTGAATGAAAGTGCTCTAGAGTTCTGGATCACCCAAACACCAGAAGGGAATTATCGGTGACTATTAATAATGGGTGAGGTATAATTTGGACCCTAAAACTATGAGCAACTGAATAGTGGGTGACTCCCAATGTACAATACTGCTGTAAGTGAGCCACGGGAAACCACCCACCACTGTGTCGTGCCAGGAGGGACAGGTAATGCTGAACACAATTTGGGCCAATCAGCGCCCTTTCTCTTGAGGGTATTTCCAAGAGAACTGGATAGCTGGGTAAGTGGGAAGGAAAGCTGCATTCCTCAACTTATCATGAAATTCAGGACACGTTCCTCTCTTGTCCTTGTTCCTTTTTTATGCCATGGGGAAAGAAATTTGTTAAGAGTTTTCTTCTCTCCTAAAAATTTCTTCTGGAACCACGTTTAAAGGAATTTGTGCATTATTTCCCTAATTTATCTGAGTGAAGGTGCTTCTTTTTAAATAATCTCTGATAGCTGTTTTGTTGTAGGCTTCCTTCTTCCCAACATAGTCTAAAGCTTTGGCCACCACTCTGCCTCCTCTAGAAGGAAACACACCATTAAAGTGCCTTTCCAGTAACCCACTCACAAGAAGCCACACGCTTACAGAAACACAGAGTGACACATAAAAAGCCCCGCGGTGAACAGTACTGCAAACCATTTCTGTGACCTTTTGTGACTTGCGTGAACCTTCCTGACCCTCTGATCTCATCATTTCTTTTTTCCTTACTTCCCTCCTCCACCTCCCCAGCACGGCTTCCTCCCATGTGCTAGCCTCCCCATGACTGGATCCCATTTCCTGCTGGTCTCTAGCCCAGAACAAAGGAAGGGGTGGTCTACCTTATATGCCACTTTGGAGGGACATCTCTTGCCGAGGCCTAGCGGTGGTGACATGAGAGTCAGCATTTCATACATCTCAGTGTAATGGATGCGGCCACTGCTCATGGGGGGAGTGGTAAGTCAGGATGGGGGCAGGGTAGGAGGGGTGGCAGGTAAAGGAGAAGGAAGTTGGGGGAAGGATGCAGACAGGTAGGAAAGGAAAACAGGCATTCCCAGAGAGCCAAAACAAAATAAATAATACAGAAAATAGGAGAAGAAAAACAAAACAAAATGGACAAACAGGAAAAGAATAGGAAATCTGTTAATCAAGGCAAATCATACATGTGACTCCATCCTGGTGTGGATTTATATCACGTCCCACACAGACCCGGGAACGCTGGTTGCAACCTTTGGTCCCTCTGACACTGTCAGAAGGTGTTGACGGGAGACTCTATGTCTACTTCTTGGTTAGCATTACCCTCACTTTCCTGCTTCCTTCGTCTACCCCCAGTATGACACAAGCTTATTTTCAATTCCCAGGGCTGTGCGTGAGCGGTATAAACCGGATAGACGGTGCTCCAGGCGTGGGTAGGAATTTCTGGTACTGGCTGGGATTGGGGCACTGGCCTGGAAGTCAGACCTCGCTCCCCCACTACACCCACAGGTAGAACATCGTGTATCCCCCCTCTGGTGTGTGTGTAGCAGAAGGCGGCGGCAGCTGGCTTTGAAAGTGGTGGGCTGAGGTTGCTTGTCAGAGATTCGGCCCGTTGCTTCCACCTGGCTCTGTGGACAACAGTGCTCTTTATTCCCCAGCATGCACCAGGTCGATGGCATGCTGGGGACAGAAGAAACTAAACCAGGAGGAGGAAGAGCATCTTGCATGCCATGCTACCCTCCCCAGCTCTCCCACATGCGGCTGCAGGTTTCACCAGGGTGGAGTTTAAAGAGTCTCAGCGGAGGCAGCTGTTCAGCCTCCGGAGTACAGAATCACTGTGTGGCCAGCCAGCTCTCTCCATCGCCCAGGCAGGCATCCTTCCTGTGCCTATGTCTTCTTCCAGCCACCTGGGCAGTGCTATACCACAAGGAGCCCACACTTCCCTCCTGTGGCACCAGGTGAGGGCTCTTTGTTAAGCAAGCACAACCTTGGATGGGAGCTTGGTAGTGCCATTCAATATAGAAGGTTCCCACAATATGGCAGAGTTGGAAAAGGAATTCCTATGTGCCCCTGAACAATGTCCTTGGTCTAACCAACAAAAAGTGACTTGGCAATTATGACTGCCTCCTCTCAACCATAATGGCAAAACTCTAAGGCAAGGAATCTGCTTGGCAGCCCTTTGTTCTCTACTGATGCCATCCCAGACTCTGAGAGCTAGCACATTCTCCAACACATCTCCAAAACTATGCCTCTTTTATTTACTCTCACCTGTTACCCTATTGTTTCACCTCTTCTCTACACCTCTTATAGTCACTTGTGGCCAAACTACCAGGGCCTGGGAGGCAGGGCAGAGGTGGAGATGACTAGAATCTTATTCTGATTCATTATACACAGGATGATGATGCCAATAGCTAAAAGGGAGCTTCTCTGTCTCCAATGATGGGGAAGCAGAACCCTGCTGGATTAAAGATTATTGTATTCTCTGGAGGAGGGAGAGGACCCTCTGATTTAATGTACAGACTAAGGTAGACTAGATCGTGTGTGTGTGTGCGTGCACATATATGAGTGTGTACACGTGAAGAAAAGTGAAAGAGATCAAATTGACTTATATTACATCTTTAACTCTGTTCTGCCTTCCTGACAAAATGTGCCCTGAGCTTCCTATTAATAGCTGCTGGTTCTGCGAGGGTTTGGACCTCTTTAAACTCAAAGGAAAGCAACATGAAGGTCCCCTCATGTGGCACAGTGGTGGTGGAGCAGAGGACAGAGAGGAGGGGTTGATGTTGCATCCCACCGAGGGCATGACTGGGGGCTGGGAGGCAAACCTTGCAAGCCACCCTGTAGGGGCAGTTCTCTCCCAGGCCCAGAGGAGGCGAGATCACCCGCACTAATTTGTACATATCCTTATACGGGATCCTGCCGCTGTAAAGGAAGCAGAGGTGGATTAATAGGATATTCAGAGAAGGATGGGAAAGAAATGAGAGCTTTTCCCTGAAGGGGCTGGCTGGCAGAGGTAAGAGCAGCTTCTTTCTTTGGGCCTAGCAAAGCCAGACCAGAAAACAGCAAGTACTGGAGAACGATCATCTTGCCAAACTGTACTGCCCCAATTTTTTCAGGAAGTGAGAGTCCATTCAATGCCAAAAGACACTGCTTGATGCTCAGGAGCACCCTGTGATACCTATCTGACCCGCACCTGGCTAGAAGCAGCCACATCCTTGGCTTTAGCTAGGCTTCTAAGAACAAAGGTGATCTTTGTTCAGTACAGGCACCAGTGTGCCTGTAACCATTGTCCAGCACTACACTGGCCTGTCATGGAGTGGACGATGGAACTGTTGGCTCTTCACAGACACTGATTACAGCCAGTTACTCCGACTGCCTATCAGGGGCAATGGGAAGTCAATGTTTTTCTGAAGACTGTAAGAGACAAATTTCCCATTAGGCTAATTAGCAAGGAGCACAGTTGGCATGAGAGAATTAACACGGCCTTGATTCCCTCAGTGACAGATTTTCCTGAGTTCAGCTTGGGCAAGCTCTTCTCCACTCAGGGTGAGCCTGCTTGGATCCTTGTCCAGAAAGCAGACTGGGACGGACACCAGGCACACTCTCCTAGCTCCATTCCTGCCGCCCAGTGTCCAAGTTGGACCCTGCCAGAATTCCAGAAAAAATGTGACCTATCTTACCAACCCCTTCTCCCACGAGCCTGCTAGAGATTCCTAGCCTCTTGCGGAAGATGCAGAATTAAACATTGATTAACTTTCAGTGGCCAAAGCATCTTCACTGTCAGGGTTCAAAACAAGGAATCCATGGCCAGGAATTTGCAGGACTGAAACAGATCATGTTTCCACTGAAAATTGTAAATAAGGTGTCTCCACTCCTGAGCATCCAGTCCTCATTAACAGCTGCATCAAGGTGAATGCCTTGTCCAATCTTTACTCTTTCTAGGCTTCTCTTGATTTGGGTGCTGATTCCTCCTGTTCTCCAAGATAGCAGCTCGTCAGTACTTTCACGGCTCTTAGTTCTTCAGGGGAGGTAACTTATCTGTGTGTTCTTCTGGTTCGCTACTTAGTGAGATTAGGAAGTAGGTGAGTTGTTAGTGGAAATACAATGATGTTCTTTGCAATCTGCATCAGTCCTTGTTTAGGAGACACTGGCTCACTGCACTTGTTAGTCCCCTCCCACCTTCCTTTTTCCACTGAGAAAGCAAATGAAATTCTAGCAAGCAGTTACACCGTGATTTTCAAAGCAGACAGAAGAGGTTCTCCTTTGCCTTTTACTCTTTTTGCTTAGTTTGTGTGTCTGAGTCTCATGATTAGTCCTCGTGGAACTGTTTCTTCAAGCATCTGGAATAAGCGAGGAGCAACATGTCTACCACACATGGCATTTGGATCCTAAGGTAATGCAAAACCACGAGAAGCTGGGGTTTCTGAGCACCAAGGAGAGCTGAGCGAGGCTAGGTGAACAGTGACCGCCTTTGCTCGCAGGTGGCTTCTCTTAGGTGAGTCACTAGGCTTCCAATCCCACGGCCATCCACGCTTTACAGATGCCGATTTGCCTTCTTTGCAAGTTGCATTCTCATGTGGTTATTGTCAGTTGCAATAATAATAGCATGCATGATGTGATAGCATCCACACAACCATCCTTTAAGGTAGGAAAGTATCATTATCACTGCTCCACAAATGAGGAAGATCAGAGAAGTGACTTGTCCAAGGTCACAGAACTGATAAAATGTAGGCCTGGCTGCATTCTCCTATGACATATTGCTTGCTGCTTCCTAACAGCTATCTACTAAAAAGTGACTCCAGAAAGTAAAAGGCTATTGCTTAGCCATTGTAACAGGAGTGGATTTAGGTAACTCTGAGCTCTCAGTCATAAATAATTACAGAGGGGTAAAGGAATTCTGGTTCACCCTTTCAGCCCAAAATTCAACTGCTTCCCTGGAGGATAGATTTTGGAAAGTGTCTCAGATTATAAAGGGGGTTCCAGGTGGAAGCAACGTGGTCCATTCCTGCGAAGGATATTTCTTGTAGTATTTTCAGAGGGGGACCAGAATGAATAGAATGGTGAGTTAAGACCCCAAAACTAAGCTGGGTCAGAATTGTTTCTCTGGAGGAACCATTCATACACCTCTCACTCTGTCCTCAACCATAAGGATCAAAACTCTGCCTTTGTTTTGAAGCAGGGGTCAGCAAACTTTTTCAACAGTAAAACCTTTGACAATAAAATACTTCAAAGGTATTTCAAATTTGAGGATTTGAACCATCTTTGTTACAACTACTCAGCTTTCTCTTGAAGTGTGAAAGAGCCATATACAATATATAAATGAATGGTTGTAGCCATATTCTAATAAAAGTTTATTTGCAAAACCAGACAGTGGGTCAAATTTAGCTCATGGACTGGAGTTTGCTAACCCCTGCTCTAAACCCCAGAAGGCACATCACTTCAGACCTTCTAGACATAAAGGAGAGAGTAAAGACATGATCCCTGCCAATTCCTGCTGTTTAATTCAGTTCCACATAATAAAAATCTGCAAGTGTTAGGGGAAGAGTTATAAGAACATGTTGCTGGTTTTTAAAACACAATCTCAAGTTATAGCCAAACTGTATCTGTTGAGATGGATGAAGATAAAACACTAATATTATTGATCATGGGGGTGTCCACTGGCCCAGAAAACCCTTATCAAACCCCCTGGTGACTCAAGGGAATCCATTAACATTGGGAGGAAAATAAGAAAGAGATTACTGGAAGCTGCTCTGGGAGTGAACCCAAATAATCCAAGGTGAAGACTGTGTGATGAGATTGATAAAGAAAGGGTAAAGCCTGTCCCAGAAGGAAAGAGAAGGTGAGGGAAGCAAAAGAAGTAAGATTTTGATGACTGGGTTGGTACCAGAGACTCTTCCATAGGCACAACCAAGAGGCGTTAACTATCGTTCTGTAACAGGCAAGCATCTGGGTGGTTCCAATTCCACCCTCTTCCCCAGGAACTCCAGAGGCATTTGATCTCTGGGTGCCCAAGAGGCTTACGCACCATGCTGCTCTGTCATATTCTGCCCAGACGCGGACAAACTCGTCCAAGTGGTGAGGCCCCAAGATGGAGGAATCCCGAGTCAGGTACTCAAAGTTGTCCATGATGACAGCCACAAACAGGTTGAGCATCTAAAGGACAGAGGGGAAAAGAAGAGTTAGGTGGGTGAGCAGCTTAAGCTGAGCTCAGGGAGCAGAACAATAGGCATCAAGGCAAATAAAAGACTTCAAAATCCATAAGGCTGAAGTTCCTAGCTAAAGCACCACCAATTTGTACTGTATATTTCATTGTGTAAGCATTGTGATTTCATTTTTCTATGCCACTTCACATTTGCAAAACACTCTACTTGTATTATCTGTTCAATTTATTTAATTGTTTTTGTGGTAGCAGAGAGGGCAGCAGCAGCTTTAACAGTCTCAAAGTCTAGAGAAAGTCAAGGCCAGCTACCAACCTTCCCTCTACTGCCTCATTTGCTCACCTTTACTCCACAAGAGGTGCCAAAAAGAGAGCCTGTGAGGTGACTCAGAGTGAGGGAACATCTGACCGGTGAGGACTGCAGCCTGTTTACAGATCTGAAGGGGCTTCTACACCCTGTACTTCCCCGTGTTTTTTCATCTGGCCTTTACTGCACGCTTAGTATTTCCCAAACAGAGACAGTGTGAGATAAGAAAGAGCTGCTGTGTGAGATAAGAAAGAGCTTGCCCAGAGATACATTCCCATCCCTGGCTCGGTGCTTAAAGCACAGAAGGCCTTCACTTGTCACTTGGGCCTTCTTAATACCTGGGGCAGTATTTAGAAGAGATTGTGATATACTGGAAGCATAAAAATGTTACAAATTCTGAAGAAAAACTGTAGAAAAAGGTTGATTCTTGAGCTGAGTCCTGATAGACAAAGTCCTATTTAGCAGACAGGACAGGTATAAAAGAAGGAAGAGGAGACAGCATGGATGACAGAGCACAGAAGTATGCAGGGGCAAGGGTCACAGGGGGACCTGTAGGGAGAGCAGCTGGGGCGAAGTCTTAGATCATAGAAGCATCTTCTGAGCCATACCAGAGTCTAGACCAAGATCAGCAATCCGGTCAGACAGCATACACTGTGGACCTCGTGCGTTGTATTGTCTCTGCCACAACTATTCAGCTCCACTGTTGTAGGAGCCAGCAGCCGCAGACAATGTGTATACAAATGAGCATGGCTATGTTCCAAGAAAGCTTTGTTTATGGACACTGAAATTTGAATTTCATATAATTTCCACATGCCATGAAATATTATTTATTTTTTGGTTTGTTTTCCCCCCCTCACCATTTAAAAATGTAAAAAACATTGTTAGCTCACAAGCCATACAAAAACAGTGGCAAATTAGATTTGGCCCATGGGCTGTAGTTTGCTAATCTCTGGTCTAGGCTATTCTGTAGGCAACAGGAACCACAAATAGGGTTTAAACAGAAGAGAGACCAAGGAACATTTGCATTTGGAAAGAACCCTTGGTAACCATGGAGAGGAGACTGGGAGGGGAGTGTTGTTCCTGGACCAAGCCAGAGGCAAGAAAAGCATAAAGACAGGAGTAGAGAGGTAATGAAGTTGTGATGGACATGACTTGACTGACAGGACTGTTATTTTATTTCATAGGCACTCAGCACATACTGATATATTTCTGGTGTAGGTTTTTGCCTATTTACAGTTAGCGTGGCTCAATGGAGCACCACCCTATGACCCAGGCCCCCAGCAAGTCATCAGATCCCATTTTCGTGGATAACAGTGATTAGTGACTCAATCAGAACCAATAAAAGGGTATTGGACAAAAGACTTGCTTTTCCCTGTTGTTCATGAATGTGCGAGGATATGAGGTGTAGAGCTGCTATGACCATCTGGGAGCCATGAGGTAGGGTATTTGAAAACTAAATTCATGTAGAGGAATGTGAAGGAGAAGATCTATAAATAGAGAGAGAGCACTGATTCCAATGATGTCATCTGAGCCCTTTGCTTAAATCTGTCCTGCCCTAAGATGCCTCACTGACATGAGCCTATAAAATCCCATCTTGCTTCTACTAGATCTAGCTGGGCTTTCTGTCACTTGCAATTTAAAGTCTTGCTTCATAGAGACCAACTGGCTGGGGGGATGAGGCACAGGAGTCTCTGTTGTGGATCCCAGGTTAAAGGCCTGGATGCCTGGAGAAGCCAGCTAGGCAGACAAGAATACAAGATAAGGAGCAAGTCTGCAGGAAGGACATAGTTGGACTCTTCTCCACATGGAATGTTGGTTACATTCTCATAGCTAGTGCCTTCCTTCCTTCCTCTTTCTCTCTCTCCCTCCCTCCCTCTGTCTAGAATACAAATGAATTGCTGGAGGTCTACTTGTCTTTATTACCATGAGGGTGAGGACTCACCCTAGAGATGATGCAGGAATGACTCAGGGGTCCTAACAAATCTGTGGAGCTACCATAAGCCTGACAACCTTCCTCCAGATTTTGCTGACACAAGAGGAAAATCATCACCCTTCTTGGTTAAGACGATGTTATTTGGGGAGTTTTATTTCATCCCACTGAACCTACTCCTAACATGGGCCTCTATATCTGTCACTGGGATGAGAGCCACTGTCAATTTATGTAACCCCTGCCTGGGTTATAACAGGTTTTCCAGGTATCCACACATTCCTTTTACACTCTTTTCAGGATATCTATTAATGTTAACACAAACTATTAGCATTGTCATCGCTTCACTTTTGTATAGTCTTTAACAGTGTGCTGCATGCATTCAAACCTAGTATTTATTTTTATGCTCACTCTAACCCTTCCTGAGGCAAGTTTAATTACCATTAGCCCTTCAAGGAAACAAGTGCTTCTAATTCACTTCTGTATTTTTAGTTTCCAGAACATGGCTTGGCATATGATAGGGCATCATTAAATCTCTGCAGAGTGGTTGGTCTGAGATAAGAAGCTGTGTGACTTGCCCAAGGTCACAAAGTCGGTCTCAAATAAAGGTTTGAGGGCAGATCATCTCATACTGAATATAGCCTCATTAAAAATAACATTAATGTGAATTATGCAGCACCCTTCATCTCAGAGTTCTAAAAGTACCTTTATAGTCCCTAATTAATTTTGCAGTTATATCTTTAGTTTCTTTTAAATATTTATTATTAAATATTTAAACTATGTAAGAAAAAATTGAGATGTCTACATGCTGTTCTTTCTGCTCTATTCGACCCTTGTAAGTACTGCTATGCTATAAGCTGGTACCTTTGCTGACAGTTCTACCACAGTGCCTAGCTCAGGGCCAGCCTTTTAAGAGCTACTCAATAAAAATGTGCTGAAGATGTGAATGAATGACCTTTAAACACCAATTAGTATCATCATTCTAAGTTTTCTTTCAGTTATTTTCACTGGCATTATGCTTCCAGATATGCAAACAGGAGACTATTTTGTGTTCTTTTTCCACCAAAAAATGTTTCACACCCATGAGAAGGAAGTGTACTGAAACACGTGTGTTGGCTTACTGTACATACAATGTGCTTATCATCAAGTCAGTTTCTCTCCCATTCTCAGGAAGCTACACAAGGGAACATATCTTGACCAAGGCTTACACAGCAAAACAGCCAAGGCTAAAAAGGGGGTTTCCTTAGTCTCTGTGAGTTCACTCCCTGAAACATTTACCTGTGTACCACACTTGTCTACCTGCAAACCCCTCCCCAACCCTGGAGAGCTAGACTATGGGAAGTTTCCATCTCCTTGAGATCACTTTAAAGAGGTAGAAATGCTTAGACCCTTTTATTGAGCTGGTAGCACTTCATCCATTTATTCTGTTTATCACTGTTTGTCTGATGTACAAGGTAGAAATTTCTGGATGCTAGTGTGCTAATTCATGCTTTATCCAAAAGAAAGAACTAGAAAGGTCTTCTCACCCCTTTATAAGTGGAAATGCTCCACATATATTTACTAACACCCAAAGCTATCATATCCTTTCTTACCATCAAGGTGGTCAGCTGTCATCAAATGCAATGGCACCACAAGTCAGGAGAAAACCACATCTATTATATAGTATCATTATTCTTCACCTATTAATCCTATCACCTTGTGTTTTCAAGGAACCTTTTCTTAAACAGATCAAAATGTCCAAAAGAGAGGTAAGATGTTCTTATCCCTAGCTATAAGACAAAATACCTGAGGTACAAAAAAGAAAGGACATACTCTGGGTCACCAAGAGTCAACATGAAGCTCAGTGCTCTCTTCACTGAACTACATTGAACTCCTTGTCTCTTCTCACAACAGTTCTTCCCTAGAATCATAAAATACTTTTCTCAACCAGTGGCAGTTATCCACACAGGAGTCAGGAGCATCCTGGCCTCCAGAAGTTCCTAAAGGAGGCCTAGAGAGGGCCCTTCTTCTTGCCATGGGTTGGAATGTGCGAGGGAGAGAGTGTGGGAGAGGGAAGGAAAAGAACATGAGCACAAACAGAAGGAACTTTCTCTTGTCTATTTGTCAGTGGGGCTGGTACAGGGTTAGGGTGACACAGCCATATCTCCAGTAGGAGCACGATGTTGCTTACCAAGAAGGAGCAGAAGAAGATGAAGGAGACAAAGTAAACGTAGGCCAGGTCAGTGCCACAGCGCTCATTCTCATTCTGCCCAGATGGAGCAGTGGTGTCGGGCTCACAGCCTTTCTCCCCAAGGCACGACAGCATAATCTCCTGCCAGGCCTCACCTGTGGCACTCCTGAACCCAAAAGACACTGTGGTTAGAAGGAGCAGGTCTGCATGTCCTACCTTATTCTCAGGCCTCTTTCCCAATTCACCCATCCTTTCTCGTATCATAGGCCCTACAGGTTAGTGCTTTCCATGCAGAGAGGGAGAATGCCTATGATGTCTCTCAAGGGTTCTGCCACCCACCCACTGCTTCTCCAATATGGGGGGAATCTCTACTGACAGTGGTAGAGAAAGTGGTGGGACTCTAGAACCCCACATAAACCTAGCTATTCAAGGTTTCAGCTCTTAAATGGAATTTGGTCTACAAGAAATTGTCCTCAATCCCCCTTCTAGATTTCTAGAGCATGCGTTGAAGTTGAAATGTGCAAATTAACTACTGTGTCAAAGATATTGATGAAATTTTCTCATATCATATCAGCAATTAGACAAAAATTGCCCTGTTCCCTCTTTCATTGCTTATTCTGGTAGGAGCAGAAGAAGCAGAACAAAGAGCTGAAGAGAAATGGGGAGAAAAGACTGAACAGGAGGGAACAGGAGTTCCTGAACAGGAGTTCCTCTCCCTCCACTAACAGGACTCCAGCTAGGATAGTTTCACATCCAAGTACCTGAAGAGTAACATGAGGGACCCAAAGAAACTCCGGAAATTGTTGTGCCGGTTGATGTGACTCTCCTCATCTAATTTTATGTTTCCGAATACCTTGGGGAGAAAAACAAGAGAAAGCAATGAGCATTACTGAGCTGTGTGTTGTGTCCAGCACATGCAGATTAGATGCACAGGCAGGGCTAATAAAGCTACATGCATGAATTCCTGATGAGATAACTCATACCTAGAGAGCTGGTGAACACCATGCTGTCGGCTTGATAAGAAGGACTAATTATCTTCTCCAGTGTACCAGTGCAGCAAAAGGGACTAGTGCTAGTAAGGTCCAGGTATAGCATAGATTGCAAGATCCTTTAATGTCCTTCTGCTTATACATAGATCCTCCTACACCTAATTTAGTTTTTTATTTCCATGGTACTTGTCACCATGGTACTCAAACATTTGTAAAAACATTATCCCCTAACAGGGATGCAGGGAAGGACTCACCCTTCTCTTCCTGTCTCTGGTGGTCATGATGGGAACAATCTGTATTTGCTGAAGATGTCATTTATAGTTTGGGCAGATGCTGCCCTGGAATTTGCAAGCAGTTTAGATCAGATTGGATAGAGCATCCCTATCTTCCTTAGATATCTTTCTATTCAGAATCTCAGTCTCAGAATGATGATTTGTCAGTAATCTAGAATCCATGAAAATGGGCATCCACATATCTGTATGCACACAGGCACCCTTCAAAAGTGACCCAAATCTCATCCAAATGTGGCCATTCATGTGGAAGCTAAGACAAAGACCACACAACAGGACAGCGAAAGTCAGGATAAGTGGATATTTGGAAAAAGGAAAAGAAAATGGGCATATCTAGCTATAGAGAGAGGTTTACTAAGCTGCTGCTGACTGTGGCTCTCATGGAAATCCATGTGAAAAAGAGGAAATGCTCAAGAGAACTTTACCCGCAGTAAGTAGAGATGAACTTTCAAAGGTAATTTTCAAGTAAAAAATGCATACTTATCAAGAAGGGGGTCTTTAAAATTTCATTTTATTTCTTTGCACGGTACAACCTGGAGTCAAGATCTCCCCTTGGTCCCCTCAATGAGAAGAGTGCTTTTACATATATACTCTCCTCCCCGACCCATGTTTCTGATATCAGGATGTATTCTCACAAGCTAGTATTAGTACAACTGAGGGGTTCCTGGGTCACTTTAGCAGCCATTTGAGATAGTTTTCAGCCTACACTTAGCATACTCAGTTTATCCAAAATATGCTAAATGGAACACATTTTCCCCCTAACAGTTTTTAGAATGTGCAATTGAGGAACCATCTCTCCCCCAGCTATTTTGCTCAAGTAACTCCCACTGGCACCTGCTTTGGGAATTTGTTCTCAACACTGTTTTTCAAAACCCAAATACTATTTGTCTTTCAGGGAGAATGGAAGTGGCAGCAGAGGGAAGAATGGAAAGAGGATAAAAGGTAGAAGACCCCCAAGAAGCAAATAGAGTGATTGTATTCAAAATATCCCACCCAAGCGAACAACTCCAGTTCTGGTACTCCAGTAGAACATCATATGTCCTGTTCAAATCTGGTTTTCTCTTCTTTCTTTCCACCTTTTGGCTAAGAATTTATGACTTATGCCTGATCTGTCACATATATACTACATCCAGTATGTTTTCTCCCTGTGACACTCATAGAACCATCATTAATTGTCCTGATTATGGTTTTCTGAAACACCCCACCCAATCACAAACTAGCCAAAATGTACACTGTGATTTTTGATATGGTATATGTGCAAGTCAAAGAAACCACAGCTATTTTGATTATTGCTCAAGATAATTTTCAAGTCAAAAATTCATGTTTATTGAAAAGGTGGTCTTTAAAATTTCTTTTTACTTCTTTTCAGCTTTTCACAAAGTCTTTGTCACTAACCCAAATCTGCTACATCAAAGGGTATGGAAGAGAGAGATGGAGTATTTCAGAAAAGTTCACCACAAAATAAGCTTAAGTCCATTTTCACTTGGAATCACAGAACTTTAGAACTAGAAAGTTCTAAAGCTGTGATGGTATCTGACCAACTCCTCCACTGTATTGGCAAGGGAGTTAAGGCCCAGAGAGATTCAGTGACTTGATTAAGTTCACACAGCTGAGGCTTAAAGCCACTTCTAACAACTATAAGCATATATTTCTTCCCATATGTAGCAAATTACTCCTTCCTTCCATCTTTAGAGTTTCCTGCAGAGGTCTCTTCTTCCGAGAAGCCTTTGAACATCTAGAATACAGGTTCTTCTCATAGATACATTCACTTGTTACTTACGCCTCTCCAAAAGCTTGACCTTTTGTCTTTCTATTTGTATAGATCTCTCCATTTGTGGTGATTATATTGGGCACATTCTCTCTAGTAACAAGCACAAGCTTGTGCATGGTGCTGGGTGTCTGTCATGGACTGGGATGGGGATTGTCAACTAAAGGTAAGTCACAGTGGAAATGGCATTCATGTCTCTGTGGGATGGAAAGAGTGCTCTTATATTTTGGAAAGATGTGTAAAGGTTATTGAGAACATGATGATTTCATTACTGAACAGCTCCTACCTCCCACTAAAGGAGCAAAGAAGCACTTGTATTTGTCTGTCTGGTGGTATGAAAGAGGGTACATGGCTAAGAATGTGGACTGTGGAACAGATAGAACTGAATTCAAATCTCAGGTCTTCCACATAAAATCTGAGAATTTGAGCATATTTAAGCTACTTAACCATGTTAAACACCACATCACTCCTGAATACATTAGCTGCATATTTTGCACTCATGCTTTCTTTTTATATTCCCATCTATCTGTCTGTCTGTCTATCTATCTATCTATCTATCTATCTATCTATCTATCTATCCATCCATCCATTGACATAGATGCACATATGCATGCATTTAGCACTATGTTTGGCATACCAAGGAATTCAAGTACTAGTAAATAGCATCATCATCATTGTTGGTATTATCAGTAGGAGATTGGGAACTGAGATGCGTTATTCTACTTTATTTTGCTTGAAGATGAAAAGGGGTAAGAACTATTTTGAGCATGGGCAAACAGAATTTAATTTAATCAAGTCTGTATTTGGCTGTTGAAGAATATTTCAATTCTGAGATCAAATTTAGGGGAGTAAAGAGGGACTTAATAGAAGTTATCAAGCCATTCTAAACTTCACTAGGAATTCAACACTGCTGGCATCATCATTAACCTCTAATGGAATATCCCCAGTGAAAGGGAACCCACTGTTTCTTAATCAAGTCTCACACATTTTGATACTTGACATTCTGACATTTTTGGAGAACAAAACTTTCCAGTAGTGCAGTTAGAGGAAGAACAAAACTAAGAAGTGCAGGCAAGAAGAGAGAGGGGCAAAAAGACAGGCATTTTGGAGATGCTCTGGAAAGGGCTGATGAGACAACAAGCTTGGGAGATGGAGTTGCGACTCCAGGTGGCAGACACCACTGAGAAGGCAGCTGGCAGTCTAAAGGCAGCCAGACTGCCTGGCTGTGGAAGACTGTCCGCTGAAGTTTTTTGCTGAGGTTTAGTCATGATATCTGCAAGCCAGAAAGTGAGCCCTCTGAGATGAGCAGAAAGCCTGTGTGTTCGGTAAGAGAGGTTCATGGGATGCATGGTGCTGCTCATTTACAGTGGAAGTTCACCTACCACAAATGACCATTGTCCTTGAAAGAGCATTTGGCCTCTTCTGGCTCAGGAGGCCTCTAGCTACCTGAATAAATATCCATGGTAGGACCCTAATTTGATTCTTAAGTCCAAAATGGGAGAGGACGCAAAGAACAACAATACATGACCCTGTAAGAGAGGAATCAGTTGGAATGTGGCCTCGGGTCTCCTTAGGATGGGCAGGCTGCCAGGAACTCTATGAGCTGTTTACGGTGCTGACTTTTCATACACAAATATCAGTTAGTCAAAACTTAATCCAGACGCATTTGGTATCACCATATACATAAGAATAAACATCGAATCTTCTTTTAGGTCAAGTCCAAATACCAGAGATCCTGGTAAATGGATTATACCTCCCCTCCAGTCTCCTTGGAGATTTCCTGAGGAAGAACAATGGTGTCATCTTTGCTTTAGTCCTTATGTTGTGTCCACAGAAGCACAGCTGCTTATAAGTCAACACCATGATCTGACAATCTCAGATGAAACCACAGTACCAGGCCACCCTGAAAGCCTGGGGAGCCACTGCATATATGAAATCATCAAGGTCACACTGCAATAAGACCTCAGGAGGGCACCCTTAGGCAAGGCACAGTTCAAAGCATCCTCAATCTTGCATGCTCGGGTCACTAAGCCAGAGAAGATCTGAGTAACACCTTCTCCCACCAGGCCCAATGCACCGGCTCACCTGCATCCCAATGATGGCATAAATGAAGAAAAGCATGGCAATCAAAAGGCAGACATAGGGAAGGGCCTAGAAGGAAAGCAGAGAAAGGATCATTAATCAAAAGGAAGCAGCATCCATGGTCAACAACCTGTGGTCACTGGCAGGAACTCTTGCCCTTAGGGTGGTTCCCACAGAGGACTGGGGCTCTCTGCTCTTTGAGGCTGCTCTGTTTCAGGTGCAGTGCTTCTTCAGATGGCCACATCCTTTGACAGATACATAAACAGCTGGCCACAGAGAGGTGTGTAATTTACTTTCTGTGCAGAATATTCACTCATCCAGAAATGTAGCTCATATCTCCAAGGAAAGCTTGGAAAACTTTTTGGGCTCAGGATTTATCTCACTTGGCATGCAGAAGATTAATAATCTGAGCAATTGTGATGCAAATTACACAGCCAAGAATCCAACTTTGGCTTCCAAATCCTTGTATTTCTCCTTCCCACTCCCACACCCAGTGTGAAACACATCATGGAGAATCTGGAAGCAAAGTGAAATGACTGGGGTCTCACTTGTTTGTCTATTCCTAGAAGGTTCTTTCATCTTCTGATGAAACATACTTCAGTGCTTAAGCCACCCTCCCTGTAATGTTTCATTATGTTGCATGGAAAAATCTCAAAAGCCTCTTAAGCGTAAGTCACAACAAAACTTTGCCACGAAGCCATGTGGCATAAAATTCCACACTGTGCATATATGTTTACTGCCACTTTGGGATGACAGCATTTCAATATGGTATGGGGGCAAGTGAAGCAGATACAAGGCAGGGAGGTGCCCTGGCTGGCTGGGGGAGGGTGTAGACACAGGGATATGTGGATCTTTAGTTTACCACAGACCACTATACTTTTGGAGTGATCTCAGTAAGCTTTCTGGCAGACAGTGCTACCGTAAGTCTGCACTCTGTCACAAGTGTGTACATCGTGAGTCCCCAGAGACCAAATGAAGGCTTTCAAACTGCTTGAGCAGGGCAGGGCTTATCAACAGAGTTAATGAAATGAAAAGCCCTGTGAGACTATTTATAATTTGAATAAAGGATAAAATTAAAAATGCAACTGAAAGCTGGTGGGAGAATCCCCTCTTCCCATAAAATGCTGAGCGCCAAGATGAGCGGAAGGAATGGCTGTGTTTTCACGGGGGAGACTCCGCTGCTGAAGCCTGGCAGTAAGGAGGAGGGCTTCGCACCACCTGGAACGCTGCTGCCTTGCATCCTCACTTCCTGTCCTTGATCTACCTTCTCCACTTCAAAGTCTCCAGTCTCTGTTCATCTTTTCCAACCCCCAGCCTTCAAGAGGATACCAAAGATTCCCTCTGTTCTCCTTTCTTGTCATGCCATGAATTCTAACACAAAGTGAGGGAAAAGAGGGAAGAACTTCCAAGCAGGGCTCTGAGGGGGAAGACTGGATGATGTTCAGGACTGGGCGAGGGTACGTATAGGCAATAGCACAATGCTATTTATATTGTGTTGCTTTCTGTTTTGTATTTATAGAAGTAGCCTTCGTTAATCTGACTTCAAGAAACTTCTATACTGTGTCCCAGAACTGTTCCGAAAAGAAAGCACCTATGTGTAACACAAAGTCCCCTGAGGCAGTCTCACTTGTCTTGCTGTTTTCTGTTGTATTCGCCAGAATAAACTAATCATTTGGTCTTCAATTTCTGACATCCCTTCCTTTAACCTCAATGGTACACAGTTTCACAGAGACTTGCTGATTGTGATAAAACGACAGGAGAACACATTTCTTAAGAGACTTACTAACAACTGATGCTTATTGGGTAGTCCCCTCAAAATAAAAATTAAAACATTAAATTAAAAAAGCCAGCTTTGAAAGCATCTTGTCTTTCCCATTCTCAATCAAATTCACCTGAGACTCAGATGGCAACTTCTTGCTAAGGTTTTAGCTTTTTCCTCTGTCCTCTAACTTTGGAAAAAGTTTTCATCAAGGTGAGGCCTCTGTGGGAGTTACCATGCCGAACAATTATTCTGGATAGGAGGGAAATGTCCAGGTTGCGTGCAGGAGCCTGAACATTCTTAGACTGGTTTCACAACTCAAACTCTGAGGTACTTGATGAAGAAATCAGTAATGATGACGTCGGTGAACTCCCTTTCCAAATGATGACAAACTATGAATTCACTGGCTGGTCCCCTTCAGTTTAATTTCTAATTCAAGTATATAAATAATCAAAATAAACAAAACTTGGTGAATTCATGATTTCTCATACTTGAATCATTCAATGTCATCAAATTTATTTTTAAACACATTCATTGAAAAACTTTTTTTTTTCACGAGAGGAAAAGGCATTTAAATAATACTTAGGCATCCAAAACCTTAAAAACAACTAATTTATAATAATTGCTAGAGCCCAAAGATATTTAAATATGTTTGAGAAACTTCTTTTATTGGAAATCTCTGCCATTGAGCCTCAGGTATTGATTTTAATTTATATTTATTATATCCACACCTCCATATGGCCCCATGACTGTTTAAAAGAAACTTACTGCATTAGCTTGCCCAGACATTCCTATCTGTAGGACACAGAGGTGACCATTAACATATCACACAATCAGTGGTTTGGGAAATAGACACTGATGAAGACACAAGGGGATTGAGTATGAATCATTTTGCTGTGAAATACAACTGAAAGAGTCCTCTGAGAAACTGTTACACGAAATAAAATCACTGACAAGTCCTTGCAAATGCAGAGGACATCTGACTGCAGGTGGCGGGCTCTTTGCATGGGTAGGATTGCTTGAGGCAATCTGGAATACCTGAGCAGGAAGCACACTTCCTAAAGCATGTGCCTTGCCTCCTGGCCTGAGATACAAAGTCAAGGTGCTTTTTTAGAATGAGATTCTACCCAGTAGACACAAGCTGCCTGCTGTCCAGCCAAGTTGGGCTGTAATTAAGAGCTGCTGCACTCATTGAATGCTTCATCACAAACACCCATTTTACCAGCTTCACTTTCCCAGAGGTGAAGGGATGGAAGCACTGATGATGTTACACAGTGCTGCCTGCTGTGCTGTTTGCTACAACAGAGCCATCTCAATCCTCAGAGAAGATTGTCTGGTACGTCTTACCTTGAAGGACTGCACAAAGGTCCACAGTAAAATACGTATGGTGTAGCCCTGACGCAGAAGCTTTATGAGACGGGCAGCTCGGAAGAGCTTCAGAAAGCTCATATTGAAACCACTGGTGTTCACCAGCTGGTGGACCAAAAGGAAATATGTAATTAGTGACATTATGGTCATTTAGAAAAATCTAAGCCCTAGTTATTTGTATATTTATTCCTCATTCAGATCACAAAATAGAACACAGTCTCTGTCTTTCTTTGTTAACCCCAGCTTCAGCAGATGGGCCGGCCAGCATGTGCTTCTTAGCTTTCTCATGTCTATCTTCTATTCCCAGCAGAAGACAAGGGAGGTATCGCTGGACACAGGAGACAAAACAGGCCTCCCTGGTCTCTACCACGTAGTCTAAAGTCTACACATACACGCCAAAAGAGCTGATGCAGTAGTCCCCGCAACACATCATGGCCCTCCAATATTCAAAGAGTATTACAATGAGCTTGCCAAGTGTTCTTTAAGATGAGCGAATTTAGGGAAACAATTCAGGCCTAAGAACTCCAAAGATACTATGTCTCTTGAGACTCTAGCAGAACACTGTGCATGCTAGCTTTCTTCTAAAACCCTATATTGCTCTACTTATCCCATTAGATGTCTGGTATTCAAGTCATGCAAATGAAACAAAGCCTTCCATGCGATTCAAGTCTGCTCCAATTCACTGGCTAATGCTTGGGAGTGACGAAATGAACTCCCAACACTTGGAGGAGGACATATTTGGTTTGGTGGGATAAAAATGAACCTATTGGGTAAAGGACTTTTTTTAAATGCTTACTCCAGAGTCAAGTTTAAAGACATTCACCTTGCTGTCTGTCAGGATAATTTCTGTGATACTGCCAATCACGGTGATGAAGTCAAAGATATTCCAGGTATCTCGGAAATAGTTCTGCCGAGTGAGTTCAGTCGTAGGAACATTAGAAAAAGGAAAAGAAAAAAATGCAAGGAAAGAAAAGAAATCTTCCATTACATAACTTTGCCACTTGGAATTAAAACTTGTCAATTCATGCACAAGTTCATTCTAACTTTGGCTTTAGTTTCCTATTTCTAACCAGAAATTCTATTTCTCCTTTACTAATTTGGGAATTTCTCATTTAGAAAGTGGTTCAATCACTATTTGAAGACTTTGTTTTTGAAACTGTCACTGAAAAGCTCATATATAAATTTTTATAAATTTTTATTTTTTAGAAATATTTGTTTTTACTGAGGTACTATTCACAAATAAAAAGCCGTAGATATTCAACATATACATCTTGGTGAGTTTGGGGATAAGTACACACCTATGAAACTATCACCACCATTACATAACTTTTAAATTATGCACACCGCATCAAGTGACCCTGTAAAACTATAGTTCGGATTTTCAGCCAAAAACAAAATTCACACAAATTATAAGTGACTAAAGGTCACAGACATGCCACAAGTCTCCTTCTAACTCCATTGACACTTTTCAAATCAACAAGTGATGAATAGACTTCATTTTCCTCTCTTTCTGCTGTTACACCTTTTGAAAAGTGAAACTAGGTAAAAAAAACAAGGAAGCAGTAATGAAATAAGTGAAATGAAGGAAAAAGAGGAGATATAAAGGACCCAGAAAATCCACCAAGCATATAATACTCCACCTAATCAGAGTAGACTATGTGCCCATCTCCTAGGCTCACGTGAACATCGACCTTGGACTTGGTTCCTTAAAACAGGACATTTAGGTCCTTTGTAATCTTCATTTTCCATATGAGAAAATTGAGGCTTAGAGAAATCTAATTCCAAAGCCATATACACCTCCAGAGCATGCAGAGAAACTGATGCACACCGCTTCATCAGGAAGCTCACTTTGCATTATGATACTTAGTTCATTGGTGATAGAGTAAATTCCTCATTATCAGGGCTCTCCTATTCTCCAGTTTGAGGTGAACATGCTACTTCTTGGCTCACAGGTCTAGTTATCAAAGAACCAGAAGCCTTGAGTTCCAGTTGAGGGTGCCTTACAGAATAGCATATTGGGATATAAAATAGCATAGTGTAGAACAGTACAGTCCCCTCTTAAATGTGATTTCATTTCCCATGATTTCAGTTACCTGTAGTCCAAAAATATTAAATGGAAAATCCCAGAAACAAATAATTTGCGAGTTTTAAATTGCATAGACTTCTGAGTAGCACGATAAAATTTCACAACATCTCACCCAGGACCTGAATCATTTCCCATTTGTCCAGTGTATCCATGCTGTATACGCTACCTATTCATCAAATATTTGCTATCTTGGGTATCAGAGCAATTGTGGTACCACAGTGATTGAGTTCAGCAATCCTTACTGTATTTAATAATGTCCCAAACACAAGAGTATTGGCACTGGCAATTCAGATATGCCAAAGAGAAACTGTAAAGTGCTTCCTTGGGTTGAAAAGGTGAAAATTCTCAAATTAATAGGAAAACCAGTTATGAACCACATAATGACATTTATATCAATGACAGACTACATACATAACAGTAGTGTCATATGATTACAATGCCTAGTGTTATAGCAGGCTTAATTTGTATATGTACACTCTGTGCTGTCTTTATAATGCCAAGATCACCTAACAATGTGTCTCTATGAATCTACATTCATTTAGTGAGGTATGGCTGTATACATAAAGAGTTCTGTAATATCTGCAATTTCAGGCATCACTGGGGAGTTTAGAATTTATCCCTGGCAGATAAGAGGGGAAGTACTGCATAGACCAGGAGGTTATGAGCTTTGAAGTCAGATAGACCAGGATTTCAATCCCAGCTCTGCCTTTTACTAACCTTGGGCAAAGTTTTCATCCATTCTGAGTTCCAGCTCAGAATAAAAGGAGAAAGTAATAATACCTATCTAATGTAATTGTCATGAAGATAAAGTGAATATGTAAAGCATTTGAAACTTAATAGGCTATATGATTTACATTACTTCTTTTTGTCTTCTTGTTCTCTTCCCTTTTTATTCCCACCTTGCTTTCCAATTTTGCCTTTTGTTGTGTAATATTTAAAAAGTTATGCAATTGTTCTGACGTTCAATCGCCTCATTTAAAAACAACAATAATAATGGTAATAATGATAATGATATCTGCCATGTGGATTTCAGAGTCATGGAGAAGATATAGCATATACTGGGGCATTCTGAACGTCTGGAGTACTGCAACATGTAGAGACTTATGGGGACTAGTGGTGCCTTTTATAGTGTGAATGCCTCGAAACTGTGAATAAAAAACTGGGGTGAGGGTGGGAAGGAGGCAGGCCTCAGGGCCAAATCCTTTGGTTAAGCCTGTAAGTATGTATTCAGCCTTCACCATAATTAGACTTGTAATTGGGGGCTAAGTCACAGACAATGTCAATACTACATGCAAGCCATCAAGATACACAGAGAAACTTCCTTGTTTTGGTTCTGGCATCTCACTCTTTTTCAATTCACCCTACTCAGGGCTGGATTGTTTTATAAAAGCATCTTTGTTGGTGGTAGTTTCTTTTTCACCTTATTTTTCCAAGCCTCAAAACACTCAAAAGGGAATCAAGTAAACCACAATGCAGCCCCCTGCAAAGGGCTCCCTTCAACTCCCCACCCCAAACAATCAAATTAATGGTGTTTCAAAGAAACAGAAGGAGATCGAAAGCAACCCCCACAATCAACACTGACGATTATCAAACCCAGCCCAGAGTCCCTGTTAAATCTGCTAGCAGACATGCACTTATTCAGATCAGCAGCAAAGTTTTTCTTCTTGCAGGGAAAGCCATACACACATAGAATTTGAAATGGTAGCTCACAACCTAAATAAGTGTGAAGCAGCTGTCAAGTGGGTTTATCAGCATCCTACTGAACTCTCAGCACACACGAAGCAAGGAAGGGGAGGAAGCAGAGATTACTTTTTTATAGGACACTGAAACAAAGGGTGAGGTTTTCTTAACACTCTTGAAACAGATGCAAAGAATTCACCAAACAATTATAATTAGTAATCGAGGAGAGCTCATGCTGGAAAAACTCATTGCCATCCCTCCCAAACCCAATTCCAGAATTCTCCCCCCACCCACACACCCCTTAAAGGTCACTGGCCTTTGTAAGCATAAGTAATAAACATTTCTTTTCATTGGTAGAAATTATTCTTCATGCTGCTCATGGGAGGAAAACTAATGGGTAAAATCTATTATCTGCTATTATGTGAGGCTAGAGGGACAGATATTTTTAATCTGAGTCATAAAATTCTTATAATTTTACCAGTAAATAAGCACTCAAGGTTTGTTAGTACAGACTTCGTTTTGGTCCTTTCCACATAAACTGCAGCTGTCATAAAGCCCAGTGATGGCCACCCCTTAGCTGCAGACAGGACTCGACGAGATCAAGTGGACAGTTAGATGAACGTGGAACCAGGAGCTGGCTTCACTTGCCCTTTCGCCTATCCCCCTTACACACTGTCCTGTCTCTATGACAGGTTATTGAGCAGTCAAAACGAGCTGACGGTTATGTGGGCAGGTGTGTGAACCATTTCTAGAATAGCAGTAGCCACCACCTTCCGACAAAGGCTGGGAATGTACCCAAAAGAAGAGAAGACAGATCCAATGCTGGGATAGATTCAGTGACGTACCAAGAAGCCAAAAGCGATGATCTTCAGGACACATTCCAGGGAAAACACCATGGTGAAGGCAATATTCAGGTACTTAAGGGCCAATTCATAGGTACAGGGAGCAGAGTAATACTGCCAGGTGGACAAGAAGAGACAAAGAGTCAGCACCTTAGGGTGAGGACAGCCGCCTCTCAACTTGAGCTTGTGGGGTACTTTGGTGTGTGGTACAGGAGGAGATGAACATTGAGTACTACAGTGGAAAATTACACATCCCGTGCGGCAAAACAAAGCAAAACACAGACCCACGCCCCACCCACCTAGACTGCTTAGTAGCAAAACAACCAGTCTGCCTAAGATGGAGGTGGGCAGGGCAGAAACATTTTGTAGAGGGTACTTTACTATTTAGTATTAAATAAGATCAAACGCTCTTAATGCTCTGACACTCCTTTAGACCCCAAGTTGTCTAAAGGACATTTTCCGCCCTTGTTGGAAGTTAACTCTTATCACTGCCTTTAGTCTTGGAAGCTCCTGGACTGCTACTACATGCTTTACTGCATTTGGCTCACTGGGCCCCAGAGTCCAGTGTAAAAATGAGAGGCAACAGCCGGGTGCTTTGGAAGGCTTTCCTAGTGTCTGTGAGCTCAGGGAGGGCACAGTTACTGGGGTTCGCCCTCCTCTTACCTTCATCATCAGCACCACAGTGTTCAAGGCAATCATGGCCATGATGGTGTACTCAAAGGACGGAGACACTACGAAGTGCCACACACGGTACTGGAAGGTGTGCCTGTTCTGTGGCATGTAGCGGGTGAGCGGTTTGGCGCTGATGGCAAAATCGATGCAAGCCCGCTGCAGAGAAGACACAGTTATTAGTCCTGGCTCAGACTCCTACACCTGGCACATGGTGGGCTCTGTGACAGGTTAGAAAGAGAGGGTGGCATAGGGACAACAGGGTAGAGCTACATGAACATAGAAATGGCAACAAGGATCATCTGGACAAAACTACGGGCAAGATGTCACTTTAATAGGTACATAGAACTGGAGGTCTTCTGTCACATGAGGTAGCCAGTTGGTGGTTATTAATAAAGCCTTTTCACATAGTCTGTAGCTGAGAAATTTAGAGGGGAAGCCTTCCCTGATGCCTCTAGCCAGAACAACAGATCTGCAGGTTGAGAATCCTTTATCTGAAATGCATCGAACTAGAAGTATTTGGGATTTCAGATTGTTTTCCAATTTTGTAATATTTGCATGTAAATAAAATATCTTGGAATGGAACCCATGTCAAAACACAATACTCATATTTCATGTATGCCTAATTCAGATAGACTAAAAATAGTTTTATATAACATAATAATAATTTTAATAATTTTATGCATGAAACAAAGTTTCATGCTGTGGAATTTTCTACTTGTAGCATCATGTTGCTCAAAAAGTTTCGTATTTTGGACCTTTTTGGATTTTGGATTAGAGATGTTCAACTTGTATCTGTCTATGTAGTCCTTTAGTCCCTAAGTTTCTAGTGCAGTTCTATTGTTCAACAACAACAAGACAAAATATGAAATCCTCCAATTTGCCAAAACTATGCTCGTTCTTGGAAAAGTAGCCAAAAGACATAGTCCCTACCCTTACAGAAAATATATATGTCCTGAAGGCCACAGTCAAGAAAGCAAATGTCTTAATGTTATCTTTGAGGCACACATCTATTCCTTCCAGACTATTATACTTAAGGTAAAGACCGCATCTTAAATACCTCATGTTCCACCTTCTAGTTCTCTGTGCCTCACACTTGGGCCTTAACCAGAGAAAGTGCTCAGAAAATGTGTTTAATGGTACTAATGTCTCCATCTTGTCTCTATAACTGCATAATAAATTCAGAAAAATAGTCTTCTTAACCACAGGCTCCAGGGTCCTTTCTGAAGCTCCTGCAGTCCCTCGTCACAGACCACCTGCTGTTACCTCATTCTTCTCCAGGCTGCACTCCTCCATCATCTTGTCTCCTTGCTCCTGGAAGGTGATGATGATGAGAGCCACGAAGATATTGACAAAGAAGAAAGGAAAGACTACAAAGTAGACCACGTAAAAGATGGACATTTCCATGCGGTTGCTGCGGCTTGGGCCTCGGTCCTCCTCCGTCACATCTACAGAATGCTGCAGAACCCTGTGGGGGCAAGATGAGGGGGCACAGGTGGTGGAGGACAGCGTTAGGAGCCATACTACCTATTACAGCTCTATAGCAGACTTCTTTGACTTTACAGATCCCCCATTAATTTTAGGGGGGTCCATAACCTAGTTGGTGAAGACCCGTTGACCCCTCAGTCCGCTGCAGTTTCTAGCCCCCTTTCTATCTGTACTCAAATCCTAAGCAGCCGAGTCACAACGCTGCATAGTTTATGTCATCATAGTCAATGCCGAGTGACTCCTGGATTACTATTTGGCATTTTTCTGCCAACTAGAGTATGCTGTCTCCATAAAGTGTTACCTTAGTCAATGCTAAGTTTCTCAAGAATTAGCCTTTAGCTATGGGCAGCACAGGAACTTGCATTCCGACGTCTTCTCCATAAGAGGTATGACGTGTCTGTGGGTTCTACTAGCTCATCCTTATCCCTCCATCCTCAGGCTTTTAGGTACGGGGCCAAGTTGGGAGTAAATCTGTCTAAAACAGCCCCCAGGGATTCTCCTAAGAGATGGAGAGCTGTTGAAAATTCATTTGTTCTGTAGGGGTCAAATGGCTCCACTCAATTCCTCAATAATTGGCTGAAACAGGTTTCAAATGGTTCTCTTTGTCTTCCCCCTCTCCATCTTCACCTGAAGGCTTTCATTCTTCCTCTCCTCTGCCTGTCTCACCCACTTATAACCACTTACTTTCCTGAGTACAATAACAATGGGTTAGCTTTGTTCCTCTTGAATCAGCTTCTCAAGGCACCCATGTGGTCCTACCCCAGCTCACAGATAAGTGTACCAACCGCAAGCCAGCACTCACTGAGGCCATCCTTCCCCCGTGGAAACTGTGAAGAGGGTCAGCAGGGCCCAGATGATGTTGTCATAGTGGAATTCATGGCGCTTCCATTCCCGGCCCTTCACCTCCATCTTGTTTTTCTCATGGTCTACATAGTTGCCTCTAAAATCAGAGTGAAAATGAAAAAAAGCCTCTTCACTACATCTCATGGAAGAGCCAGAAAATTCCACAGATTTCAAGAATGTAGGGTAACAATGACCACCATACAAAATGCAAGGAAGAAGGAATTTTATTAAAAGCAGGTATAACCATGGAATAAAAGTAGTACTGATGGTCAGTAGATGTGGGATTAAATCCTAACACTTTCACTAGTTACTGTGTAACCAAGAGCAATTTAAACTTTGAATCTCAGCTTTCACATCTGTGATATACAAATAAAACCCATCTCAGTAGATCGTTATGAGGATTTAAAATGAAAAACTCAGTGTAAAATATCTTTGACCACATTTGACACAAAAGATGTTTTCAATACAATTTACCAAGTTCCTATTTTACGTTTCTACTGAAAGAAGAATGGAGATAGAAAGGAGAAAGAGACCACCTGTGGGGGATGAAGGACTCATCAGAACACCTGGAGCAAAAAGTGAGTGCTAGGTGCAGGTGCCACTTACATGCACTCCTTCTCTGTGTCCTTGGAACTGTCCGTGCAATAAAAGAACTTTCCCTTGAAGAGCTGAACTGCGATGACTGCAAAGATGAACATGAAGAGCTTGTAGACAATGAGAATGTTGAAGACATTCTTCAAGGAGGTCACCACGCAGTCGAACACAGCCTGTGGACAGCAGCAAAGGGCCCTGGTGTGTGAGCCCTGTGATGATGTCTGCACCTGCCCAGAGCTGAGGTGGGGGCCACACCACCGCCCAGCAGCACTGAGAAACTGCCCCAGGAGATGTCACCCCACTAAGGAGGGGGTGACACTCATGGGACTAAGACGCCTTCCAAGCTGGTCATGATGGTAAGGACCTCCCCCTCAGAAGGAAGCAACCTCTGACTGGGTTTACCAAAGCAGTAAACCCAGACGTGATGACATTAAGCAACAGAGGGGGTTCTTTGTGGGATCCCAGTAGGTACTCAATGTGAAGCACAGAAGTTTAATGCTGGGAGGGATCTTTGAGATAACTTAGTCCATTTTAACCATTAAACAGCTTGTCCCTGCTCTATTGGGTGACATTCACGAGTTTATTTCTGGGCTGATTTTGTTTTTTCTTTACCCTTCCTAAATGGATCGGGGGGTGATAGTGCACTATAGTCTTTGTTCGTTTCAATGATACTTTGTCATATGTCCATACATTTGTTCTGATTACATTCAGTCCTTCACGTAAATGTCCTTCAGTTTAAAGCTAGCATGAAAATAACAGAGGCAATGTGAGAAGGACTGAGACCCACCCTGACTTAGAGATAAGGATGAGAATGGATGGAACCAGGCATTTACACTTCAGTTAAAAGATGACGGGTCTCCAGAGTCCTCCATTCTAAGCCCTAAGCTGTAAGGAGTTACATGGAAGTGCGACACATTTCAAGCCATTTCTAGGTTATTTTCTAGGTTTTTAGGTTTAGCTCACTGGAGGGAGTGTTTAGCCCCATGGTGGCTCCACATTTGTGCAGTTGTTTCTCCATAGCACTGGGTGAAGCATTGCTGGTTTAATTAGTTCAACACTGCGGGGAATGTGAGTGACACACAGCCGTGTGGAATCATCAGAGCCACCCACATCTCCTTCAGGTTATCACACTGTGAAGAGAGGAACCAGCACTCTCTCACTTAACAGAATTAACCAAGGTCAAGGTCGCCTTCTCCAGCCTGTTAACTAATCTCATCAAGCTGCCTGCAGGCTCCCGAGGATCCACAGATGCCTGCACTGCAGCTGACTACCATGGCGGGGGCCCCAGGTAAGGGGCACAAAGGGAGAGTACTGCTAGGTACTGCCAGGTCAGTTGCTGGGCTAATGGGAGGTGTCATTACAGGGGGAAGGCAGAGAAGCCACTTCTTTAGAAGCATAAGTGTTTCCTGCTGGGAGTCCATCAGTGCGCCAGGGCCTTGGTTCTGATAGGAAGCCATGTCTTAGCCAGTTTGGGCCTTTCAGAATTGACTTTCCTGCTGTCCCCTACCTTTGGTAAATCTAGTTTGCTTTGCCTCCTCCCTGTAGAACATTAACAGAAAAGAAAGCAGACCAGCAGAGGTTTGGGGTAGGGACAAAGCTGGTAGGGAGTATCGGAGGTTACAAGAACCCGATAGGAAATGAGAATCCAGGTGCAGGAAAGTGTCAAGCCCACAGCTTTCTGTCCTCCATGGCAGGCATGGGAGAGAGCAGGCCCACACATGCCAGCAGAATTGCTGTGTTCTCTTGCAGGGACCACTCAAGTCAGCTCATCTGTCCACATCACAAACGTGTGTTAGAAAGTTTTCAAGTTGAAAGTCTAAGAATAATTTGCCACAAGTCACAAAGATCCTATGTCCCAGAGCTGTGCCTGGCACTAACAAAGGCTCTTTTCCATGGTGACAAGGATTCTCAAACAGGGCTGGGTTTAGAAGGCAGATTCCAAGCCTCTCCCCCAGACAGTCTGGTTTTATTGTACCAGAGTGGCCCAGGAACCTGCATTTGAAAAAGCACCTAATTGATCCTGATGCGGGTGGCCTGTAACCCACACTTTGAGGCACTGCACTATTCTTTGTGACTCTTCAGGCAGGTAATTAAATCTGCTTCTGGGGAAGCATCCTGATGCAGCCCCCAAAGATGGGCTCAGCCCTGGTGCTTCAGCTTGCTTTTCTGGCCATGTGGCCCTGGAAGCAGCAGCAGGACTGAAAGACTAGGAACTGGGAGCTGAGAAGTCACAGAAATTCAGAAAGAAATTCTCTCTTATGGTGCTGTAGCTTCCAGTAACACCAACATGTTGATGAGGGAGAAGGCAGGATGGAGGTGAGTCCAACACACTACCTGAAATGGGAAAGCATAACCTGAGAGGGAGGAAGATCTTGAAAAGTTGGCACTCAGGGAGCACGAGCAAGGAGGATACTGGACAAGGAGGAATCAGATCCTGCCAATAGGAAGAATTTAATTTGGGGTAAGTCACCTATCCATTTATCTGCTGCTTGTGCCAAAAATGGACTATGTGTCTTTGGAAAAGTTACTGACCTATCTGTGCCCCCTCGAAATATGAGAGATTAGAGCTAGAAGATTCCTTCCTCCTCTAGACTCATAAATTAAAAAATCCCAAGTAACCCAGCATACTCTAGAAACATGGTCTGCAACATATTCAAAGGGCTCCGATGGCTTCCATTTTAGTGTTCTGGGTCCACTTTAATGACATAAGAAGCTCCAGGACAAAAACACACAGGCTTCTTCCTGGAGTACATGGCACTAGAGAGTACAAGATATTACCTGGGTCTAGACTCAAGAGGCAAAAGCCCTTGTACTGATTTTTTTGGGATGTTGGGTATTTTCCTCCGAAACTAAGACCTTAGCTCAAGGAGATGAAAAGAACCTCAATACCTGTATGAGAAAAATAAATATTTCCACAGTGAATTCTCCAATTCTCTTTAGCCATGGCTAGAAGAGGGGAGAAGGGGATGTGACGAGAGCAAACTCTGAAAAATTACCTTGAGCTTGGGCAAGCGCTTGATTGTTTTCAGGGGCCTCAGAACTCGGAGTACCCTTAGAGACTTGATGGTCTTGATGTCGCGTCCCTTGTTGGTTCTGCAGGGGAAACACCACCAGCAAGTCATTTTGAACAGGGGAAGAAATAAAAGCAACAGTCATACTTCTGCGTTACTAACAACAGGTAAAAGGATAGAGATGTGGATAGGAGGCCAGAAATTGGGCCAGCATAGACTCCTTCAGGGACACTGTACAAAAACAAAACAAAACAAAAAAAAGCTACAGGAATATTCTCCAGTCACTCCCCAGAGTGCATGCACACACACATATCCATATGCACATATACCCACGCATGCACACCCAGGTACGCAGATGGTCCCTGACTCACTGTGGTTCAACTTACAGTTGTTCTACTTGATGGTGGGAAAGTGGTATGCATCCAGTAGAAACTGTACTTCAAATTCTGATCTTTTCCAGGGCTAAAGCTATGCAGTATAACACTCACTCCCAATGCTGGGCAGCTGCTGGTTCAGTCAGCCATGAAATCACGAGGGTAAATAATACTCTACTGTGTTGCTAAGCTACGATATTTGGTAGGTAGATGTATTAAATGGGTTTTCAACTTACATATTTTCAATTTTTGATGTGTTTACTGGGACACAACACTATCATAAATTATGGAGCATCTGTGTACACACTGAGAAGCACGTAGGCGCACTTGCACATACACATACGCACAGGCATGCATTTACATATGTTAATAATTCCTCTCCCTAACTGCAGCCTAATGCTGCTCACTACCACACTGGCAAATAAAATGGAAGGTCTGTAAACTAGAACACAACCAGTTTGGATCCCCACAGTACCTAGTCCAGTGCTTTTCCGGTAGCAGGTTCGCAAATGATAATCATTGACTTGAATGGGAATCCATGGCTAAACCTATCAGCGCATTTGACTTGTCTAGGTGTGTTTCCACTACACAGTTCATCAGGGTGGGAAGAGCAAGGTGAGGAGGGGTGGTGGGGAACATGACACCCTTGTTGAGCAAGGCACCCATCCAGAGAAAGCTTCTTGCCAGGACCTTGGCTCACACCCCAGTATCTCCAGTGGCTAGCTCTTCCCATGGTCCCTTCCATTTCAGATGCTCTGCACCCAGCACAAGCTTCACAGAGCCACTCAGGCAGAGCAGTCCGGCCCTGCTCACCTTTATTCTACCCTACAGCTAATGACTATCCTTGTTCAGCCTCTTAGAAATGTTTGCTCCTAATAGAGAAAATACAGTTCTCCTTTTATTTCCAGGAGTGAAATGAGTAAATCAAGTTGCATTTCTCTTTCCTCTCTGTACATCTCCTGAGATCTCTACATTCAATTCAAATAATTGCAATTTGTAATACATGCAGGTGGTGGAAAACAAGACTAAATAGTGAGGTCGGGCTCCAGTTTCTTCCTCAAGTTAGCCCAGATTACTACTATACCAACAATTCGAGGAAAGGTGATCCAGAATATCATTGAGGAAACTACAAGGGATTCTGCCTGAATTTAGCCCTGGGATACCTACCCAGGTAGGAAGACAGCATTCTCTCTGTTCTTTCACATAAGGTAAGGCAGGAAGACATTTAATCCAACCTCAGGCATGCTGACTTGGCCCAGAATGTTATTTTATGACTGTCTTAATAGTAATAGGCCGAAACCTACAAGGCCTTTTCATTTATCTCTAGATTTGAATATAAATAATCCAAAAATATCAAATTGATGTAAACTTATGCATCCAGAGCCTTCGGTATGTTTTGTAAACTATTACATATCCAAAAGGGGCAGCATATAAGTCAAATACTACCCAAACTAATAAGAATAATTATTTCTCGACATGGCTTGGTAGCTCCTAATTTTTAATCTTTTGGATATCAATGGAAACTCACCACTCCTTTCTCAATGAGTCAGATCCTCCCCTCCTAACCATAGTTTCTCCCTCCTCCAACCCATTCCTCCCATCTTTTACTTAAAAACAAACAAACAGGCCAGTGAGATAGCTCAGCGGCATAAGCACCTGCCTGGCAAGCGCAAGGTCCTGAGTTCGACTTCCGGAACCCACATACGAAAAAAGGGCTGGTGATATCGCTCAGTGGCACCGGCGCCTGCTGGGGCGTGAGATCCTGAGTTCGACCCCCAGTACCCACAAACAAACAAACACACATATTTACCCCAAAGCGTTCCTATGGAGGATCCAATCAGAAAGCAGTAATAAAAAGGGGTAGGGGATGGAGAGAAAGACGACAGTCAGAAAACTCCAAGGAAAATAGAGACCTTTACAGGGACAGGACCTGCCCACAGCCTTGGCACTTGTGGAGCCCACAGGGTTTGTGAAAGGAAGGACCAAGCACCACCTGTTCCATGAGTCCCCACCCCCAACCACAGGGACAAAGGTCCTTTGCAAGCACTAGTGAAACTTCCTCTAGATCAGTGGCACTCCAAGTCTTGTACTTTGCCCATTGGAGCCTAGCTTAATTGAAATTTTCTAAATGTAGACTTTTCATTTTGTGAATAGTCTTCAGACAAAAACACTGTTTCTGGTGGATGTATAAGAAACCAGGCTGGAGGAATTACACCTCTGCATAATTCCTCTTCTCAGGAAAAGCATTTCAAGTCACAGGAGGGTAGCTGTGCTTAGGCAGGGTTTCATCAGAAGAGAAACAAGTGACCACTCTGACTGGACTACTCTGGTGTCTCTCCAAAGCTCAGATGACCGATATCACTAAATCACTCGGAAATAAGGGGGAGCTACTGGTCTATCAAGGTTATAGCAAAAGCTGCCCTTTGATAAATTAAATGACCAAGTGTCTGTTGTGAGTTATTTACTGTGCAGATGAAGAAAAATCATCATGCTCTACTGGTGAGTCATAGTAAGTCAAAGCATAAATGTCTTTGAGACAGAAATAACTTAATTTTAACTTTTTGAGTAATTATTGTTTATTCTGTGCTACATACATTAGTGCAAATCTTTCTTTAATGTTCCTAGTAATCTTAGGACATAGGCTTTATCCTTCTTGTTTCACAGGTGAGATTTAGAGAGGGTAAGATGCCCAGTGTCCTCTGGGAGAGCTGGAACTTGAATCCTGGTATGGATGATGCCTGGAGCTATTACTCTTAACTACAAAGCCTGTGCACCAGCAGGCTTTTGGTTCAAGACTCTGTCAAACAGCTCACCAAATTTTAGAGCTAGAAAGATCTCTGAAACCCACTTACTTGCAGAAGAAACTGAGGCACCAGGAAGAAGTGGCACAAATAAGATCACTCCATGAGAGAGCCCAGAGCCCCAGGTGGACACATATCTCATGATTTACCATCTTGGTCCACTGCTATGGAGAAGTACCCAAAATTCAGGCTTTGGTTCTTAATTGCCAGTAACTGTGAAGGTTACTTTTTCTCCCTAACCTTTTTCCATGTAACAAAAAACTATGTTATGCTACCTACCTACCATATGTCACGAACAAAAACTTTCAATGCCCATTTTACTTAGTAAACAAATCCAATTTTCAACATTATGTTAATTTTTGCTGTGAATGACAAATGAATGGTTATGTGGGAATTAAACCCAAGGCCTTAGACCCTTAAATTCTTAGTGTGGAAATCTCCCAGTGTTCAGAGGACAGAAATATCTTCCCTTGAGTTGTAACAGAATCTTTTCACATATGACACCAGATATTAGTTGGTCAGTGAACGGTACCTTTATTTTTCATACAACAAGCATCTGTGGAGTCCTTACTTTACATCAGGCACTGTTCCAGGTACTGGAACAAAAGAGGTGGCTAATCCCTTGGAACTTGCCCAGTCTAGTAGGGAAGACAGACCTCAGGGAGATGAACACATAAATAAAAGTATAATTGCAAGCTGCCATGGGACGGATTGAATCATTTGATTGAAAATTTACCAAAATAACAACATAAATCACTCTCCTTTCCCCAAGGCTACACTTATTTTGAGGAAAAACTAAAGGAGACCCCCATGCCCCTAAGATGTGGGAACAGGTTAGGGGATCGATACCCAGGCAGCTGGTTTAGGGTTACACACTGCAGGCTTTGCTTTCTGCTTAGCCCTGGTGCTCATCTCAGAGATCTTCATATCTAGGGCCACTGAAGGGTTCTTAGAGGCCACATGAGAAACAACTATAAACAGGATGGCCTAATATTTCTTGCTCTTCTGACACATCTGGATAAAGGACAGAGTTTGCTCCCCACAATTAATTTTTCTTCAGGATCATAGTAAAATATCATGGTATGGAACATAGGGGGTTTATAATCACGTATGCATGTTCCTTGTTTTAGAAATTAAGATTTCTTACAAATTGGACTCCTTCAGATCTCAGAGGAGATAGTAATCCCATGCAGGCTAAAAGGGAAATAAGGACTAGTCATTGCTTTCACACCTTTCAAACAACTGCAGAGGAAACACTGCAGAGGAAACACTGTTTACTGCAGAGGAAACACTGAAAAGCTACGCTTTTGTAGCATGCATGAGGCTTAGCATTGAAATAAAAAGCTATGATTTTGAACAGATGCAGAAAAATATGTTTGCATCCTATGTTTTGTTAATATAGGGTCAACACTGATTTGAAAATTATCATTTGAAATAAAAAGAATACTGGATAACAAAGCCACAGAGTCAGGAAAAGCCTCAACAATTTAGACCTGACTAATTAAAATATACCATAATTTAGACAGGGGCTAGGCCAAAGTACCTCTCCTGAATCCATTACGAAAGCCAACAAGATTTCAAGGGAGATGTTTGCCAAACTAGGAGGGCAATGTCTCAGTCAAGGCACATTGTTTTGAAAATAATTTATGTGCTTTTCAAAAATCATCTAAATAAGTCATCTGATAATACTGTTAGTCTTTGCTACTAAATGTATAATCAGATTTTTTACATGTCCTAGCTAGTTAGAATTTCAACAGATTTAAAAGTTGACTGTAATATAAAAATCTGAGGATAATTCCACATGCTACAACACTGGTCCCACTTTAACTGGTACTCAGTGGGACACCTATTTTACCATTTATTTTCTACTTATCTGTAAGTCGACTGGCTGTTCCCCAGGAAAAAATAATGCTGTTTCTCTTGTGTCTCATCAGTAAACTATGAGAATTTCCCAGCTTAGTTGTCAAATTGTTCTCCAGATGTGTCATGTGTAATCACTCATCATTCACTGTAGTCTTGTTCTCCAGCTACTAGGTCCTCTTTTCTCACAGGACACACTGAAGTTGATTTCTGCTAAGTACTGACTCTCCTTCCATGGCAGCAGAGAAGACACATCTAGTTCTGAAGAGTGCTTCATTCTTTTTTTCCTCTTTTTGCCGTGGTAGGGACCGAATCCAGGGCATGATGCGCAGTAGGCAAATGCTTTAACACTGAGCTACATCCAGTAGCCCAAGCCCATTACTCTTTTAGTGTCATGGTCCTTTGCCCTCCTCAAAAGCCCAGGAGGGAACAGTGCAGGGGTCTGAAGGAATCTCTTGCCTTGGGGGAATGGCTAGGCTTGCAGGAGGGTAAGACAGGAAGAGAGAACATGCTGGGAGGAACTTTGAGTGCTTTCCTAAAGGGTCTGGATAATTACTTGGTAGGCAATAATTGCTACCACTTATTGTATAATTTAAGTGCTTGATACTATATTGAACACTAAATATATTTTACCTTATTTAATCTCACAGGACCAAAATACATTTATTTTTAATTTCCACTTGCTGATGAAGAAGCAGAAGTTCAGTGAGTTAAGGCAGCTAATAATTAATATTGCTAGGATTTAGACCTAAATGTGCCAATGCTGAAACCTAAGCTCTTCTGTGTCATGTTACAATACCTCTCAAAAGGGAACCACTGAAGGATTTTAACTGAAGAAAGGAATAGTGAAAGAAACAAGCAATTTCTGAGATTGAATATTAAGGCAATGTATTTGACTCCCTATAGTCAGTCTGGGTGCATTCATGGGAAGAAAAAGTTAGAGGTGAAACATCACGGTGGATAGCCCAGGGGTGCCCTTCACCATCTGCCCTATAGGTCCTGTGTATGAGGCTGAGGAGAGGTCCATGGCAAGCCACTGCTCCGAGTTGACCAGGATTAATGGCCTGGAACTAATCTGAACATCACGGCAGAAAGGACTCTAATATACTGGAGAAAACACTGAACTTGAAATCAGCACACCAACGCTGCTCAAGAACTGATTTGGCTCTTCACTCGTCAAATGAGTCAAGCTAGTCAAGGTTCTGGCAATTCATTCCCAAACTATAAAGTGGACTGTCATATAATAAATGAAATAAAATATGCAAGGAAATGAGAAGGAAGTTTCCCCTTTTGTGCTGACAATGCTTGCCTCTCTAAGACCTGTAAGACTATGATTGTCTGCTTATGTAAAAACCTCAACTTAGCACTTAGACCATGTTGCTCCTCAGCTGCTGCCATCTGGGAATTATTTGTCCTTCTGTCTGTGTCTTAGCATCTCTTGGGTTCACCCATATGCCTTAAATCCACTGTTACTCTATCATCTTTGTTCTGTGACCATAGAACTAGCTAAGTGCTTGACGCCTAATCCTTTCCTTCTTGCACATGGACCTCAATGAATTTCTCATAGATATGACACCCTTTTGCAAACTTTCTCCTTTGCATTACACATCACTATACTCAAACTGGAAGGTATTTTTTGCCCAAGCACTAAGCAGCAGCAGGAGGCAGCAAAGCATCTGTCTTCTAGCAGTTTTGTTATTCAGTCTGGTGAACAGTGACCTGATTTGTATTTCTTCTTAGTCTTCATATTCTAAACATACCCAAAAATCATCTGCTGATCTTTCGAGGAAGGCCTTGCCTGAAGTACAGCCAATACAGCCTTCCAGCGAGAGAGTAATTTGTAATTCTAGGCTGTGGCCCTGTGAGTGTGGATTAAGCAGATGGCTGGCAGGTCGCATGACCTGGGCTGATACTTCCGAAGACCCATCATGAAGTCTTCTGTCCCAGAGTACTCTAAAACCTACTTTTAGAGTAATGGTTTTCCATCAGTCCTGCAAGATGGCTGTTCTCATGGCACAAAGCCTTGCCTCCTATAGAGCACGTTTTGCATCTGGGTCTGGTTAGACTGGTTGCTGGTTACCATGTGGAAGGAGCTGTTTCCTGATTGAACCATTTCATTTTGCCTAGTTTTGTGGCCACAGGCCAAGATCCTACTTATAACCAATCATCTCCCCAATGTGCTGTGGATAAAGAGAAATACTTGGGTGTGCACACCATAAGACAAAGTTCTGCAAATGCATGTTCTCCAGGGGGCTCCTCAGCAGCACCAATGTCACAGGCACTAGATGACACATTTTCCAGTGATCGCCAAACCGTGCATGCTGGGGCTTAAAGCCAAGAGCAGATAGATAGGAAACTTAGCTCCTCCTTTCAGACACTCCCTCCATGTAGCTTCCATTCTGCACCTCCCAAGCCCCATTTTCAAGGCAGCTGGGGTATAATACAGCAATGGGCACTCCAAGAGTCCCTGCCTGGGTACAAAGCCAGATGAGGTCACTCAAGTTGACTCAACACTGGAATCTTGAGGAATAACATCCTCCTATCTGCTCACTGCTGGAAATTTCCAATTCCTTTTCATCCAGCATCCTAAATCCACAGTTAATGGGCTACCTGACAGCTAAATTCAGTTTTAATCCTTCATTCTCTTCCAGAGTAGGGGAATTGGGTGGTCTATCTGAATCAGTGGTAAATGGATCTTCTTTTCATGAAGTAGGAGTTTGTCCACTTTTCTTCCCTACAAGAGGAATGCGTAGTTACAGCTTCCTTTGGGAGACTCTCCTTTCGGTCCTGAAAGAATGGAGGCTGCAGAAAAAGCACCATAACCAAAGCTTGAGGTTTGAAGGGACCACCTTAGATAGAGGCAGCAGTGAAGAAGTGGCTGGGGAAGACAGCCAGATTTAGGTAAAATGACCTCTACTGTTTCTATTCTCTACTGAATGTGAACATGTACTAGCATTCAGGTTCTCAAAAGTTCCTCCTTTCCTATGTGTGCACACCCTTACCTTCAGAAACATAAAATGCCACAAACACCACCAACCCAGAGGAGCATATCCTGTGGCTCCATAGGGCCCTTCCAAATCTCACACTGTCTGTGCCTATTTCACTGAACAAATTCGGAACCAGCTCTGCTGCTACGGCTAGTTCTAAATGCAATAGAGACCTTATGCATCTTAGCAAGGAGGGGCAGAGTGTCGAGTGTCAAGTGTCAGGAAAGAAACACACTTCAGTGAAAAGAATGTAACAAAAGCTAATGTGGGAACTCTGGTTTCTTCTGGCATCAAGAAGCAGACTGACTCATGTTTTCATTTTTGGCTAAGGACTGAATAATGAAAGGCCAAGTGTGGCTGTGGGCCAGATCGCCTTGTATGCCAGGGAGCCCTGACCTCACCTCGTGCCCTGTTAAAACAGCAAGTGCTAACAGGAAGCTTTGACATCAGCTGCAAGAAAGCCTGTGTGACACTGAGTGCTGACGGATGCACGGCCAGAGTAAGTCTGCAGGTAAGGGAAGAGAAGGGAGCAGGACTGCTGGTGCTTTTTCTATTAAAACATTTGTGCTGACAAGCAATCTTGCACTGTGTTTTACTACTGAGAATGTAACCCAAGGAGGTCATCTTCCTGGGCAAGGTGATCTGGTCAAGTAACATGTAGAAGAGTGAAAATGGAGAGGGCAGGGCTCCTGGGTGGAGTGTAGGTATTACACATACACCTTCTGGCCCTCCCCTCTGAGATGCTGTCCCACCTCTCTGCCAATCCAAGTCCCTGTATAAACTGGAAGACTTGAAGACTGAGGACACAGACAACATCATCTTTACCCTGCAAGATTCTGTGAGATTCACAAATGCAACCTTTGTAGTGATCATGTGGCTTCCTCACAGGCAGCTGACTCTGAGGGGTCCCCCAGGGGTGAGGGAATGTGTCTGATATGCAGGTACCCAGAAATGCCAAGGCTGTAACCATCTCCATCTTCCTACCCAGCAGGTCAGGAAGCAGAAGTGATGGCAATAGGGTGTGAGAAAATTGAGGAAAGCAGTTTCTGGTCCTTAAAATAGGAAAGAATTATCACATAGAAGAATTTCCCTTTTGCAGGAAGAAAAAGATAAAAGACAAAGGTTTCATAGACCTAGTCATTCGCCAGACTCTTCTTGAAACCTCAGAAAAGGCACCGCTCAGGACATTTATAGTTGGCAAACACTTTGTGTCTCCATATGGCCCAGAAAGTGGGATGTGAGGGCAGTGGAATCAGGCAGAGCTGCTCTCAACCCTGCCAAAACCCTGCCCGCCTCCCTACAGAGATGTTGGGTTTAGAAGGAGACCTGAGTGTTCTTATAAGTGCTTTATAATGTAAAAGTGGACAAGGAAGTACAGAAAAGTTGCAATATATCCTTCCATTGATTTTCTTATCCCCTGGTATGCCCACACTGATAACATAAATTCCCTTCCCCAACTCTTCAAAATCAATCAAATTCTTAAATGGAATCTGTCAGGTTTACATTATAAAGAATCCCTTTACTTGACGTATGCAGCCATAGAGAACAGAGATTTCTCTCCAGCCACTAAATACACAACATATACGCTCGTACAAAACACACGTGATAGCAGGCGCAGATCTCTACAGCATCAGGGCTCGGAAACAGTACAGCTTTCTTGGAGAATTCAGCTGGAGGCCCTTCTCTCCCTGTGGTTAGAGGCAATGCCCTTGCAAGTTGGGTTGGGTTTTAAGAAGGTCCTCGTCGGCAGTGGTGGAAGGGATGCCAAGTCACCTCTGATTTCTGAGGAGCCACATAATGATGCTACCATGGCAACCATCAGTTGCTCAAATCCACTGAGCAATGGCCTTTGCAGAAACCTCAGTAGGACAAGGTTCAATCCCAAAGAGGAGAGAAAGAGACTAGGGCAGGGGTAAGGTTATCTGAATGGTGGACATTTGATAGGACTAATCTATGGAATGACAATGAAAGTTATACCTACAAGGAGAAAGATACCTGACAAGCCTGCAGACAACCCCACATTTGGCTTTCTTGCTGGCCTAAGTCTCTGACCAAGGGGGACATGGGCTCAGGGGCTATTTCACTCTCTTCCCAGGTCATGCCACTGTGCTGGCAGGTGGGACTTCTGCTAACCCTGCCAAATGATAGGAGAGCTGAATTCTCTGATACCCTGATGAGAAAAGGGAAAGAGCAGAGTTAGGAAGCATGGGAATATGAATGGGAGAAAGCATCACCATACCTTAGCAAATGTGACAAAGACCAGAGGAAGGGAGAGTGGGCACCTGCTCTAGGAGCAGAGAAGGGAGAAGGAATGTGCATAGCAAGCTTGGAGGGACAATGACAAAAGAGAGTGGGTGGAGAAGGATGAGCAAGTACCATTTACATTTCAGAGAGAAATGAAGAAAGAGTTCAAGTGATGACATCACTAATAGCAAGTGATGGATCATAACTCTCAATCCACAACAAAAGCATGGATTCCAGAACCAGGGGACTTCTGGAGGCCCCTGCACTGTACCTGGTCTGAGGACCAACAGAGAGGCTTCGGCTCCGGGGCTGTTAAGGCTTCCCCCACCACCAGCACCAAAGCCACCACTACCATGTTTCAAAGAGCACAAAGAAAGAACAAGACAGAGGCCAACCCTACAGCACATCATCGTTACTGACTCTGGGGAAGGATAGCTAGACTGTGGACACAGGCAGGCAAGGGGAGGCTTCCTCAAAAATGCAACAGCACCAAAGCGCCTGCCCAGTCACTGCCTGTACAGGCATGGGTGCAGGGTAGGTACGTGGGAAACAGCCAAATTGTGGACCAGTCTGCAGCCATTTTCAATTATTTGCATACATTATGCAGCAATACACACTTTACTTCAACTTTCAGATTTCATGACATGATATGGGAAAATTAGAATAATGCAGGGAATTAATATTCATCAATTACTCACATTGCCAGGACCTGACTAAGCATTGTACATGCTTTCTTTTGTTTCCATTTTAGAGGTAAGAAACTGAGGTTAGGAGGATTAATACTTGCCTATAAAGCTCAAGGACACAAAGCTGGAAAGGAGAGGGGCTGGGGTTCAAACTAGGCTTTGCCCAGCCTCCTGTCCATCTGCCCTATCCTAGATGCTGCTCTCTCTTCGCTCACCAAAGAAAAACTATTCTGCAGAGTCAAAATAAGAGAGAACAATATGGTGAATAATGTATGCAAGCGAACTGATAAAATGAGAAGGAAAGTTGACCTTTTAAAAACCCAATGGTCATAATTATTTATCTCACGCAAAAAACGTGGGCTTCCTTAGGACAAAGGCAGGGTTTAACACATTCATGACAGGGCTATAATTTGTACGGCTCACTGCTGGGCACTTGAACCACTCATGGTACATGAATGACAGTCTCATTGGGCAGCCTTTTTAAAATTAATTTTATTAGTAAAAAGACCAATGAAAGTGATTAGGCCTGTTTGTACCATCAGTGGTGGAAGCCGCTCAGTGGGACAATCACGCACGTACCAATGGTGGTTCAAGCGGGCAGAAACATGTTAAGGCAACTTTCCCAAGGAGGAGGAGGAGTTGGAAGTCCCCTTGGTAGGTCCAGAATTTCTTTTCTTTCTGTCATGGTGAGACCCATTCAGAGTCTGGATGTGTGAGGAATGCATGTGTACTTTTGTGAAATTTCTTTGGGAACAGTTTAGTCATGTCTGATATGAAGTTTCCAAGTTCGTTGAGGGCAAAATTGATTGCATGTGATTCAAGGTACTGGTGCACATGGGGACAAGGCACACTAGAGCTATTTTGATTGCCGCCTGTTTCAGAATCACAATCACCCAAATGGGCTCTCTTTGGAAAGTTTCTCATGGCCATGGCAGCAATGGACACAGTCCACTTCCAGGGAGATCTTGGACTCAGAGTAGCTGGAGAACTCTCACCTCTCCTACAGACAGAGCACACTTTGCCCTGGGTCACTGAAGAAGCATTCTTTTTTAGCTCTTACCCTACTTCTTTTTCTGCCAAGATGGACAAGTGATGGAAGCTCTCAGTGCCTGCGAGAAGGTGGGATGGATGATCCCTCTCTAACCATTTGGACCTGGGAAGGGCAAACCTATGGATACATCTGGTCCCATTCCCCATGAAGCTGCCTTCAGTGAAATCAACTTCCAGATGTTTTCCTTTTACCTCATCAGAAGGAAAGTGTAGCTAGTCCTGCTTAGTAGACAAGGCCCTCTACTCGTACTCAAAGGGGTTGGAAGGAAGGCTCAGGGAATTCCATGGTGCCATCGGAAGAGATGGCAGCTGCTCTGAGTTCAGACAGAGCCCGGAAGGCTGTCATGCATCCTTCCAGGCCTCTCCCCAAATCTGGTTAGCAAAGAGGCCCTGATAGCATCTCTATTTCCTCTCTAGGGCTAGGAGAGCCCCTTCCCTTGGCCCAATCCACAAGAAACATCAAAATATGATTGTAAAAGACTTCAGCTGGATCAGTGTATGGAGAAAAATAACTCTCTGAAATATAATAAATGTGGTTTAGTGACCTAAATGGTTTAAGACCATTTTCTTAAGTGTGTTGTCAGGAAAGGTTTGGAAAGTTGCCTTTTACGACCCTAGACTAGTTCTCAATCATCCCTGTCCATGAGCAGAGAATCTCTCCACGCTCGGGATTCTGGGATCCCCAATTTTGCTCTGTTCTCCACATGCTTCTTTCCTTTAAACTGTTCATTTGACAGATTCAAGAAGTGAAACCATGGGTCTGTCCCTGGGTGCATGTGGGCACTGCCCATACCTTGAGCACCTGCCATGTTTACCCATCTCCAGGAAAGATCTCCCAAGGCCTCTAACTTCTTCCTTCTGGTGCTCCCTTCTCCTGCTTCTCCATCCCACCATTTAGGGCACGTGGGCTGAAGCTGTGAAGCCCTGAGGATCTTTGCTAAGGGCAACTGGCAAGCAGACACCCAGGGCAGCCTTCTTTGGCTCCACTCCAAGTGTTTCATTTCTCACCATAAAGGAGGCCTCAGATCAGCCAGTGTCTCCAGGAAGAGAGGAGGGAAGGGGGAAATAAAACAGAGAAGAGCCACTTACGCTAGAGCAAAGGCCACCAATGCGCCAACCACCACCACAAAGTCCAAGATGTTCCAGAGGTCTCGGAAGTAGGACCCGTCCTGCAGGATCAAGCCTTGGTCTATCATCTGCAGGCCAAGGGTGTGAACAGACACAGATGAGCCCAGAAGGTACAGGCAGCATCTACCCAGAGCTCTGGTTCACCGTGGCGATGCCTCCACTGCCCCTCTCTCCGCCACCACCCTTAACCTGGGCCTGAGAGCAACGGGGGATCCAACAGGGTGTTACCAGATAATGTGAGGCCTGAGGCCTCTTCTCAAAGCCACTAAATGTCTTGGCCCTCATAGAACCCTGCCATATTCCTCCTTTCTTTAGTGGCCCAGAGCTCCAGACCTTCTTACATAGGCAAGATGGGTAAAACCTTAGATGGGTGAAACTGGGAACAATATAGACCCAAGGGGCACTAGGGTGGTTGGAGGGGAGAGTTATGGCTGAGGCTAGATGGGGTCCAGGAATATTCATCTCTGCCTAACCCTTCCTTTACCATGCACCCAGACTCAAGCCAGGAAGTGTGCTGGGCAGGAGACCCTGCTGGGGCTCTGTCATGGGCTAGTAGATGACAGACTCGGGGAAGGGGCCTAACCTAAAGAAGCGGACAGGTGACCCATGCAAAACCCAGAGCCCAAGTTTCCCCTGAAAGCTTTTACCTTTATAACCATCTCAAACGTGAACACGCCTGTGAAAACATAGTCAAAATACCTCAGGACCTGCAAGATACACATGGCAGAAAGGAAGAGAACCATGTGAGGCCATCAGGCCACATACACACTCCTGCCCACAAACACATGGAGTCCTGCACAGCCACCCCACGCCCTCCTAATTTCACCTCAGAAAGAAGGCATGGGGTTACAGCCACTAACTGAACTCAGAGGTGGATGCACGGAGGACAGGCTCATGGCTCGGTGACTCAGTGCCTGCTGGGGCACACAGCTCAGTGGCCAGTCCTTGGCCAGAGTTTAATTTCTTGGGCTTGAATGGCCCCACAAAACTCTCCCTCCAGTTCTGGCTCAGGACCTGGAATCTCTGTCAGTTCCTTTCCTTCTCACAGCCATCATATCTTCTTACATACACCACTGGGGATGCCCAGAGATGTCTCAACTCTGTGGTGGAGCTGTAGCTCCCCAGTTTCACACACAGCACCCATGACCCTGTGTCAGATCCTGCATCTAAACCCTTGGGTCTCTGCAGAGCCCCTCAAAGCCCTGGCTGGCTCAGTGCAAGGCCCACAGCTGCAGCATAAAGGCACAATGTGTGGTTGGGGGATAAGAGGCCTACTCTGGGAATGGTCCGTACTCCTCTGTGAGGAACAGGAAGACCAACTTCTCCATCCTTCCTCCTTCCCCAACAACCTTCCCACCATGTTGGTTCACCTCTAATGCTGGAGGGGAGGGGTAGGCACAGGGTGGGTCCCAGGGCACTTCAGAGGTTGACAAATGGCCCCTGTGCACCCACTTTGTTGCGCTCCGAGTTGGTCAGGACTGGGTCCTCTGCTGCCAAGGCAATGCTGCTGGCTGCGATCACCAGGAGGATGCACATCTCAAAGTAGCGCAGGTTTACAATGTAGTGGCAGGCCCTCCGGATCCTGTGTATGGGAGGGTGGAGCCCTGAGAAGCTGGGCCCAGTACTACTCATGCCCAGCCCTCCCACTCCCACCCCCACACACATCAGCCTGTTTTAGACAGCCAGACCTTCGCCAAGGAAAGCCGCCAGGGAGAGCAATTTAATTTCTCAGGCACCACCCTTGATTTCCAGCCCCAGTGGGGGAAGGTAATCAGATTGGCTAAAGGCTGCAGCACGCAAGCCAAGATACATTATCTGTAAGCACGACCCAGCCATGAGAGCAGCCAGCCTCAGACTGCACAAGCTCAGGTGCTACATGGTGCTCTCCCCTGCTGGAAGGAAAATGAGACCTGCTTAGCAAATTATAAAGAACCAAGGAACAGATTTTGATTCTAAGTCTTCTGACAAGAATAGCAGTGGGTCTTCATGCCCTGCCCCAGGCTGTTCTGGTGGAAGTGCCTGTATTCTATACTCTTTGTTTCAGCCTCAGATGAACTGACACCTTTAACCCAAGTTCCATCTCATCCCCGAGCTCTGTGTGAATCTACCCACGTGGCCACCAAAGGCTTCCTTGTCCTCCTAGTCTCAGAACCTGCTGTACATGTTGTTCCCAGCACAGAAGGCAGCTTCTCTTTCCAAATCTCATCTTTCCTGAACCTAACCTTCTAGACTTATCTCTGACACTCCCACCTCATATCCCTACCTCTGTTCCAGGGAACATGTCCACTTCAAAACCTATAAGCAGGACAGAGTTTAAACCCAAACCCTAAACTCCAGTGGAGGGTCCACAGTCTCAGCTCTGTCCCCTTCCAGAATGTCTGGTGACATCTCCAAGTAGACTTCCCTCCTCCCCCGTGCCACCTATTGACCAAACAATGGGTGAAGAGCCCTTTCCTCACATTTCTCCTGCACCCTGTCTTCAGTTACAGTAGGGTGGGCACAGCACTCAGAAGTCATTTAACTTAATGACCCATCTTACATATTGGGTCCCAGATGCTTCCATGTCTGGCACCCTCTGCCAGTATGGGGAAGGCTCAGGAAGAGGACTAGGCTTCCATCCTTCCTTCTCCCCACCACCCAATCCTGGCTCAAACCCTGGTTGACTCCCCTAGCACCAAAAGAGGAGTCACAGGAGGGTGACTTACGGGTTGGTGGTGCTGAAGATGAACATGGAGCTGTGGGGTACCATGGCTTTGCCCGTCTCTCGCTTCTCCTTTTTCTGCTTCTTCTTCTCGACTTCTTCCTCCTCCTCTTTGATCTCTGCCTCTTTCAAGGGACTGGCTTCTCCATCAGTCTTGTTGCTAACTGTGAAAGGAACATGTTGAAATCTTCTGTAAACTGGCCGCATGCACGATGCCCTTCATTTTCAGTTGATTTCAGCACAGAGAGATGAAAGGACCGCAGGAATTCCCATAGAACCTTGCAAGCACTGGGAGTATTTTACACATTACATTAAATTAAGCCCTTTCCCTCCTCTTATCTTTACCCTTGCCCACATTTTATGTGGGATAGCCTTTTATGCCACATCAATGAAATCATCTGTTCCCCTCCTCTTGCTGAATGTTTACAGTCTGGCAAATAGTAAAGCTGTTTCTGTTGCAAAGTTTACAAAGTTTAGGTATTATATATAAATTCTTGTTCCTTATGGAATTCTCACATCAATACACCTTGAGTGGCATATATTATTATTCCTATTATTAGATGAGAAAACGATCCAGGGAATGTAAGCACCTTTTCGAAGGCCAAACAGCTAGTCTGGGCTCCCAATTTGAAATCCTATTTGCTTGAAATGAAATACCATTGCAGTGGAAGATTTCAAGAAACCATTACTCTGTTTGCGGCTGTCGTTTTGGCGGTGCTCTTTCCAGCCATGATGGATGTAGATATGAGAATGTAATATTCATATGAATATGGGCCCGTGACTGCACTCCCAGAATGGGAGGACAAAGGAGCCAGGGATGAGGTGGGACTCTCAGCATGCTGCTGTCTGTTTCCATAAGCAGGACGCTGTGTGGGTTAACTTGGCAGGAGGCTCAGGCTATCAGAAATGGGGGAGGTACCCAGTTGACTCCTGCTGCTCTCTGCTCAGGGAATAACTGGCCCTGCAGCCAGATCTAAGCAGCAGCTGTGGGCCAGGCCCCTGCAGGGCCATGTGAAAGGTAAAACATACAAAGTATCTAGAAGTCTTCCTGTCCCACACTCACACCCGTGACCAAGACCACAGTTTAGCCTTGGGAATAGAGGGATGGTCAAGGTATCTTATATTGTTTTTCATAAAAGAGGGACCAAAACACCTCTTATTTATTAAAGTATAAAATCGGACAGACACCAAAAGAATCTGTGAGTCTGGAATCCTGAGACACACCCAAGTCAACTCCAGTAAAAAATAGAATTGGCATTTTGAGTGTGGAGAATGTGAAGGAAGGAAAATAGGGGGGTGGAAGTAAGGAAAACTAAGAGAGGACGTTCATGTGAAAGAAAATATGGAAAAAGTAGAAGGAAAACAAGCAGAAAAGGAACCCTGTGGTCATAATTCAGTGATTACAGGGCAACAGGTAAGATGAATTCAGGGGCGGGTGTCGGGATGGGGCAGACTGAGGTATTAATGCTGGGAGAAAGTGTAGCATGAAGGCAGAGATGGGACCCAGGACTAAGGCAGCCATACGGTGTGGGATTAATGCAGGGATGGGGTGGGAATAATGCAGGCTGTATCATGGTCAGGGCAGGGACTGGATGTAGGATTATGCAAGAATGTGTACGGGGCAGGGTGGGGTAGTAGAGGAAATGTTCTTTGTTGTTTCCCTTTAAAGTTTCATAGATTGACAGCAGTTGCCTGAGGAAACTTTGATGGAGAATGAATGTGACTAAAAGCTCCTAGGAGAAAAAGAGAGTTGATACAAGTAATAGAATACTAAAATGTTAGTACAGAGAAAGGCCTCAGAGATCATCTAGTTCAACTCTCACGCTTCGTAAGTGACAAACTGAGGCCTTGAGAGATGCAAAGGCCCTAACTGAGCAGAGCCGGGAACAGGAAGACACCCGGCTGAGGTCCTCCCCAGCAAGGGTCCCTCACTCCTGGAGCAGCAGAGCACTTGGAGGTCACAGGGAAGTCAACTAGCTGAATGCACACCTGGGTACAAAGTCACAAGTGATCACTGTAGACTCTAGAATGATCCCAGGACCACAGTTTAAGGAAATTTACTAGGCAAAATCTAAGATTGAGAGAACTCGAGCTTATTTTTGCAGGTAAAAACCACTACTATTTTACAAGTTGACAGTTCTGTAGAGCTGCTGGTGGGACTTTCCCTGTGGTTTTACTGGAAGGACCCGAGCCAGCTGTCCCCAGCTCTGGGCAGGATGAATTGGTGAGGGAGACAGGGACTGCGCTCACTGTGCACCACTGTTGAATCCACCAAGGGGCCCACTTCGGGGATGGCGACGGTGACGCTGGTGCTCTCCGTCGTGGCCTTGTCTGTGTTGACTGTGATGCAGGACAGGTCCGGCTCACTCTGACTGATGCCCCGGCCCACGTCCAGCTGCATGTCCCCCAGGAGGGCTTGCTCACTGCTGCCCTCTGGCTCCTGCTCCACCAGCACTGTATCCTTCCCCACTTCCAGCTCAGGCTGGGGCAGGACCAGGGGTGTGACCGGCTCATCCAGGGCTCCTGCCAGCCCAGAGCCTCTGGGCACCATCAGACTGTTGGTCCTGACAAGAAAGAGGAGGGCACAGTCAGGGCTCAAGCATCTGCTGCAGAGGTGGAGAGGAGCTGGGGCCTGCTGGCCGTGTCCGAGGCTTACTCCTGTCTAAGCAGCCTTGCCCCACCCCCAACAGAGACGTCCTCAAAGGCAGACCCTCATTTTCAGGGGGACAAATCCCATGGCCTGTTATATTTATTCACACAATTTAAAGGGTGTTTTAGCATCGTCTTCATTTTATAAAAGGGGAACCTGAGACTTGAGAAGGCTTCCTGAAGAATTCCTAACACCAGCCTGTGCTATGTGCCTCCAGGCCACTACTGGGACTTATTTACCTCCTTAAGTCCTGGGATCGTCCCTCTTCATGGATTGTTGGCTCCTTGCCTCCATGGCTGCCCCGGAACTCATGGTCCTTCTCCCCGTCAGGGCCCCCCCCTTCATCCAGACTCCGCTCCTGGCTGGCAGACCTGCTCCGGGAGGCTGATGCAGACTCCTTGCCTTCAGTCCTGACACGACGGTGCCGGCTGCGCCTCTGGCTCTGCCTGTGCCTGGCCCGGTCCTCAAAGGTCACCACAGTCTCTCCTCCCCCAGCCTCCTGCTGGGTGAGGTCACAGTTCCCATGACAAGGCCTGGCCAACCATGGTGGCTCCTGTTTGCCTAGGGACAAGGGGCTCCTCTGGTTGTCCAGGGCACTGGTCAGGTCCCCTCCATCCCCTTTGAGGGACGCCCCCCGGCTGATGCGTTCCTCCTCACACTTTTCCAGGCCCAAGCCGAGAGCCAGGCTCTCGATAGGCCTGGACCTCCGGTAGAGGCTGGGGTGAGCATTGAGCGGGTTGAGGGGGCTCAGCGGGTTGAGGGGGTTGAGGGGGTTCATCGGTGGGGCCTCCTCTTTGTTGAGGGCCTCTTGGCTGGACATCTGCATGTGCCTCCTCAGCTGGCTGGTGCGCTGCTCCCACACTGACATGTGGTGCCGGCGCCTCCGCTCCCTCCTGGCAAAGGTGAAAGGGTGAGAGCCTGTTAGCACTGATAGCCACAAGCCAGGGAGGGCAGCCACAGGGGCCATGAATGGGGTGGGGCGACATGGTAGGGGAGGAAATGGGAGAACCCAGGATTTGAGACAGGAAGCACAGAAAGATGCGGGGAGCAGAGTGGCCACGCATAAGTCGGCTGATAGACCAGTGCCTCCCAGCCCAGTCCAGGGTATTTTTCACTCCAATCCCTGCTCACTAGTGGCCAAGGGGTTGGGTAGAGATGAGCCTAGGACTGAGTCCCATGTCCCCAAGGCCTGGGAGGGTGGTTGTACAAAAACTCACTAGGCTTTCACTCCCCCGTGCTCCTTCAATACAGGGCATCAGCCAGAGTCCACTCTGTACCTACCGATGAGCCCCCCAATCACCACCACCCCACTCTCTTTTCCTCTAAGATTGCAGCCTGGGATGGCAAGGGCTGCGATGTACCATGATTTGATACCAATAAGGGTGAGAAGAGTGGCAAACAGACTCATGTGCTAAAAATTTTGGCATTATCCCCCAAAAGTAAGAGAGTCATGGGTCTCTTTTACAATAGCTAACAAAACCCACAGAAGACCATGTTGCGTTGACCACTATCCGCTCATACCCAAAACCACTGCTGAGCACTGAGGCTCGGGGGCCTGATGAGTATTCATGGCAGCAGGAACACATGAACATGACTTGTACAGAGGAGCACACAGGAGTGGGCCCACTGGGCAGGAAGACAGACACCAGTCCTTCCCTCATGGGCCTGTGGGCGCACACCTACCAGCTGTTAAGGGCACACTCACATGTACCCAAACGCACCCTCAAAAGGCCCACAGAGAGCTGTACACAGCCACCTACATAAAAGAAACACCCACCAACACTCATCACCAACACCAACACATGCCACTCATATGCCACACAGAAGAGGGAGCAACACACATGGTAACATACTTTAGACACACGCTGATATAAGCACGGGTTGAAAGGGACATGTTCACAGACCATGTGTGTGAAGCGCACGCACACACCCACACACCCACACACCCACACACCAATGCACACGCTGACATGCACACCCAGTGCCACTTTGTGTCCACAGCAAGGACAGACACGTCCCCACACCCACACAGAACCACTCACAAACACGCAAACCGGTACACACATACAGGTGGCTGCTGCGTGGCTCCCACATCGACATGTGGTGTCTTCTCCTTCTGTCTCTTCTGGGAAAGAAAAATGAACAGGTTCAGTTCACCCAAACCTTTAGGAACCTCAAGCCCCAAAATCACCAGCAGATTTCCAGAGGGGAGAGCTGCATATTCACAGGTTCTCCAAGCGCCTGTTTGCCCTCTGCAGACTCCCAACCTTCGCCTGTCCAGTGGAGTCGGGAACTCTGAGTCCTTGCTAATGCAAATACGTGGATCTTGTTTTTGACACACACATGCAGACACGCAAAGGACATAGCATGCCATACAGGGTACAATTTCAGAAGCTCAGACACCAGGCCCTATTGGCACTCATACTGCCTCCTCACCATCCTTCAGGGACCTATTTTGAACACTTTGATGAGAAGTGGTTCTCTCCCCCGCAAATCATTCTAAGATTACAAAGCACATTCACATAGATGTGACACCCCCTATCGTCACTCCTATAGCAGATCCCCTGACTCAGTCTCACAAAACGTGCAGGAAATAAATGCTGTGCCACGCATATCAGTGAGGCTACTAAACAGCCTATGGGCAAAGGCAGGGTGGCCATCCATGTTCTCCAGGACGTGAGCAGGCCCCCTTGCATTTGTGCCACACAATACCCTGATCAGAGGTGTTAAAGGTTCAGCCTTTTCAGCTGGGGAAAGCACAGTATTGACCTTCTTAGTCTTGCATAAAGAATTTTCTCTTCCCTATGCTGTGTCCTTAATGGAAGTTAAGAGTTGATAAGGGTGGGCATCACTTGTGAAAGTGGACAGGGCATGTGGTACAATGGGACTATGAACACAGTGCCCCTTGGGTACCCTTGGGTACCCTCAGAGTGCACCTGCTCCAGTCCCTGAGCTGGGGGATTCAGTCCACCTCAGTGGGCCCTGTTAGACCCAGGAGTAGGCAAAGGCTGCTCCTTCCCTGAGAAGACTGACATCCACCAATGCAGAATGTACTGGGCAAACTGACACAGCCCAACTGCCACATCTTGCACATCTAGAGAGAAGCCTGATAGAAGAGTGGGGCTGAGGGAGTAGAGGCAGCTGGCCTAGGAATTTCTCTCTCTGGGTATCTAGAAGAGGCACAACCACAGGTGTGCACATAAGTGCCTGATGATGCAGACATCATTTTGGAGATGCCTGGGAGCTCCTCAACTGAATACTATATTCCTCAGCATGGCACCCTGTACCGCAGATAGGTGCAGTGGGGATGGAGCTGCCACAAAGCATGGATAGTGTGTAGGAATGAAAGCATGTGCTCTAGATGGGCGGCACATACACCCACAAGGAAAACCACGTCAATCCATCTAGATTCTTAACTAAGCAAATACCAGGCCTCCAGTTGCTCATATGTAAGAATGTAAGTACGTGGAAAGATTCGCTCCCACATATACACATGAATATGGATGTACACACACACACACACACACACACACACACACACACACAAGGGAAAAGAGAGGCCAATCTCTAACTCACATAGATCAGGCTCCCCTTTACCTCTCTACTCACATATGCAAAGATCCAAATTCACATTCATACCTAAAGTCACACACAGAAGTATCCACATATCTCCAAGTCACGTGAACACGACCTCATGTACATCCCACCATAGCCTTGGGGCAACAGAAAGGGCAAGTAGCATCCTCCCCATTATACTGATGGGGAAACCAAAGTTCTGAGATCCTGAGTGATTCTCTCCAAGGCCACAGAGTATGTTACCAGAACTAGGACTAGCACTCAGGCACTTTGTAATGTTCTTTTGTGTTTCTCCATGGCAGCCACGCTTGCACTTAGTTGCACTACAGTCCAGTGGTCTGGTGGGCACACCTGGCACAGCACACACACCCTGAGGTCACTCTCACCAGCAGTACACACTGCAACACATATGTGACAACCAGAGCCTAGGTCTCAGCTCATCTTGGACATTTGCAGCACCCTCCTCCACCTTGCTGTGCCCTGATGCACACTGTGCAATTCCCACGGCCTTGTGCCTGCCCACATTTCATTCATTCATTGCATAAATAGTGAGTTTCTACTCTGGGCCAAGCATCATCCCAAATCACATCTCTCCAAAAACCCACTTCTCCCCCAGGCTTCCTCATCTCAGTAAATAGAACCACCCACTCCTAAGCAGTAGCCAGTCCTCTCCATCCACATTTTTGGATACCTGTGTGTATGTGTTTTTAGCTCAAATTCATGAGTTCAGGGATGGTGGGGTAGAAACTACTCAAGACCCAGGGACTATTCTGAAAATGCTGTCTGGTACTTCCCCATCAGCCTTTATTGAATGTCTTCCTCTCACTCACAGAAGAGGGGGACAGATACCAGGCCTCCACAGACTTGGAAGGTGAAAAAAAAGGGATAGCCATTGGGGAAGGGGGGCCACACACAGAACTTGAAGTGTCTCCACAGCCCCTAGCATGAGCACTGGGCTACCATGCATGCCTTCCTTACCTCCCTAAAGTAACAGGTGACAGGGTCTGGCATTGGGATAGAGTTCTACCTCCAAGGGGGCTCAGATCCTTCCCCACAGGTTCCCAGGGTCACTCACATAGGCCTGCTGTTGCCCCAGAGTAATAACAAGAATTCCATGTTTTAAGCCCCTCCCCGAGACCTGCCTCTTCTCACTGCACAAAGGCCAGACCCACCCAGGGCCCACACTGATTGCCCCTAGTCCTACCATCGACCACACATCCAGGCTACACTCTTGGAAGAATGTGCCCCAGCTGCTCCACTTTATCACCTCCATTTCTCTCCCTAATCTGCTCCACCTGGATTAGCTTCCCACCCAGCTACTTGCATGGTCGCTAACAGCTTTTGTTTTGCCAAATTCAATGGTCCCTTTCCTGTCCCCATCATGGGTGATCCTTCAATAGCATGTAGCACCACTGCACCCTTCTCTGCTCTGCAAGGTTTTCCTCTGTGCGTTTCCAGGGCACCATGCTTCTCTGTTCTTCTCCTGCCTGCTGGTTGTACCCGTTCAGTCTGCTTTGCTGGCTTCTCTTCTGGCAGACCTTCAGCAGAGGCACATACTCAGTCTCTGTCCTCAGCTCCTCCCTTCCTCATCCTTATTCTCCCTGGGTCATCGCACCCACACTGATGGCTTAAATACCATCTAAATGCAAATGATTTCCTCCAAACCTTTATTTTAATCCTGACTTCTCTTCTACACTCCAGACTCCTATAACCAATAGCTTATTCAAACACTCGGATGCCTTAAAAATATGTCAGATTTAATATGGCCAAAATAAACTTTGGATTTCTAACATCTCCAGGGTATCAGTAAATACCACCACCTTCCACCCTACTGTTTAGGCTTCAAAACCTTAAAACCCAGGAGCAATTTTTACTTCTTTTTTTTTTGTCCATTTTCACACCTTCTGCATTTAGTCTGAGCTCATCCTATTGGCTCTCATTCCAAAATATAGACTTACTGGGATTACTTCTCATCTCCTCTATTGCTACCACTATGGTCTAAATCACATCACCTACTGTACACTAAGAACCAACTCTCTGGCTCTCTGCTTCCACTCTTGGTCCCAACAATCCAATCTCCACACAGCAGTGTGACATTTTAAAGGAGAAATCACATCATAGCTCTGCTTCCACTTTTAGTCCTTCCATGATTGTCATTAGAATAAAAGCTAAAATCTTTTACTTGAGAATCAGGATCTCTGAGCTGGGTCCTGCCCACCTCTCTGGTCTTGCTGTCTTCTGTCCCCCTTATTCGCTAAACATCAGCCATACTGGACCTTGAGGGGGAACACTTCCTTCAAAATGTCACAGAACTGCCTTCTACAAATGTACATCTCTACTTACATATTGCTTCCTCGGAGAATGCCTCCTGGGCAATCCTCAGGTTCTTCTGATCATAGCTCTTGTTCCTCTCTGCTGGACAACCCTGTTCTATTTACTTTATAGCACTTACTGCTGTCTGAAGCAATGTGCATATTTATCGTCTCTTCCTCACTGAAATAAAAACTCCATGGGAAAAGAGGCTTTTCTCTTGCTCACTGCTGTAATCTCAGGAACAGTTCCTAGCATGAATGAGGTACGCTCCTACAATCAATCATTTTAGGAGTTGAAGAATTTACTTGAGCACAGCCCAGGGGTCTGTGAAGGGGCAGCCGACTCACTCGATAGAAGGCATGTTGGGTGCAGACATCGGGCTGACCTCCTTGGCCTTCTGCAGTGCATGTTTCTGGTTGAAGGCCTCCTCTTCCTCCTGCTCATCCTAGACATAAAGCAGAGATGGCTTTGCCTGGGATCTCTGTGAAGGAGAGGAGCTTTCTTTGGCTCTCTCCAGGAATTCTGAAGATCAGTAACGTTTGGCAAGCAGAGGAAGAGGTTAACAAGCAGCATGAGATTAAGTTGGCTCAGAGTCCTCCAATGGTCAGAGGCCAGGCCCCTTGGGAGACAGCAGTCTCACAGCTCCCACAAGGCCAGCAATTATTGTCTCTACCCTGCCCCCCACAGGCTGCACAGGACAGCTAGTGGATGTCCACCTATCTCCAGCACTCAGTGCAACTGCCCATGACTGCAGATGAAGGCAGCAGCAAGAACCCACGGTGCTCAGATGTTCTGCAGTATCTGGAACTGATGGAGCAGGGTGCTTCCAGGCACAGCCCTGTGAAGTGAGCCCTGAGTCTGAGCACCGAGTCTGAGTACCCAGCACGGTGTTTCCCTGGCACAGAGAAGTCCCCCCACCCTGAGTTCTCAGGCAGGGACTTCATTCCCTCACTTGAGTTCCTGTGTGTAAGTCTTGACACCAAGGAAAAGCAGTTCAGGTAAAGTGACTAGAACTGTTAAGAATACACACATCTTCCCTGAGACTCTGCCTTTCACATACATCATTTCACCGGATCCTCATAGTAGTTCTATGACATATGTACATTCCCATCTTACACATGAGGAAAACTGTTATTAATGAAGATCAGGAGTCTAGACAAAGCTCAAACAGCCAGTAAGTGGCAGATGTGGGATTCAAACCCAATTTTTCAGATATTAAACCTAGCATTTTCCCTTCCATATCATACAGGTAAAAAGTCCCCCAGGAATGTAGAGAAGAACAGGTAACATATGAGAAAATACATGGAAAAGCTCAGAAACATTACCAGGATGCTACGTGCCTCTGCCTAAAACCAAATTTGTGTTGTGCGGGGAAAAGAGTTTTTAATCATCTCCATTGACCATACTACTGCAATTAGTATTGCCTCCTCCCCTGCAGAATCAAAAGAAAGAAGGGAACAAACCAACAAATTGAAACTTCCCCAGAATGGCCATGGCCACCAAATACCCCAACCTCTTCCTCACTGAAATAAAAACTCCATGGGAAAAGAGGCTTTTCTCTTGCTCACTGCTGTAATCTCAGGAACAGTTCCTAGCATGAATGAGGTACGCTCCTACAATCAATCATTTTAGGAGTTGAAGAATTTACTTGAGCACAGCCCAGGGGTCTGTAGTCCAGGAACTACAATGCTCCTGGCTTCTCAGACCCAAACTCTTAAAGGTTAGGTCACCTAGTTGGGGGTCACACTGCCACAGGTCACAACAGCAAAGGAGAGGTTTAAAATCTAGGAATTTAGTGTTTTCCTTCACTCTCTAAGTCATAATCCTAGAAAGGACCCCTCTGAAGGCTCATAGGGATGAGCATTGTTTTCCATATCTGATGAAGGAAATCCAGGCTGGTCTAAGGATCACCAAATTCAGTGAAAGTGAACCAGGTTTCCTGCATGAGTGTGTGGCTCTCTAACTGTCTAGAACCTCCTAGAAGAAGCCTCTCTGGCAGCCTGAGTTAGATAAATGCAGAGGTCCTGAGAGAGCTTCCAAAAGCAGAGGACACCCAGTGGGACCGAAGAACCATCTGGTCCCCAGAGAGCAATGCTTACCTTGGTCAGCTCCTGGGCATTGGCCAGATTGTCCACAGCAATGGCCAAGAAGACATTCAGTAGTGTATCTGTGGGTTATGAGTTAAGGATGGTCAAGCCAGAATACCAAAAGATCTCAGCAACTCTGAGAGGGAACCTTCATGACTTTTCTGTCTGACACTGGCAGAAGCAGCTACAAACTGTGGGAGGCGGGAAGGGATGAGTTGGAAGGAGAAAAAGGGTACATTTCCCTCCTCGCACACATCATCTTTTCCTTCACACAGGACAAAGAAATGTCTGAATGAAACCACTCAGGAGAGAGGCCATATGGGGTGAAGAGACCTTCTGACATCTATGGCCTCAACCCATAGCAATAACCAGTAAGAGAATCATTGAACAGCAAGATGTGTGAGGAGCGCTCTGTCATCACCTTCCCGGGAGGTGGAACTGAAGCCCACCTGGACCAATGGGCATCATGCTATTCTGTCCCTAAAGGTAAAAATAAATGAGATCCTACATCCCGTCACTGACCAGCATTCAACGATGGGACACTAACTTATTTCTCTCATTCTTCTTCTTAGGGTTCTAGAAGGCTTCCATGATTCATTTAACAAAATGTCACAGTGAGCAGACCTGATTCATTATGAAATCTATTTCTATTCCATGCTCTAACACCTGAAGTCCCAATTTTTCGTCTTTGAGTTCAGGTGATGGTGTAACATAAAGCTAGTTCTAGCACAGAAAGCCAGATCTGGTCATCCTCAGAATAAAAGGAAAATCAACGTGCCATTGTGATGGACTGGCTTTCCATTTCTGTGACTCACTGCATAACTTTCTTTTTATAAATTTCTCATGATTATAGTCTTCTCTGACCCCCAGAATCTTTCAGAGCAGAAAGCTTAATAGAGTATCTCTTCTCTGTGAGACTGGAGAAAAATGCAAACGTACAGCTGCATCATGACTCGCCTTTTCTTCTACTAATCCCACTTTAAGGCAGGTCCTAGCTCCTCAAATTTCTAATGATTGCATAGAGATTATATAAAGTTTACAGTTCATAAGGTGCATTCCAATAATTATTTTGGTTAATATTTACAATTAACAGAAGAGACATTGCTATCCTTTGAGATGTGAAAAACAAACTCAGATGGACTTTTCCAAGGCCGCAGTTCTGGTAAGCAGAGTGGCTGAGATTCAAACCTAAGTCTTCCTGATCTAGGCCTTTTGACCACATATAGGCTTTGGAGTTCAAGGATTTGGTTTTGAGTCTTCCTTTACAATTTAGAAGTTGTTTGACTTGATCAAATTATTTCTCCCCTTTTAATAAGTTAAGAGTTAGATGAAATAATGTCTATAAAGTACGTGCTGGAAGGTCTCAGATGTAGCACAAATACAACAGACACTAGCTATTGTGATGGTTAATCTTGACTGTCAACTTGATTGGCTTCACAGAAGTCCAGGAGATTAGCAACGTCCACTCTTGGGCGTGTCCAGGTGGGTCATGAGAGCATGACGAGACTATATCTGGTCACCAGCACCTTCCACTTGGCTCTTTCTCCATCTCTCTGCTTCTTGGCTGCCATGATACGAGCAGCATTCTTCTGCTATGCTTTTCTGCCATGATGTTTCTACCTTGGAACTAGCCAACTGTGGACTGAAACCTTGGGTACAGTATCTGGTACCCCTCCCCTTCCTCTCTGACACTGTTCCCTTGCTCTGCTTTCTAACTGCCATGAACTAAGCATTTTGCTCTACCATCCCCTTCCACTATATTTCTGCCTCGAAGTTAGCTAACCATGTACTGAAACCTCTGAAACTACAAGCCAAAATAAACCCTTTTTCCTTTAAGTTGTATATGGCAAGTACTATGTCCCAGCAATGGAAATGTTACTATAATAGCTATGCATAATCGTATTGGCATTAATCATAATACTAATATTTTTGAGATCTTACAATGTGGCAGGCTCTGTTCTATATGAGCAAGTATTAACTCATTAGTATCATAATCTCTCCACTATTTCAGCCTATAGTGATCTCTGTCCTCTCACTTTTTACCCAGATAATAGCACCTCCAACCATTCAAAATAACAGCCTTGTATGTCATTATATATGTATACTATAGATTTGGATAATACTCTAAGTATGTTTGTATTCCTCACAGCACTAGTGTACAAGTATTTTCAGATCATAATTCCTTTAGTTCACCAAACAATGTCCATAGCCTGTCCCCCTGGGTTCCCCAGCTCTATCATTGTCACTACCACCACCTTCTCTTCAAATATCGGTCCAAGAAGGTAGTCAGCAAAAAGAAGAGCATTTTTAAAGGATACAGTTTCCAAACAAGGTAAGCACAATGAAGTAGATGGCTGACCACATGCCTGAGCTGACTCCACCCTGGGAACGGATCCCATTGTACATCACCTCATTCCAGTCCTCCCCTGTCAGGATCTACACAGAGAAAACAACAGGCACCTCAGAACGCTGAGGAGGCAGGGAGATTGGGCCAATGCAAAGGGCAAATACTACAGTTGGCTCTTTCCTATTTTCCCCCTTGCTTAGATGTCCTGCCAAGGAGTGGGGAGAAGTCATTCCCTTGAATAGTTGTAAAGCTTTTTTTTTGATAAAGAAGAGAATTTTAGGCATTGAAAATGGAAGGAGAACATCATGAAGAAAGGCTGTAATCTTTACCACAAAGTTCCTCCCACCTCCAGCTCAGCCAGGTGGTCTCATCATTACCTCACTGTCACCAGAGCTGCCAACATGTAGCTCCCAAAACAGTAGGATTATTGGAAAGAGCCCCATAAGCTTCAATTGAGCACACTTGGGTCTCGTTCAGCCTCAGATTCTAACTACTGTAATGTTTTTTTCTTCGTCTGTAAGAATGTAAACACTACTGATGTTGAGTTTTCTTTGTGATTTAAAAAGCTGCTTTCTTTGGAGGAAGCATAGAAAAGATATCTCATTAAATGGATACATGGGTTAGAAGATGCTGCAGAGTTCAGAAAACCATAAACACAATTTGTGACTGAATGTCTCAGATTCAATGTCCTGCAAACTCACAGGTGTTGGAGGAAGAACAGTGAGGTGATGTTAATACAGTTCTTTTGTTATTGGTAAGACTAAAGCCCCAGAAGTCTGAGGATTGTGGTAATGACTGCTCAAAAAGGAAAAAATACTCTGTTAACTCGGAGGGGTCAAACAGGAAAAACAGGAATCCTCTGTGTGTGGTCCAAGGAACCTCACATAGCATTTCTAGACTCTCAGTTAGCCTCGTACCTGGAACACAGTCATGATAGCTGCAGGAAAGGTATCAAAATTTGCTGAAGGAGTCCCATCATTAAAGTTAAACCTGAAAAGGAAATCCAGAGAGAACATGGAATGGAAATCTCATATACCAAATTTCCCCTCCCCAAGACCACACAGTTTCATCCCTTCTTTTCCCTTTCTCCAAGTTCCTCTTTCCTTACTTTCCCTCAACTTATGAAGATGGTAGCAGTGACTACTACTGATAAACTATGCACTTTGAAAGGTGCAGGCAATAAGACAGGGTTTGGGCTGATCATTCATTACAAGCCTCCACGTTGTACATTTCAGAGGCAGTTTCAAATGGATAGGTTCCCAGGACGAGAACCCTGTAGGGTGTAAAGGGTTAAAAGTAGAAACAGTTGTTCCACATATGTACTTGTGGTCTCTTCAGGCCTGGACAAGAGCAAACAAGATGGCAACATGGAGATCAAATCAATGACGCTGATGCTGACAGGCCTGAGACTGTTCAGAACCTCCTTTCAGTGGAAAGTACTCTGGAACTTACCTGCCTCCAAACAGCTGCATGCCTAGTAGAGCGAAAACAACAATGAAGAGGAAGAGCAGGAAGAGCAAACTGATGATGGACTTCATGGAGCTCATCAAGGAGACCACCAAATTCCGAAGAGATGCCCAATACCTACGAAACCCAGATGCAGTTATGACAATGTACACCGAATATCATGTTACCCACAAGTTGAGCTCAGCATCTTTTTTAGTGTGTGTGTGGGTACTGGGGGTCGACCTCAGGACCTCGTGCGCCAGCAGGCGCCCGTGCCGCTGAGCGATATCACCGGCCCTTTTTTCCTTTTTATGTGAGTACTGGGAGTCGAACTCAGGACCTCGCGCTTGCCAGGCAGGCACTTATGCCGCTGAGCTATCTCACCGGCCGAGCTCAGCATCTTTCTGGGAGTCTGTGAAATAAGTAGCATTTATAGAACTGTGGGAAGAAGAGACACTGCTCCCCTTAGGAATGTGGCACTGGATCTGGTACCATAGATATTTTTCTACTTCAATATTTGGAGGAGAAGAAGCTGAAGAATGGAATGGGGGTGGGGCAGGGAAGGGAAAGATGTGGTAAAGTGGGGGTGGACAAGGAAGGGGTAGAAGGAGATGCAATAAAGCAGAGAGAGGTTCCACCCTCAAAGATACTGGGAAGAGTCCAAGTTCTCATCACTTACTTGGTTATTTTAAATATTCTGAGAAGCCGGAGAGCTCGCAAAACACTGATTCCAAAAGATGTACCAGGTCTGAAGATTGCCCAGACTACTTCAAAGATGCTGCCCACCGTGACCTAAAAGGCAACTCATCACAGTGAGACAAAGGAAGAGGAAAAGACAAGCATTCTGGATTCAGCACACTGTCAACAGCTCTCATTGGGCTATGGTGCAATTAAAATTCTCCCCTCCCTACCCAGCCCCATCTCTACCAGGGCTACCTATGTGTGAATGAGAAAAACAAGACTGTCACCCCCCTCCCACTGCCTTTTATTCCCCTTCCTAACTTTACTCCTTCACCCTCTGTATTGGCTTGCTTACACCTGTCCTCGGTGATACCTACAACAGCCAGTCCCTACTTCCGTGCAAACTTGGTAGCCATAGCTGTTTTTGCCTCATATTACCTTGAACAAACAAAGAAGAGAGAAGCAAAGCATAGAAACTAATTTGAATTAGTACAGGTTGTGTTCCAACACAGAAATCAGAGAGAGGCCCTACATTCTCTCATCATCCCAAAGTTGAGTACTAACAAGAATATTTTGCTTCTCAGTTCATTAAGTATCTTTTGGTCACTGAGGTCCCACACCCTCAATGTGACAATCTTTGTTGACACAGGGCCTTACTATAGGAAGCAGCAATTTTAAGTTAACATTTCAAGTATTTTTTGCTTTAATTATATATTTACTGAATGTCTACTATGTTCTCGACATTGTGCTGGGAGAAATAACAAAAATAAATCCTCACGGTGATGTTAACAAGCATGTACATGAGGACACCAAGGTTAAAATGGTCTCTCACTAGCTGTTATGCCTGAAAATTGCCTGTACTCAGAACCATATGTTCCAAGTGAAAATGCAAATTGGCAAGTGCTCAAAATCTTTAGCACCTGAGGCTTTGGCAGAAAAGAAGTGGGTTTGGCAGAAAAAGAAGTGGCTCAGGAACCCCAAGTTCCGTGGCTTCATTCTGCCGCTGACTGGTTCCACGCCCCTAAGCGTGATGGTCTCTATTTACCTATGTGTAAAGGGTGAGTAATCTCCTGAGACCTCGAATATAGCACGTACCTTCCGTGAGCAGCACAGGAAAAGAACACATGCGCATGCACCTTTACAACTACTAGCAACACGCATCTAGATGTTACATAGGAAGTAAACAGCTGTATGAAATACTCTATGTGGTGACTTGCTAATATAGGGTAGGTGTGTTTGCATGAAGGTTTATCTAGATAATTATGCTAATTTTAAACTGAAGTAGAAAAAAAGCCCCAAATACATAACCTTCTCTTTCTTATGGAAACACCTCTAGAATTAAGTTCTTTGTCCCTCTCTCCCAGACTTCCCCCAAGATAAGTGGTTCAAAACTCTGGCTAGGGTAGCTTTGTAAAATCTCACTGAGCTATATACTTAAATGTGCACTCTTTAGTGTAGGTATTATACATCAATAAAAATATTGAAAAATCAAAGCACTTAAAAAAAACAAATAAGCCCTAGCTTGGCAAGGATCCATTCACTTCTGAACTCCTGTTAGCGCATCTTACCTATTCTCCTTTTACTAATTCTGATTTCAGTGGTTCATGCTGGGTGATAAAGCAAGCTGCTTATCTGAAACCATGGCCTATCAACACGAAGTGGCAGGACAGGGAGGCTTCTGAGGACTTACCCCAAAATCAAAGCAGTTGAATGAAGAGTGAAAATAAAGGCGAGGCCCCATGCCATACATCTTCAGGGACATCTCCAAGAGGAAGAGTCCCAGAAACAAAAATTCTGCATAGTCTGAAAGTATTAGAGGTAGAGCATTTGTTCCACAGATAGTGTGAGCTCCTGCACTCAGCAACTAATCCACCCACCTACAGAGGAACCCACAAGACACTGTGAGGTCACTTGGTGGACATGTCAGGTCAGGGCCAGGCAAAGCCTACTAGGCAAAGCCAGAGTGAGTTCCAGGCTCACTCAACAGATCAGTTTTGCTTTCTTTCAACAGGCCAGTTTATCATTAGCCTTTCATGGAGGGTGGCCCTCAGAGGAGAAAGAAAGGACTTTACCATGGCTTTGATGGAAGAGGTGGAGTCCACCCTCCATACGCCCACCCATAAACATCTCCTCACCCTCACTCACACTCGGTGGCAGTCTTATCCAGAGCTACCCTATAAGTTCCCTTTTTGGTCCATTGGAGGGACCCATTCCCTTAAGAACTCTCTCCCCAGGACTCTAGTAATCCAAATCCCTACACCACTGAACCTCCTTAAGAACCCCAGTGAAGGTCTTCTAGCACCCAAGTGGAACATTATCTTGTTAACTCATCAGCCAGGATCTGTTTGCCTGATTCAATAATCAAGGAAGGCTGGGAACAGCAAGGAACAAGCCACCCCTTGCAGATAACTCTGGCCTCTCTTACAGTAGAACAGGCAGAGCTCTGGGCTGGGAGAACCACACTGCCAGGCTGAGCCTGCTTTGCCCTCTTACATTCACTCACATACCCATCAATCTACCCCCAAGTGGGGCCCACAGTTACCCTTCACTTACAGAGGAGGTGAGTGAGCCACTGGGGCTGGTTGTGATGCACGATGGCTACACAGGCAGTGTTGAGAGCCACAAGGCTCAGGACGATCCAGTAAAACACCTGGGATTTAACCATGTGGCGAATAGAAATGCGTAGAAGCCTTTCCTTGTGCCGGAAATAGGAAGCTCCATCTACCTTTGTGCTCTTGATACTGGCTCGGGCAAGTGGTGTGCCTAGGAGAGGGGAAATGAGGAGAAAGAATGAGGCTGCAAAATATTCTGGAATCATGCTCTGTGGCCAGGTGGCATCCAAAGGGCAAGGTGGGCAGCTTGAGCCTCGGGGCAAGGTGACTGCCACACTGTAGGCCTGAGCAAGTCTTATTTTAGGGGGTAAGTAATTTCCACCAGCAATGACCTTGTTTTCCTCTCAGGCACTCACAGTGCTACCAAACTGAAAGGTTCCCAGGCAGGACACGAGGCAAACACCTAGCATTTTGAATCCTAACAGGATTGTGTTCATGTTTGCAACAGATTGGGCCTCTCTCTGCCCTTCCCTTTTAAAGATGCTTCAGGCACCGGAATCCTTCTGCTGCATTTGTGACATTTCTGCCACCGGCAACATAAAGCAGCAATGAGTTTTGTAAGTCTCTTCTGCTCTTAAGGATGGAAGGATAGCCTGTCATTTCTCCTGGGGAAGAAAAACCTGTCTTCAGCCAGAATCTGTAAGAGAACCTGGGATTGAACTTCAGTCACATCAAAGGGTTTTTAAGAGGAGTTAGTTTAAATTTCACATGATGGAAGTAGGTGGTTCTACTATGGTTAAGAAATGACTTCAAGTTCTCACATCTGGGTCACTAGAAGCAATCAATCTTCAGGATCCTTTGAAAAATACAGGTTGAAGATCTTATCCAAAACACTTGAAACCAGAGGCATTTCAGATTTTTTTTCTCAGATACTGGAATGTTTGCTATGCATAACAAGATACCTTGGGGATGGGACCCAAGTTTAAATATGAAATTCATTTACGTTTCATATATACACATAGCTGGAAGGTAATTTTACACAATATTTTTAATTTCATGTAAGGAAACAAATTCCATGACATGGAATTTTCCACTTGTAGCACCATATCATTGCTCAAGAAGTTTCTGATTTTGGAGCCATTCAGATTTCAGATTTTTGGATTAGGGATGCTCAACCTGTATCCCAAAGTACATTCTCAGTATCACACCCAGAAAAGAGAGGAAATACCTGTGAATGAGAAACATCTGCCATACTTGGAGAACCCCCACATCCCCATTTCATGTAAACAGCATCCTCTGGTCCTTCTTATTCTGCTGTAAATCACTGTCAGATAGGTTAGATTCCCATGCCTTCCCTTAATTACAATCCTAAATTCTGGATCCTTTGGGTTCTTTTCCTTCATGTGGTTCTTCTCAAAAGACAGAATCTTCGTTTTCATGGGAGATCCAGAGAAGTAAAAGAAGATCTAACTGGATCACTCACCCACTGAAGAGATATCAACGCAGTGCTCATCGCTGGAGTCTCGGGTCATGGCCTCCGTCCGGCTCCTTTTGATGGTGGCCCTTCGAAGCACTACGCCAGGGAAGGGGAAGGCCAGTGAGAGGCCACAAGTACACCCAGACCATCCTGGACAAAACTTTGAGGACTGTGGGCCAGAGGCCTTGTGCAAGGACTCTGTGACACAGGCGTCTGCCTTTAGTATTGCACCGAGATTGAGACTGTGTACAGAACCACGAATTCTGTGTTCACCAGTGCCTGCTGAAACCCAAGGGCTCTGGAATCCTTGCTAGAACTTATCTAAATGCAGTGGGTAAACAGACACTTCATACCTATTTTTTCTGGCTCTTCAGAAACAATGCCACTTCCTGGTAATGAAAGTGGTCTCAAGATGGTCCCTACAAATTGTACAAGAAGATTCCTTTATATATCATTTGTTGGATGATGGCTTTTTCACTGCACAGTATCAATCACATGCCCTGGAACAAAGCAACTCTCGGGTTTCCTTTTCATCACTTTAAAGGGCATTTAAATCTGTGACTCAAATCTCTTCACTTTAAAGCATGAGGGATTTTATTGCAGAGAGACTTGTGTTTCAAATCCCAGAGTGTCCCTCTTGTCTTTTTTTCTCTTCCTTTTTTGATCAAGAGAGATTGCCACGGCAAGAGAGGGGCAAATGTACTGTAGAACTTCCTTACCTTCTAAGGCTGATGTCCCAGCATTTTTATTTTCTTCAGCAAGCATGACTTCCTCTATAGAGAAACAAATGGTTTAGTAAATTATCTGCAAATGCCAAATTATTGTGCAAAATGAAAATCCCTCAGGGACAGCTCTGACTCAAAGCACCAGACAGTGAGCAAAAGGTTCAGAGCCTATCACAGGTCCCAGTCTAGAAAGAAAACAAGTGTCACCAGGGAGCACAGAGTACTAGGGCCAGGGTTGTACTTTGGAGAGAGGAGTATTTCCTGAGTTTATTTTCACTCAGGGTTCTTTCTCTCCTAAGCCCCTAGGGTTTTTCTAGCAACAGAGCTTTCTAACTTCTCTTGTTTGTGTCCCCCTTAGGCCATAATTCCTACTCCCTTATTCAGGAGATAAAACCAATCTTTGGGCACCATCCTGTCCATATATTTGAGGACGGGACAGAGGAGGAGGCATAGAGGTCAGAGAGGAACAGGGCTGTAGTCTGCTTCCTCGCCATTTCTATCCTGCCTCCATGAAGCAGGGCTTGAGTTCACCATGATTTGACTTTGTGGCATAATAAAAAAATTAAATATTTTGGTTTTGTCTGTGGTTCCTGGCACATAGCTCTTTTGTACACTAATGGGATGATTTCTGGAGAGGAGAAGGGCCCCGGCTAGCTTAAAGCATGGCAGTTAGTAAAAACCCAACCACATGATTAGAGAGCTAGAATTTTTAGTATCCTCTCCATCTCCACCTCTGGGGAAGAGCGAGAGGCTAGATTGAGTTCAATCACCAATGGCCAATGATTTAATCACACATGCCCAAAGAATAAAATCTCCATAAATCCCTCTAATCCACAGGGTCCAGGAGCTTCTGGTTTGGTGAACGCCTCCCTCTGCTGGGAGGGCACACCTTGCCCTTTGTGTCTCTTTTATGAGTGATTCCAATTGTAGCCTTTATAATAAACCAGTAAGTGTTGTTTTTCCTCAGTTCTGTAACTCATCCTAGCAAATTATAGAATCTTTGGGCAGTGGAGGGGTGGGTGGGTGCAGGGATTATAAGATCCCACAAATTTGTAGTCATCCAGGGAGAAATGCAGGTCACCTGGGGACCCCACTTTCTGGTTTCAGTTTTGTGGGACTGAGCCTTTAATCTGGAGGATCTGTGCTAACTTTGGGTGTCTTAACTTTTAGACTTGAATTGAATTGTTAGCCACCCAAGTGGTGCTGCAAAAATGAAGGACTTGTTGGTGTTTAAGCAATGAATTTGTTTTTTCATGTTTGGAAGAAACACCATACTACCCCTAGATTTAAAGGGTCCTCTACTCCAGGGAGGTGTCATGATCTAAGGGGCACTATCTTCTACAAAGTCCTGTTGCAATAAACCTCACTAGCATCCCTCTAAAGGGACCAACAAATAGCCCTTCCACCCCAAATCTGGTGGGCTCTTGAGTGCCGTACTGGGAATGATGTGGATAGATTTTGATTCTCACCCACTCTAAACAGATAGGCCAGGGAGCAGGCGGCCTCACCAGTCACTCCTGAGCATCCCAGATGCTGGGGAAAAGCTTGTGATGCTACCAATTAAACAATAGTTTAATTTAAGCACTTGTAACAAGTAGAAGGACAAGTACGAGAGGGCAAAATCATTACCATCATTTCACCAGCATATAAAACTGAGAGTATGTAATGTATTTCCCAGGGAGGGGAACATTTTGAGGCTTGGACATTACTATGCAGGATGGCCATTATGCCAAGTCATAAATGTTTAGCTTTCTTTTTTTAAGTACAGCCTCTGGCAGAACACTGAGTTAACAAGGTTAAGTGTTATTGGTGGGGTGTTTCTTCATGCAGACAGAGTTTTAAAGGCATTTTATAGCACAAGTTGTTTGGAGGGCATCATTTTAAAATTAGGTCCTTGGTAAAATACCTCGTAGCAGCATTAATTACCTTGGCTGGAGAGTCACTTTTGCTGCAAAGTGTCTGGCTTTGGGTCGGGGAGATCTGAGAACCCCCACGGCAGATGGAAGGCGTGGTGCTGCTGAGGATCTCTGGGAAAAGCTGAGGCTCTGGATGCACTGAAACCACCCCTCCCCCACCGACGCCTTTTGCCAAGTTCGCTTTCTTACTTGAGTGTCTTTCCAGGGAAATGTAACCCATATGTCTCTGATTCACTCATGCTCCATTTGTAAAGGGAAGGGCCAGGAAGCACAATTTGACGTTGCAGTGCGTCTTTTTTCTTAGAAGGAGAGAGCTGGCTTTGCCAACTGGAAGAAAGGGAAGCCCTGGAATTTTCCAAGTGTCTGAAAAGCATACCACAAAAAAGCAGTGTAGCCAGCCGCCTGACCCTGTGTGGGGTCACAGCCAGGGCTGGGAAGACTCTTTTCTGGTTCTGCTGCCAGCTCACTCTGCAGTCTGTCAGATGGCTCCTACACCGAGGATGCCAAGGACAGTTGGGAACAGCAAGCCGCCTGCCTAACCTGGAGGCAAATCAGCTCGCCCTCCTGTGGTAATGCTGAGGTACCATTTTGGGAAGAGGTAGGGAGATTGATATTCACGACCCCTACACAACTGCCTTGAAGGAGTAAGAATGAAATGGACACCCAGTCAACAGGCATTGCTTACAACAAGAAAATGTGGGTGTCCCAGATAGGGGTGTTTCTCTGGCTTTCAACCATATGTGCATTCTCTCAGCCCTTACAGATAATCAGAGGTTGACTCCAGAACTTTACGGCCTTTTCGTGTGTTGGTGGTCGGACTAAGGGGAACCTAATGTCATTCTAAAGCTCCTACAGAAGCAGAAAGCTCAGGCAACTAAGCATCAAATCATACTTCCAAGTTTTCCAGGGTGACCTCACATTTGTGTTAGGCTTTCTACTAGAAATAGAGAAGGATGAGGCCTGTCATGTGTATTTTTTTTTTTAATTTTATTTTAGAAAATCACTTTACTCTGGAAGAAAATGAAGATATATATATATATTCCAACCTTTAAAAGAATAATGCAAGCAAATGCATCCTTTCTATTGACAGTTAAGGGGTGACTGATGCCCCTCGAAAGCAACTGAGCCACAGTCAAAGAATATGGCGGCTCTGTGTGGTAATGAAATCACGATGGCATGGACTCATCCTCAGTGCTGGGCCCAAAGTATTCCTGATGCTGGGCCACAGGGTGAGAAGTGAGGACATTCCAGGCCTTAGAAAAACACCTGTTCTTGCCATCATCTCCTATCTGCCATGGCCTTACACTAGTCTCCCTGTCTCTGGCCTTGTCCTCTTACGCTCTATTCTCAAAGCAGCATTTGCTCCTTTAAAATCTTAAATCAGAGCACGTCAGTCTTTTGCCTACCTACACTAGAGCCCAAAACTCTTACAGCAGCCCACGAGGTCACACATGACCGCTGCCCACTCCCAGAACCATCCTCATTTCATCTTCTGCCACTCTCCCCTCGTTCACTTCTCCTCTGCTCCTGGCTCACACCTGGCCTTTCCCCTATTAGGGACTTGTTGCTGAAATATATTTTTCCAGATCTTCCTTTGTCTCAACCCCTCATCTCCTTCAAGTCTCCAGACAAATGGGCCTATCCCAACCCCTCTACTTAAAATTGCAGCACATCCCATACCTTATCTTGGTCTTTTTTTCTCATTGCACTTATCATCTTCCTGCAAGTTTATTATTTTGTTTATTGCTTCCTTCCCTATCTAGAAAAGAATGAGCTCCTCAAGACAAGAGCTTTCAGGAGTTTGTGTGTTTGGCTCATGGCTGTAACCCAAGTGCCTAGGACAGGGCCTGGCACAAAGTAGGTACATAATGTACATTTGCTAAATGTGTGGAGTGTCAGTAGGGAGAATATAAAAGTCAGCAGCCCAGCATCAACCCTAGGATTACATTTGCCTCCATTCATCCTGCTAACATGCTTGCTTTGTGAAAGGTGTCTGACAGAACTGGGAAAGTCAGACACCAACAAAAGGAAATGAGACCAGCAGGAAACCAAAGACCTCACAAGGCAGGCAGAGCTGCTCTCTGCTCCCTTCTAAGCTGACCTTGAATGGAAATACTGGGAGGGAATGGTCTCTGATGTCTATGCATCCCACTCCCCCAGCCCTTCCAGCCCAGAGCCTCACCGGCTTTGTCAATCCAGGCCCGGTAGCCATTCAGCTCGCGCTCAATCTGCTGCTGGCGTCGCAGTTTCATGAATGCTCTCCTGTTCTCCACTCGCTCTCTCTCTTTGGCAAATTCCCTGTGGATAAGAAGGGTAAGAGTCACTGGGTTTAGACAGTACCATGACAAAGAGAAACGGTGACGCAAGTAAAACAGTGTTCGAGTCCCTCCGTACACCCCACCTCCACATTTCTTTGTCCTAGGCTGCAATGCAGCTTCTCACTGGAGGCCCGCCCAGATCCTCTCTGCATGCCAATCAGGCACAACACCCTTTGCTTGCTCTGTTTTGTTTTTGGTAGTGGGGATTGAACCCATAGAGCACTGAATTACACCCCAAGCGCCTTTTGAACAATTTTTATTTTGAGACAAGTTCTCATTAAGTTGCCAAGACTTGGCTCCAACCTGTGATCCTCTTGCCTCAGCCTCATGAGTAGCTGGGATGACAGGCATGTGCTCTATTTTGACAGGGACTTTTTAGCCATGCAACAACTGAGCTTTCAAAATGCTGCATTCAATCCCTCTGCTACAATGGAAGCCCTTAACCTTCTCAGGGCCAGAGCTATCCTTTCTACTTCTGATAACAACAGTGACTAATGTGTATTGACCAATTATTATGTGCCAGTCCTGTGTGACGTTTTTCATACTAACTCACTTAAGCCTCATAGACATCCTATAAATTGAGCACTGCAAAAATCTCCATTTAACAGATGGAGCAACCAAGGCTTGGATACATGAAGTAATATGCTGGGAGGTGAACTCTAATTCTGTGCTTGTCATCATCATCTATCTGGATGGCTCCAATGGCTTACATTAGTCTCCCTACTTCTGGCCTTCAGTACAGGGCCTGTTTACCATGGTGTCTGGTACACTGTGATGCTCAATAAGTAGTGACATGGAAGACCAGTGGCACAGATGACAGGGCTGATATGCTGTTGAAGACAGCCTGGTGTTCGTTAAATAACAAAGGAAGGGACACAGGGTGGGTACCCAGTAGAAAGACAGTGGGAAGGTGAAGTGAGACGGTAGAGAGGGATAACAAGGCAAAAGGAAAGTCAAGGTGATGGTCAAGAAAAAGACAGAGTTCACTGGTGGGCACAAAGGAACAAAGCCACCCTCTAGTACAAGAAAATGAAAAGACTAAAGCTCCATGGGAGCTGAAGGGAGGAGAAAAGAGGATTAAAATGCTCCTTCATAGAAAGAAAGGATCGAATTCATTGGGTGAACAAATGGGGATAAGGAAATAGTCATTTGCTAATTGGCTTCTCCAGTAACCAGCCTGCCAAAGCTTTCCTCATCACCGGACACGTTTGCAGGCTGCAATTCCCCCGTGGTACTGCAGTCCCACCCACCAAGGTTCAAGTGTTCTCCACCTGCTCTGGAAGCTGCTCCACTTACTTAAGGTGATCGCCATAAATAAAAAGCTGTAGCCTGAAGATGAGAGAGTCCAGCATCCACTTTGGATCCTGCCAGCTCCACCCTCATGTCCAAGGAAGGAGAAATAAGCCCAGGGCTGAGAGATGTGCCCCAGCTACAGTGCAGGGGAAGGGGAGGGGCTGGTCTACCATGATAAGGAGAGAGGCCTATTTGTGTCTCACCTGGCCCTCTTGCCAAAATAGAGATGGCTTCTTCAGGGACAGGACCTATGGTTACTATGGTTACAGTAAAGCTGAGGGTATGGGGGCAAGGTTTCCCACCTTGGCCTGTGCTTGGTGGCAGCTTCAGTAGCGTCTATTAAAGGTACTGTGGTGAGAAGGAAAGAGAGTTAAAATGAAGAGCAAGCAGAGCCAGTGAGCTTCAAGGGAACAGAAGTCAAACACTAGGATGGTTCCTATCCTTGCCCTCTTTCCTTCACTTCAGCAATTAGAGAGTAACAAAGGCTGGGTGGTTCATAGTGCCACCATCCACCAAAGTTCTTACCATTAGCTCTTTGCTTCTTTCCATCCCTCGAGTACAATTAGTGCCATTGTTCTGTTGGTTATATCCTCAAAAGGACTCCTGAATGCATCCTCTCTCTCCATCCTATTGCCTTGCTCAGGACCTCTTCTTTCCTTGACTGGACTATTGCAGTAGCATGGAGTTAGTCTCTCAACCACCTCTCTCTCTTCCCTTAATTTCATGTATCTCATAGGTATTAGAATTACCTTTTAAAAACACCACTGGACCTTATCATTTCCAAATCTCAAGTAATAAATATAGCAAGTAGCATTTGTGAAACACTTTCTAATTCGCCAAGCCCCTTTACATATGTGGCTCATTTAATCGTTGCAAGCATTCTGAAGAGAAAGCAGGATGAATATCTTCATTCTCAATTTAAAAATAATGCAATTTGATCAAGTTTAAATAAGAAATGGAGCCAGGATTAGAACCTGGCCTAAGTGCTCTCAAATTCTAAGTTCTTCAAGCCCCAGTATTTTCTTACACTACATTCTTTATCTCTTCATGTGCGTGTATCTTGATCTTTCACCTAAGCTCTGAGAGAATTAAGAAAGGTTTACTAAGGGGTATTATTTTGAGCAAGACCTTGAAAAAGGAGAATCTCAGCAGGCTACATATACAATAGTCCTTGAGTGGGAAGGCAAGCACTATTATGAATGCCTCCACTCTCCAGCTCAGAAAACTGAATCTAAAGGGAATCAAGTGGTCCTTTGTGAGGGCAAGTGTCCAAGCAAGGACAGAGAGCCTTGGAGAGGAACCACAACTCTCAGATTCTCTAAGTTCCCTTCTTTCTCCTCATCACCTCCTCCTTCCCAGCCTCCTCTGCCTTCTCCTGAATGAAGCAAAAACACTAAATATGGCTTTCAAAGTCTTTCAAGGTTTGAGCTACGCCTTTGTCTTCAAATCTTATCTTTCATCATTCCTGCCCACTTTTGCCAGCTTGGAGTCCTCCATGGCCATGCTTCAGCCACGGCCCATTTCCCAAAAGGAGGCGTAGGCTTGCAAGGCTAGTTTGTACCCCTTCTCTGCCTGGAATCTGTCTGAGTCTGTCAAAATTCAAGGCCAAGTTGAAATGCTATCTCTTCTGTTTAGCATTCCCTTCCCTGAGTCTTCTGGCCTCCACTCCAACTTTCCTCTGTCTCCTTAGAGTTCACCTCGCAGTCAGACCTTTACTGTGATCAGTTGCCCAGGTGACTGTCTCTTCATCCACAGGAGATTTTTGTGAAAACATCCTGTGACTTATTCGACTTTGTATCTACCTGGACTAAAATAGGCCTGGCACATAGTATACCTTCAATAGATTTATCATTATTGCTATTAAAAATACGAAGGCTGACTAGGTGTGCACAGTGGTAGCTCTGCCCTGGTTCCCAAAGCCTTCAATGAAGAGCTACTGCATCTCTGCACTGGCCCAAGGGAGCCAGGGAACGAGCACTAACTTCTCAGTGCTGGCACCACTCTCTCTTAAGTCTCCTATACAATGTCTGCAGAATTAGTCTATGAAGCATGCAATGTCTCCTTTCTATCTGTCCCCCAGAATGACGGGATAGCTTGATTTCCGGTGGGTTAGGCAAACAAACCTCAGTCTAACCTCCCTGTGTATTTGAAAGTTTCCTGGACCCTAGGTCTCACCTATTGGCTTTCCTGTTCATTTATATTTGTAAAATTCTGGGAAATTCAGGAAAGTTACTTGCCCAATTAAAAAGGGGTGGGGCTGAAATTCAAACTAATGTCTTCCAATTCCAGGGTAAGTGCAGTTTTTACACAGCCTTAGCTGTCTTCTCTGCCATCTAGAAGTAACAAAAAGGATTTTGTTTCAGCCCAAGGTTGAGGAGAATAAGGATATAAAACTGAGGGTTTTATTTTTTTTCTTTTCTTTTCCTTTTGTTTTTCTTCTTCCTTAAAGGGGCCTTTCATTGAGACAGCTATATAAAATCCCCTATGCTATGCTGATTTAATAAAGACCTAAAATAAAATTCATAGCATTAGTCAAGCTAGTGATACACTGCTGATTTTGTGTCCTATCATAGTCACCATTTATTCATACACATACACAATCTGAAGGGAACAGGGCCAAATAGGATTCAGCTCCACAACATGCCAAAAATAAGTGAATATTCTAATCTTAGATTTACACGCCCACCACGCTTCTGAGTATTTAAGTGGCCAGACCTGGGGAAGGGACGTATGTTCCCCCATTACTCCCCTTTCTCTGAGGATCTGAGTGCTCTTTCTTCACAGGATCCTAGGGTTTACTTGGATGGTGATGATGTTGATAAATTTGGAAACCTCAAAGAGAGGCTGTCTGCATATCTCAATTTATCCAGTTCCCTTGGATGAAGCCATAGGAATTTTAGAAAGGGAACACTGGATTATAGTGGAAGAGTTTTCATACCCCCAAGGCCTCCTGGCACTTGCCTGGGGCTTACAGCAAGAGAATATGTAACCAGTCACTTGTTATTTGTTCCATCCAGTGCTTCCACACCCATAGATGTAATAGAGCTCAGGATAGGACACATCTACACTTCAGGATTCCAAATATGAAGAACAGAATTAAACCCCATGTGTTACAGCGGAAATAGTGCCAGATCTTTTCTCAGAGTGAGGTATCCAGACATCCTTTGCTGTTAATGAACCGGGTGGTAACCTCTCAGTCACAGCTGACATTAGAAAGACATAAAAACCCTCTGTTCCTAACCAGAGGTGGGAACAACTCTGCTCTAGGAATCCTGGCTAGATGCCTATAAGAGATGGCACAATGAGGAAAATCCAAATTGCATTTCATTGTAGGCACTACTCACTATCCAATTCTGTTATCTATCATTTTAGACCCCACCATGGCCCCCTGGGAGGATAACTTGCAGCTCTCCACAAGATGCCACTCTCACAAACAAGAAAGGAAGGTGAGCTGGGGTTAGGCCTGGGTGAGTCTCTATTCTGGTCGCCACATCTGTATACAAAGTTCAGGTTTCTAAATTTCACTTATGGGATCTATAGGAAGTTTGATCTTGCAGTGCATGATGAATTTGCTTTCTTTTTTCATCATTGTTACTGAATCCATGTTTGTGACTGCTTTTGATTTCCAGCAGTTTACACAAGAATCATACATTGTCAAAATCAACTTTTCATACACAACTGATTCTATATTATTCACAATAAGATGAAGTGGAAGAATTACAAAGATAATCTCAGACAAGGTACAATACCCCAAACATTTATCATACATACTTGCAAGGGTGAGGGGAGAGAAATCAGAGTTCTCTTTCAAATCATGTTTATATTAATATCAAAGTTGATTTCTATTTTGTGAATTTATGTACCTATAAAGGAGCAACTGCCACAGATAATTCACAAAGTGACTAATCTACATATGAATAAATTAAAGTAACTGGTTTGGATTCACAGGGTAATGATGGGCTAGATTTTGGCCATCTACATTTCTAGAATTTATCATGATGTGCCTAACTCTTGGGAATTAGACATGAGATTCACTTACGCCTACCTCCAGCCTGAAATGCCTGCTCACGCTATTTTATCTCAGCATCACAGAGTGCCTGGATGGGCATCTCTACATTTATCTAGTGAGGAAGATGTTTCTGGAAGGTCTGCTGCAGCAAGAAACCCTCTGATGGAGAACTGCCTGGCTCCTGTTTTAGCCTCTAGCTCCAGAGCACTCCTCCTGACTCAGTGTATGCAGGAAGCTTTGTTTACTGATGCAGAGGCCCTCGCTGTTGTCATGGCAACTGAAAGGAAGACAAAGCCTGCCAGGATGCACCGGCCTATGTGACTCAAAGATCTGTTTACCCACACTCCTGTACACACTTGCATGCTTCATCACACACATTGGCATGGAGTCACATGCTCACACTGGCACCCTGAAACATATGTAGACAGACTTTGCCAAGCACACAAATGGACACATGGTCACATTCCTATTAATCTTCAGAGTCCATATATTCAGAGGGCTTTGCTACCTACAAGGAAACCTTGCCAGTGTTCTTGTAAGATCTTTGCTTCAGGAAGGAGGAATTTGAATGTGATATCAAGAAAAATAAAACCTCTTCAAATCTTAAACATTCTGAAACAGAGAAATTGGCTAAGTCAGATTGGTAATTGTGTGCTGGCAGTGGTTTAATTCCAATCTCATTGGAAACTGAGCTGCGAGTAGAGGGCGAGACTTCTCAGTGTTCTTATGAACTCAAGGAACATTTTCTCCCATTTTTCAGAGGAGCAAACACAGCCCCAGAGAAAGTATACACCTCACTGAAGGTCACACAGTTCAGCAGTATTATGGTTATTTATGCCTTATCCCTTGACTTGTTCCAGAAAGGATTTAAAGAGACTTAGGTTGTCAATAAATAAAGGCCAAAACAGAACCTAGCCTTCTAAATCTCAGTCCATGTTGACTCTAATAATAATCAGGGTGAGTGTGCAGGTGGGTGAAAGATTCAAATACTCAGCACTACATCACCCTGTGTCACCCTTTCTCAGCAGCGGGAGCTTTGGGAGGGCTCCTCTATGAGCAGAAGTCCTTTAGGGAAACCACTTCCCTAAAGTGGTTAAAGGACATAAACAACATTACACAAAGTGCTTCATCCCATCCTTACCCTCCACCGTGTATCACAACTGGGAGAGAAAGGCCATGTGTCTCAGAGATCAGGGTATCTATCAGGTGAGGAGGACCTCATCCACCACCTGTCCAAGCCCAGCCTTTTACACACAGGAAGACTACAGCACAGAGGGGCCAACTAATCACTGGGCCAAGATCTATAGCACGTGGGAGCTGGTCTGCGGGATCACTTAGGTGTCCCCGTGCCACAGCCAGTGCTCTTCCACATCTTCATATTTCAGTTATGAAAACTCAAAGAGGGAGATTCTTGTAGGAACTTGGAATGAACAGTATTTTTTCTTCCTCTTCCAACATTAGTATCTCATCTATTTGTCTGAGTAGAGACAGGAAAAGAAGACCTGGCAATTATCATAAAGTAGATAATGAAGGAAATGAAGTATGTTTCCTGTTTTGCCTTTCAACCTTGAAGCTGTTATGATCTATAGTGTTAAAGCATTATGATTAAAGGCTCTGAAGTTCAACAGACCTGCCTGGGTTAGATACTAGCTCCACCGTGGTGTGATCTGAGGCAAGTTCTTAACCTAAATTTCAGTTTGTAACATTATAATAAATATCACGCCTACCTGAAACAGTTGTTGTGATGACTGAATAATAGATGGGAAGTGCAAAGTACAGTATCTGGCACAGAGTAGATATTCCTAGTGGCTATCATTTCTGAGCTGTATCATAATACAAACAGCTCATTCCACCTCAAAAATATAATTTATGACTGCCTTCCCGATAGGAGGCATTATTTTAAAATATGTGGAAATAGCAGCAGCAATAAGAGCAGAACCTTCAACCCAAACAGCTTACCTTACCATGTGGGAGAGGGACAATAAGAAAATAAGTACAGTATACAGTATGCTATAACTTGACAAGCACTCAGGGACAAATGAAACTGAAGTAGTACAATAAGTATGAGGGAGGGATTTCAGGTTGAGTTGCCAGGAAGGGCCTCAGTGAGCAGACTTGAGCAATGACATAAGAGATGTGAGAGAGGGAGGCATCCAGATAATGGGGAGAAGCACTCCAGGCAGAGGTGACAGCCAGGACAAAGCTTTGGGGCAGGAACATCCTGGAGCTTTTAAAGAACAGGAGGAAACGATATGGTTAGACTGGACTGAATAGATGGAGGATGAATGATATGAGGTCACAGTGGGTCACCGACCAGGTGAAGAATTAATCACACAGTGCCTTTGAAGTTCTTTAAAGATTTGACTTTTACTTGGACTGGCTGGGAAACCATCACTGGAGGTGTAGTAGAGGAATCATGTGACATTGTTGAAGATTTTCAGACTTTCTCTGGCTGGCCTGATGAGAACAGACTGAAGAGAACTTAAAGGTAGAAGCAGAGAGACCTTCCAGGTTATGTCCCGATGACGGCTGCCTTGGACAGAGCAGTAGGAGCAGGGCTATTGAGAAATACTGGGGTTCTGAATATACTGTGAAGGTAGAGCTAAGAGAACTTACTGACACATTAAATATGGAACATAAGAGAAAGATGAGTCAAAGATGACCCCAAGGGTTTTGGCTAGAAGGATGGAGTTAAAGTAACTGAGATGGAAAAGACACTGGGGAGAGCAGGTTCTGATCAGTTCAACTGGGCGTGTAAGTGAGCTGGATATTCCAAAACATTTATATATTAAAAACCAATAGGCCCAACGGCATCAATTCTCCATAACCCACACAAGACATTCCAGCTGTGGCACGATGATCTGTTGTGAATGAAGTAGAGCCAGCCTAGGTTCTCCACCATCATTTCTTCTCTCCTGCTGGCATATGCTACAAAGATGTTAGTAATTTTTTTTAGCATAATATAATCAAGAAATTGTTGTTGCTATCACTGCAAATAAAATTCAAAACAAAACAAAACCCACAAATATTCTCAAATGCTGCATGATTTGTTCCAACTATTTCACTGTTCCTTTCCATTAATAGATGATCAAGGAATAGCATGTACTATGAATGCTCTCAAATGACAAGTTTTCACATTATTGTCTTTAAAATCTTTTAAGAAGAGAACTAAGGGACCACATTCTTATCCCTATTTTGCAGATCAGAAAAATAAAGTCCTAAGGGGGCAAGGAAAGGCAGAGTTACAAAGCAGGATTAGATCTCCCGACTCTGTTTAATTACCCACCAGTCTGTGTCACCTCGGTTTGGCACAAAGATACTATCAAGGCATAAATTCAAAGGCACACACGTCGCTTTCGCACTATATATACACACATATAATAGTGTGTGTTTCAGTCACAATATTTCAGTGGGTTCAAAGCCCTGTGGTGCAGGAAGAATGAGTCGTGGGGAAGCAAGAGCTTTCTGTATTCTTCTTTCTCCCCCACTCACACCCCCCACAGCACTCTAATTACAGTATGAAAGAGGCATCTTGACAGAGAACAAATGGCTGAGTTCTTTCAAGAGACATATTTTGCACTCCTTTGAGAAGCCACAGCAAGCAGCTCCCTCCCCAAAAGCTTTGGAGGTGCCTGAGGAGCCAGTGTGGGACTGAGAGCTTATTACCCGGCTGGCCATTATAAACTTACCACTCTGTGTGTGTGTGTGTGTGTGTGTGTGCTCCCTTTCTAAAAAGGATTGAATTTCCCAGAATTCTTTGTTCAATATCCCCAGATAATTTAAACATTAACAATTCCTCTTAGGAAGATAAAATGTCATGGTTCATCATCAAAAGATTCTTCTCCATGAAAACAAGCTTTTCCTTATGCTTTAGGATGGATAAGTAAAATGCAAGAGAAGGCCCAAAGCTAATAAAAGGGAATGGCAGAGAAAGAGAGGAGGCCTGAGCAGGGGAAGCAGTGTAGAGACCTGGTATCATCTAACACACGGCATGTGAGCTCACCACACAGGAAGGCCAACCTTGCCTTCCTACTGTCATCCTTTTCAACAACAGAACTGAAACAGGATGCAATACAACCATTGTTCACATCTTTGGGGTGTAACCAAAAGTCCCTCAAACATAGGTCCATTTTTCAGACAGAAAATCAAGGCCTAGATCAACACCTAGACTTGCCCAAATCACACAGTACTAGGAGCTGCTGTACTTCAACCATTTCCACTCCTTGTGCTTATTGACTTACTCACTGGTGACTTTTTATGCTGTAAACTCTGCGAGGGCAGGGACTGGGTAGATTGCTCTTGCTCCATGGTACGCCCACAGTCCCAGCATGGACTGGCTATTCCATGTTTACTGAGTGAACAAATGCACAGAACCCTATAGACAACCTACAGTACTAGAGTTTGGAACATGAATAGAGCGTAGTTCCAGTGGAGTAGGACGCATCTCCTGAGCCTTGGCCTACCAAAACTACCAAGCTTTGCCCCATGACAGTTGGCCCTGAAGACGTACAGGTCCAAGGTGCACAGAATCAACAGGAATGGGGCTGCAGCTTATTTTGATTCTAGCTTATTCCCCAGCTTCTCTTCTTAGGCTTTTGCAACACCTCTGGTTTGCTTCTTCTTGATCTTCTCTGTTCCTCTAAACACTGGACTGCCACAGAGCAGGCCTAGGGCCACTCCTCTGGCTTCCTTCCCCACTAGATGATCTTATCCAGGCCCATAGAGTCCCCATCATATCTATGCTAAAGAGTCCCATATTTATATTTCCAGCACAAATTCACCACTAAGCTCCAAAACCATCTATGAAAACTACCTACTTGATATCAACTACTTGGGTATCAAGTAGGCATCTTGAACCTAACATGGCCAAAACAGAATTTTTATTTTTCCCCAAATTGTTCCTCATCTAGTTTATCCTTCTGTAGAAGGTATCATCCAAGCTAGAGTCACTTTAAATTCTTGCCTTTTTTTCACCCCAGCACCAACCTAATCCGTAAGCAGTTCCTGGCAGTTCTACCACTTCTCTCCAAAACCGCTATTAAACTAGACCAGGGTACTGTGGTCTCTTGCTTCCTACCTCACTTCTTTTTTCCAACCTTGTCTCAATCCCCATTTCCCTTATAGCAGAAAAGCAGGGGGTGACTTTTAATACAAAATAAGTCATGTAACCCCACTGTTAAAGATTCTTCCCTGGCTTCTCGTTGTTAAAATCCAAACTCTTCCCTGTGGTCTACAAAACACTCTGCAGATCTGATCCTTGACTTCAGGGGGGCTTCCCTGATCACCAAATCAAATTAATAAACATTGCCTGTCACAGTCTACACTCCATCAACTAGTTTTACTTCATTAATATTTGTCATTATAAAATACCCGGTTCAACTACTTGGTTTTCTGCCTTTCCACAAGAATGCAAGCTGCCTGGTTCTTACAAAGAGCTCAACCAGAATTTGTGGAATGAATGAACAAAGGCAACAACATTAAAAGCTATATTGTCTTTTCTCTGGAGGTTGCCTCTATGAGTTGTGCCCACCGTAGGTCATATATACCAATAATATGGCCCATCATCAACCTCCAAGAATTAATTCTAAACGAAGCAAATCAGAAAACAAGCTGTGTATCTTTACTTACACACTTTATATGACTTTTCAAAATCATTCCAGAGTCACAGAGCATCATCATAGCAGAAAATTCTTTACAAAGCCTAAATATTTTCTGCTACAGTTGAGCTACAACTGAGCCATTCCTATCTGTTTCTCACTAAAGTGGATGGTTATTGTGTTAGTCAGCTTTTTATCACTGTGACCAAATACCTGAGAACAACTTATAGCAGGGAAAATTTATATTGGTTCAGGATTTTAGAAGTTTCAGTCCACAGTCAGCTGGATCCATTGATTCTGGCCCTGTGGTGAGGCAGAAATATCATGGGAGAAGAGTATGGTGGAAGAAAGTTGCTCATCTCGGGTGGCCAGAAAGGAGAAAGGAAGCGGGGGGAAAGAACTACAGAGGAAGGGTCCAGGGACCAGATACAGTCTCCACGGTCACCTCCCTATGATCTCTTCCCTTCAATTATGCCCTCATCTCCTAAGTTTCCACCACCTTCCAATAATACCATCAAATCATAATCTCTTCAATGGATCAACCCCCTGATGAAGTTAGATCCCTCATGACCCAAATCCTTTCCAAAAGCCCCCCTCTGAACACACGAGGCTTTGAGAGGAAATTTTAGATCTAAACCATAGCAGTTAAAAATTTTCTTATTTAGAATTCTTTCTTAATTGAGGCTCTTTAATAAGTTACAAACATGTTTAGCCCATCTTTCAGTTAACCTAAATTCTTCACTGAAATGCAATTAATTATTGCCTCATTGAAAATGTCACTATTATTAGAAGCAAGTGCTACAAAAGCAGGTGAGGTACAAGAGAAGATATTCTCCTCCTGAACAGTGGCATGTGGTAGATATTAGTGTTAGGACTACTGCCGATATTAGTGCTTAGGGGATATCTCATTGGAAAGTGAGGACTTATAACAACAAATGTACAGCTACAGTGAAAAAATGCCATGAAAAATAATTAAACGTGCAGCTTAATTAAAATTAATTACATTTGGATACATCTACCTTTGCAAGACTATGGGAAAGTTACTTAACCTCTCTGAAATTCAATTTCCTAATAAATGACATTAATAAAAATACCAGCCTCACCAAGCTGTTGTGTCAGTGGGCTTCCATGAGCAAAGGAGCAGATCACGGCTCCCAGCAAGCTAAATCTTCAATAGATGTGAGTAGAATCTGACGTTGCAAAGGAGGTGGCTCTTTTAAAAGGCAGAGCACTGTGAATGGATGACCCTTGTCACTTTATCACCTGGGATATTAACACCAGGGTCAAGGATAATATAAATCAACACTGGAAAAGAAGGAATACTGATGAAGTTTAGAGAGGAAAAAAGAGTGCCTTTTGATAAAAGTTTCTGCTACTGAGTAAATGTGGACTGTTTTGACTACTTCTCAAATCTAACTTCTCACCACCTTTAGAAAAAACTAATTTTGGGTGCCGGTGAGATGGCTCAGTGGCGTAGCGCCTGCCTGGCAAGCCCAAGGGCCCGAGTTCGACTCCTGGAACTCACATACGAAAAAAGGGCCGGTGATATCTCTCAGCGGCACAGGCGCCTGCTGGCGTGCGAGGTCCTGAGGTCGACCCCCGGTACCCACAAAAAAAAAAAAAGAAACTAATTTTACACAGGACTTTTGGGTAAGAATTTCCTACAAAGCAGACTGCTGAGTTTGGAACCATGAAGGATGAGCATGTAAATGAATGCTTTAGGGAGGGAGCTGCCAGCTTGAACCATAGCCCTCACCTCAGCAGAGACTTCTAAATGCTTCCAAGGTTCTCAGCAAAGTCCACCCTGATGTACTCACAAGAGGACCAGACTTTCTCTTCACACAGCAGTGACACTCGAAAGTATGGACCAGCGCCCATCTGCAAGTTGTTTCCAGTCCATAAGATAAATTCAGAAATACAAAGCACTCAGTAACTTCTATAGTGATTTGACAAAAATTATACATTGATTAAATATGAGAATAAAAATTAGAGGCTTTGTTTTATATCTCTTTATATTTTTAATTTCATTTTTCTAGTCATCCATTTTGGAATGCATTTCCTGAAAGTATCCATACATGCTGCAGTGCCCAAGGATACTGGAGATTTTAAAAAGTGATTCTTCACCACAGAAAGTTTGAGAAGCACTGCCCGGAGCAAGGCCATTTCTGGGCAGCTGCAAGATGTGGCGCTGAGATCGTCACACTAATTATCACTATTTGTGTTCTGATGTGTCAGAAAGTCTACTAAATGTGTTCTAAGCACTATCTCATTTAATTTTCACAAAATACATGCTATTACCTCATTATTAAAAAGAGGTCAAAGAATGTCTAAAAACCTGTTCAAGGCCATACAACTAGGCAAAGGCAGAAGTTCTTTGACCACAATAGGTCTGGAGGACAAGTAGAAGCCAGGAGGCCTGCAATGCTGATATCCTTAGGATTATATAGACAGCATTTTGCCACAGCTTTTCAGTGTACTTTTCTTTGTTTCTGTGTGTTCCCTGTCCCCACTTATTATTCCTCTTTGTCACCCTTTTCTTTTCTGTCTTTTATATTCTGCCTCTTGTCCGAGACACACTACTCAGCTGCAAGGGTAGGACCTAAGGTTTTGAAAGCTCCTGAATCACACGCAGGGCGTCTCATCCTCATTCTACTTGGAGAAGCTGAGGGATGAAGTTACAAAGAGGCATTGAATTTACACTCGCATCATGTATAGGAAGTAGGAAATTTACACTGCCCTTATATTGTCAAACAGTAGTTACTATAAATGGATTCCCATTCAAAGCATGAGTTTCCAATAGCACAAACAATAGCTGTATCCTTCACCAGTAAACATGCTCTGCTAACGAACATTGATCATGGCTTTTAGATACTTTGAATCCAAACAGTATAATGAACTCTAAGTTAAAATAAGACTTCATGCTTATGTGAAGACACACCTGCTGTACAGATATTATTAGTGCATACACGTGGCTGTCGGAAGGTATGAACACACCCATGCACGCGTATGCATATGTACTGTACATACACATGTGCATAGCCAGAGCCCACTTAGGGTGATGCACCATGCCAACATATTTCCCAGAGGTTTACTTGTTGCTTTACTTCAGAGATTTAACCACACCTTTCCCATAGTTCACCTGCTCCATTTAGCAGTGACTCCTTACCTGGGGTCTGAAGGAGAACGTACACAGGATTTGACTACACAATTCTGTTTAATTGTGAAGTAAGGCAGTTCCTATGATACCGTAACTGTGTTTTCACCTAATGCTGCTCAGGAAATGGTTGTATTTTACAGAGAAGTCAAACTTGAAAAGTCAAAGGGCCAACTTCTACTTCTGGCAGAATGATTCATTAGTATTTTTGAAATGTCTTTCATACAAAATATTCAGGTACTGATAAATTATAAAAAGTATACTAATGAATGCATTCCCAAGCTTACAGAAAAGTGATAGAAATATCTAAGTTAAAAAATGCAAAAAATTGATATATGTTATATAAATACTTTCTCCAGTATGTGTCTTATCTCTATGCATTTTCTTAAGAGTATTTTTGATAAGCAGGTTTTCATATTATGATAAATCCAACTTATCTATTGTCTTGGTCTTATTATTTGTGCTTCTGAATTCTTTCTAAGAAATATTTTTTTATTCTGAGTTTTTCAAAAATATTCTCAGATTAATTTTAATCTAGAGTGAAATAAGAGTCTAGATTTCTTTCTTTCTCTCATATGAATTTACAGGAGATCTAGGAAAATCTTATAACAAAGACTTGCTTTTCCTCATTGGTTTTGCACCTCTGTCAAAAATCAACTACCCGGGGCCGGTGAGATGGCTCAGCGTCATAAGCACCTGCCTGACAAGCGCAAGGTCCTGAATTCGACTCCCGGTACCCACATACAATAAAAGGGCCAGTGATATCGCTCAGCGGCACGGGTAACTGCTGGCACGTGAGGTCCTGAGGTTGACCCCCGGTATCCACACACACAAAAAAAAATCAACCACCCATTTATACGAGGGGCTCCCTGTTCTACTCCTTAGATCCATTTATCTATCCTTACATTGGTACCATATCACCTGGACTACAGTAACACCACAGTAAATCTTTTTTTAAAAAGTTATATAAGTCCTACGACTTTGCACTGCTTCTTCAAGATTATTCTGGCTTCTTTAAAGCCTTGAATTTTCATATCAATTTTATAATCATCTTGTGTATTTCTTCTAAATAGCTTGCTAGAATTTTAGAGACAATGACTATCTTAATATTATGTCTTTCAATCCACAAAGATGGCATGTCCTTCCAGTGTTAGGACTTCTTTATTTCAACAATATTCTGTAGCTTTCAGTATGAAGGTCTTAAGATCTTTTGTCAGATTTATTCCTAGATACTTCATTTTTCTGTTATTTTTAAATTTACTTTTAGTCCATTTAAATTGAAATTCAATTTGATCATTGCAAGTATATAAGTACATAACACAAATAGTTTTTTGCATGCTGACCTTATATCCAGTGACCTTGTTAAATTCACTTACTAAGTTCTAGTAGTTTAGAGTCTACTGTTAGATTTTCAAAATATGCAATCATGTTATCTATGAAAAATTATGTTTTTATTTCTTCCTTTCCAATTTATGTGTCCTTTATCTTTTTCCTTGCTTTATTAAAATGGCTCAGATTTATATAACAATGTTGAAAAGAAGTAGTAAGTTCTTGATCATATCTAGATTATAGGAGAAAAGGAATTAATATTTTATAACCTTTCATTATTAAGTATGATGCTGACTATAGGGTTTTTTTTAATAGATGTCCTTTTGTAAAACTGGAAAAGCTCCCTTCTATTATTAATTTGCTGAGTCTTTTCTACAAAGAACTACTGAATTTTGTTAAATTATTTTTGTGCATGTGTTGAGATGTTACAAGGTTTTTTCCTTATACTCTACTAATGTGGCATATTACACTGATTGGTTTTCAAATGTTAAACCAACCTTGTATTCATGGATTAAACATCACTTGGTAATAATGTATTATCTTTTACATTCTGCCAGATTTGACCGACTATATTCTGTTATGGAAGTTTGCATCAAGTTCATGATGGGCATTATGTGGTTTTCTATTCTTATGGTACATTTGTCAACTTTAAGTATTGAGGTTATGCTGGTCATATCAAATAAGTTGGGAAGTATTTCCTCTACATCTTAAACAAGTTTTTGAAAGATCTGTATTAATGTCTGGTAAAATTGATGGGTAAAACAATGTGGCTTGGAGTTTTCTTTGTGGAAAGTTTTATTTATTTATTTATTTTTTGGTATGTGTGTGTGTGGGTACCCGGGGTCAACCTCAGGACCTCACGCGCCAGCAGGCGCCCGTGCCGCTGAGCGGTATCACCGGCCCTTTTTTCTTTCGTATGTGGGTTCCGGTAGTCGAACTCAGGACCTCATGCTTGCCAGGCAGGCGCTTATGCCGCTGAGCCATCTCAGCGGCCCTGTGGAAAGTTTTAGATTAGGAAATTAATTTGCTTAATGGATACAAGTTTATTTAGATTTTTAATTTCTTGTGTGAGTTTTGGCAGTTTTCAAGGAACTTGTTATTTTTTCCAAGCCATTGAATGTATTGGCACAAAATTATTAACGATATACCCTTACTTTATACACACATACACACACAGTGAAAAAAATGCAAAAGAACTAATAAAAAAAAATTCCTGGAATTAATAATTAATAGAAAGGTTGTAAAACACAAGATTAATACACAAAAGTCAATTGTTTTCCTATATACCATCAACAAACAAATGAAAGTTCGTACCATTGTTAGCATCTTAAAAACTAAAATACTTAGGTAAAAATCTAACAAAATATATACAAAGCCTGTAGGAAGAAAACTATAAAACTAATGAATAAAATCAAATAACTAAATAAATGGAGAGATATTCCATGTTCGTATATAAGAAGATTCAATATTGTCAAGATGCCATTGCTTTGAAACTTGATACATAGATTCAGTATAATCCCAACCAAAATTATAGCAAGGAATTTTGTGGATATTGACAAACTAATTCTAAACCTTGTATAGTAAAGCACAAGACCCAGAATAGCTGATTCAGTATTAAAGAAGAACAGAGTTAGAGAACCACCTACAAGATTTGCTATGAATCTATAGAAATAAAAACAAAGTGGTGTTATTACAGACAGACAGATTAAGGAGATAGAGTAGAGAGCCCAGAAATAAATCTATATAAATACAGGCAACTGGTGTGTGACAAAAGAGCAAAGGTAACACCACAGAGCAAGGAAGGCATTTTCAACAAATGGTGTGGAAACTGAACTTCTAGCTACGAAAAAATTAATCTAGACAACGGACCTTACAACCTCCATAAAAATTAACCCCAAATAGAACATAGATGCATGGATAGATGTTGATATATTTTCCAAAATTCACACCAAAACTTAATCTGCCGTGCAACAGATTAAGAAGTGGGGCCATTAGGAGGTGATTGGGCCACCCTCATGAATAGGATTAGAAGCCTCATAGTAGAGTTTGAGGGAACTAGCTGGGGCCCTATGTTCTTCCACCTCTTCTGCCACATAAGGACAGCATTCATTCCTCTTGGCTATTTTTTGCCCTTCTGCCTTGTGAAGATGCCACAATAAGGTATCATTTTGGAAGCAGAGATCCCTCACCAGACACGAAATCTGTTGGCACTTTTAACTTGAAACTCTCATCCTCCAGAACTGAGAAATAAATTTATGCTATTTAAAAGTTACCTAGTCTGTGGTATTTTATTATAGCAGCAAAAACGAGATGAGACAATAAACTTCAATGTAAAACTCCTAGAAGATAAGAATAAACTGAGATGGCCTTGGATATAGCGATAACTTCATATACAACACCAAAAACATGATACATGCACAAAAAAATTGTAAGCTGAACTTTGTTATAATTAAAAACTGCTCTGCAAAAGATAATTTCAAGAGAATGGGAAGGCAAGCCACCAATTAAGAGAAAATATTTGCAAAATATACATCTGATAAAGGACTGATACTCAAAATACGAAAAGATTCTTCACATCATATATCATGAGGAAAGAAATTAAAATAACAATGCATGTCTCTTAGAATGGCCAAAATCCGGAGCACTAACCAAGTTGAACTGTGATGAGAGTATGGAGTAATATGAGCTCTCATTCACTGCTGGTGGGAATATAAAATGGTGCAACCATTTTAGAAGGCAGTATGGCAGTTTCTTATAAACTAAATACACTCATCGTATGATCCAGCAATTACATTCTTTGGCATTTACCTAAAGGAGTTGAAAACTCATTTCTACATAAAAATATGCACACGGATGTTTATAGCAGCTTTATTCATAAGTGCTAAAACTTAAAAGCAACCAAAATGTCCTTCAGTAGGTGAATAGATTTTTAAAAAACTGAGGTACGTCCAGACCACAGCAGTAAAAAGAAATGAGCTATTATTCAGCACTAAAAATAAATGAGCTATTAAGCCATGAAAAGACATGGAGGAATCATAAATGCATATTACTAAGTGAAAGAAGCCAATTTGAAAAGGCAGTTTGAGTATCATATGTCTCTCTGAAACTCATGTTGAAATCTGACTGCCACTGTGGTGGGATTGGTAGGCATAATTTAAGAGGTGATTAGATAATGAAGAGGGATTAATGCCTTTCTTACAGGACTGGGTTAATTCTTGTGGTAGTGACTGAGCCCTCACTTTCTCAGGGCTGGATTAGCTATTGCAAGAACAGGTTGGTATAAAGCAATGTCCCCACTCCTGTGGTTTGCCTCTTCTGCATATGCCTGCTTGCCCTTCTTTCAGTTACATTCTGACAAGAATAAGACCTTGCCCAGGTAGGCAGCCACCTGATTTAGGACTTCTAGGTTCCAGAACTATGGGATGATTAAACTTCTTCCATTTATAAATTACTGTACCCAGTCCTAAGTACTCTGTTAGACAATGGTGGTGGACCTATGGCACGTGTGGAGCAACAGACACAGCCCTCTCTGTCAGCTCCCAAGCTGAGTGTGTGAGTTGTTCTAGTCTAAACTAAAACCTTAGTGTTTAAGTTTAACTGCAGTGTTGGCACTTTGTGATAAATAAGTGGATTTGGTTGTAGTTTGGGTGCTCGGTCTCTAGAAGTTTTTCCATCATTGTGTTAGAGCCACGATGAACTAAGGCAGCTACTTACCATACGGTTTCAACTACATGACATTCTGAAAGAGGCAAAACCATGGAGACAGTAAAATGATCAGTGGTTGCCTTGGTTGGAGCGAGGGAGGAATGACTAGGCAGAACACGGAGGATTTGTAGAGAAGTGAAAATACTCTGTATAATACAGAATCCAGCATGTAAAAGGGTCCTTCACCATGATCAAGTGGGATTTATTCCTGGGATGCAAAGATGGTTCAACACATACAAATTAATAAATGTGACACACCACATTAGCAGATGAAGGGTAAAAATCAACGATTGTCTTAATAGATGCAGAATTGGTATTTGACAAAATTGAATATCCTTTAATGATAAAAGTGCCTAACAAATCAGATGTGAAAGGAATATACTTCAATATAATAAAAGCTACATATGAGGAGTCCATAACTAACATTACACTCAAAAGTGAGAGGCTAAAAGCTTTTCCTTGCAGATCGGGAACAAGACAAAGATCCCTATTCCTGCCACTTCCATTCATTATAGTACTAGGATAAGTCAGAGCCATTCGATAAGATAAAGAAACAAATTCATCCAACTGGAAAGTAAGGAATCAAATTGTCTTCATTTGTACAAGACATGATCTTATACACAGAAAACTCCAAAGCTCACAATAAAAACTGTTAATACTAAAATTTAGTAACATTGCAGGTTAAAAATTAATATACAAAAATTAATAGCATTTTTATACACTATCTAAAAAAAAATCAAGACAATAATCCCATGTACAGACACATCAAAACATAGAAACAAATTTGCTGAAGACTGTAAAACATTGATGAAATAAATTGGAAAGACAATTTACACAGAAAGATATTCTGTGTTTAAGGACTGGAAGAGTTAATACTGTTAAAAGGTCCATACTGCCCAAAGCAGTCTAAAGATTCAATACAACCACTATCAAAATTATAATAACATTTCTCACAGAAATAGTAAAAATAATCCTAACCACGGAAGACCCTGAATAAGCCAGGCTGAAATCCTAGCATTTGGGAGGCTGACACAGGAGGATTGCTGTGAATTCGAGGCCAGCCTGGCTATATAGTGAGTTCAAGACCAGCCTGAGCTACATTGTGAGACCCTGTCTCAAAAAACCAAAGGAAAAAAAAAGACTCTGAATAAAATAAATCTTGAGGAAAACAAAAACAAAAACAAAAACAAGGCATCATATTGTCTGCATTCAAATTTGCTTTGTAGTAAGCAAAATAGCATGGTAGTTGGGCACAGTGGGACATGCCTATAATCCCAGCTACTCTAGAGGCTGAGGCAGGAAAATCACAAGCTTGAGGTCAGCCTGGGCAATTTAGCAAGACCCTCCTCCAAAATAAAAAATTTAAATGGCCGAGGCTGAGGATGTAGCTCAGTGCAAGCCCCTGAGTTCAATCCCCACTATCACAATAAATAAATATATTAAACAGCCAGCATGGTACTAACATAAAAACAGACATATACAGAAGACAGGACAATGGAAGAGAATATGGAGACCAGAAATAAAGCCACACACTTACAGCCAATTGACCCTTGACAACTGGTTCAAGGAAAACTGGCCAAAACATACAATGGGGGAAAAGCACAGTCTCTTCATTAAATAGCTTTGGGAGAACTGGTTTACTCAACATGCAGAAGAATGAAACTGGACCCACATCTCATACAGTATGCAAAAGCCAGCTTGAAATGTAGTAAATATATAAATGTAAGACTGGAAACTGTAAAACTGCTAGAAGAGAACAGGAGAAAAGCTTTTTAACATTATTGGGCAAGGTCAGTGATGGAGAACCTTTTAGGGACCAAGTGCCCAAACTGCCACCCAAAACTCACTTGTTCATCGTGAAGTGGCAACACTGCAATTAAACCTGAATACTGAGGTTCTAGTTTACAAAACCAACAAGTCTGGCTCGTGCGTCCACAGAGAGAGTTCTGTGTGCCTGCTACGCCATGCATGTCATAGGTTCGTCACCACTGGCCTAGGCAATGATTGTTTTTGGTTATGACCCCAAAAGTACCAACAGCAAAAGCAAAAACGTACAAATTTATTGCATCAAACTAAAAACCTTCCACACAGCAAAGAAATCAATCACCTGAGTGAAGAGATCATCTACAGAATAGAAAATAACTTTGTAAATTACATATCTCATAAGGGGTAATATTCAAAATATATAAGTAATCAAACAATTCAATGGCAAGAAAACAAGTAACTTGACAAAACAGTGGACAAATAATCAGGATAGACATTTCTCAAAAGAAGACATATAAATGGCAAACAGATGTATGAAAAAATGTTCAACCTCACTAATCACCAGGGAAATGCAAATTAAAATCACAAGGAGATATCGCATCATATCTGTTAGAATAGCTCTTATTGAAAAAGAAAAAATATAAGTGTTAGCAAGAATGTGAAGGTAATCCTTATATACTGTTGGTGAGAATATATATTAGTCATTACAAAAAACAGTATCAAGGTTCCTCAAAAAACTGAAAATAGAACTACTAGGTGATCCAGCAATCCCACTACTAAGTATGTATCCAAAGCAAATGAAATTAATGTATCAAAAAGACATGTGCACTACCATGTTTATTGCAGCATTATACACAATAGCCAAGACATGGGATCAACCCAAGTACCCATCATTGGAAAAATGGTATATACACAACAGAATACTATTCAGCTGTCCAAAAGAAGGAAATTCTGTTATTAGTGACAGCATGGAGGAACCCAGAGGATACTATGCTACATAAAAATAAACTAAAACAGAAAGACAACTACTGCACTTTTAAGTGCAATCTAAGATGTTGAACTCATGGAAGCAGAGAGTAGAACAGTAGTTACCATGGGCTGGAGCAGGGAGGGAAAATGGGAAGATGTTTGTGAAAGGATATAAACTTTCAGCCAAATAAGATGAATAAGTTCTAAAGATCTATTGTACAGCATGGGGAGAGTAGATATTAAATGTTCTTTTACCACCCAGGAATGGTGGCACATACCTATGATCCTAGCACTCTGGGAGACTAAGGCAGGAAGATCACAAGTTCAAGCTGAGCCTGGACAACTTAGTGAGACCCAGTTTCAAAAAATTTTTAAAAAGTGCTAGAGATGTAGCTCAGCACTCCTCAGGTTCAATTCCCAGTACCACCCAAAACCAAATTATTTTACCATAAATAAAAGATAAGTAAGTGAGGTGATAGACATGTTAATTAGTTTGATTTAGTCATATTGTAATGAGTACATACACAAAAACATAACTTTCTACACCTAAATACATACAAATTTGTCCACCATGTCTTCATAAAACCTGGTGTAGGAGGGCACGCATTAGGGCATTATCTTGTAGCACTGAACATGAATGTACCCTGAAACCCACTTTCAGAATCTTCATGGAAACATCATTTGCTTTAGCAAAATACTGAAAGTGGAGAATGGATAAATAACTTATAGTATATTTATATAGTGGAATTCTACACAGCAATACAGGTGAATGAACCCTTGTGTATAAAAATATATACCAAGTTTCAATCATATAACAATCACCCAATGATGTACTGTGCAGGGAAATACACGTAGGTGGTAAAACTAAATGGAAAGCAAAGGGGTAACAACCAGTACTCTGAGGGGAGATGGAGAAACATGGCAGGAGAACAACAGGCTCTGCTAGTATTGGTAATGCTCTGTTTCTTAGGCTTCACTGTAAATATCTAGATACTCATTTTATTTTTGCTTATACCACATATATGGCACAAACCACCTATAAAATTATATGTTCATTCTTTTGCAGAGATGCAATACTAAGGGGTTTTGTTGTTTTCTTTGGTAAGTCAGTGAACCATGATTATGAAACACAGTGCTTCATGGTCGTGAGAGTTGAATTACATTGACTAATAAGAGAAAAAGCAACAGACCAAAAAAAGAACTGGCTTCAAGAACCAACCTGGGTATATTCTAATAGATGATTCTTCATAGGTCATCAATAAGCTTCTGTTTCTTTTAAAAAATAGGGAAATAATTTTTCTTGAAGTTATAGAAGAGATAAAAGAATAAAATATATATGAAGGTGCTCTGGATGCTATAACAAACCATATACCATCATGTGCGCATATAAAAATGCAAACAAGATATAATTTTTCTTGCAGTCCAAGAAATTATGTCTGTCAGCTGCATCCTTTTACACCCGCTTCAATGTCCCTTCTCTCAAAAGCCCTAGATGCAGTCACAGCCATCTTTGTTTCCCCTCACCACATGCAGATGTGAGTCTCAGGGGCTCCGCAGGCTCATTGGTCTCAGATCCACTTGAATAAAACCTCAGGCATGCCCTCCTCCTGAGCGGTGTGCGTAAACACCCTCTCAAAGGGCAGCTCCAGCCAGCTGAGGAGTGGGCCTCACGAGCCCCGAGGCATATGGTGACAACTCCCCACCCCACAGTCATTTAAATCAGTAAACACAATCCCAACATTCTAATGGGGCTATAGTTGCCCTAAGTGACTTCGCAGAGCATGGAGAGTCATAGATTCCACAGTTCATCAAAAGAACACTAACGGGCAAGACAGAAAGCAGAAAAATCCCAGTAGAGGACTGATACGGTTGGTGGGACAGAACCATCTGTTCTTATCCTTGCCCAGGCCCTTGCTGCCCCATTAACTCCAGAGTCTCCCACCTGGCCACTAGAGGTGAGGTGGGACACTCCTTTCTTCAAAGGAAGCCACCTTGCTTGAAATCTGTGAATTAAGAGGAGAGCTTGATGAACTTCCCCTCTATCTCATGTTCCCAATCATGCCAATTGTATTTTTCTAGTCAAGAAGACAATGGAAGTCCTACAGATAATACCAGCAGGTATAACAATAAAAATTAGTAACACAAGTCATCCAGCATCTTCATCTCTCTTTGAGATGAAGTCCAGAACTTTGGTGCAGTCTTATTAGGACACTCTTTGCCCCTCATGCACAAGCCTGCTTCCCCAAAACCACCATTCTGGGGAAATCTCCAGTGAAAGTCCTGCTGACATCCCACTTTGGCCTGACCTCTGAACACATATCCTCACTGGATTAGGAGGGTTTTATAATTCCTATGAGCAGTGATTCACACTGCATATCTGAATATTACTGAGGACTAAAAAATCCCCACCATCTTGCATGGCAGCCTGACATACAAACACCCTGAAACCTTGGAACAGAGGTGACTGCCTCTGTAATTGGATCTAATGGGGATGGAGAGCACAGTCCTGTCACCAAATAAAGAGAAAGGACTAAAACGAGGAAAGTAAAACTCAGAAAGTTCATCAGACCAGGATAGATAGACAAAGAGCACTGACGAGGAGCCACAGTGCCTAAACTAGCCAAACTGCCATTTCTGGACCCTGGTCAAACCTCCCTTGGGGGGGTGAAGTGGACTTACTTCAATCGCACCATGCTATGTAAGGGGCTTTCTAACCAAAGCACTCTATGGGTCTAACTAAAATGAATCCCATTGTTAGATACATTTGACAGCTCCCAGAAAGTTGAATTTAAGTTGAAAGAGAGGGTCATTTATATGTGATACCATTTTAATAATATTCAAGTGGCCGGTGATATAGCTCAGCGGCATAAGCGCTTGCCTGGCAAGCGTAAGGTCCTGAGTTCGGTTCCCAGTACCCACAAAAAGGAAAATGATAATAATAATATTCAAGAAGCTATGGATAAAGGAACTATGGGATATTGGTGAATTATACCCAAAAGTCTCCTAAACAAAGTTTGGGAAGGACCCTTAAAAGTAGCTCTATTTGTGTTTTTCCTACCAAGCTTACACAGTACCTGGCATATAGTAGAAAGTTTATATTTATAAAGTAAGTGAGAACAGGACTGAGAATATCTGCTGGGGGGTGGTTTACTGTTACAATTTTCATAACTGGAACCACCTACTCAAAACATGGCAATTTGAATATGAGAAAGACCTGGGACCCTCCCAGAAGTAAAAAAAAGAGGCACCCAGGAGGGTCTGAGCTTGTGTGGAGGTGTGGGGGGTAAGGCTGACCAACAAGAAGATGGCACAACGGGCCTGTTGCTAGTAAAGGATAGGCACACTAGGCAGTTACCCATAGTATCTATCTATCCATCCATCCATCCATCCATACATCCACCCATCCATCCATCCATTGGCACTAGAGATTGAACAACAGCCTTCACACTGAGCTACATTCCCAGCCCTTTTTAAAAAAAAATTTGGGGACGGGAATAGGGTCTAAGTCACTAAATTGCCCAGCAGAGCTTAAACTTATCCTCCTGCTTTAACCTACCAAAGTGCTGAGGTTACAGGTATGTGTGTTCATAACATAGCACTCACTAGCTTGAAGGATAAAATCTGTGACTGCAAAATAGCTTGTTGTGAGGACAACATGAAATAACAGATATAAAAAACATCATGCAGGGCCGGTGAGATGGCTCAGCGGCTTAAGCGCCTGCCCGGCAAGCGCGAGGGCCCGAGTTCGACTCCCGGAACCCACATACGAAAAAGGGGCCGGTGATATCGCTCAGCGGCACGGGCGCCTGCTGGCGCGCGAGGTCCTGAGGTCGACCCCCCGGTACCCACAAAAAAAAAAAAAAAAAAAAATCATGCAAAAAGTTATAAGTGGGCTATGTGTTACCTAGAAAGGCAAAAGCACATTTTCTTTACAATCATGTTTCTGGGAGGGGAAGGGAGTCTTCATTTGTTCATTAAATTCTTATTTAGCACCTACTATGCACCAGACATAGCACTCATTACACGTAGTACTTGAAAGCTCCTTTACAGTTTGCAAAATATTTTCACCCAGAGCATCTCAAGAGGAACTCAGTCTTTGTAATCCATTAAGCCCCCAAAGCCATTTAGAACCCTTTAATTCAAAAACTGTCCAACTGCAAACTAGAACTAACCTATTTATTTTCTGTAGCATTTACACTAAAAAAAAGCCAAAAAATTAGATTAAAAAAACTTTTATTTAGAGAGAACATCCATCTTGAATAGGAATGTGATATTAGCGCCAAATGAGAAAACAGACAAAATAAGTTGGCAAACCTAATGAAGACCAGTGGAGGAAAATCTGATAAGAAACAGTCTCTTAAGGCCAAGATTAAGAGCATGGAATACAATCTTGCAAGAGACTGAAAAACTGCAAACTGAATAAAGTGCAGTAGAAAAGGATTAGAACAAAAATCAGAAACCTGAGCCAGGCATAGTAGTCCATGCCTGTTGTGTAGGTTACTCTGAAGGGTGAGGCAGGAGGGTCACTTTAAGCCAGAGTTTGAAGTCAGCCTGGGTAACATAGTAAGATCCCACCTCAAAAAAACATCAGAAGACCTAGGGTTGGGTATGAACTTTGCCACAGCCTCTCGTGTGGCTGTGGGAATCAGTTTTTTCCAGTCATCAGACACAGATTTATCCAGTGCCACTAAACCACTGCCTAGACTGGAAAATACAAGATGCAGAAGATGCCACTGCTATACTCAAGTAAATCTAATTTTCCAAGGAGACAGATAAGTAAACCAGTAAAAAATAGCATATGCTACAAATGAGACATGAATGAACAGGGAGAAAAGTGCCTCTAATTCTAAGGAATGAGCTAAGGAAGGTGTCCAGAGAAGAGGATGTTGTATTTTGAAGGGTACATAGAGAATGGAGATGTAAGTGCCTGAGAAAATACAGGATGGATGGTGGGATTTGCCGGGAGGGATCATGAGAGTTCAAGAGTAGCCATGCCGAGGCCAAGATGCCAAAGCTGTGAGATGGGTATGTCACATACTTCTGGGTCCCTCAGCTTCCTCACCTGTGATGAGTACAGTTTGTATCCCTTCTAGTTTGAGCATCTTGGAGCATCCATTCTTGTCTTGAGGTCATTGATGTCCTTAAAACTATTATGTGTCACACCCTCTTTTGAAGAAAGCTAAAAAACACCCTGATGAGGTTGACTGAGCCATGGTTACTCGGAGGCCAACTATCAGAGCTTGACTCGGCAAAGGTGATCCCAAGGGCAAGGATATGAGTAACTGCCACAGTGTAACAGGGCAGTCATTAATGCTACTTGCATAGTAATTTTGGCTGTCTGTCTCTTGGCTTGAATATTGGAAGAGGTTGTATGACCAGCTGTGGCAAATATGTTTAAGGTCAAATACTTCATTGCTAGGGAAAAGAGTCTCTATAGCTGTCGTTAGCCCCTACCACAGTGAGAGAAAGTGTGGGTGCAGTGGAGTAGGCAAGGAGGAGAGCAGGTGGTGATGAGGTCAGAGGGTGGCCACCACACTGACCCAGATTTTAGAACAAATGTGAGAAGGACTTGCCCAGAGTCCTAGCTGACCAGATGGCAGACATGTGACAGGTTCAAAATATAAAGCAACCCTGTGGGGCAGGTATTATCTTCCCATCACTGATTGGAAAACCAAGAGTCAATGAAGTTAACTAACTTATGGTGACAGGTACAGATCTTGTCTTATTCTATTCAAATATAGTCCCACTTCCCCACGATTTGATGTGATTTACTTTATTCTGTGGGTTGCAGGAAATCCTCAAAGATTTTTACATAAGGGAATAACATGATTAGATCTATTTTTGAGAAATTAGCTATATTTGTGCCAAAAATTATAGATGAGAAGAAGACACCATTTGGTAGGCTGTGGCAGGAACCTGGGTGTGACACAATCAAGGACAGTAAAAATAGATAGAAGGATGGGAAGATCAACTGATATTTACAGAATAAGATGGCATTCACAGACCACGTAAGAGCCAGGAACTCCGAAGCCCCACCTCCCCAAGATGGCTAGATGGGTGAGTCAGTAGAGAGAAGAGGTGGAGGATTTGGATTATGGTATGGCGAGCTTGAAGTAATCCATTCAGATTGAAAACAGGGCTCTGCAGCACAGAAGAGAGGCAAAGCTTGGGGCTACGAAGCCGAAGATTGCAAGGACACAGAAGGCTTACAGCTGTGGTGCTAAGTGAGCCTTCATGTAAAGAGCAGGGCAGTAATGCTCAGAAAGGCTCCCTGTGGGGAAACAATGCTCCCCTAGAACCTAGAGGAAAAGAGCATATCCTGTCCTCCTCAGCTGTTCTTCCCCACCCGCACCCCTCGATGTTAGGCATGGCCATGTGACTAGTCCCAACTCATGAACTGCGGGGACAATGGGATGTGGCACAGCAGCCTTGATGCACTTAGGACCAGTTCTCTCTCTCTCTCTGTCTCCCTCTGTCTCTCTCTGTCTCTCTCTCTCTCTCTCTCTCTCTCTCTTTCTCTCTCTTTTCTTCTCCCCTGGGCAACTGTGGACATAATTGCTGAGGTGGGGGCTTCACAGGACAGTGGAATCTCCATAGGACAGTGGGGTCTCTATTGAGTGGCCTCTGGCATGTGACTAGGACCCTGCAGCTTCAATGACTGCTACAGATGGAATGTCTGTGTCCCTCCAAAATTTCTACATTAAAATCCAAACCCTCAAGATGGCAGTAGTAGGAGGTGGGGCCTTTGAGAGGTGATTAGGGCATAAGAGTGGAGTTATCAAGAATGGAACTAGGGCCCCTACAAAAAAGATCCCTAAGATTCATTCACCCCCTCTGCCTTGTCTTCACAAGCAAAATATAGTCATAGGCACTGATTCTACCACTGCCTTGATCTCTGACAGGTATCTATTGCTATCAGGCACCCAGTTTAGGGTATCCTGTTACAGAGTCCAAATGGTCTCCCACAGCATCATGGCCTAAGCTAATGGCTACCGCTTAGAGCAATGGTGGTGAACCTATGGGCATGTGTGCCACAGCTGGCTGTTTGTATCACTGAAAGCTGTAAAAGATTCACCATCACCGGTCAGGAACATCACTGACTTCAGGAACACTGAAGTCAACATTTTCAAGTGCTTCAAAGAGGTGCAGAGTTTCCTGACTGAAAGATCCCACTGACTGGGCAATGTGGGTTCACTGAAGGTGACTGGGGACAGACACAGGGAGTGGTGACATTTTCAGCTCAGTGGTCCTGTGTCTAGCAAAGTGTAAACACCGCTCTCAGAAAGCTTTCCCTTTGTGGAGGCACAAGCATCAAGAGCAGGGTCAGCTGGGAGGGGCTCTGTATGAAGCCAAGAACAGGCGCTGGTGGAGCACACAGTTCTTGCCTCTCTTGGCCCTGGTTGTTGGCAGCCCACACATTCTTCACTGTGGCAGTTTTCACTCACTCGACCCATGTGGTTGTCATATCCTTAGCTTGTGCTCTCAGCCCAAGTGACATCTTTCCCCCGATGGTTGGAGGATCATATATTATGCGTATCAGATCTGGCTCCTTGGAAATGTCCATGCAACTGTCACAAGGACACAGGAACCATATTAAAAGCCGGTTCTTTGCCCAGGAAACACTTCCAGGACCATCTCCCAAATACCCATTTTGAGTCTCTTCTCTCCACACTGCTTCCTCCTGCCTGTATCACAAGTACTGCTCTTTGTCTGGCTCCTAGACTGTGGACTCAACTTCAAAACATTGGCCTGGTGTTGACTTTGATTCTTGCCTGGACTTGCATCTGTCAGTTCTACACTCTTTGATGGCCAATAAGAGGTGGTCTGCCTGCCCTAAGCTCCCCAGGTCACTGGCCAGCCAGGCCTGCTCTTTGTCAGGACACTCTGTTTTGACCGGGAGGGAACTGAGGAACCCCTCCCAGAACCCCAGTCCCTACAGCACTGTCCTGATGGACCTGAACCCTGTGAGTGTGGCCAGCTTAGTTTCCCTGGCTATCCCCTGCTCCAGCCCCAAACCAAGCCGGCCCTAAAGGCACTGGAAATAAAGGTCTCTGAGATATAACTTTCCGTCCACTTCCCAGCTTAACACGTTTACACTGGGCTCCCTGGCATCCAGGGTCTTGTCCTGTGGCTCCCTGAGCTTGGCTTCTTCCAGCAAGCATTGCCGCTCTGCACATTTCTGGGTGGGCAGGAGAGTGTCAGACAAAGCACACAGGCTTTGAAATCAAGAGGAACCTTAATTAAAATTCTGACCTTCCACTTCCTTACTGGATATCCCTGAGCACGCACCTAAACTCCTGCTGTCCATATGTTCCCATCTGCAGTTTGGGGGAGCACGGTCTATCTTACTAAGTTGTTGTGAGGATTAAATAGAGAATAACCAAATTTTTCTCAGTATACTATGGTTATTCAATACATTATCCTAATATTCCTCATTTTTTTCCAGATTCCTCCATCTTTTGCAACTCTACTCCTGAGGTATTAAAATTATTCTTTCCTGCCAGGATAATTCTCCTGGGGGCTCTGTCACTTGTAGGTGTCAATAAATGAGTTGTGCAAAGGTGTTAAAAAGCATGAGGGAGAAATTAGGCAACATTCATCACATATATTATCTGTACTTATCTAGAGCCTCTTACAAAGCCTTAAGTCCAAGATAAAGTGGCTAATAGAAAATCTGAGTTTTACAGGAGGCTAGTTTAGGAGGCCTTTAATAATAAAAGTTATATATTATCGAGTATCTATTATGTACTAGGGACTGTGCTAAGTTCTTTGTATTTATTCTCTAATTTAACAGTAAAAGCCTCGAAAGTCTTACGATCCCCATTTTATAGACTGAGAGACTGGGACTCAGAAAGTCTAGAAAATTTGTCCATGGTCATGCATCTAGTTAAATGAAGAGTTAACATTCAGCTCGAACCCTCAAATCCAAAATCACTAGGCTAGACTACCTCTCCCTCTTGTGGTGATGGATTCTTCTAAAACCTTTAAATCAGAGTTGCCTCTGCGTGTCTGTTTTTGCCCTTTGTCTTTTCAAATCCCATTATCTATTCAGTATGTCCATCGTAGTAGACATATACATGTTAGAAATGTAGCAACACAGTAAGAAAAGTCTCGACAGTAAACGATTCATAAACAGTGACTGTCGTCATTGTTACTACATGTAGCCCTTTGTTATGACCCCTGGAGAGCACATTTACAGGTGAATGGTGACTTTATTTCTTCTGATTGTTTTCAATTACCAAATAAAAGCTCTTTCTCTTGCAATGTGCATCCTGATATGCAATCTCAATAGTTTGAGTGGAATAAATGTTCTCTCAGTCTTCTCTTTGAAACAACCTAACCTAACTGCTGTGCCGGGCATGTCTGCTCCAGCTCCAAGTGGTTGTCAGACAGGCACGGTATGATCCTCATGCTAGGCCAGCTCAGAGCTCCCAGAGTAGGGCTGGGGAGGCAGCAGATCTAGACAGGCAGGTGTCCTTCCCCACAAAACATGTCTGCAACATAATCTGCCTAAAATGGCATGTCCCACATGGTCATCCCACTTCCTTGGTCCAGCACCCACAGTAACCGCCATCTGCAGGATAAACGCTAATCCCCTGTGTTGTGTGGCCCTCCACAAGCAAGCCAGACTCAACAAGATCAACCTTGTTTCCATCACCTTCAACTGCTACCCCACAAGTAAATTAAGGCCTGCCTCAACATTGGTGTTCATGCTGTTCCTCACACCTCAGATATTTCCTCAGACACCACATCATTCCTTGACTTAGCTAAGTTCTAGCCACCTTTCAAAGCCTAGTTTAAATTCCACCTCTTTCATAAAGCTGCTCTCATGATAGACACCACAGTGGTATCTGCCATCAAAGGACATCCATTGCAGGGAGGACATAAACCCCTAAGAGAAAGAATCAGCTTTCTAACTTCTTTTGAATATTCTTACATTTGGTGATCGGAAGCTTATATATTAGCTAAGTGTGGTATAACAATAATTTCTATTTCTACTCTTTCCAAACTGATTTGCATTATAAAAATCTAAGGTGTGTGTACTGGAATTTCTGGGTTCCTTGGATGTGACAAAAATCATGTCTGAGTCTGATTATATCATTTAAAATTGCTAGTTTAAAGGAAAAGATGACTTTCTAATCAGGCATAGCAGTACCGTGTGGCTCCATATATAATTGTCCTTTGGTTCTCCTCCTGATTATGGAACTAAGGGACTGGGGTCAAATAAATGAATATAAAAATATCAGTTTTATTTCTGACAAAGCTTGCTGAAAACCATGGCGTGAGCTGTGTATTGTGAGAACTCTCACTAATGTTTACCTCACAATTTTGAAACACTCAGTAGTTGACACAACCACACGAGCCAGGCCTGCCCTGCTACAGGGAGCTATCCCTGAGGCTACCATATCTCTTTCACCAAGCACCTAAGAGCAAAAAGGAGGACAGGACCTCCGCACATGGAGGGCAGGTCATTTCAGAGAAGGATAAATAGGCAGAGGGTAGCACAGTCAGCCCTCAGTATCTGTGGACCCATGCACATACCAAAACCCATGAATGCTCAAGTCCCCTGGACAAAGTGACATAGTATTTGCATTTAGCTGACACACAGCCTTCTGCATACTTTAAATCAGCTCTAGATTATTACAATACCTAACACACTGTAAATGTTATCTAAACTGTTGTTGTACTATATTATTTAAGAATTAATGACAAGAAAAATAGCCTTTATTAAGCATAGGTGCAGTTTTTTCAAATATTTTCCATCAGAGGTTGGCTGAATCCTCAGATTCAGAATTCGCAGGTACAGAGGACCAACTGTACCCAGTCCTCTAATTTCACCTAGTGGGAGTGAGGAAGAATGAAAGCAAGGTGGGGACAGAGGCCTGGAAGCATTTCCTGGAGGAAGTTTCTCTACATGGAAATATGAAGCCAGGGAAAAAGAAATTTCCCACTAATAAATGGTTCTAAGGTACAGGACACATCATGTAAATATTAACCATTTAATGCATATCTAAAAGGAGCTGGAAAATTAGTAGATCTAAGCTTTGCTGCTAAAATGAACTAATTCAAAGATTCGCTGATTTCAGAGAGAGTTGCTGTTGTGGGAATGGCAGTTTATACATACATCGTCTATTGAACTTGACGTAGATTGTTGCCAAAGAACCATTTGTGAGAGTGAAGCCAGAGCACACATAAGGTGGGCCTGACACTTCAAAGAAATGAAGCACTCACTCATTCATTCAACAAAAATGGCTTAATTACTGTGTGCCAGACACTGTGCTTGGTAAGAAAGACATCAGTATACAAAGCACAAATTAGTGGGTACCAATATCAAGCAAGCACAAGGTGGCAGTAAGATCCCCAGATTCAACCATTTCTAGGAACAAGTGTATTAACTGATGGATTGGTTCAAAATGTTACATAAACACTGATTATATCATGGGGGGGGTATTATAGTGATGTCCATGGCCATTCTAACAAGTAAAAATGAACATTATTTGAAAAGACACAAGGGAGTATCAAGGGATATCTTCAGTAAATGCATGTTTTAGGAGTAAATGATTCTAATCTGCTTTGGGTGCATTTCCAATTTGTGTGATAGAGGAACATTACCTACAAATCCTTCACATTTTATGCTTCCAAATGCTTCCTTCTTTTACATTGGCCTCATAAAGATCTTGGAGAACTCACTGAGGAGGACTTTAGATCATAAGGAGCACCTATAACAGGAACTCCATGTTCTAAACTGTCATGGGAAGACAGACAGCACACACAGTCCCCAGGGCTCTAGGGAAACTTACTGAAAGGAGCATAGCTGAATGAAGAAAGGGCAGTGGGAGGCAGAAAAGGAGAAACAGAGCAGGAAGAGATCCTGCCCTCCAGAGTGTGCTTCACACAATACACAGGGTCACTTTTGTCAGAATTCCTTACCTGCACATTGTCCAGAGCCCTGGATGCTGCAAAAAGCATTTCAGCCCCTGATGGCAGGCATTTCGACCTCCCCGCCATGGTCAGGCAGGAGCAAGCAGCTCTGACAGTCCAGGTCCCCAGACGGTGGCAAGAAGTACTAACAGCCTCTTCAGATGTGTCTTTTGTTTCACAATCACCATTTTATTATTTTTATTATTTTAATTCTTTTCCTTCTGGGCTCCCCTGCCTTCCCATGCAAAACTGGTTCAGAGATGCCACTTTTGGAGCTCATTATGTTGTCATGGCAACTAGAATTTTCGAAGTTTATTTCTCCTTCTCTTCTCCCTTCCATGAACTCTCCTCCATCCCATCTCTTACCCTATATGTGTTTCACATAAGAAACAGTATGTACAAGACAATCAGACCAGTATTTCCAACAGGTAATATTTTCCTGACATACTCTGTACATTTCAGCACAGCATGTCTCTACTTAGGGATGTGAAATTACCCCTGTTCTCACTCTCTCCAATTAATGTGCCTAGCCTCCCAGTAGCCTGCGATGTTCAGGAGCAAGGTCTTAGGAAGCAGACATCAGCAGTGCCTCCTCCTCCTCCTCCTGCAGAGAAAAGCGGATACGTTCCTCCCTGCTTATATAAGCCATGAACATGCGGTAGCTTATTTATCAATTGTGAGCACTGAAAACAATATTTAAGACTACAGCTATAGGTCAGGAGAAGCGAAAATACTTCAGATGTCCTTCTCAGGGGCTTTCTCTTGAAATCGGAGGAGCTACTATTGCCAAAACTGATGGAGAGCAAATCCCCAAAGAAAATTTGCTAAATTAATTGCTTAATTATAATATTAACCTTTTCTATCAAAACCTAGGCGAGACAGAGAGGGAAAAGGACCCAAAGCAGGACGAGCAAGCCTGCACTTCCCACGGAATGCAGCCTTGTGAGGAAGGCCGTGGCTTCTGTCCCACCTGCTCCCATACCCAGGTGGAGGGAGCGCTTTGCTCTGCATGCAGAGCAGGCAGGGAGATGAAACCCTTGCTTGGACCACACGGGGGTTGTGGCCCTGAGAGGACCTCTGCTCTGGATCTCTGTTCTGGGACCCCAAAAACCCGAGGGGGGCTGTCAGAACAAGCACACTCTCTGTGGCCCGTGGCAGAGGCCCCTTCCCTTCTGAGACCCCATGACCGCACTGCACTGTCTACCAAGGCAAAGTAATACGACTGGGCCGAAAAACAGGAATTGTGGGTGAAACTGATATGAAACTGACATATGGGGGCCTCACCCAGGTCAGGGCAGGAGCCTCTGGACAGTGAGGATCCTTGCAGTCCATCCTTCAGTGTGTGTGGGAGATGGTTATAGGATCTCTCCCGATAACAAAAGCTATGGATGCTGGATGTTGAAGTCCCTTACATAAAGTAATGTAGTACTGTTGAGAGGAGAAGGACAAGACATAGCTGCACAAGTTTACTACAGATATAACTTTTCCCCAAGTATTTTCAACCTGTGGCTGGTTGAACTCAGGTTGAACCTGTGGCTGGTGAGGAACCCATGGACACAGACTGTAGTTTTAATTTACAGACCTACCGAATTTAAGATTTCACTTTGTGCTGTCAAACATGATCGATGAGTATTTTAACTGAGACTCTGCCTACTTATTATATCACTCATCGCTGGTAATATAAGACGATCCCCAAATGCTGAAGCCAGGAAAACTCCAGACTCGAGAGTCCTTAAATTAGCCCTGAGCAGGATGGGCTGTGTAGCCGGGGAACTGAACAGGGATAAGGAGAATACTGTATGCTACAGCGGGGAAGAGGAGTACAAGGAAATGGGGAGGGTATTGAGGAGAAAAAAGGCAGAGGAGGAATGAGCAAGGACTCAGAGCTGGCAGGGCAAGTGTTGGGTACAGACTGCTGAAAAGGCTGGGAGGAGGAAACAAAGTTGCAGGAGAGAGATGACATCACATTGAGTGAAACCGTCAGGACTCTAGCGGGTTTTGTGCGACGTGACAGGAACATCTTGCTCATGGCTGCTACACAGCATCTTAATCCCCAGCATCTATCTCCTGGCCCTGTGCGGTATGTTCTCCTCCTGGGCAGTGCACCACACGCTGTCCCAGTTCACTTTCTTCACAATTCGGTCCTCACCCTGCCTTTTTAAACTCACCTGGACATTATTAGCCTGAGGAGGACTGTTCCTTATACATAGTAAGTGCTCAACAAATGATGCATACATTGAATGAATGAACTATTCCTGGAATGAACCACAAGCAGTGGATGCTCTGGGTATCACCCCCACACACACACACATAGCATAACCTCTCAGATCACCTCTGAGTTCCGAAGTTGTGGTGGACGAGTCCTGTGCACTCTGACAGGTGCTACAGTGCCCACCTCATGTGCTCACAACTCACTGCTTCTCTGCTTGAGGGATTTTTTCAGTCCTCTAGGAGCAAGCTCAGCCCAAAAGAACCTCCATATCCTGATCAGTTTCCTAGTCCCTCGATGGAGCAACTCTGAGGTGCATTCTACATGGCTCGCTGTAGGGTTTCCAGTAGATTGAACCACAGCAGTCTGCACTGGTGACTCCCTCAATTAACACATATTCTGGCTTATTCCTCTTTTCTGTCTCAGTTTCCCCACTCACTCCCTTTTGGAGCCAGGGATCACAGCCTAAATAAATTACTACATCCAGTCCTTTTCTAAGAGTCTTTATAGGAACCAAGGCTGAAATGCTATATGTGAACTAGTTAGTCCATCATGTAACTTTCCTCCCCAACAGCATAGCAGAGAAGAGGAAAGGGGGATATTCACCCAAGGGAGAAAGGTACGTGATCACCAATCAGATGCCATCTACTTGTCTGATTTTTCTAGGAGAAAAATTCATGATACCATTGCTCAGTCATTTTTCTTTGTAGCCCACCTGGTTGGGAAACCGTGTTCTGGACTGACACCATTCACGGGAGGCGCATGCGTATCACTCATGCTGCTGGGAACAGCGAGGGTGCAGGGGTGCCAGCCACGATACTGCACCCATAGAATCTTTAGGGGTCAGATCAACGCAGACCGCAGGGCTTGGACAGCAATTCTCTCAGGTGTGATTTTAGTTTTCTTCCTAAGAATCAAGACTGCTATTCAAAGCTGGTTTATTTTCTTCTTACACTTGCAAGTGTTATTTGTTTGACTTGCTTCTTTTCTTTCTTAGCCACTAGAATATGAAGTTGATGAGGATGAGGGACCTCATCTTGTTCACTGTCAAACCCAGAATGTTGACACATAGGTGTTTAATACATGTTCGCTTAATAAATATTTTAATAAATGATCTCTCTTATCTCCTTCTACTAAAAAGATTATTTTGTGCCTTCCTCTTCCTGTTCTTCCTCACTAAGGTGTTAATAACTGTTAATGAGATCATCTCTCTCTCACATGGTGTTTGGTCACTGGTACCTAGATGTAAATGGAGAGTATAATGTCAAAACACAAAGGCAAGGGGAAGGAGGAGATCCTTCTGTGTATATGGCATAGAAGGTTGTGGGGGTGGGGAAGGAAAATCCATCTCATTTTAATGCTACTCCAGTCAGCTTTGACAAAAGTTGGTAGCCTCCTCTGATCCAGTCATCTTCAGCCTGTGGACGTGTCAACTGTTCAACAATTTAGTTATCCTGCTAAGTCTAACATAGGTGAAAGCCATGTGGCCCCTTTAAGAGGTTCTAGGGGGTCCTTCTTGCTCCCCCAAATGCTCTTATAGGCTGTGCATTTCCCTAGCTCTTTGTGAAACATAGCATCTCAGTGCTTTCCTGCATATCAGAGCTTGCTTCTTAAACATGAAAGAGTAATTTCAATATTTTTGCTAAATGAGGAATATTTTGGGATGCAATGATAATTAAGTGTTGAGAATGTAGTGATGCACTTGACACCAGGGGGAAAATAAAGAACTTTTAATTCTACTACAACTTTAACAGCATCTGAACTTAACAGCTAGAAATGCCAAGCACCCAGTATATAACCAAGTTGTAAAGACTGTGATTATCAACTGGGGAAATTGAGAGGTATTATTTCAGTCACCTCAGTGTGCACGTGTCTGCAAGTGCACAGCAAACATGTCTAATTATAGGGCCTTGACTATGGGCTATAAGCTCAGAACGAAGTGGGGCTCTAATACAATTACAAATTTCCTCATAGTGAAGCCAATTACTATGAGTCTATAGACCAGAAAGACATATAAATTCAAGTTAAAAAGAATTTATAATCTTGAATGGCCCAAGATTTTTGGCATTAGAGCCACAGTGAAGTAAGTATACGGAATAAATTATGACAGTAAAAGAGCCATTAAAAAGATCCTCGCAACAGCTATGATTCAATTACACTGGGGTCCAGTCCGTCATACTGATAATGACAAATGTGCCTCTTTCTTCATGCAGTGAAGAGGTCTATGGCATTATTCTCACACTTGTCCCTTGATGCCTGCAAAATAATGGGGTTCTACTGTAGTACTCTGTGCTCAGCTCTTCAACTAATATTAAACTTAGGTTTCAGAGGAATTATACCCACTGAAAACAATGGCTAAATCTCAGAAAATTTTCTGATGAATACAGACATCCCACAAACAGGAAGTTGGCCTTTGGTTCATTCACTGGAGGGCATTTACTGGAGCCTACCCACGTGCTTGTTAATTAAGCTGGCTAAGTGCTGGGGAAAGGAGAATGAACTCGCCATGGTGCCTGCCTTCATATTGCTGTGAAAGAAGCAAAATCCTCCACAAATATCTATAAAATAAGGTAACAAGTGCTCTAATGGAGTAGTATATATAGTGCAATGAGAACTCAGACGAGGAAACTTGACCTTGAAGGATGAATCAGAGCTCCCCCCACTCTCCCCTGGTCAAATAAAGCAGCTATGCAAGTGGTTGTGGAGGGCTGGGTATTTCTAGGCAAGGAAGTGATTACCTGGGAAGTCTAGGAACAGCAAGCTGGGCAGCTGGGATACAGGAGAGGAAATATTGTATTAAGGATGGAAAAGTAGATTGTGGCTAAGTTTTGAGAGGTCAAGTAAGACAAGTAATATTAATTTGGACTGTTTCTTTAATAGATTGGTGATGAGAGAAGCTAGCAGTTGAGGCTGTGTTTGTGATTAATCTGTTTGTTTTCAAATCCTTAACTGCTAAAATTAAAAGTTAACTCCATTCATCTTTTCTTCCCATCCAATATTGTGGCTGTTTGTTTACTCTTTTTCTGAGAATCTACTGGTCCATAATAATAAATGTGTGATTTAATAATCATTGGGTTATATTACTGATATTGTCTTATAATTTCCACATAAATTTGTGATATTTATGAATGTTCATTGTGGTTATTTAATTTCAGCCAGCAGGCAAATGTGGAAAATACAGAAGTGTCATACATTACTAGCAAGAATGCAAAAGGATACATATCTTCTGGATGACAGGCAGTTTCTTATGAAACTAACCATGCACTTTCCATACAGCCCAGCAATTGCATTCCTGGACATTTATCCCACAAAAAAGAAAATGTACAGAAATATTCACACAAAACCTTGTTCATGGGCCGGTGAGATGGCTCAGCGGCGTAAGCACCTGCCTGGCAAGCATGAGGGCCCGAGTTCAACTCCCGGAACCCGCATAAGAAAAAAGGGCCGGTGATATCGCTCAACGGCACGGGCGCCCCCTGGCGCGCGAGGTCCTGAGGTCGACCCCCGGGACCCACAAAAAATAAAAAATAAAAAAACCTTGTTCATAAATGTTCAGAGCAGCTTTACTAATAGTAGCCCCAAACTGAGGATAACCCAGTTGACCAAGGAATGCACTGTTAAGTAAACTGCGGTGCATCCACACCATGGAATACTACCCAGAGAAAGAAAGAAATGAACAACTCTCACAAGGAACAATCTGGACCGATTTCAAGGAAATTACACTAAGTAAAAAAAAGCCAAATTCAAAAAGGTATCTACAATATTCCATTTCTATAAAACTTCTTAAATGGCAAAATTAGAAAAATGGAGAACAGGTTAGTGATTGCTAGGGATTCGGATGGTGGTGGTGGACAGTGAGTGGGACCATAAAGGGAGAACAGGAGTCTTGTAACGAAATAGTTCCGTGCTTTAATTGCGGTGGTTAGTCACACAAATCTACATACAATACAGTTGTATAAAGCTATATGCACAGAAAAACCAGTGCATGTAAAACTGGTGAAAGCTAAATATGCTTTATGGATCGTGCCAACATCAATTCTTGGTTCTACACTATATTGTAGGATGGAGGAAACAATTGAAGGAAACTGAGAGAAAAGCATAAGAGCCCCCTATACATTTTCAACTGCATGTGATTCTATAATTATTTCCAAAGAAGAAAAAGGCCAGAAAAAAGAAAGAAAGAAAGAAAGAAAGAAAGAAAGAAAGAAAGAAAGAAAGAAAGAAAGAAAGAAGGAAGGAAAGAAAACAAAAAAAGAAAGAAAGAAAAGAAAAGAAAGAAAGGAAGAAAAGAAAGCTAGACAGGTGCTCCCCATTGCCAACTTCAACAGCTCTTTTTTAGTTAATGTCGTTTCGGATCTCTATGACTCATTCAGCCACATCTTTTCAGCCTCTGTTCTTAAAACACAGATATTGGCTGATCCTGTCTACTTCTTCATCCTCATAAACCTCCAACCCTTTGTCTGAAATTGAACACAACTTCCTCCCAGAACGAGAGCTTTTTTTTTTTCCCTTCCCAATCAGCAAAGGGAACCAAGTTTTCTAAGATATTCATAACTGACTCTCATGGTCATGTCCTAAAGGACCTTCCTTTACCCACTATAACCACTCACCATGCCCTGTTGTGCCACCTAAATTGTCACCACTGTTTTTCTCTTTATATCTCAGCTCTCAGGGCTGGGAGGTGCTCATTTTCTGTCCACAACTAAAGATTTATTACATTCTTAATACTCATCAATCACCTTTCATTATTTTACCACCTTCCCTAATCTTCTATGAAATCATTCTAAAGCTCAAAACTAATTTAAGCTTTGTCTTTTGGTCTTATTAAAAAATTTAACTGTGGGCTGGTGAGACGGTTCAGCAGTGTAAGCGCCTGCCTGGCAAGCGCGAGGGCCCAAGTTCGACTCCCGCAACCCACATACGAAAAAGGGGCCGGTGATATCGCTCAGCGGCACGGGCGCCTGCTGGCGCGCAAGGTCCTGAGGTCAACCCCCGGTACCCACACACACACAAAAAAAAATTTAACTGTATATTTTTACAAGTTGAAATTTATCAGTTAGTTCACTTAGGGCTTATTGAGTTGTACCATGCTTAGACAGGGTTTCCCCCTTGAAGATTATTTAATTGTCCATTATATCTTTAAACATTTTTATGATTTAATTTTTAAAAATGTATGTAACCACCTCTACCTGCAATTTATTTTGTTGTAAGATATAAGATGGGAATTCAATTCAATTTTAGAGCATTTAGAGAGGGAGTTGCTATAATCCAGGACACAATTCACAACTTTTCCAAATGGAGTCAGTAGGCCTTGAGGAGCAATCAGATAAGAATAAGATAGAAGAAAGTATTAAGATTAACAAAGGTTTCTGAGCCGGGCATGGTGGTGTACACCTGTAATCCTAGCACTCACGAGGCTGAGGCAGGAGGATCACCACGAGTTCAAGGCCAGCCTGAGCTACATAGTTAGTCAAGGCCAGCCTGAACTACATAGCAAGACTCTGTCTCAAAAAACAAACAAAAAAATCCCCAAAGCTTTCCATTTGGGAATGACTGTGATAAAAGTAACAGAAGGAAATTCAACTATGTAACAGTAGTATGTATATTTAATGGAAGGATGGGAGAACAACATAATGAATTTTGTTTGAGGCACCTTGTGTTTGAGATGCCTAAGGAATAGATCAGTAAAGATGTACACTTAGGAGCTTAGTAGCAGATAGGGGAGTTAAATTCAGGATTGTCTCAGAAAAACCATCTTCTTAAACACTATTTCATGTTATATTATTTTACAAGTAAAAATTAGCTCCTTCTCTGAGAAGCAGGTTAAAAAAAAAGTGACTTTCAAATGGAAACATTCTTGAAATAGTTTTAAATGTAATCACTGTGGCCAGGCAAATTAGAGGATGGTTCAGGGCTCCCTAACCTGCTGGGCTCCTGAAGTACTGCACGGAGGGACAAAGGCAGGCGTACACACATTAGAGTTAGCGTATTCACATAAAACATGTCCAGACGTGAAAACAGCGTGTATGGATATACATGAAGATATCAGAGTGTTGAATCTACACTAAGTTAGAATATGACCAAGGAGATACCAGGATTGATTGAGCAATTCAGGATGCCAGAACTGTTTCTTAACTTGATCAAACAGAAGTTCCATGTATGAAAAATCCTCCAACTGAAACTGAAGGGATTTTTATATTTGGCTGTTGTCTTCATCACCAAAAGGCACCTGATGATGCCCTAACTTAATTTCCAAGTTTCTCAATAAAAAAGATAAATCCTTATAAAATTCTACCTTAGTTTGCTTATTTATCGTGATTACCCCACTCACTGATTTCTCTATTCCCTCCCCTCCACGCTTTGATCCTGCTGCTCAGATTCAATCTTTTTAGATTGATTGCTGGCCTCTCCCCACCACCATGCACGCAAGAGCAAGTGGTCCTCCTATCTTGGTCAAGCCCTCACAACATATCCTGGACTTACCTCTGCTCCCTTGGTCGCAAGGGGTATGGCACAAAAATAAGGCACTAGGATTTTAGGGCAGACTAACTATGTGGAAAGACCTCTCAGTAGAAGGAACAAAACCCATGGAGTGCCAGAGACATTCACAACTCCAAGTCGAGGAAGATGGTGCAGCCTGGGGCAGGCAGGAGAGGTCTGCTCGGCACTAGCTCTACAGTTTTAAGCTCTTTCAGCTTCCATTTCCTCATTATAAAAATGGGGTTAGCAACAGCACCTGACTCATGAGGCTATTATAAAAATTAATTGAAACAATATCAATAAAGTATTTAGCATAGTATCAGGCAGATGACAAGCTTTCAACAAATGTTAGCTCTTGTCTTTGGTATTATTATTAAATTCTATAACATAATTGCATAATATTACTATGAGTAATAGATTCAACAACAGAGAGATACATAGTGCAACAGGAGCAAGTGGGAGAAAGATTTTAATCCTAATTGCAAACTGGGAGTGGGGGTATGGACCCGGAAAGATGTCATGAAGGAAATCAAGGTTGAAATGGGCTGTGAGGAATGAGCAGGGATTTAACAAAGAGAACTGAAGGAGGGAGAAAAGCTCACTCCAGACCACATGAGCAGAGTAGAAAGGCAAGGACATTTCTAAGGAACTGCAAATGGTGTAGTGTCTAAACTGACGGCCCTGTCTAAACTGAAGGGCACAGCTCATCTTTACTGTTTCCTGTAGGTTGCCGTGGATGGTCGGCCAACCAGGAGTATGAGAAAACATCTGAGATCATGCTAGTTGACTCAGTGGAAGTACTTAGTAGGTAAGAGTAGCTCTTTCCCAGCTGCTAACATTAAATATGTCTTCTCTCCAGAAGCTGAACAGTTAGCACTCATGGTATCATTTTATTTCCCCAGTAATTCTATGTGGTACATACCAGCATCCTAAATCATAGTGGATAATTGAAGGTATAGAAAAGGAAGTGACTTGCCTAATATCACGCAGCTAGCAAGTGATGGAAGTAAGATTAAAAGCCAGACCACTGTCTACAGAGTCTGTACTTTACTACCAGGTTATACTCATCACACACACACACACACACACACACACACACACAGAGCCTGGAAAGGAGTGAAGGGACCTAGTTTTACCCAAGATCTGGACTAAGTAACTGAGAATTTAACTGAATAAGACATTTCGCCCTCTACTTGAGCTTCCTCATTTAGAACATGGAGGTTAGAAACAAACTACGAAGCAACTACAAAGAGCCTTTCCTCCTCAAAGAATCCTTATCACATTCCAAGACACAGTTTTTGTTTTTGTTTTTGATGCGGGTACCGGGAGTCGAACTCAGGACCTTGTCCTTGCCAGGCAGGCGCTTACGCTGCTGAGCTATATCACTGACCCAAGACACAGTTTTGACAACTGATACACAGAGCAGTGTCTTGAGGAAAGGCACATCTTTTAACTAACTCCCATAAGCTTCACAGGTCACACAATTCACCCAACAATGCACCTTTCTAGTCAAAGTAGGAGCCATGAACATTCCACTGTGGTCATTATAATGAGCTGTACTATGAAATCTGTCTGCAGGACCGTCTTGGTTGTCACTGAGGGCCCCTTCACTTTCACCAAAATTTCCTGTGTGGATGGCAGACAATTTCCTTCCACGAGGACACGTAAACTAAACTGCAGGGAGGATGTGCTGAAGGATGTAGGTGTTTATGCCTGGCAGACCTCATTCTAAACTCTCTACCTCCTGCTTAAGAGTTTTGCTTGTGAGGACAAATTACCGAACCTTGCCAGTTTTTTTTATCAAAGAAGATAGTAATTCCTCATAGGGTCACTGTGAGGATTAAATGAGATGATGTATGTCATCGAATTTGGCACAATATTTGGTACATAGCATAGACTCAATAAATCACAGCTTTAAAAAATCAACCTGAAGTAAACCTTATTCTGCTGCTGTGAACTAGCCCAAAGGCAGAAGGTCTATATTACCTTAAACTCAACAGTTCTACAACCTAACCTCCTTCCCCCAAAACCTATTCTTATTTTGTGATCTCCCTCAGCCATATGGTGGCTCATTTCAGAAATCCAGAGCAGACCAAGAGACTTTCCTCTTATTTTTACCCCAGTGCACATCAGACCACACAGTCACAAGTCCTGCAGCTTCTACCCAACCAGCACCTTGTAGATCCATCCCTTCCTCCCCTATCCCCACCCTACTGGACTCACTGCTTCTCTGCTCTCTCCTGAACTGTTGCTCCTAACGTGTTCCCCACTTCCAGTCCTGCTTCTCTGTAGAGTATGCCCTAGGGTGATCACCTTCAAGTGAAATCTAGACATCTCTGTAGCTCACAATTTTGGAACCTCCTGCAAGTTTCTGGGATCAAATTTATTCATTAGCTTGGCCCCCAAAGCACTTCCTGACAAGTCTCTGCCTCTAGCTTCATCTCCTCTACTCCCCCACATATTTCGCTGGAGGTGCTCACAATTCCAGGACTTTTATCCTTCCTGATTCCCAACCTTCTGGAATGTCCTCCATCTTTCTTGTAGCTAACCAATACTCATTCTCCAAAAGTATACACAAATGTTGCCTTCCTCAGTTGGTCTTATCTGATCCTGGCCCCCTTCTATTTTAAATGTCCACCCCATTGCTATCTAACTAGGCTACCAGTTTCTTGAGGACGGCAGCTCTCTATCCTTGTGTGATGTGGTATCCCCAGCCCCTGACAGCAGATGACATACAAGTGCCCGGTAACTACTGTCTGAGTGAATGACTGAATTTCTCCTGGTTGACACCAGTGTTAGAATACCAGCAGGACAACCACTATAATTCACTCACACTTATTTTAGCCAATCCTCTTGCACATTATCCTGTCTTGGGAGAATAAGACACATGTTAAATGAACAGCCATCAACAACCTCAGAGATCTGATCTGGACCACTGATCTGGGCAAAAATAATTTTCTTCTTGAGACCAGCAGCCATTTTTGCCTCAAGCCAGCCCTAGGAAATATTCAGGTACCACCTCCTAATGTGCAATGGCAGGTAAAATTTGTACCCAAATCTATATGTTCGGGATGATATTCTTGGCTACACAGCCTTTTTCTAGTTGTGCCACCTTTGGTGCTAGTATCCCTGAGGGAGACCCCCCTGGTTCACTAAAATAAGCATCTAATCAGGTGACCTCAGGCTTAGCACTGAAGATAAATGTTAGTCTGTTTCTTGTGACCAAGATCTAGGTCTTATTCATCTTTGTAGCCTCAGTAATGTCTTATAAGTAGTAAGTACTCAAAATACGTGACCTACACGTATTAATCATAAGCAGCTCTTAAGGGGAATAGACTTCTGAAATGATTTGTATTTTGACCCCATGATGTGTATTTTGAATAGTTTCCTTCATTAGTTTAGGTCTTCTTGTTCTATTCATCCTTGTAATTTAATAGCCTAGCAAGACATCTTTTGCATAGTAAACACGAAATAAACTGATTTGAACTGAATTGTGAAGCCCAGCCAGCCAATCAGTTAGGCACAAGACAAGACAGTTGTCAGGTTGCTTATTGTGGGAGCCACTCCACTCATTGAAGAGCTGCAATGAGAAGAATTATTCTTCTGATATTGACAGTTTACTCCTCCCCATCAGTCCTTAGGGCAAGAAGACCTTGACAGTGGGTCTACTACCTTATATGCACAAAATGCATGTATGTGAATAAGTATGTGCATCAATGCGTGCACAGATTAAAACTTATACCCAGATCTGTATGGTCAGGATGATATTCTTGGCTACACACAGCCTTTTTCTAGTTGTGCCACCTTTGGTGCTAGTATCCCTGAGGGAAACCTCCCTGGTACACTAAAATAAGCATCTAACCAGGGATTGAGAAATTATAACCCCTGGTCCTGCCTCTGTCATTAACTAGTAGGAGTTTGGCTTCTTTCAACCTTCCTAAGGCATCTCTAAATCAAATACTGTACACCTACAGCACAGAGTTGTCACGAGGAACAAATAAGATCTTGAAAGCAAAGGTGCTTTGAAAACTACGACACGCTTTATTTACATGAGATTTCACATTGCTCCGCATGTTCACATGTAAGCAGTTCTTATCCTGACTGCCGCTGTCCCCATTTGGAGACAGCTCACCTGCTTCCCTAAGCCTATCTCTCTCTTGCCAGAAGCCCTGGGAACAGTGGGTGGAGACACTGGAAAAGCTCAGGGTCATTTTCTGTTTGTGTGAGTCTCCTGCCCTGTAGCCCCTGACAGCACTTCAGGATGTGCTTATGCAGCCCTGGTTTGTTTCCATGGAGACAGGAAGCTCTGCTTCTCTTCAAGCCTAAGCTAATGGTTTTCATCAAATCCTATTTCCTCTGAGACAAGTAAAAAAATGCTACAAAGCTTCCACATCCATAGTTCATCTTTAAATATGAAGCCAGCAAACACACCTCACAGTCTTCCTTCCACCAGTGCCTGGGCCCCTGGGGTAGGCGCCCCAATCATTTTCACACTTGGTACGCAGGGGTTCATGAGCAGCTGTCCCCTCTCACCCAGACTCTCCCTCACTCATGCAATGGTAGGGGCCATGTGCGTAGTCCTCTCCCTCACTTCTATTGCTGTCTCTTTGTTCTTGGAATAACCTTGGCACACAACATTTAAATTGTTTGCAGGTCACAGGAAATCTGTTCCCTGAGGATAAAACTTTTAGAGCTATTTCCCAGCGGATGCAAAGAACAAAACCCAACCAAGGCCCCACTCCAAGAAGTAAGCTTACATCCTCTGCAGATGCATAAGAAAGCTGAACAGGTAGCAAAGAGAGCCACAGCCCCTACTGTACACAGGACCAGCTGCTACTGAGCCCTCTGCAGACATCAGTGCAAACTCCCGAAATGCTAGAGGGAGGTGTGGAGCATCAGAATGTGGAAAAGAAACCATAACAGAAATATTTTGATCCCAGCCTTTGTTGGGGATGAGAAGCTGCTGCCTGCTTGGCCCAGCCCCTGGTTCTTTGGCACAGACCCACAGTATTTTCTATGACCCTCAGTCAATCTCAGTCTTGGTATACCAGGAAGAACAACTGGTTAGAACAATTATGTCACTTTGGCTAAAGTGGTACAATCAGCAATAACAATAGCATCAAACACAGCCTAGAAAATGACAAACTGGGCCAGTGAGATGGCTCAGGGTCGTAAGCGCCTGCCTGGCAAGCGCAAGGGCCCAAGTTTGACTCTCAGAACCCACATACGAAAAAAGGGCCGGTGATATCGCTCAGCAGCACAGGTGCCTGCTGGCGCGTGAGGTCCTGAGGTCGACCCCCGGTACCCACAAAAAAAAAAAAAAAAAAAAAAAAGAAAACGACAAACAGAGGTAACCATTAATTTGCCACCTTTAACTGTATGAACTAGATTTATGGTTATGTAACAAAATCTAAAACAAACCAGAAAACTATATGCAGTAAATAAACCCTCAAAGTGCCAATTTTACCCTCAGGGGAAAAAATTTAAAAGGTGTTAGGGGAAAAAATAGAGAAATAGAAGAAGAGGAAGCAATTAGAAGCAAGGCTGGAGGACAAAGGAGGATCATGCAAACTTTGGGAAACTGGTGCAGAAGACAGGAGGGTAAAAGAGAAGGAAGAAATAAAAGGAAGAACAGAACAGAACAACAACCACAAAAAAACTAGAAACCACATTCACACTCATATAAAAAAAGATCAAACAATGAAGGAAAACAAACAAAAAAACAAGAAAAAAGAGTAAAAACATCCACTTCCAGGTTTGTCTCTGCTGTCACTGGTAGACAACATCTGTGTCGATTTATCCCAGCAAGCCAGCAGTAGCCTTATGGCAGGGTAGTGGATAATCTCAGTGAATCTGCACCTTTATATCCCCTGAAGTTCAGCCTGGTTTCTGGCCGTGAGGCTGGGACCAGACCCGGTCAGCCTGCAGCAGCCAGCACACCTTCCGCGGACTTGAACTCAGTTGGGAGCCGCTAGATGAACCCAGCAGTTGTTCTGAGTTCTGAGCTCAGCTGGCCCCTCTCCAAGATGGCTCCTGGTCAATTGCCCTATCCTGTGGGACATCAGATCCCACAGCACTCATCCCCAGCCAGTGCAGTCACCCATGTCCACTGCTCCCTTCCACTGCTGCGTCTCTCATTGAGGCCTCTGGGTTGCCACAGTCACCATGTGTTCGCAGGTTTGAACTGCTTCTCCCACACAGTGAGTCCCAACTCAGGGAGAAGGCGCTGCCCACTACCGCCTTCTTCTACGTTGAATTTTCTCTCTTGGCTCTCCTCACGGCCTTCAATTCTTGCTTCAGATCCTTCCTGGGCCAAGAGGACACATTTTCCTCCTTCTTCTCTTCCTTGTGTTGCTATACTCGGGTATAAGGATGGCAAATCTCAGAGAGGCTCTTTCTCTGCTGCTTACCACTCTGCCATCTCTTCAGGCTATGGCCACTCTGTGGTGCTGGTTGTGTTCCCCGCAGAGCACCAGTCCTGCACCACTCTCGCACCAAAGGGCCTGGTCCTTACCTTGAGCATCGCTTCCTGGCTCCAGTGCAGACCCCTCAGCCTGCTGGCACAGATCCTTCATCCCACTGGTGCAGACTTTCTAACTTCCACCCTGGCCTTTGGGCCTTCCTAGTGCAGATCCTTGATACAGACTTGCATGAGACATTGTCATGGGCTCTAGACCTCCAGGCCAGTTGGACTCATGGTGGACACTGCCATGGGCTCTAGGTCTTTAACTGGACTCGTGCAGGACCCTGCCATGGGATCCAAGCCCTCAGCTGGATTCTTTGGGTCTCTAGTGCATGGACAGATCTCCTGCACTCTTTTGCATTTGACTTTTTGGGTGAATATTATAAAATAATCCTATAAACTATGTGTCCTGTATTAAATCCATTCCCTTGCAAACCCTGACTACAACATGAATGTCACACTGTCTCACCCATGAATGTCATGCTGAAGACTTTGTTTCTTCCAATGTGCCACCCTTTCTCATCTGGAGAAGGATGTAGGAAAATGAAGTGATGCAACTCCACACCAGAGAGCATCCACGTGGTCAGACACAGGCACTGTCTGGTGCAGCTGTGCTCTGCCTCATTTCCAGCTTGGTTAAGACATACCTGAACCCAAATTGGAGTCTTATCTGGAACACCAATGGCTTTTGCTGGCACCACATCTATTTTTCTCTCTCCTTAAATAGTACAAATCTGTCTTGAATTTTCTAAATTAAAATATGACACACTTAGGAAATAAGTAAGGATAAAGAACATCAGACTAAGATCACACACACAGCGAGAATGCCCTCAGCAGATGTACAAGAAGAAGGACGTCTCTGGTCAGGCCTCTCCTGTGGGCAGTAACTGAAGGAGTGTGTTTGAGTTGTCGGTAGAGGCTGGGTGGAGAGTTACCTAGAGCAGTGCTTGGGTGTAACAAAGGATGTTAATAAATGCTCACTAAGTAAGTACACACAGAAGAAATCCCATTATGTCTTAAGACTCTCCACTCAAGATACACAGTACTAAGAACTCCTTCACAAAGTCTCCCATTTCTCCTTTATAACCATTTCACAAATTACCACCGCCAGCTCTTACAGCCACATGGTTGGACGAATATGGCTGCTGATCCTCATGATTCTGGTCTCCCCCAGTGCGGGTCCTTCCCTCACTGACACTAGATGAATGCTCTTGTATATACTCCTTTCACTTTGTGTGTATGGTATTTTTACTTTAAAATTTTAATTCCTACTTTTCTCAATGTAATAGGTGTAGAGTTTTAAAAGTCAAATAATTTTGAAAGACATATAATGAAAAAAAAAATTGCAGTCTTCGGTCTCAGCTCTCACAACCCCTGAATCTCACTCCCCACAGGCAACCCTTATACCCTTTTGTTTTGGTATTCATTTCCAAATTTCTAAATATTATGGTGAAAACACTCTTTTTATATATTTCAATTTTAGATACTGCTTAAAGACCTTCTTACTGTGGAACCTAAGATTTTAGTCTTTGACACCCCCTTTTCTCCCCCTGTTTAGTCTCCCCCATTCAATGAAGGCAATTACAGTACCCTAAGTACCCTAAGGGTTCCCTAAGGGTACCTCATACTTCAGCATTGACAATGGAAACCTGGTTGATAGCTGAGCTGCCCAGAGGCATTGCTATGCTTATTTCTTTAGTGGTAACACTTCTGTATTCTGTGGAAATAAATGCTTAGGAAAGGTGTGTACAAATACTTGCATGCATCATATACATAGTTTTAACAGAATCATAAAACTCTTACAAATACAACACATCAGGGCATATATTAATTTCATTTTTTTTCTTAAAGACAGCACTTTTAGCCCTCTGTCATCCTATTCAAATTTGATCTTGACACCTTCTAAGCCGCTGACCACAGTCACTCTATACTTCCCTTCACCATCCTTTGCTTTGCCTCTTCTCTATTGAATCTCTTGTTTCCCTGAGTATCATGTCTTTCTTTCTTAATTACTTCCTTATTTTTAGTGACTTATGTTCTCCAGTAACTTCTTCAGAAAGGGTATCTGAAAATATTGCTATTCCATCCCCATGAATAATTGGTACTTTGGTTGGGTATATAATTTGATCATGAAAATTGTTTTCCTGCAGAGGGTTTTAGGTTCTATATTAGTTTCTAACTTTCAGTGTTGCCGTTGAGAAGTCCAATGCCATCCTGATTGTTGGTAGGTAAACTTGACCGCCTTCCCAACTGCTAGAAGCTTTCAGACTATTCTCTACTCTGATGTTCTGAATTTCATCATAATGTGCTTTGGTGTGGTCTCCAGCTGTGCTAAGTGCTCTGTGGATATCTGCTTTTCTCTTTTCTTTTTTCTGAGGTACTGCATATTGAACCCAGGGTCTTTGCACTGAGCTACATCTCCAGCCCCTTTTTATTTTGAGACAGGGTCTCACTAAGTTGCCCAGGCTGAGCTCAAACCTGTGATCCTCCTACCTTAGCCTCCCAGGGCGCCACCATGCCTGACATCAGTGGGCATTTTATGGTTAATCTACAAATTCACCTTCTATCAACCTACATACAAACTATCATTACAATATATTCAATGTATACTTTTTATTTGAACATAGTTTTATAAACTACTTAGATTCTGTGTGCATGTATTTTTATTTATGCAAATCACACTGTATCACATTGTTTCTTTGTTTTCACTAAATTCTGTCCTAAAAATTTCCTGTGTTTTATGTGTACATGGTATCTATTGCTCCCAACTCCTTCATCATATGCCATGGTATGCATCCAACACTGTACCTATCTAAATCTCCCTGTTATGGGCACACAGGTTGCCTCCAACTCCCTACTGCCAAGAAACAATGCTGTAGAGAACATCCCTGCACATGTCTCAACAGATCTCTTAATTTGGCAACCTGAGTCTTTTGGTTCAGGAAACATTTCTCACATTTTTCTCTGTTAATTTCTTCTTTCCCATTTTACTGTTCTCTTTCTGGAACTCCTATAATATTTATTTATTTATTTATTTTGTGTGTGTGTGTGTGTGGGTACCGGGGGGTCGACCTCAGGACCTCGCGCGCCAACAGGCACCCGTGCCGCTGAGCGATATCACCGGCCCCTTTTCCGTATGTGGGATCCGGGAGTCGAACTCGGGCCCTCGCGCTTGCCAGGCAGGCGCTTAAGCCGCTGAGCCATCTCACCAGCCCCAACTCCAATAATATTTAAACGTTGTGTCAATCCCATTCTTTTTTCTTCTACTTTTTAGATTATTTTCTCAACTTTACCTTTGACCATTTACTATCTTTTTAATGTTACTATATTTTTACTTCAATTCACTTTTATATTAGTTTTACATTAATTACATTTTACATTAATTTCCAACAGCTCTTCTTAATCTCAAAATACATAGTAACCTGTTATTTTGTATACTATATTATTTCTCTTCTGTTAATACTGAATAGAGTTTGTAAAAGTTGTCTTCTACTCTCTCCATAGTTTCTAGTCCCTTAAATTCCTTTTTAAAATTTTTATTGTATGTGCCTTTTCTTTTGGATATTATCCTCAGTGAGCTGCCAATCACTAGCTATGTGTTAAGATTTAAAAGCAAGACACAGAAAGCTTATGGAAACTCTATATGCATGGTTGGGGCTTGTGGAGTAGTGAGGTTAGGGGTTCCTCCCCCCCAAAAAAATGCTCATATCCCAGTTTTCAGAACTCCTGAATGTTACCTTATTTGAAAAAAGGGTCTTTGCAAGATAATTAAGTTAAAAATATTCAAATGAGGATATCATCCTGGATTATGCAATGATCCTAAATCCAATGACAAGTGTCCCTATAAGAATGAGGCAGAGGGGCCGGTGAGATGGCTCAGCGGCATAAGCGCCTGCCTGGCAAGCACGAGGGCCTGAGTTCGACTCCCGGAACCCACATACGAGAAAAGAGCCAGTGATATTGCTCAGCGGCACGGGCGCCTGCTGGCACGAGAGGTCCTGAGGTCAAACCCCGATACCCACAAAAAAAAAAAAAAAAAAAAAGAATGAGGCAGAGAGGGAGACTTCACAGACACAGGAGAGGAAGAAGCAATGTGACCACAGAAGGAAGAGATTGGAGTGATGTGGCTATAAGCCAAGGAATGCCCAAGGTGCCCAAAAGCTAGAAGAGAAAAATGAATAAATTCTCCCATTGAGCCCATGTAGGGAGCGCAGACCTGCCAGATTTTGGACCTGTAGTCTCCAGAGCTGTGAAAGAATAAAATTTCACTATTTTAAGCCCACTTTGCACCAATTTGTTGGCAGCAGACATAGGAAACTAATATGGTGAACCTTGTGGGAGGTGATGGAGTAGAGACCTGTTCCTCTAGTCTCCCCCAAACATCAGCACAAATAGATCTATTCTCAAGACATTTTCCCCACAGAAGAATCCTCTAAACTCCTACCAGATTGCTGCATTTCTGAGAAAGCAGAAGTGGGCCACAGTAATAACAGTTTGTGGACTGTCATCAAACCCTCCCATTTTCATTACAACCTATCGAGCTCACCCTAAAATGCACTAATGTGACCATTCTAACCTTCCCTGATTCGATCACCTGCAGAGAGTAGGTCTCCTAACTGGTGCAGGGATGGAATGGGGCTAAAAATTGTCAGCATTGTGTGGGGATTGAGACCTAAGGCAAAGCAAGGCATAAGGACTTTCAGCCAATGTTCTTATTTGTAGCACCATGCGTATTCATTCCAGCTCCCAGGGATATCTGAGTTCTCTAATTTTTGAGTCTTTCACATGCTCTGTAGGGCAATCAGCTTGCTTTTTAAATTGGCATTCCTTACAAACTGATTTTCACTATAGGCAATTAAACCTCAGCTTTCCAGCTACTATGTCAACCATCACTTATTTTCTGTCTTCAAAAATTTGCTCACATTTCTCATCTGTGGTCGTTCCTCGTGTTCTCATCTTTGTGCCCCTCTTAAAATTCTTTTCCTGTATAAGCAGATTTTCAAGAAATGACCAACTGGAGTCAATCTGCAATGTTTACACATAAAGTATCACCTTATAACTCATCACTGAAGAACCTAGGCCATTCTGACAAAATATTAAGTTCAGTTTTGCTAACGATCCTCTAAAATATTTCCTGGTCTTAGCTATCCTAAGATACTCCATTACGGCCTCTACATATTCCACAACATGTCCCATTCCTTCATCTTTGCTTATGGCATAGCATTATCTTTCCTGGAATATTCACTCTTACGTTTTCTCTTTTATCCTAGTACATAGTTTACATCTTGAGCAAAATCCCAATCTTTCACAAAACAAAACTTGATGACTTCAGACTATACAGATTTGTCCTTCCCCCAAATGAATTATTATATCTGATATTTGTAGGTAAAGAAAAAAACAAAACAGAACAAAAAAACCCCTCCCATTCCCTGTTTCAAGTGAATTGTCTTTTTGACAAAACATGTTTCTTAAGGGGAGCAGGGACCGTGTCTTTAAGTTCATGTGTTCAGTACCATGATACTGGACACTGAGTACTTGCAAATTGGTGTAAATAAATTCAAGTCACAAATATGGGATTTGATGGCCAATACACTATAGAATAAGACTCTTCTGGTAATAAAACCTGTATCCTATTCAACTTCTTCACAGAAAGTTATTAGGTGAAAAGATGGATGGATAAATGAATTCTTGGATACCATGTTCAGTATTGGGCCAGATGCAAAGATTTTTTAACTCCTTAGAATTATTAAGATGTTTAAAGCAATGGTTCACTATCACATTCCCGCTATCTATAACTGCACTGGCACAAAGGGACTGCTCAGTAAGTATCTTCTAAACAAAGGTTAAATGAGTGAATCTGTCATTAGTCGGGAGGCATTAATTTCCAGCTGGTAAAGAAGAGAAACATCTGGCTTACCCAGAAAGCACTCCGAGGACGAGGTTCAAAACAAAGAAGGATCCAATGATGATCAGGGGAATGAAGTACAGCCAGTTCCAGGTGGCTCCTAAGGCATCATTGGTCTGAAAGAAAGAAAAATGGTTCCTTAGTACTTAAAGCCATATATCTTTCACACACAAGATCATGTAACAGATGCAGCGAAATAAAGTTACACATTACTGCACCCCACCCCAACTTGGTTTTACAGTGGGTTAACTCATATTTTGCTATGAACATAGTCAAGACATTGCATCAGCTTCCCTATAATATCCTGAGTGGGAATAATCTAACACCCTCACTTAATGGATGAAAAACTAAAGGCAGAAAAGTCAAATATTTTCCAAGACCATGCAAACACTAATCGGTTTTATCGTAGTACTTAACGATGTGAGTCCTAAGCCTTTGCACACTAAATTAGACAAATTCTCAAAAAGACAAAGGCAGGCTGTGCCCATGACACTATCCTGAGGATACCAGCAAAGCCCATGATAGGTAGGGCTGCTTAGAAAAAATTTAAAGTTATCCATACCTTTTTCAGCCCTTGACCTGAGGTCTGAGTTTCCTTCTTCCATCACCATAAAACCTGGCCCAGGCCTTGCCAGCAAAGCTCTGGATGGAACAAGGAATAACTTTACATTTGAAGAGTGATCACTTGATCTCTTTTTTTTTCTCTCTCTCTCATTCTCTCTCATGTTAACACACAGTGAAGTGAAAAAGGGATAGAAACTACATTCTGGATTCTGGTACCTCAAAATGGATGCAAAGCCCTTGAATGATTGTGGATTGAGGAAAGATCACACTATACAATTTGCCCAAAGCAGTAACCCTTGGCAGGATGTCTTATTAGATCCTTGAAACACAGCATATGAGCATGCTGAAAGTCCAAACATGTTTGCCTTTCAACCAAGGGTTCTTCTCAAGCTCTGCCTTGATTCTCTCTCCCTAAGTCTTTTCAAATGGTTTTCCAGAACTGAAATCACTCCCAACCCCACTGTCCCTCACACACAAACTTTGATACCCACTTGAAACTCACAACATATATTTTAGCCCTAATTCATTAGGGAATCAAGGCCATAAAAGTTATATGTCATGTCTAAAATGCATATGCTGACTTAGTAAAATTAAGACCAGAACTCAGAATTTTTCTGATAAAGTGTTTCTCCATCCCTCCAGTTGATATCTTTTTCTCCCACTTGCTACTAAGCTTTGAAAAAATAGTTTGATTCATTGTCCTCATGCTTCCTGTGGACTTATATGACACTTTTTTCTCCCGAATTATCTCATTTTCTCTCTGCCTCCCATTCAAATATGTCAGTCCACAGAATTCAGCCACCCATTGATCATGGCAGCTATCACTGTACCACAGAGTTTTCCAGGCAGAATAGCTTGTAAGGCAAGCTCCTTTCAGCAAACTTGTTTCTTTTGTCTTGCCCTTGTACTTCTCAGAGAGACAGGATTGCAACTGAAGCAGTTTCAAAATTAAAAATAAACAAATGATAAAACACTTTCTGGCCTAGCAACTTCAGTGTCTATGATCCAGCTCTTTGATTCTATCAGGCCTGGACAGTTAAATGCAAGCTAGGAAGACATGAGCAAGACCTCAAAGACAGTAATTCTTGATTATCAGAAGAAAGACATGGAAGAATTGGGTGCCAAGAGCCACAAGGGCCTATAATGGACATGGGAAGCTGCTTTTTCTAATAGTGGAGACATGGGCTGTGAGCATAAAGGCAAACTGAATGATCTCTATGTAGATATTTTTATCTTTATTCATGACAATAAATCAAGAATTCTGTAAAGATAGGTTAGCTCCAATGGTTTACCAGCGGGTTCCAAATGAACAGGTGTCATCAACTTTATGGCCGGGTCAATCCCCTTATCATTCTTTGGCAGCAAAGGTTGAGTGCACATCTTGCACCTGACTGAGGCTTAGTTGCCCATAAACATGAAGTCGTATCAACAATGGCAACAACGTGACAATGACCTCTAAGGTATCTTTGGTCTCACAAGTAACTGAGCTATTATGGTTTGAGGACAGAACAGAGCAACATCACATGGATGATTCTGTGCAAGGGCTTCTGTAAAGTGAGTATGTCCAGAATTACGCTCTTTTCCTTGCTATGATCTGTAACATATGAACATGTTTTGTGGGAAATGGGATTCGGTAACTGGAAGAACATGGCGAATATAGCAAATTATGTACGTTTCTCAAGCACATAAGAAGACCTATGTATGGGGGGGCGGGGAAGAGTGGTATTTATTTTGTTGACATCATTTCTTAAATTTCCTCATTGTGGAATCCTCTTTTTCAAAGAAAATCAATGAATGCATCAGGGAACACAGTCTGTGAAACAGAGATAAAAGGACTCCCTTCACTGACTGCAAGTCTGGAATGTATTTCCCAACTCCTCTATAAATACTGATCTGAACAGTGTTTCTTAGTCCCTGTTTTATGAGAATATTTTGGCAGGAACCTATATTAAGGCAGGAACCTTAACTGTTCCCTTACTTTTATATATTTTATATATAGCACCTGACAATGGGTTAGGCACACAGAGATGCTTAACTAATCAATAAATGGCCACATTTTTAATAAGATGTTTCTCTTGTTAATAATAAACCAGTACAAATTCATTCTAGTATACCCTCTCCATGTGCGATAGTTCCTCTAAATTGCTACAAATATCATCCACCACACCACTAGGTCCTCCTAGATGAAAAAAGAGGAGAAAGAGGATGAGAAAAAAAAAAAGCCAGGAAGACACCAGCTTCAGCAGCACCATACACCAGGGGTTGTTAAAGATGACTGACAGCTTAAAAGGTTCCTCTGGAGAACGCAGCTTGACAGCTCCCTGAGTTACTCACCAGCCTTTTAATAGACTTGCTGCACCCTCTGCACACCTAGCGCCCTTCCCCCACCTTCCTTTCAGCTCTTCTGCTCCCATCCTTATGAACCAGGTGGCTTCCGCTCCCCTCCTGTACTTGTCCTCAGGTCAGTGATGCCTCCATCAGGACAAGGGGACATCCCTGAGCAGGAAGTGGGCAAACAAAGCACTTCAGGCACCTCTCATTTGAATGGCAAGGTCTTTTCTGATGCTAATTAAAGGTTCCATACCTTTCTGACTCATCATTATTAAAACCTTAAAATTGTCCAGGGTAGTAGCAACATCTACTAAAGTGTCTTTTGAGATTAAAAAAGAAGCAATCAACAACTGAATGCAGCAAGCATCCTGACACCATGCAAAGTGGGAGTCAGAAGAGCGCTGCCAGGGCAGCTTCAGAGCTGTGGCTGTTCTCCCTGGTGTCTGTCTCACCGCAAGAGGAGGAGGGGAGGGCACTTGGGTGACTGAAGAATCTTTCTTTCATTCTTTCTCCACTGCATCCATGACAGAGTCACAAGGCTCACAAGCCGCTTCCATGTCGGATGATACACTTTACTTTTCCTGGTAAGATCTTGGGGCAGGAGACCGCAGCTTCCAAAACATGCTCTGCTGATTCCAGCCCCAGGAGAGTCTCACAGGGGACCTTCACCACCCAGCCTCTACCTTGGAGCAGCTAAGTGTAAACTCGGCCCCTCCCAGCAAAGGACGCTGCCCAGGGTGCGGCAGCCTCTTCCTTCTTCCCCATCCACTGAACACCTACTGCCACCGTTAGCTCTGCGTGTCAACTTTGAATTGAGGGATGCCCAGATGGGTAGTGAAGCACAGACTTTGGTTGTGTTTGAATTTCCAGAGAAGATTGGCCTGTGATTGGGACCTAGTGGGGAAGACCTGCCCTCAAATACCTTCCAATTGGACAGGGCCTGAAAAGACAATGGAAGGTAAAGTAAGGAGACTTTTGTACTCATGTGCCTTCTCATGCTCTCCTCCTAACCATCCCCCCCCCCCCGCATTAGGACACTGTTCTCTTGCCTTTGGATATCAGAACTCCAGGTTTGAACTGAACTTGAACTCTGGGACCTGCACTGGTGGCCTAACAGAGGACTCTTGGGATTTGGCTTGGACCAGGGAGTGCACCATCAGTTCCCCTAGTTCTGAGGCTCTGGATTTAGACTGAGCCAGACTACTGTCTTCTCTGGTTCTCCGCCTTGCAGACAGTCTGCTGTGATACTTCTCAGCCTCTGTGATCACGTGTCCCAATTTCCCTAATAACTCCCCTCTCCCATGTCCGGACTCCGTCTCTCTGTCACACCCTGACTAGTAACACCTACCATGTGTCAGGTATTACGGAGAAGCGCTTTCTTGGGGTTAGTGTCTTCTTCAGGGTGCTGATGGCCCTCCCATCTACAGCACCTGCCCCTAGACCAGCAGTCTGGCTGTTCTCCCTCCTTGTCACCTGTCGCTTCTCTGAGTGGCACACACATGCACATGTGCACAAGGCGAGGGAGATGACAGGCAGAGAAAGCAGTCTGGGGGTGGCAGCCCACCTGCACAGGGGTGCTCAGCGGGTACCAGTCCTGACATCGTGGGAACACGTTTCTTTGGGAACCTGCCTGATTGAGGGTGGTGAGCTCACCCACTCCCTGTGTAAACAGGCACACATGGCAATTATCACATTAATCTTCGGGGGTGGGGTGGGAGAACAGATGCTGAAAGGTGGGGTGAGAGGAGCAAGATCAGAGAGAATGATGAGGAGGTACAGAGCAAGAAGGCGCTCCATGGGTTGTCTTGGCCTGAGGCTGTGAAGGCAGGGCTACACCCCACCTTTGGAAATAGGTCTCTACCAGTGTTCCATGGGGATCTGTGAAAACCATGTCAAAGGGCCCCTTATACAGGACCCCCTTCACAGAGCATCTCCCACCAGGTAGGCGAGTGTGTGAGGAATGGAAAGAAGGAAAACACTGATTCCAGGGTCTGTTCAGAAACAAAGGGCCTCTGGGGCACACCTGCCTCCCATGCTGGAGGTGGCAGGGGCTACAAAACCTTGGCCAGCTTATCGCAGGGTTTCTTTAATCATGGCATAACTGCCATTTTGGGCCAGATAATTCTTTGTAATGGGGCTTCCCTGTGCTATCCATTAGCAGCATCCCTGGCTTCTACCCAGTTCATCTTAGGAGGACTAACAATCGAAAATATCTCCAGAATTTCCAAATGTCCTGAGGGAAAGAGGTAACAGGTGGACATGGGAATAGCTTCTGGTTAAGAACTGCTGGCCCTGGGCCAGTGAGATAGCTCAGCAGCATAAGTGCCTGCCCGGCAAGCGTGAGGTCCTAAGTTCGACTCCTGGAACCCAGATAAAGGAAAAAATGGGCCAGTGATATCGCTCAGCAGCGCAAATGCTTGCTGGCAAGTGCAAGGTCCTGACGTCGATTCCCAGTACCCACATAAAAAAAAAAAAAAAAAAAAAAAAGAACTGCCTGCCCCAAATCTCCATCTCAAGGACAGAATGTATTTCACTAACTAACAGAGAGCTCATCTTGGAAGCCCATTGGAGTGGTCACTCTGGGCTACCGAAAAGGCCAGGCCATTCATTTCAGCAAAAGCATCTGCCTAAGCCCTTGCTGGCCACTACCAGTGACAGGAATATTCAGAGAGCAGTGAAGGGGGAAGGAGAGGGCAGAGGCTATGACAGACACAACTCCTCCACATCTTCTTGCTTGGCCACGCTCTAGGTAGGCATCCTGCACCTCACGAGCTGACTTGCCCACTCCTGGCCCCCACTTCCTTCTACCACCAAGCATGACAGCTCCTTTCCCACCCCAAATAACTTGGATTCTGAATCTCAGCTGAAATGCCACTATTTTGTCCCATAAATTTGTCAACTACCTACTATGGGATAGATTCTCTTCAAGGGGTTAAGGATAAGTGGTGGCCAAAATAGGCTCAGTCCCTGTGAAACTTATAGTGTCATGGAGAGACTCACATGGAACAACCGAGCATATATGCATGCGCACACACACACACACACACAACTGTAAGCTGTGATTTGTGCTGTGAGGGGACCACAGGGCACTCAGGCAAGTAGGTCTGCTCTGAGCCATGAGGGCAGAAGAGGATTTGCTAAGCCTTATTTCAGAGAAAAGAATACCTTGGCTGAGACAACAGAGGCCAGAAAGGCAGCAAAATTATTTACTAAGAAGGTAGAAGAAAGAGAGGGCAGGAGAAGACTAAGATTAAGAAGTGCCAAGAAGCAGGGCACATGCCAGAAGGAAAAGGAAGGGCCTCTCGGCATGAACTGCTACTGCCTCACAATAGCAGCCCTGCAGAGCCCTGGGTAGATGCTGCTTGGAACCATATGTAAACTGTAAGGGCATTCTTTGACAGATTTTCTCAAGGTGTACATACCTGTGCAACCAGCATCAAGAAAACCCTTGGATCTCCCTTGGGCCCCTTCCTAGGCACCATCTCCCCCTCCACAAATATAACCTCATCCTGACTCCTGTCACCATCAGTTAGATGGGCCTAGTGGGGAAGTTCCATCAGAACACTTCTTCCTGTATGCTGAGCCATTCACAGGAACTCAGCCACTCTCCTACCCTCCTCCCTGTCCAGCTCTCACCAGTGTGGATGTGGCAGATTCTCAGGGGAACCCATCTCCCAGCTGCTATGTGTGTTGTCTGCTAATGGCTATGCCTACACCCTTCTCAGAGAAGCCTGTCCCTTTCAGACAGACCAGCCCTACCTGGGGTTTTATGCCTGCCCATGGTGGTGGTGACGGGGCTGCTGCTGGTGTATCAGTGGGTCAGCGCTTTTTCACTCTGGGTGGAACAACCTCTACGATGCAGTTCATACTTTAGAACTGTCTATGGGAGCAGGCTGATACTAAAACTTCTGAAATCACATCTTTGCCTAGCTTTTCCCCTGACCTATCTGCTTCCCTCACATCCCTATAGATATTTCCTAAGAGTAGCCCCTCACTCAATCACTGCTGCAAGAATCTCCACCCTAGTGTCAGTTTATAAGAAACCTGACTAGGTATTCTATCCCTCTCATCTGGGTTGTGATCAGCTTTACCAGGGTGGCAGCACTCTGTCCCTGCCTCCCAAGCAAGCTCCAAGGCAGCATCTGGCTTAGCCAGGGGACTGTGAAAGTAATGAAGGCTCCCCACACAGGCTGGTTGCTTCACCCTTAGACTTGGTGAAGTCACTTCCTCCCCGAGGGCCTGGATTATTAGTGATTGTCGCTGAAGTTGCCAGCAGTGCCTTAGTCCAGATCCTAAAGGACCTTGAGGAGAAATTATTTGGACACTTATTCTTCCCCTATTCTTCCTTTCCCTTCTTTCTTCAGTGGGAAATTCTTCTAGAAGAACCAGCTTGGCAATGAGGAATAGCAGAGAAAGACAGTACTCCCCACCCCATCTACAAGTGGTGAGATAATGCTAATGATACCAAGGTCAGGAGCTCCTGGCCAGGGAGTCAGGCTCCACTTCATGCACAAGCATGGTCTCCATCCCATGTGTGGATAGCCATTGCTATGAATGCCGAACAGACAGGTACGGATGTGTCAGTGAAAATCCATCCATGTGTTACCATGCCACAAAATGAATTATTGAATTACACCGTAGATGCTGTGGGTATCATCTGGATTACTGTGAGAAAAAGAGAAAGAAGGTAAGGGGAGGTGAAGGTGAGTGAGTTGGGCCTTGTGAAACAAGGAGAAAAGGTTACTTGGGGGTGGCATGGTGTCTCTTGGAAAGACAACTTGAGAGTAACTATCACCAAGGCAGGGCACACAGTGCCAGGTAGTACTAGGAAGGCTGCCATGCTCAAGTCCATTCGAGTGAGAGCCACAAAGCCCATGTGGCTCTGGGCCCTGCTCTGCTCTGTTTAATTATGAAGTTCTAATAATTCTAATACTGATGTCGTATGATGTTTATCCTGTCCTCTCCTCTTTCTGAATTCTGGTCTAGAAGCCCAAAAGGAATGGGTTTTCAACAGATCCTTCAAAGAAATCTTCTAGTAACTTTCGAAGTTGGATTTGGGTTACAGTAGGGTTCAGTATTCCATTACCTCTGCATTTGTGGATCCTTGAAAACTTCATGAAAAAGACCACATTTTTCTAAAACAAATTTAAATAGTCCTATGCAGATTTCAAAAGAAATTTTATTTTTGTAAAAATGATTGAAAAAAGTTAACAATGGTGATAATAGGAGAGGGCCAGTTAATGTGAACGTTTTTTCTTAAACCTTATAATTTTCTATACTTTACACTTTTTATGCAGTAACTAATATTGCTTTATAGCTTTATTTAAAAAAAAAGAAAAGAAAAACAAAGATTATCAGGGAAAATTTAAAAGAAGCTCCTCTGCAAAGACACTTTCTCGAAGGTTAGGACCACTGAAGTCAGGCCTGTGAATGCAGCTTCCTCAGGGTTCTGGGGGGCAGATACTTGCAAGGCCACTGCACACCCAACAGAGGCAGCTGGCCTGTGCCGAGCCGTCCAGGCTGGGATGCTGTTTTGCTCTGGGAAAAGGCAAATGTATTGCTCCTCAGTTCAGTGTGTTGTTCTGATACCACCCACCACCATCACTCTATGCGGAATGACCAAAGCAGGTAAATTCAAGTGGGAGTTAACAGAGAATATGTCTGCAGTGAACAGCAAAAGCACCTCAATCCCTGCCACAGGGTTTGCTGATAAAAGACCTGCTGCACTTTTTAAACAAGCTTAAGCACCATAAAGACTCAGAATGTGTGGGGAGGCAAGTCTCAGAAGGGCAAAAGACATATGGACTTGATATATTCTCTACTGTAAACACTTGTTCAGTATCCCTCCTGCTCCAGAAGGAACATACTGGATGACACCAGATGTGAGGTCTTCAATCAGTCCCTTGCTGGGTTCTCATCCTTGTCCTAAGGTCATCAGGGATCAATCTTTCTGTCTACCATCACTTACTACTTTGCCAGTGGTTCCCTCTCCCCACCTGAGAGAGTCATTATTTCCCATTCAATCTGCTAAGAGCACTGTGACTTTCATCATTTTGCAGAGTTGACAGAATCACAGCATCTTACACGAAAGATTTTATGGATGAGGAACAAAGATCCAAATCTAAGTACTGCACTAATTGGTTACAGAAGTAGAACCATAATGCAGGGCGTCTGACTTCCAACGCACTATGCAAAGTCCTTCTGGTCTATCTACTCTGTTTGGTACTTAATTATATATAGCTCTGTTGTCTCTCATTATTTTGTGTGTAATGAGCCTTGCCTCATGATTTCATTTGGAAGCTACCTCAAGTTTAAAATCATGATTAAGACACTTTGTCTGAAGGTTAAGACCACCGAAGTCATGCCTTTGAATACTGAAATTTAAAGAAAGAAGGAACGAAGCTAGGGATGTCATGTAAGGCTTTCTAGGAATATACTTTTACCTGGACTTGAAGTATGAGTGTGTTGATTGGCCAAACAACAGAAGAAGACATTCCAAGGAGACAAAAACAGGTAGGAATGATAACGCCTCATAGGAACACACATATTCATTCAACCCCTTTGAGGGTGTACTCTGTACAAGATCATTGAGAAAAGCAAATAGTCCTAAAAGACTTTGATATCCATAAGAAAGCTAAATTATGAGTACAAATTAATATAATAGAAAATAGAACATTAAAGGCTGCACTTAGGCATTTATTTACACTTATTTACAGACCTTTTTTATATGCGTTCTGTTTCTTTTACATATTGGTCCTCCCTTTCCATTAGGGCTAAATGTTTCTCAAAGACAGAACCACGACTTTTTTTTTTTTTTCTGTGTTCACTCTACCAATGCCTCGGATATTACTCTGCAAACAGGAGATTCTCAATAATGTTGTTGACTAATAGAAGATTATAAATCTGCTGGCATTCTTATGCTTCACAGGCTTCTATGAGTTTCTTTCTCTGGAAATAAATACATCACCTGTAAAATGGCATCTCTGTTTACGTACAGCAAGTATGCTTAGCTAACTCAAATATTCAGCATAGCATATGAGAGCAGACACTCAAAAAAAGCTTCAAATACACATTTTTTTTTTTTGGCTTTTATTCTCTCAACAGATTCTGAGCAGAAGGTGAATTAATTTATCACTGAATATCTCTGTTTTAATTAATGATTGTGTCTCAGACACTACGCAAGGCTGGTTAGCCCAGTTGGTTTCCTGAAGAAGCCCCAGGACAGTCAGTTTCATTTATTTTGTGGCCACGGGAATCCCTCCTGCTCCTCAATAAGAACAGCTTGAAAGCAAGGATTCATGGCTTACAAATTTATTTCTCCAGAACCCAAAACAGCATCTCTGGAAACCATTCTCAGTAAATTTCATTGACAGTGATGTGGTGATAATGAAACATCCGGTCCTAACGCCTTTTTATCACCTTAGGCATGAAAGGACATGGGTGAGGTTCTTCAGGGTAGCCCTCCTGGACCAGTTCCCCACAGCCCACTGAGCTATGGGTGTGCATTAGATATCACTCCCTTCACCTCTCAGGGCCACTAGCAGAACTTAGGAGCAGTCAGAGTCCTCAGAAGCCGTCCACTTCCTCTTGTGAGGAGCTGCATCCACCTTCCCCAGTGCTGTAAAACTATCGTTTATAGGGATCCCTGTGCCGGGTGACCCTTTGTCAGGAATATTGGGGAGAGGGTCCTCCTTTGAGTAGGTACCTATATCAGACAATAGATTTGGAGCCCCCTTCCATTCCAACTCCTTACTTTGTTTTTTCCCCTCTGTCCTGGGCTCTCTCGGGTTTCAATTCCACCAATTCCCAACCCCCTTCACTTTATTCACCCCTTGACTGACACTGTCTTGCTCACTCGGGGGCTGCCCTCCCTGAGATTCATCTTGGTTCTTTTCATTCCCTAAGATACACAAAGCTTATTCCCACTGAGCGTTCCCATTGGTTTGAGGCACAATAAGGTTGAAACAGAATACGGATAATAAAATAATAATGTTCATTGTGCCCCTAATCTGAAAAAGAATCCCTTTTTATTTTTATTTTATTCTTTGCACAGTTTTCTGTCCTGTTCATTCAGGTATAATGTGCTAAGATCAGTAATGATGGATGAGTAATACAAACACACAAGTAAACTGCGGACTACAGATTCAACAGGGACGCAGTCAGACCTCATTCTGGAAACACTAAGAAGACCTGATAAAAACATCTTTACCTAAATATTTTCCTGTGACTTAGACCTGAAAGTTCCTTTGATGTTGGCACCCTAACTTTGTAGTTTCTTCTCTGCCCCAGATGTCTGATAAGGTTGGGAGATTCTCACAACCAGTTCCCTGGCTAGCTGTACAACAGCTGTTCTATTGCCAGGGAGATCTTGTAAAGTGGGACAAGAGATTTCCAGTCACAGTTGGCTTTAGTTTTCAGAACAGAGAAGAGTTGTCATTTGTAACCAACACATCTTGTCCATTCCTTCTTGACTTACTACCCTGCAACAATGGTCCTAGCCAAATCCCTAGTGTGCTGAAACCCGGTCTAACCAGCCTGGCTTGTCTCTCACACACACGCTGCACAAAATAGAGTCACATGACCATAACCAGCTTATTGCAATTCCCTGCTATGCCATCTTTCCTATCTCTGAGATTTTGCTCATGCTGTCCCCACTGCCTAGAATGCCTTCCTCACTTTTCCATTTGAAAGCCTCAACTTACTTCTGCACTGGTCAGCTTTTTGTCTCTATGACCAAATACCTGAGAAAACTAATTTAAAGGAGGAAGGGTTTATATTGGACAGTTTCAGTCCATGGTCAGCTGGCTCCATAATTTTTAGGCCTGTGGTAAGGTAGAAACATAGTGAAAGGGCATTATGGAAGAAAGCTGCTCACCTTATGGCAGCCAGGAAGCAGTGAGAAAGGAGCTGGGGATATAGTTTAGTCCTTAAGGTCATGCACCCACAAGCCACTCCTTTCAACTAGGACTCACCTCCTAATAGCTCATTCAGCTATGAACTTATCAACAAATAATCCATTGACAAGGTCAGCACCCATAAGATCTGATCACTATCTAAAAGCTCACTGGCTGACAATCAAGCCTTTCATGGAATATTCTAGATCCTAACTATAATATTTTCACTAGGAAATCTTTCCAGAGGCCATCACACTCTGGTTCCCTGCATTTAATCCCACCATTTAACTCTGCACTGCCATCCCTGAGGGCTGCCATGTGGGTCCCTTCTACAAGCCAGTACACCACCCTAGGACAAGGAACAGGTTTGATTGTCTGTGTTACTGCCCCAGACCCCAATTTAGCACTCAGTAGGGGCTCAGCACATTTGTTAGGTGGATAAATAAGTTAATAAATTGAATATATAGCTCCGATTAAATCTGAGGCAAGCGAAAGGAAGAGGTAAAAAGAAAAGGTGATGAGAAAGATTTCTCAAAGAGTTAATTAAATGCCTAGAAGTTTCCCTGTCCCTCCCGCCCCATCTAAGAACAAGTAAATGATTAGAGGGGATTTATCAGGGATTATCATTTAACGAGTCCTGCCCAGGTATATCTGGCCACAAAGGGTGACTTCTAATCCTCTCCTAAGAGAAAGATTCTATCACTCTTATCTCTGATAAACTCAGGAAAGGATCAAAACAAGACTGTAGACTGGTTTTTCTTACAGCTACTGTCGCAGCTGCTGTGAAGCTGTGTCCCAGAGGGGGAAAAGACAGAGTTAGCCTAACATGAATGTGAGTGTGGGCTGCAGATCATGAAGGGCCCCAGGCAAGGACCAGAGGAACTCTCCCTGATTTCTGGAAAACAGGCAGTTCTCCGAGATGGGGGAGGGGCTATCAAAGTGGGGAGGGGGCAGCCCCTTGGAGAAGCAGCAGCCTCTAGTGCCTGAAGGCACTGGTAGGAACCAGCAGCACCCCTATGGTATTTGGACCCTAAGGTGATGGGTGGGGCAGAGAGCATCCTTTAGGGAAAGTGACCATTCTCTAGATTGCCAGGCTGGGCAAGGCTAAGCTTGATACTCTAACATCCTAGCTGGAGGGCTCAGTCCTCTTCAGTGGGGTCAGCCAGGGGTGTTGCCTTTGCTGGAATGTTTTTCAGTGTCAATCCTAACAACCCACCCACCCCACCCCACTCCCAATTATTTACTGTCAAAATTCCAGTCACCCTCCATGGCCTTGCTTATATCCCATCTTGGTGCACGGCAAGAGCTCCTTCCTCTGACTGGCACTCCAGAAGCTTTCCAGGACCATTCTGGGGTCCTCCAGCCAACACATTCAAACGCAGTCCCCTCTCTCACCATCTTTGCTAAATCCAGAGATTTACTTAATCTAGATGACAGAAATTTCTCAAGGCCTGTTCTGTGATATCTAGCATCAGGCCAAAATATATTGGTAACAAGAGTCAACATTTTTTGGAGCATTTATTATGTATATTTGGCCTACATTAGCAAAATTTTATTGTAATCCCAACAATCCTTGGAAGTAGATACTATTGCTACTATAATCTTTTTTTCTGATAAGCAAACTGAGGCACAAATCAGTTATTTGGCTGAGGTTGCATACCATATGACAGGGCAGGACTACAACCCAGGCCGTCTGACCTCAGCACTCTTAACCAATGCACTCTCGTATCTCAGCACAGTATACTGAGTACTCAGTACAGTATCTGAAACACAGTAAATGCTCCACAAACATTAGATTTTAATATTATTGTTTCAATAGGTTAAACTCAGTTCTCTATAGTCCACCCTTGGCAAAGAAAAACAGTGAATGAATGAATCACCATTAATTATATTCATCTCACCTAAATACTCACTATGAATACAGAGACTGTTGCCTATTTCTTAAACTCTTTTATTATTTGCAGATTATAATATTTATCACAGCATATAATGTTTATTTACTGTCTATGCTCAATACAAAGCTGTGAACTCCTGGAGGACAGGGTGTTATGTTTCCCTGGATAGCAAGTACCAAACAGAGTTTGACACTGAATAGGTATTCACTAAACTTCTGCCATATGAATGGATAAACCCAACCATTTGAAAATCAAAATGTAAAAGAATATGCCAGCCACCACTAGGCAACACAGCCTAGAGTACACATTCTCAGAGCATGGCCCCTGGGCCTGAAGCATGAGCACCATGCTTGACCTTGCTGAAAATGCATGTTCTTGAGTCCCAAGGCAGCCTCCAGATCAGAACTCCAGGTGAAGCTCAGTGTTATGGTTTGTGTCTAGAAGTCACCCCAAAGCCTCATGCAGTCATGGGGATGGGCTTCTAGAGTTTGTGATTGATTCATGATCCAATGCTGGGATTATGGGTGTGAGTGCTACACCCACCCTGGGGCGGGTAGCCTGCATACAATATAAGGGAGGGAAAGAGGCTTGCTCTCTTGCTTCTCCCTTTTTTTGCTCTTGCTGCTTTTGCTGTCTTCCGGCCACCATGTTGCTTCTCCGCCACGCCACCCTGTCTTGGAGCCAGGTGATTATGGACTGAAACCTCCACAAATTGTGAGCTAAATAAACCTTTCCCTCATTAATTTTGGGCATCAGGTATTTTGTCTCAGCAACGAGAAAAAAGTAACCAAGACACTCAGCAATCTGCATTTTAACAATACTGCTGTGGTTTGCATGTGTCCTCCAAAATTCATGCATTGGAAACTTAATCCCAATGCAACAGTGTTGGGAGGTGGGGCCTTTGGGGAGGTGTTTAGGTCATAAGGGCAGAGTCTCATTGATCAGTGTTGTCATAAAAGGGCTTTATGGAAGGAGAGATTCCACTCCACCCCCCACCCTTGTACTTTCCATCACCCAAGGACACAGCATTCCTCCCTTTAGGAGGATGCAGCATTCAAGGTGATATCTCAGTAACACAGACTGGACTCTCCCCACATGCAGGCATCCTGACCTTGGACTTCTCAGCCTCTAGAACTGTGAGAAGTAACTTTCCCTTCTTTATAAATTACACATTCTGTGGTATTGTTGTAGCAGCACAAATGAACAAAGACAAACCCATTCAAGAGATGCGTACTAACGTTACTATGGATCTAAGGGGACAGGGGTAGCCTCACGAGTAGCCTCAGTTGCTACACATATGCATCCAAGAGTAAAAATAAAGAAAAGACATAAGAAGTGATTTGAGAAAGGAGAAAGCCTGAAGTCGAGTGGGGAGGAGGAAAGATGACAGAAGCCTGTGGGGAGGGATGAAAAGGGTGGCAAAGAGGAGTGGGTGAAAGGAGATTGATTCACCTCGCAACTGCCTGCAAATGAAATGGGTTCATGATCTCACTTGGGTGCTGCCATAGAAACAGGTGCAGCCCCTCCCACTGTTCCTCTCTAGGGTGACCAGGTATCAGGCACCTACGCTGAGGCCTGAGCCCTGCAGGGGATTTAAGCTTTGGTGAGTTGAAAGCTCCAGGGAGGATCTTCCCACCTAGGCACTGACTCTGACTGGGTTCCTAGAAAGGCTGCTGCTTCCTGTGAGGGCAGCCGAGAGCTGTTCAGCCTGGCTGACAGCCAGTGTAGATGCACTGAAGTCTGTCCTCAGCACCTTGGTCACGTGGTAACAGTCCGGCAACTAGGGTGGCATGGTTGTCCTTGGGACTTAACTGCTGGGAAGAATGACTAGCTGAGGAGGAAAGAGGGAGCCCATTTGGGCTGCAGGGTTAGAAGCAGCAGGAGGTTCCACAAGGCACACAGGGTTCAGAGACCCATGAAGAGTTTCTCCAGTAGCCTGGTGAGGAGACCTACATGGGGAAGGTGCATGAGAGGCAGAACTCACATACAGAGTGGGGGCCATGGGCTCATGGAAGAACAGAGGCTCCCACCTCCGTGGCTAATGAGGAACAGAAGGCTCACAAGATTGTTACCACCCATTGCTGGAAATGGCTGGAGTTTCCACGGCACCCACCAGGCAAACACGCATCTAATTGGCTTCCTAACAAAGACAAGATAGGGCTACAGGAGGAGGACACTGAGTTAAGCAAAACACTCCATGCTCCATACGTTCAATAAAAATAAAAATAAAAAATAAAAAATAAAACCTTAGTAAAAGTGAGTTCACAGCTAATTAGACACTAGAAGTAAGATAAAATTCCTGTTGGTATATTTGCTTCTAAGAAGAAAAGTATGTTATGATTAAACTAACAGGCTAGTATAAGGATTCTGAACAAACTACACAGAAGACTGAGAGAAGAAAGCAAATGAGGAAAAGCCGAATCAATACACCATGGCTATATTCAGAGTACCCCACCTCAGAAGATCTTCAAGCAGCCTTGAATCTTTTTTGGGGGGATGGAGGAAGAGCAGAGAGAATGTCCTGAGAGATTTCTCACACCTGATTTCTTTTAATCCTTTTATTGACCCAAGGAAGTCATCAATACCCCCATTTCACAGATGAGAAAACTGAGCTCCCACTCCAGTACCACACAAAGGGCAAAATGAAGAGGTAGAATTCAAGCCTATGTCTGCTCGACTGCAAAGACTACGTTCATTAATTCACAACAATGGACATAATTCTGTCACAATATGGAAAGGAGAGAAGCAGTAAGCTACAAATTACCCAAGGCCTGTGAAGCCTTCTCCAGCCAGAACACGGTGTCTCTCACTGGGAAGATAATCTCTGTGAGATACTAAAACTTGATAGGAAAACACTGGCCTCACCTCTGCCTAGTTCTGTGACACTGGGCAAATCATTTAATCCCTCAAGACTTCAGTTTCTCAGTTTGTACAATGGGAATGATAAATCCATCATGGGACAGTTCTGTGAAGATTACCACCATATGCCTACCATGTGATCTTAGGTAAATTACTTAATTTTTCTGCTCCTTAATAGCCTCATTTCTAAAATGTATGAATCAGAAACTATGCACCTAAATTACTCAGCTCAACGTATGGTGAGCAGAAAGCATTCAGTAAGTGTCAACTATGGTGATGAGGAGGAGTTGAATACCTGGAATGGGTACCACAGCGCCCCTCTTCAGGGCAGACACACACATCTCCCAGCTACATCCCCTGGGAGCTGCTCTTGCCTCTCTTTGAGACTCCTCTGAAGGGGGATCCACCTGTGGTGGCATGGCCCAGCCTCTCCTCTAACTTTGGCTTCCTTACAGCCTCGAGCATCTCTCTCAAAAGCGCTCTCTGATAACCATTCTCCATGCATTCTCTGGCACCAAGCTGACTTTCAGGGAACCCTTCTAAGACAGTACCTACATCTTAGAGGGTGTTCAATAAAGGGTAATTGAAAACAGTAATAATAATAGTCTTCCAACTCAAAAGACTGTGGTATAGCGTATGTGACTCCTGGAAGCCTCGTAAAATTGGTCACTGGACTGTATATTCTTAGAAGAAAGGGATTCTGTCTTGATTGTTTATATTTCCTCCAAGCACCCCGGGGACAGCAGATACACTAGAAACATATTTGATGTGTACAAGGTATATTTCTATTCATTCCAGAATCAAATCAATCTGTATGGGTCCAGGGGGTACAGATTTCATTTCCACAATGTTGACACACAAGGCCCATAACAGGAGCACACAGAGGCTCAGCAGTGAGAAACTTTATAAATGAAACCCCTCTGAGAGTATCACCTTGTAAATTTGGGCCATGCAAATCATATAGGGAAGTAGGCTATATATGGGCTTTTATTACTAATCATTTTACAATTACATACTAAACAAAGCTCATACCTGTAAACATAGGTATTGCTGATCTAATCCCCCAGCATTCCTGTGAGGGAGGCATGAGCTCCTTGGGGGACAGCCAATCCCTGGCGGGATTCTCCTTCCACACCCCTTCCCTCACTGCCAAGGTGACACAGAAAGCCAGGGATGGTGCTTCGAATAGAAGCTAGCTCCCTTATTCCCAAACATGTATCCTTGGCATTACACGATAGCCTCTAAGAGGAAGTGTACAAACATTGCTCTCCGTGCAAAGAATCAAGTTAGCTCTCCCTTCTTACTATCCCTTCATGACACCACCATGTAGACTACAAGGTGCAGAGTTATGAAAAGATGTTTCATGAAGTACGTGCAGCTGCCAATCCTCCATCACCTCATTCAGTTCAGGGGAATCTGGTTTAATCCAGAGTCTTTAGGGCTACACTGGGATGAACATTTCCTTAGGACCCTTAGACAAAGTGGTCACTGTTTACATTGATGTCTTGAAGGCTGTGCATGCCAGTTAATCTTAATTGTCAATTTGACTGGATTAAGAAACTCTTGGGAAGGTGGCTGGAGGTATCATGGGGCACTTTACTTATCAATGGATTAATTCATTGATGTTCATAGCTGAATGTGCTGATAAGAGGCAGGGCCTGGTTGGAGGATGCGGTCATGGGGACAGGCCTTCAGAGGATGCATCTCTCACTGGTGCTCTCCTGCTGCACTCCTTCACTCTACCACACCCTTCTGGCATAATGTTCCTGCTTTAGAGCCAGCCAACCATGGAATGAAACCTCAAACTGTGAGCCTAATAAACTTCTCCTCATTCAAGTTAAGGGCATCAGGTATTTTGCCCCTGGGAGGGAAAAGTTTATGAATACAATGCACTCACTCTGAAAATCTGAATCCCAGTGAGGTCTTGAGATCCACTTGAAACCTAAGTAAATGTGATCTCCCTGGGCTTGTGGAGCCTCCAAGGGGCCCTAGCAAAGCCCATGTAGATCAAGTATCTCCCACAAGGCCCAGAAGAGCTATCAATCAGAAGAAGTTGTCAGCTTGAGGGTTCCTCAGGTCTCTTCTTCCAGTTTGTAATGAAAAGAAATAAAAGGGGCATGGTAATAAAGAAGATTTCAATATGGTTCTTGCAGCTAAAGGACTCAGCTCACCCCTCCCTTCTCCTTAGATTTTCCAGAGTTCAGTTCATACCAGGAAGAACATATCATCTGGCAAAGGGGTCAGCAAGAGGCCCACCTCCACTGCCCAGCCATACTGTGACCATGGCCTCCCATCTGGGAATACAACCCCAGGCACCCCACGGGAATCCCACAACACTCTGCCACCCATTTCCTTACTGAACACCCCTGGGTCCAGAACACTGAGCTCTGCTTGGTGAGCACATGGCAAGAGAAATCTCTGACCCATACACATGTACACACATGCCCTGACTTTAGGCAGCTTGAGAAATAGGCAGACTGAAAGCAACAAAGATTCACATCATAGCAAATTAAACGAAAAAGGAAAATAAGACATTTAGAAAATGAATAGAGTCAGAAGGCTTGTAATAGTCTTATAAGACTTTCTCAAAAGAAGTTATCCTGGGACCTAAAGCATTACAGCCCTTTCTAGAGTAAGTCCACTCCTAGGCAGAAGGCTCCAACATCAGTCCAGATTCAGCAGCATACAGCCCAGACTGCAGGACACGTATAATCTCCTAATTAACCAAGGATCATGCACCTGGCTGGCAGCTCTGCTGCCCTAGGCACAGAGCCCAAGACAGAAAGCTATTATGCAGTAGCAGGCCAGGTTTGTTTGTTCTTGGAGAGGAGGCCTCCAGAAGAAACCTATCCCACTTAGGGTAAAAAACCAGGGATCCAGCCACTCAGGCCTCCTAGCTGTGGCTGCCTGTAGGAATTCCCAAAGGTGCTGGCCCTCCAGCCCTGGAAGGAATTAAGTCAGAGTTGGAAAAAAAAGAACACAGGGGAGGTGTTTCCATCTGGCTTTGAGCCAGTACACACAGAAAACATGACAAATAGCAGGCAATGGATAATTGTTTTTCTTTGATGATCATAACCAAGGTAAGAAATGAGTGATTAGGTCCTAAAAGTGAGGGAGCTAACACAGGTATAGGGGGTAATGTTAATTACACTGCTTTGTCCTATTCCTGATGGCAGGGCTCTGGGAGGAGATCTCGCCAGGCATCATGTAATTGCTTTCTAGATGGTTTGAACATTATGGTCAGAGAGTAGCAAAAAAAAGTGTTCTAATCACCTCTTAGTTTTTTGTTTTTTTTTAATGTGCGGGTACCGGGAGTCACACTCAGGACCTCGCACTTGCCAGGCAGGCGCTTATGCCGCCTATGCTGAGCTATCTCACCGGCCCAGCCTCTTAGCTTTTAAGAACTTCTTTTGTAAACTTTTAGATTGCAAGAGCAATATGTATTAGGAATATGAAATACTCTAACAATACAGAGATATATTTTTTAAATGCTTATTTTTCCCTACCTTCCCTCCATTCCCACCCTGCTGTGATGAGCGTTTATGGCTAGATGTATCAGCTTCCCACCTACCTCCATGCACACTGGAGCTTACACAAACTCATAGCTAGCATTAGGCTGTTTGTTTATTCTTTAAAGTAGGACCATATTATACATACTATTCTCAAACTTGCTCTTCTTATTTAAAAACCCATTATAAATATTCCTCTATGACAAATAAGATCACATTCATTAAGATACACACGTGCACACGCGCGAGCGCATGCACACACACGTGGAACCACAGCTATGCAGCATTCCATTGATGTCCCTATTGTCACTGGCCAATCTGATGGATGAAAAATGTGTCCTACTTATTGCTTTAATTTGCATTTTTCTCAATTGTAGCATCATTTCTTTTCTCTGAACTGTTTACTCACATCTTTTGTTCATTTTACAATGTGATCATTTGTCTTTTTCTTATGAAATTATATAGGCTTCTTGTACATTATTTATATTAAAACTGTTTTACGTGCCATTTTCCTCAGCCTTTCAATTGCCTTTTTTTTGTGTATGGGTACCGGAGGTCGAACTCAGGACCTCGCGCATCAGTAGGCACCCATGCCGCTGAGCGATACCACCGGCCCTTTTTTTGTATATGGGTTCCAGGAGTCGAACTCAGGACCTCGCGCTTGCCAGGCAGGCGCTTATTCCGCTGAGCTATCTCACCGGCCCCTCAATTGCCTTTTGATGTTACTTATGGTAAAAAAATTTATAATTTCTATATTATCATTTCTTAAAACAGCTGAGTCAAATATTAGAAATGATAATATGATAGAAATGATAACATGTTCTTTTCTCCCCTGATCTTATTTGGGTGTGCCATTTTTCATGAATATTAATATCCTGATCTTATAGATTGAATTTGCATTTTATTTATTTATTTATTTTTTTGTGGGTACCGGGGGTCGACCTCAGGACCTCATGTGCCAGCAGGTGCTTATGCTGCTGAGCCATCTCACCAGCCCATGAACTTGCATTTTTTTTTTTTTGTGTGGGTACCGGGGGTCGACCTCAGGACCTCTCATGCCAGCGGGCGCCCGTGCCGCTGAGCGATATCACCAGCCCTTTTTTCGTATGTGGATTCTGGGAGTCGAACTCGGGCCCTCGCGCTTGCCAGGCAGGCGCTTATGCCACTGAGCCATCTCACCAGCCCCATGAACTTGCATTTTATAGTAAGACAATTCATACTGCAGAAAGCCCACAAGTGTAGCTGACAGAAAAATGAGTGCAGTAAATAACTCTCCCTCACCTCCCTCACTGCTTTGTCCTGTCTGATGGCAGGGCTCTGGGAGAAGATCTCACCTGGCATCATGTAATCATAGGTAAGTAAAGGTTGCAAAACCTTTCTGCCACTCTTCATCCATGTAGAAGACTAAGCAAAGACAATCAACTGCTTTTCTTATGCTACTACCAGAATCAAAGTCCTTCCAGGCAATCAGCCCCAACCATGTGCCAGATCCTCACGATCTCTGGGCAAGCATCCCCCAAGAAAGCTCTTCCTCACATCTCCAAATCTTTGAGCACTCAACTCAAGTGAGGCTGCCCAGCGAGCCAACCTCACAGCCCAGACAGAGGGGCTCAGTGCCATCACGCCCCTCCCAGGATTTGCACCTACTGTCCCTTCTGGCGATTATTTACCTTTCATTACTCTTTACATTCTCAACACCTATCGCTGTCCTGAAACAGTTTTTCCACCTTAAGCAGTTGAGAGAAAGAGAGAAAAAAAACTGAGAAAGAAGCACTAAAATCCACCTTTGAATGTTAGCAGTTAACTGCCAACTCAAGATCAATCAGTAATGAAAGTTAAACATTGTTGAAATTACAGGGTAAGTTAATGAAGGGGAAAAAAAGATTCCATTTACAAAGAGCAGATCGACACACAAGATTTCAAGAACATGCCTGGTTCATAAAGAAAGGCCCGCCTACACTTCAGGGTGCCTGGACTGCCATTCTACAATGTCCATATTTCACTCTGGGACAAATTATTTCTGGGCTGGGATAAAGTCTCAATATTCATTTTTCAGACTCTGAATGAGTTTTGCAATGATCACTCTCATTCAGCACTAACTGCAGCCAATTTTCTCTGAGTTAATCTTGACATCAACACCCCACCTAAAAGAATTCTCTATGATAAAAAAAAAAAAAAAAAAAACAAATGATTCCTGTGACAGTATTCACACTTCAAGTTCACATCTTCCAGGGGCGACATATTTTTGAATTGATGATAAGACTACGAAGAAGAACATTCAGGCATCAGGAAGCACTGTGCTGACCTGATGAGTCCTCTCCTCCAGGACCTGCTGCAGCGACTGTCAGTCTTCCCACTGGGTGAAAGGATTTCATTGTTTAAAGAGTAGAATAATAATCTGGTTCCATGGAATCCTCATTTAGAGATAGAGCCACTGCTTCCACCCTGTAAATCCTCTGGACATTTATACTCCCACTTGTTTCCTAATCTCCCTGGGTGTGAGTTGTTTCATTACCCTGGGATTTGCTGAAGAATCTAAGAAAACAGAAAGTTTCTAGTACTCCTCCCATTGCCGCCATAGCTCCAGAGCTAGACAGGCTTGTACAGTAAGATAGTTGAGATTTTCACTTAGGACAGGGTTCAAAGGTTACTGACACGAACAAGTCATATGAAGGACACAGAGCCCATCCCAATACCTCATCACCAACAGTAATTTCTTGATTTCTCTTTAAAAAATGTGACAACTTCATTATTAAAAACTCTGGCTTACAGATCTTGGAAACAACCCAAATGCCCATCAACTGAGGAATGGATTAGAAAAATGTGGTATTTTTATACAATGGAGTACTATTCAGCCATAAAGAAGGATAAACTGGAGACTTTTATAGGTAAATGGATGCAACTCGAGAAAATACTCATAAGTGAAATAAACCAGACGCACATGTGTAAGCATCGTATTGTCTCTCTAGTATTAGAAACTGAAAGAGTAAATAAGATCCAAAATGTACAATAGACATGGTGAATCAAAAAGAAACTGGTCAAAAGGAAAGAGAGACTGGAATAGGGGAATAGGGAAAAAAAAGAAGGGAAAGGGAAAAAATTGTATATATATATAAGATGGTTAAAATAGATACACTACCAATTTTACTTAGTTCATTGAAGAGTAAGGTTTGTGCCAATAATGTTTGGACAATTGAATGCTAATGTCTGGTATCCTGAATAACTAACTTAAAGATAATAATATGTAATGCATTAACCATAGTTACCCTCATATTATGTTGTTTTGAAAATTTGTTCTTTTTTGATTTGTTTTGTTTTTTCTTCTCTTTAAAAAAAAAAAAAAACTCTGGCTTACAGCATTACAAAATATCTCTAAGGATCTCAAATGTGAATTTCACAATTCAGAAATAATTTTATACTAAAATGAATATGAACTAAATGCCAGTATCATGGAGTGGGAGATGATTAGATGGAGAAAGCAAAGGTGGGTGGAGAAGACATGACACTAAAGCAAGGAAAGTATTATATCACGATTCCAAAGAGTTTAGCAACCCCTAGCTTCACCCACTAGAAAAACACATCAGTCACACAACTTAAACCTCACTCTCCCTTACTTATCTCATAATTAAAAGCACCGAGAAGAAACCTGGTACACATGAAGGTGTCCACTGTCTTAAAAGGCCTTTTGTTCAAAACCCTCAAAAACCTAGACAACATTCAGGCATCAGGAAGCACTGTGCCGGCCTGATGAGTCCCCTCAGCGACTGCCAGTCTTCCCAACACACTGCTCTTGTCACTGCCTTCCTCTGCTTGGGATCCTGCAGTGGCTCCTGCAATGTGTTGCCCACCAATCAGAAGTCTTGAGCACAATAACCTGGGCACAGTCTGGCCAATGAGCTCAATCTCCACCATTCCTCAACAGGATTCCTCCTATATCTTAACCTTGACAGCCCCTTGATAGCACATTCCATCTTCTAGAACAGGTATATCATTCACTCGGCCTGAGACACCCAGCTTCCATACTCTACAAATTGCTTATTCTTCTACAAAAACTACTTCAGTAGTGTTCTCTTCTGTGAAACACTTCGTCCTGTGAACATCTCTCCATTTCAAACCATAGTTACCCACAACCCCTCAAAGGACCTGTAACATGGTAAATATTTCTTAAAGTGATATGGATAAATGTTTTCTGAGATGAACTGAAACTAAGTTTTGAAAATTTTCATTCTTCTTTCACCCTGGCAGGGTTCTCATCATTCTTTTTTATAGGACTTGTCTCTTCTAATTATAAAAGCAGTACAAGAACATTTGAAAAGTACAGAAAAGTGTAAACAGGAAAATGAGAATTATCCACAACCATCACCTAGAGACAACCACTCTCATTACCCTCTTAATTGCACATTTTACATCAACGCTATTAAACAAATTTATGTGTGAAAGTCCTACGCCCTGGGCATATTTTCCTGAATTTAGATCAAGTCACATACTATGTACTCACTCACCATTTGGTTGACCAGAAATGTCTGCTAATGAGCACTCCTACTTACCAACAGCACAATGCAAGCAAATGTTCTTGGTGATGACGGTAGGGCCCCAGAAGTTGTGAAGAGCTTTCTCTGAATCATAAATTCATAGAACTTTGTTGCTTAGAGTGACTTCAGAGAACACCTCTAATACATACCACCTGTCCTTTCTCGTGAGCATTTGTTTACATGACTAATTATTTCAGATACTCTTCTAAATGGGTTTGGAATTCAGAATCATTCTCCAGACAACCACATCTACTGCATACAAGGTGAAAGCCACAATCACCACGATTCCATCCCCTCATTATGCATACGATGAAAGATCCTGTAAGAGGCTCAGCAACTTCCCAAGAACCAGAAGTCCTTGAGGGCAGAGCAGGAAGCAGAACTCTCTAACCTGGCTCCAGGGTTCTTTTGTTTTCTATCATACATCCAAGACAGATGAGATAAGTTCTATGGTCTTGAAATTTGAAATATATTACAGTTTGATTTTTTCAAAATTCATGATATACAAAATCATACTCTAGTCTATTAAGGACTTTATTTGATTAAACAGCTGTTTCTCAATGTATGGACCCAAAGAAATACCACTGCTTCAGATAAATCTCTTCATCACTTAATCATTCAGCAAACATATGATAATCTACTCTGTGTCTACTCTCTGCTAACCTCCAGCAGATGAAAATAAGGTAAGGTGTAGGCCTTGTCCTTGAGGACCTTATTACATGTATGTGTCATAAGAGCAGATTCTAAAATACAATATAATATATGCCATTTAAGTAATACAGATGTCAAGTGTTACCAACATTTTTGCAAAAGATGTCACTGTGGCCAAGTTAGATATGGAAAGCTTGGGATGGTGCAGATTTTAGCTCAGGGGTTGAGTAATAAGAAAGTTGGAATAGGGCGGGAAATGTTGGACCAAAAGACTTTTTTGTCATAGGTGATGGCTGGTAGTCATTGTGCCCCGGTTGCAGGATCTGATGTGAGAAGAAAGGTTTTTTTCTCCTAATTAGCTTAATAAAAGAAATTGGATATTTTTCTTCAACATAGGAGGTCCCAATTGTGAGGGGGTTGGTTGCTGCTGCAAAGCACCTAGGAAAAGGCCCTTAATCACGAGTGGGCTATCAAGGTCTTCATAAGCAAAAACTACTTCAGATCCCAGCCATCTATCTTCTGGATCCAGCCACAAATAGACTCCCAGGAAAGTAGAAGGGGTTGGAGGGGAGTAAGGACAATAGGACAATGAAATGTGGAGTGGAGAAGTTTCTCCACTGTCGTGGGCTAAATTCCCCCACTAAAATTCATGTCAAAGTCTTACCCCCCCAATATCTCAGCATGTGACTGTATTTGGAGACTGGGTCTCCAAAGAGGTGATTAAGTTAAAATGAGGCCATTAGAGTGAACCCTAATTTCATTCTGACTAGTGTCCTTTTGGGAAGAAAGCTGGACATGCAAAGGGATCCCAGGGATGCACAGGCACACAGGAAAGACCATATGAGGACACAGTGAGAAGGCAGCCATCTGCAAGCCAAGGAGAGAGGCCTCAGAAGAGGCCTGTGACACCTTGGTGTAGGACTTACAGTTTCCTGAACTATGTGAAAATGAATTGCTGTTGTTTAAGCCACCCATTCTGTGTACTTGTTTATTGCTGCTGGGGCATACTAATGTACCCACCAACTCCTCTAACTTCACCTTCTTATTCAGGGAAGGCATAGTCCTAAAAAGGTTCTAACTCACTAAGGGAGAACAGCCCTCTGCTAAGCTGAGCTAGCTTCACCGAGTTCCAAATGACCGTGAAAGATTCTTGGGGGTGCGCAGGGGAGAAACAGAGGATCTAGCCCTGGATATGATCATACCTCCTGCAGCACAGCCCAGGAATGGCAAGAGGCACAAGGCAGCTCTGATGCGCCAGAGGCAAGGGAGCTGGTGGAGTCTCTCTCGACCTAACACCCAGGAGCACAAAGTGGGAACTTTCCTACTCCTACACTCGAAGACACTGTAATTATGGTCAGGGCATTTTGGGCATCAAGAGAAGCTTGTGCCAGGCATTCTCAGCTTGGCAGGGTCTTACATGCCCCCTAAGGAGGGGATGCATTCATAGCTGGCCAGGCATGACCCTCCCCACAGCCCACAAAGCTGGCTCTGTGTGTAGATGCCGCCACCTATGCATCCAGAAAACCTGAGCGTGGCCCGGAAAGGGCTCAGGCAAAAGTCAGAGTTCATCCCTTGAAAAAGCCAGTAGTAGAGAAAGCCTCCCTCCCCTCCACACCCACAAACTGTCCTTCCTACACTTTCTGCAGGGTCTCCCCTGGTCACAGAGGAGATACACAGAAGGTAACACAAGACACCATGGTAGCAGACAAAGCACCGTCTCTTTAGTCAGCAGCCAAAAGCTTGAGACATGCCCTGCCACTTAGAGGCTGGGTCACACAACTGGTCATTTGACCTCTCAGCATTTTTGCTTCCCTTACTATGAGATAGGAACAATAATACCCATTTCATAAGGTGGTTGTGAAAAATCACATTTGACAATACGTAGTTATGCTTTGAGCCACTGAGCAGCTCTATCAACGCTAGCTGTTTTGGCAACTACTAAGTTTACTCGCCATATCTCTCTGTGCTTATCTAGGTTCTGTCCTCACTTGTTGGCAGGCTGAGTTGCAAGGGGAACATGTATTCTCTATTCACCATTAGACTTAGGCAACAGAGAGAGAGAGAGAGAATATGCCACATGTTCATATTTTCCTGCCTCCCTTTTCCAAGTATTAGAGAGATATGAACACAGTAAGCATTTACCAAGCACCTACTTGGCTAATGTGCAGTCACCTCTGTAGCTCTATTTGGAGTGATTAGTCTTCTACTACCGCACCCCCAGTCCCCACTATAATGCCGTGCCTACAGCACAGTCCAGCTGAGACACTCTGAAAGGGAATGCCTCCGACAAGTTGGGAGCAGCTCTGTTCTCCATTTTCATGGGCGGTTGAGTGCTGACTCGTTCTAACCACACCTTGGTCTGTGTTCTCTCTAGCTTATTTGTCACCCCTACCCCTAAGTCTTACGCTGAAATGAATGAACACTGACAAAAACAAGAAATGAATTCAGCTGCACATGTCTGCCCATGTCTCAACACGTGCATGAGAATGTCAGCCTGGTGAGGTGACATATGGGTGAGTTTCTCTACATACCTGCAGTAGCAATCAGGAAGTCCTCCCCTTCACAAAGAGGATGACAGTGTGGCTGACTCAACACAAGAGTGAAGCTGGCTTATGCTGATCCATTCCCCTCTCCTCCCTACGCTCACCTGTAGAGTTGACATATACTATACGGCTGGCTTGGGTTAGTGACTGTGAAACTGATGAATAGCTTCTAAAATAGGAAAATCCATTTGGCCAAATATGACATAAACTTTGTTCACATCTGATTCCTATGGTCTTATAAGCTATGTGTTATAATGGCCCCAAAATATTTTTTCCTCCCCATAACAAACCTCTCCTCTGAACTCCAGACTCATGTAAATGCCTACTAAATCTCCGCTGTGGATGTCCATTAGCTATCTCAAACTCAGTATATCTGAAACTGAGTTCCTGACATTCTCCCTCACAAACCTGCTCCTCCTACCTTTCTCCCCAGCGTAAGTAAACATCATCCTACCAGCTGCTCAAACCAAACATCTTCAAAACCACCCTGGCCCCTCCCCATCCCCTTTGTTTCTTACAGCCCAATTCTGGTCCATTAGTAAATCTATCAGCTTTTCCTTCCCAATCCAGAATTTTACTCCTTCCCATCATCCACACTGCCACCATCCTTATCTAAGTCACCATCACCTCTGACTTGGGTTATTGCAGTAGCCTTCCCGGTGTCTTCCTGCTTCCACCTTTTCCCTCTTTCAGTCTGTTTTCAACCTTGCAGCCAGGTTGACCCTAATACAATGCAAGCTGAATCAAGTCATCACGTTTGTGGACCTCTCCAAAGGCTTCCTATCTCACCCCAAGTAAAAGGCAAAGCCTCATCATGACTCTACCAGTCCTGGCTTCCCTTGTCAAGAAGCTCTATCCACACTGCCCTGCCAGCTCTTCCTCATCCACTCCTGGATACACTCCTTCCCAAAGGCTTCACACCTGCTGCTCCCTCTCAGAATGCTTCTTCCCTAGATATCCATATGGCTTCATCCCTAACCTTCTTCAAGTCTTTATTCAAAAGCCAACTTCTCTGTGAGGTCTTTCCTAACTACCATATGAAAAATTATACCAGCAGGCCTTCTCACCAAAACTGATCATGCCTCTTAGATTGTATCACCATCTAGCACTATGAATATTACTTCTTTATTTTGATGTTCACATAATTTATAACAGGTTCCATGAAGGCAGGGATTTTGCTGCCTGCAGGGATTTTGACTGTTTTGCTTTCTGATGTATACTCAGTACGCAGACTAGTGCCTGGTGTATAACACGCCCATGAAAATCTGTTATATGAATAAATCTTAATTTAATAAAATCAAAACCTCTCAATTTATTTGTTACCATTTATCTATGAATCAAAAAGAAATTGATATTCTTTGAAGTAAGTAAGAACTTTAGGGTCAGATTAGTCAGATACCCTGAAGGATATCTTAGCTAGGCATGCCGGTAATCCCAGCACTCTGGGAGGCTGAGGCAGGAGGATCACAAGTTCAAGCTCAGCTTGAGTAACTTAGTGAGGTAGTAAGATCCTGTCTCAAAATAAAAATTAGAAAAGAGCTGGGGATGTAGCTCAGTGCCAAGGCCCTGGGTTCAATCCCCAGGACTGTCAAAATTAATAATATCATAAAGACTAAACTTAAAGGATTTTTACTAGCACCAGGTTAATATTTGGTGTTCATTCAACAAATATTTATTGAGCACCTACTATGTTGAAGGCACTGAATTAGGTCCGGGAAATACCACAGCAATCCAGGAAAATACAGTCTTCAGCCTTTTATTTATTTATTTATTATTTTTATGTGGGTACCGGGAGTCGAACTCAGGACCTCGTGTTTGCTAGCAGGCGCTTGTGCCGCTGAGTGATATCACTGGCCCCTTTTTTTCCTTTATGTGGGTACCAGGAGTTGAACTCAGGACCTCGCGCTTGCCAGGCAGGCGCTTATGCCGCTGAGCCATCTCACCAGCCCTAGCCTTTTAAACTCACGGGATAGCAAAATCATATTTCAACGTCTTCCCCAAGTAACAAAACACCTCTGGATTTTGATTTGTTGTCTGTAAGATATGGATGAGGATATTTTATCTACCCAAGGACAAGGGACTCAAAGAGATGATCTCTTGGAGTCCCTGCTACCATTCTGAATCACATCTATCAAGCCCACGTCATCTCACCCTGGGTGCTTTCCTACTCTTGCCAGGAACATTTCTTTCTGGATCACCTAGTCCCCTGTCTCACTATGTGAACTATGTGACGTTCACTATGTGAACATCAAAGTAAAGAAGTAATATGCATAGTGTTAGATGGTGATACAATCTAAGAGGCATGATCAGTTTTGGTGACAAGGCCTGCTGGTGTAATTAAGCTACAGGATCAGACACAAAACCAATTCACAGTTGCTTCATCTGAAAAATTCAAATTAAGTATCATGCAGGGCCTCACTGTCTGTAGCTTTGCACCTTTTGTGCAAGGCAGAGTCAGGGCAGCCATATCAAATTTGGAGACACACACACAACACACACACAGAACTTCTGTACAGATCCAAAAACCCTTTCTTCCTACACTGAAAATAAACTCCCTCAGATCCGGGGCTCACCCAGCTAAATGTGGACAAAGCAGCAGTCACCCAAATGACATGAAAAGCTCTAATGGCATACCCAACAGAGTCATTGTGCTAATCTCACATCATTCTGTCACTGTCACAACGGTGTACCCCTTAAAAGACCCAGAGTCACTTGGGTTCTTTTGTAAGGGAGAGAGATGTGGGAGGCAATCTTTCCTTGGGAGAACTGAAGCCTGTCGCATCTCTCACTGCTGTAATTTTGAGTGATGGGAATGAGGGAGAAGAAAGTAGGTGTCCTTGATAGGGAGACTGGCATGAAACAGATAAACAGGAAGACTGGCTAAATCATATTCTGAGAAGTAAACGGAGAGCAAAGATCCCCCCGAGTTGCACCATTCCACCTGTTGCAGGACAAACTCAGATCCCTGGTGATCCCTATCCCATCTCCTGCTCTTAACCAATGCTGGGTGCTCGCTCACTCTCTCACTATTTCCTGGTGAGACACTTAGAATGTGCCAGGTAGCACGGCAGGTTAAAGATGCCATGATGAACACAAGAGAGATGGAAGATGCCAATAAAAGAAAAAATGTCCTCATAAGAAGTAGACCTTGGGGTTGGGGATGTAACTCAGTGGTAGAGCATTTGCCTACTATATGTAGGCCTTGGGTTCCATCCCCAGCACTGCACAAAAAAAAAAGAAAGAAAGAAAGAAGGAGGGCCGGTGAGATGGCTTAGTGGCGTAAACACCTGCCTGGCAAGTGCGAGGGCCCGAGTTCGACTCCTGGAACCCACATACGAAAAAAGGGCCGGTGATATCGCTCAGCAGCACGGGCGCCTGCTGGCACACGAGGTCCTGAGGTGGACCCCCGGTACCCACAAAAAAAAAAAAAAAAAAGAAGGAAAGAAAGAAATATACCCTCAACACAAGATGTATGGAAAGGTTGAAATGGGATAGTATATTAAACCCACACATTTGGAGGGAATATAAAGTACAGAAATAAAAAATAAAAATAAACCTATAATTCAGACAAAATCAACCAAACCAAATTTGGAGGGTTTTGTTGTTGCTGTTGCTGTTTTGTTTTCAGTACTGTTTGAACCCAAGGCCTTTTCACTGAGCTATATCCCTAGCTCTTTTTATAATTTTGAGATGTTGTCTTATTAAGTTACTAAGTTGCCCAGACTGGGCTCAAACTTATGGTCCTCCTGCCTCAGCCTCCAAGAGTGCTGTGATTATAGGCATGTGTCAGGAAAAAAAAAAAAAATGGTTCTTTGAGAGGACTAATAAAGTTGATAAACTTCAAACAAGACTAATAAATGTATGCAAATAAGACAGCAGAGATCACTAATACCAGCAATTAAAAAAAAACAAAACCAGAAAATCACAAAAGATCCTGTAGCTATTTAAAAAGACAATAAGAAGATTTTATGGACAACTTTATGCAACTAAATTAAAAAATTAAGATGTAATGGGTAAAACTACTTTCAAAATACAACTTATAATAATTGACACAAGACATAGGAAAGCTGAATAGTCCTATATTAGAGGAATTCAATCTGTAATTTTTAAAAAGATAAAATAAAACAAAACTTGAACCTTATTAAATTCTTTTTCTGCATCATTTCCATTAGTACATCACTTCTCCTTTATTCTTTTAATATGGAAAATTGCACTGATTGATTCTCCACCGTGTTAAACAACTGACAAATTAATATAAAGCAATGAATAAAACTTAAAACAAAAACAAAACACAAAGCTGCAAGCCCAGATGGCTCCATGAATGAATTCTAGGGAAGAAAAATGCTTCAGTCTTACAAACAGTAGAAAAAGAGGGAACTTACCAAACTTGTTTCATGAGAGAAACCTAACCTTAATATTGAAACTTGGTAAGAGCACTGTAAAATTAAACTACCATTATTCACAGAAGACATGAGAACATATACATAAAACCCTAAAGGATCTTCAGATAGATTATAAAATTAATAAGTGAATTTATCAAGATACCTGAGTATAACTGCAATATACAAAATTAGTTTACATTTGTATATACTAACAAAAAATTAGAAACATGGGTTTAAAAATAATGCCAATTACAATAGCATCAACGAGTTTTTTAAATAAAAGATGCATCAGACCTCTACACAGAATGCTAGAAAATATTAAGAGAAAAATTAAAGTGATATAATAGAAGGATATATTATATTCATGAGTGGAAATGTATTAGATCTCTCCATGCATGAATTCATAGTCTGCGAAGGTATCCACGATGTCTGTTACTAGGGAAGACCCAGAAGGCTGGGTGGCAGCAGATTAGAAGAGGGACAGTGTCCAAGGGTTATGGCTTGGGTCCCAGACAGGATTCTGCCAGGAGGACTCTAGCGACACACTTCCATGGGTAAAGTCCACACCCTGGAGGATCTGGCCCTGAGCGCAGATCGCTCACAAACGTGTTCCATCAGCCCTGATAGGTGATTCACTTCTCAGGTCAGACTCAACATGCCTAAGCCTTCCCATGACAAAACTATGCAGTGACCACAGCCTACATGCATTCAGGCTAACACATCAGCAGCCCACAGGCAAGCCACCTGGGAAGACAACTTGCAATTAAAAGACTGCTCAGAGCAAGGAGAGTGAATCAAATGATTGGAATGGTCAGTGACAATAGACTGCCATCACAGGGGTCGCCTAGCTGTTCTCTAGAGGGACCTGAAAGTTCAAGGATTCCCTTCCCTACAGATAGTGGAGTGGGTCCTACCTACATTTTTCCCTGGGTCTCTTCTTACTCTTGCTTCCACAGCAGTAATTAGCACCCCTCTGAGAGCCACATATTAGACACATCCATCTCCTAACAGTGCCGTGTTTTCTCCTGGGACAGAGACTCTACAAGGTGACTTAGAAGTCTCTTTTAGCTTGGTATACTGGCTTCACAGGGAGATTGTTCTCCTAGTTTTGCATTTTTAGAGGACACCTCATTTTGCCTCCTATATGCAACAAGGAAAAATTTTATTCTCAGCTAACATTTCACCAAAAGTGATCAGAGTTGAATATTGGAATGATCAGATGCAAGAGGTCCTCACTTAAAAATTATAACACAAGCCAGCTACCCAAGGAGAAATCTGCTAACCACAGGGTTCCTCAATATGGGTGACTTTTAGCACACCAAAATAACTATGTCATGGACATAGCCCTATTTGTTCTTCCCAGTTACGGTGCAGGGATGGGGCAGGGGCTGAGAGCAGATATCTGTGTGAGGAAGCACGCTATTCCCCTTGAATCTACAAGTTGTCAAGTTAGGTAGGGCCTCTGGGGGTGGATCAAAATTATGTATGAAATCACCCCTGTGTTCCTCAAGGGTGATCCCTGAGGACAGAAGGCAGCTGTCTTGTTTGACAACAGAGGTACACCTGCCCAAAACACCTCACCATCTGCCTGATGTTCTATGTTCTTTTGCTAATTGACAAGGTCTTTTATTTTCTGCTTAGAGATAAGTCCTTAAAACAAATTGCTTCCAAGAGCATACACTAACTTGAAATCAAGCAAAAGTAACTGAAATTAAAACTTTTCCTTACAGCAAGACCCACAGTGATGCCTGGTACGTAGCCAGTAGGAAATAGTTAATGAAATGAATGAAAAAATAGGGAAGAGAATGCACTACGGGAAGCACTAAGAGGCAGAAGTGTGTTGATGGTGGTGACGGGGAATTTTACAAAAGGTTGTAGTGGAAAGGAAGGCTGCACCCGAGGACACATGGCACTAGCTCGATTCTTCAGAGGCCTAGCTCTAATGCTCATGAATGTGGAGGCAGATCAGCATTTAAACTATGCCCTGTGGGACAGAAGGTGACCTTTCAGAACTGGGTGGAGATTGAGCTGAGTTGTGACCTTGGCAAGTTACTAACTTCTGTTTCTTTGACTAAAAAAAAAAGTGATATTACATTGCAGGGTTTTTTTCAAAAAGAGTTGGAAATAAATAATGGAATTAAATCCCTCAATATAGGGCCAAGCATATAGTAAAAGTTCAATGAAATAGCTACTTTGTTGATTTTTGAGGTATATCAGAGCAAAGCTGCACGCTGTCATACATGGGCTGGGCTGGCCGTGGAAGAGCCTCATTGGAAGGAGCCAGATGCCCTGCCAAGATGACGAAATTTACCACAGCATGAACAGGGGTCTCTTAAGTCTCAGAATGCCAGTCTTGACATGGTTACCTGGATATGTGTCTTTGTGAATAAGATCTTAGATGATCAAATTCACAAGGCCTGATTTCAACTTTCCAATGAATGTATTAAGCATGAAACAATATTGGATCTGAACTTTTTGCACTATTGCAAGGAATGACTAAGAATATTCCGCATGTCAGATGATCGTGGTGGCACACATCTGTAATCTCAGCGCTCTGGGAAGCAGAGGTAAAAGGATCACAAGTTCAAGCCCAGCCCAGGCAACTTAGTGAGACCTTGTCTCAAAATAAAAAAATAAGAAAAAATAGTCATCATGTTAAACTTCAAAACCAAAGGTGTATAACATCGTACTCAGAGGCTTGCTGTCTTTTATAGGCCAGCCAAGGTACAAAGTTCAATTTTAAAAATCCAGCATTTGGCTATCTCTGAACAACTCCTCATATACATCTTGTAGATCCTTCAATTTCCTAGAGATGTATTTGGGAGGCAACAGCTGAACCCTACTTCATTTTGATCACTGACCTATTATTGGGATGGAGTGAAAGGAATGGCTGGGAAGATCACCTAGTTGGCACCTATGTGCAGAAACTACGTACAGGCTGGCCATTGGGAAGGATGTGCAGGCTCTGCGGTACTGGAGGCGAAAGGCCCCATCTCTTGTACTTCATGAGGTACAAACCATCATGGCTTTTACAGCAAGAGGACAGGACATGCCCTGGTTCATGAAAATGCTTTCTGCATACTAAACTGGCAGCACTTTCCCAGCCTTTCCTCACCATCCATGTGCCTGTGCTTCCGGCCACAGTCCTGGGTAATGAGCAGTGAGTACATGGGAGAGAGCGGAGCTGCAGGTAGAGATGTGCTCCGTGCTACAACTCTTCTCCAGCTCCATCCAATTAGGAGTTCTTGCCTAAAAGCAAAGGCTCTCAATGATCCTGGTTTTGCCCACTTGAGTTTGATCTGGCTGTGTGATCATAAGCAAATTATATATTCTCAGCCTCTGATTTGTCAACTATAAACTGAAACTAATTGTCAATGGCAACAGAGTTCTGTATCATACAACTGTTGTGAGAATTCAATGAGATGATGCATAAAGGGGCAAAACACAGTGCTTAATGGCATAATGAATAAATGATTATGATTTGTGTCAGTTTATCAGCAATTTTCTTAGAACTTTCATACAAGTATTCTGGCAGAAGCTTTACAACTGCTGAACCTGTTTTGGAGATCCATCGACAATACTGAAGCCAGTGTGGCTCTGTTCATGTGCCCACTGTGTTCATTTCCTACTCTTTTTTGTTGGCCACTTTCAGCACCATTATTCCTAACCCTTGCCCATCGTATCTGGCTGTTTTTCTATTTAACATCCTTCCTCAAAGTTCATCCTTTCTAAACAGCTTGTCTTCATGCTTACACTACTGACCAAAACAAAAACATAGCCCTCTCTCAAAGCAAGAGGCCTTAAAAGAAGCCAGGGAGGAAGAGGGGCCAGAAAGTGAGAAAGGAAGCCCTCATCTCTGGGCTTCTGCTAATTTTCTTCTTATTCAGGCCTTAGCCCAGGGGGTACTGCCAGCATTTCACTTTGTTTCTACATGGCCCCAATGCATCTTTTCTGCTTGGCAGGTGTTAAATAAGAATTGGGATTAGAATAAAGGAGTGGCAGGAGGTGACCCTACTGGGTAAAGCATTCATTCAGGTACTAAGGGAGAAGCCAACAAAGAAAAAAGTTCGCTCTCCATTTCTTCTGCCCAAGCTCTTCCCTTTGTGGACACTGTCACCCACCGCTGTGCCAGGCCTTCTCCTCTGAGGCTGAAGCTCTCCACCTGGTCCAGGCCATGACACAAGAGCTCAGACACAGTCAAGAGACACCCCGCCCCACCCCAGCAGGCTCAGAAATCTCCGGCCATCATTCCAGCTTCTGCAGTAGCACTGATCGCTTCTGCCATCAGTACCAGGAAGAAGGAAGACTCCTCCAGAAATAAGGAAGGCAGCAGCAGTGGCGCAGATGCCCCCAAAGGAGAAGAAAAAACCCTGGGAACAAAGTCTCCGGCCTGAGACTAGGGCAGAGGAGAGGGAGGCAAAGAGATCCTGCCCAGAAATGACAGGCTGAGGGTCTCTCTGGGCACCAGGCCACCTGTGGATTTACCTGCTGACTGACAAACTCCACTTTGAAGTCTTACCTGTTCCCAGTGATCTCCACGTTCATCCCACATCCATTCTCACTTGGTGTCATTTCCACTCAGGCCTCAATCAGGTCCCATTACAACAGCACCCCAGTCACTCCTTGCGTCCCTCTATCCACATAACTCTGCCCCAAATACTCCTCCAGACCATGTTCATACTGGGTTTTCTCAGCTCAGGCATCTGCTGTAGCGCCCCGTCTGCAGGATAAAGCCAACCTTCAAACACCACAGTCAACAACCTTCATGGCCTTATCCTGTCTGTTTCTAAAGTTCCATTTCCCACTTGCTTCAGTGGTTCCCTAAATAGTTTCTAGTCTTTATGCTTTTTTTCACAGCACTCTCTTCACTTGCATGTCTTCTCCACTCTTTATTCCTTCCTGTTCTCCCATGTTATTCTCAGCGTGTTACCCTTCCCCTAACTACTCTCCACCCTTCTCTGCAGAAAGGTGAGGTCCACACCAGCATCCCCTGGCTCCTGGCTCTTCCCTTTCTAGAGGCAGGCTCCAGCAGCAGGAAAATAGAGGTAGGTCCTTCCTGCTGCCTCCTTCCTTCCTACATCGATTCTGGACAGGCTTATTCCCTCTGATCACAATCTGGAAGTCCCTGCCCACTTCCAGCTCTCACTGGGCTCTGGTAACTCCAACTCCTCACCTTCCTCCTTCAGGCGCAGGAGTAGAAATGTAGAAATGACATCCACTGTAGCTAGTCCCTGGGATCTATCAGTACTTGTTGATCTTGTATTCCTGTCCACAACTCCGAAACACTGCTGTTATTAAATCCTCTTTAAAACCCCAACTGAAGTTGCCTTCTGTTTTCTGTCAGGAACCTGCGTGGAATGCCAACTCTCTACCATGTTCTAATCCCTACCTTGTCCAGGAAACTTTCTTTTCCACTGTAGCTAAGAGTGACTCCTCAGCTCTCATCACTCCCCAGCATCTTTCCTTCATTCCAACACTCTTACGAAGTTTTATGGTTTTCAAAGTATTTGAATAAATGAACTCATCTTTTCATCACAACAACCCTGATAGACAAGGTATTATTACCATTAACAATCTCATTCGCATTTTGCAAAGAGCTGAAGCTTCTACAGAATAAAAGCGATCGCCAATAACACACAGCAATTAGATTGTCATAGCTCCAGTAGTTTGGGCCGCAGGGCATGCTGGGATCCCAAGGATACAGGCCAGTGGGGAAGGAAGGAGATACATCTGGCAAGACAGGGACTGGGAAGTAGCTACAAAGATAAACGATCCAAGAACATAAAACCCAGGGGATGTGATAACAAAATTTAAGACCCATTCCTCAAGAAGCGTATAACCTCTCTGTGGAAAAATGCATATAGCTGCACAGAGCTGCTAATAACAACAAAACAGAATAGGACGAAGTAGGAGGGGAGCTTAAGGGCAAGAACTTTTTATTACACTCTTTTGAAATCTAGCCCCATTCCACCTCTGCACTGTGTTTGAATCAAAGCCCCAGGCACAGAGGTGTTCCAGACATATTCATTCATTTATTTGGCTTCTACGATGGGCTGAGCATGGTGTCATATCCTGGAGACATCACAGTGAACAGGACAGACGTGGCCTGGCTCTCATGGAACTTCCATTTAGTAGGGGAAATGGCATTAAGTAAAGCATTACACAAACACCTATAATATTACAATGCTGGTAAATGCTCCAAAGAAAAATTGAGTGCCACGTGTGTGATTCCTGGGGAGAGCTGACTTTGTTCGGGGTCCACGTTCAAGGTAGACTTTATTTCCAATATGCCCTCTACACTGAGATCTAAAGGATGAGTAAGAGTTAACTAGAAAGGGAGAGTCCACCAAGGGAAGACATTCTCATGCATGCAAAACAGCATGGCCACAGGTCCTGCAGTAAATATGGTAGAGATGGAGAACTCTGGATAGGCTGGGATATATTTTGCAGATGCCATCCGTAAGACTTGGTATTTGATGGAAGACAGATGTCAAGGGAGTGAAGGTGAAGGGATATTTGCAGAGATGGGATAGCCCAGAAAGATAGCAGGAGGGGATGGAGACTTCAGTTAAAGACTTGTTAGTATGAAGTTTTTAGGTATGGTGCCACCTTTGTCCATCTTCTGTTGCTAAAATTGAATACCACAACCTGGATCATTTATACAAAATTGAAACTTATTTAGCTCACTGCTCTGGAGGCTAGGACATCCAAAAACATCTCCTCAGCATCTGGTCATCTCCTCAGCACACCCACCGGGTCATGACATGGCAGAGGGCAGCACATGGTGAGACAGAACAAGCTTGCCAGAGAGAACACGCTTTTATAATACAGCCACTCCTGAGATAACCCATGAATCCATTCATCTGTTTATTACAACAGAGCCCTTATGACCCAATCACCTTCCAAAGGTCCTACCTCCAAATATCATTAACCTATGACTTTGGGCTTAAATTTCCAACACATGAATTCTATTAGTGGGTGTGAACAGTGGGTAATTAGATATATGAATATGGAGCTCAGAGTGTTCTGGGCTAGAAATATAAACTTGACTCATCAGTGTATAGTCAAGGGACTTTCAAAAAATCCCCTAGGGAGAAAGTCTGTGAGAAGAAATGAGAGCCCCAAAGAAGAGGAAGCAACAAGAAAGAAACAAGGAAACGGGACCATGTGATGACACTGTAGCTGAGAGCTCCAGGGAGGCAGGAGGATGGAATGGTATTGAATGCCACTGAGAAGTGAAGTAGAGCGCCCTGATCCACATACTGAAGGTAACAGGGCTGAGTTTTCTTCCTTCCCACCTTCCTTTCTTTTCTTTTTTTTGCAGTGCTGAGAATCGAACCAAAGGCCTCACACATGCTAGGAAACCGCTTTATCACGCGCTACATCCCCAGGCCACATAGCTAAATTTTAACTTCTCAAATTACCTCAAGCTTATACCCAGCATATCAGGATAGATGTCCACACTAAAATCTCCGTCTGGATAAATGTTTCCCAGATAAAGTCCCAAACCCCTACATGATAAAAAGCTCCCCCAAAAGACCTTATCCAGAAGGTCCCGGACTGGGGCCTACATCCCACCAGGCAGCCCAGGACCTAGAGCCAGGCCCTGTCTCCCAGACCCTGGGTAGTGACCTCCGCTGCTCTGAGGCCTGCTGGGAGGTGACAGAAATAGCCGCATAGATAATAAGATCTGTGCTGCTCCTGAACTGGCTCAGAACACTGGGTGTTGATTAAATTTTCATACCTCCACCACAGATTTTTTCCCTTTTTCTCTTTTTATACAGTTTCCTTTTTGGTTGCTATCATTCCTGTTTCAAAAGCATAAAGAAAAGAAAACACCAGCGCGTTGTGCATGCTCTCCGGCTTGAGGTCTTGGTGCTGGGCTGGGCCAGACCCTGACTCACAGGGCAGCACCTGGGAAACAGCAGGCAGGACTTCCTGGCCCCAACCACTTCTCCCCTCTACCTCCATCTCCCCGTGGTCTTTCCCACCTCTCAGGTTGCCTTCCATCCTTCCTTTGGTCCTGTTAATCCCCTGCTCCCTATCTCAGCACTTTCCCTGACTGCTCTCATTTCTTTCTCTCTGTTACTTGTCACTTGCCTCCAAAGTTAAACACTTGAATGTCCAGGTATGCAGGCACACACTTGAAATTTCTTTTCTTTCTCTCCCTTTCCTTCCTCACTGCATCTCTGGACAGCTCTTATTTCCATTCTCAGAGAGGAGCTATCAACTAGAGCACGTGGCTTTCTGGGAGGCGACATCCCTTCCTCCCAGCTCAGAATGGCAAGTGGGGCCTTTCTCATCTCTCCCACACCCAGAGGGTTTCGGGTTACTGGCCTCTCCTGGTTCCACACATTAGAGTAAGAAAGGAGTAAAACTCACTCTGACCCGCACTGAGAAATTCAGCGGCAGGCTGAGGCCAGCATCTCTGGGCCAGGGCCCCTCCCTGTTGAGATTGGAAAGGCTCTGGATGCCCCTGCTCCTCTCTTCCCTCCTCCCCCCAACTGGGACATGGGGACAGATCTAGTTGGAGGTTAAAGTAGGGCAAGGTGTGTAGTAAGCACAGTTCTCACTCAGTCTCACAGGAATTGTGACAGGTGACCCAATTTCATCTCAAGCAGCAGCTCACTCTTATCAATAGAAAGTGGCATTCAAAACCTAATTTCATGCAGTGTGAGGCCTGGCACTGTGTTCTGTGCAGAGAGTCTAGGGCCCTGGTGCTGACAGTGCCCACGGGGCCTGGTCTAACCGCACCATCTCCTCCCACTTCCCACTTTCTGGCTTATCCCAAGGAAAGCATAGTCCGCCCCGGTTCCCATTCACACATAACTGTACAGCCGCCCCTTTGCTGTATCAGTGTGATCTCTAACCTGCTTGGAAGGAGGGTGGGAAGTTCTCTGTGTTATGCTGAACTCAGGATCTGGAGTGGGGGCTGGGAGTCCTAATTACTTCCCCTCCAAAAGGATGGCTGACGGAAGCAGGAAGCATCTCCAAACCCCACACACTGGCAAAGAATGAGACCCCAGCCTGAAACAGTCACAGGGAAACTACTGACCGAGCACAGGCCTCAGAGGGCAATGGAACTTGAAGAGGGGACATTTGGGCACCATTCGTGGAAGGAATAAAGGACCTTCCTTTCAAATCTGGATAAGCTCTGCCAACACAAGAAGCCTGGCCTTTGCCTTCAAACCAATGCTTGCAGAATGAAAAGACCTAGCCAGCTCTCTTAGCTATGGGAGGGCAAACTCCAAGCTTCATTTTAGCTCTGTGTCACCTGTCTTCTACCGTGACCATCCACCTGAGCTGCCTTTAGAGGCCCACAAGACACAAGGGTGCAAACCTGACTTCCCCTTCCCCCAATACCTAATGATGAGCCGGAGAAATCACCAGAAACAGGAGACAGGCAAGCAAAGGCAAGAACAGGGACAACAAGAAATTGACTCCTCTATTAACTGCAGATCATTCCTGGGCAATCAAGAATTCTTCAGTACAGAGGATCAAAGGTGAGGATTGTTTAATAGCATCTGACCAGTCTTCATGTATCCCAAACCCCCCAAACTTTCATCAAAACGACAACCCCACTTTAACATTCTCTCTTGAGGTGGGAAAAAAGCATCATGAGCAAAGCCCCCAGCTAGGCATAATGGTGGGGGGGGTGCTGTTCTCTCTTAGAAATACTAATTACGAGGTTCACACATGTATGGCTCATAAAACAGTCAGTTTTCACACACAGCTGCTCCCCACAAAATAGCACAAATCAAAATGTAACACATTGGCATCTCAACACTTCCGTTCCTCCTAAAGCCCCTTTAACACACTCATTTTGAGATAATTGTAGCACAATAATAAAGAGTGCAGACTTTGAAAACAAACTGCCTTCATTTCCCCAACTATAAAATGGAGCTATAACCATCCTACTCCGAGAATTGTTGGGGAAGTTGAGTGGGTTTAAGTCTGTGGCATGCGTAGAACCGTGTCTGGCACTTTCTACATGCTATGTACGTGTTTGCTATTATTCCTCTCTGACCTTTCACCACAATGATTATCCCCAAAGATATAAGTAAGAAGTCTTCTAATTCTGAAGGCCAGTAGCTTTTCCCTCCTGGTTTTAATGGACACTTACCTCTGATTTGTTCAGATTCAAACTCTACCTACAAGTGTTTAAGGCCTGGCTGTGATACCAGCTCTGATCCTGAATGAAGGCCTCATGAGACTTCCCCTGAAAATTCTATCCCCCTCCTCCACCCCCAGCTAGAGAACCAGCAGTTATTTTCATGCATAAATATGGATCACGAAGATCTTCAAAGAATGGCTGTTGTTTGGTTAATATGACCTCAAGGATCCCCTTTGTGGATTCATCTAACCCCAAACCTAGGGTGGTCAGTTTGCCTAGTAATTCTAAGAACACCCTGGTGGATGTCTCATCTTCGCTGAGGTCAGCTGGCTTCTCAAACGGGAATGCTATTCTGAGAGCAGAGATTAGGTCCCTAGTGGCATCTGAACATCTCACAAATTTACCCCACTAGTCACCAGAGAGCTTGGTACAGAGGTCAGGTGCGTGGCAATAACTGTAACAGATACAGGGCACTGTCTAGCTCCACCCACCCATGAACTTATGTTCTGTCACTATTCATCCCGCTAATGTTTATTACATATTTATCTTGTGCCAGGTATTGATCTAAGCACCAACTGTTTGCAGCGGTACATAACACAAAAGTCTTCCCCTCGTGAGGCTTATATTCCAGGGGAATAGCTTAGCTATTAGGCAAAAAAAAAAAAGGGATAAAATATACACTGTCATAGGTGGTGGTAAGTTTTCTGGAAAGAAATAAAGCAGAAAGGGAGTTACAGAATACTGGGAAGGAAGAGATCTGATTTTTAATAGGGCATGTAAAGAAAGGCCTGAGTGAGTAAAGAGCTGGCCAGGGCAAAGAATGAGCCCACCCTGACAACTGCCCAACAAGATGCATAGCAGCAGTGTTCTGAGGCAGGAGCATGCCTTACAAGTCTGCAGCAACAAGGCCACTGTGGCTGGAAAAGATATCAGAGATGGGGAAAGCCAGGTATGATAGCACACACTTACAATCTTACTACTCAGGGAGGTTGAGACAGAAGAATCATGAGTTCAAGCCCAGCCTGGGTAACATAGCGAGAACCTGTCTTGAAATATAAAAAGAACTGGGGAGGTAGCTCAGTGCTATGGCCCTGAGTTCAATCCCTAGTACCACAAAGAAAGGAAGGGAAGAGAGGAGGGAATGGAAGGTAGGGAAAAGGAGGAGAGGCGAAGGGAGGGGAGAGAAGGGAAGGGAAGGGAGAATGAAAGCCAGTAGATCTTGCAGGGCCCTGTGCACCTTTGCAAGAGTTTTGGCTTTACCCAGTAGGAGAGGAGTTACCACCAGAAGATTCTGTGCAGAAAAGCGACATGGTTTGATTTATATTTACCAGGGTCCTAAGACTGCCTAAGGTGGGGTAATGGTTCAGTGAAGGAGGCGCTACACTAACTCAGGAAAGAGTTAGTGCTAGTTTGGACCAGGGTACAGCACTAGAAGTCAGGGCTGATGGCCAGATTCTGGATAAATACTGAATATAGAGCCAAGAGGAATTCTTGATAAATTAAATGTGGGGTGTGAGACAGAGAGGTCCAGAAGGGTTTTAAGACTAAGTAGCTACAATGTCTAATATTGTTATATCAGGTATGAATGGTGATGTACAGGTGCTTGATGTCATAGAGGCAAATAAGGGGAGGACCAGGTAGGAAGAGTCAATGATTCTGAAAGCAATAAAAGAATTATGAGGTGAGGCCACGTGTTTGAAAAGGAAGCATTCCAGCACCCAGCCTGGTGTCTAGCACATAGAAGGCTCTCAATAAATGTTTGGTGAGTGAAAATAAGTACAGTGACAAAAATAAAAATCAAGCTTTAAAAACATAAGGCTGAGGGAAAATATATTTTCACAGGCAAGGAAGACAGATAAAAAGATCAAAAGACTTGGTCATCTCCCTCCACATTGAATCTTTCTGTCCTGTACCTGCCAAGTTCATTGGCTAGCAGTACATGGTCACATTCAAAAAAATGTCCTGGTCACATTAAAAAAAAAAAAAAAAAAAAAAAACTGGCCTTAGAACATTTTATTATCATGATAACTTCCTAAGAGGTGCAGTAATGTTAAATTTGTGTTTAATTCCTGAAGAAATAGTATCAAGAGAAAATCCCTAAGTTCTCAGGCCTCAGTAACAGTTCTCCAGCTCAGTCACTGGTCCTCTTCTCTATCTGCTCCTCCTCTCTAAGAGATGTCATCCAGTTCCATGATTCAAAACACCATTAATAAACTGATGATTCTTGAATGTCTATCTGCTGCCTTGATTCAGCTCCAGACTTACATATCCATCCACTCGTTCATCATGACTTTAACTTGGATATCTGATAGATGGCAATGAGCATCTCCAACTTAACTTGCCCCCAACTGGACCTGTGACCTTACCCAACCACCCTGCCCCTTCTCTGGGTTCCCCTAGCTCAGTCAATGTCACCATGGCTATTACATTAGAGTAGCTGAGGAGCTACTAATTCCTCCCTCCTTCTGTATCTCACATTCAATGCATGAGAAAGTACTGCCAGCTCCACCTTCGAGATACAACTCACTCTAACCACTGCTTAGAAAAACCAGCACAACCACCCCAGATTTCACCACCATTGTCTGCTGTCCGCTTCCAATTTTGCCCTGCTATGGCCAGTTCTCCACGCAGCAAGCGAAGTAATTTTTCAACATATATCAGATCTTATAACTTACCTGCTCAAAGCCTTCCCATCACACTCATGACAAACTCTTAACTATGGTCTATGAGGCCCAACATGATCTGACTGACCCCAAATCTCTCTCTCACTCTCTCTCTCGCTCACTCGCTCACTCGCTTGCCTCTTGGATGCTCTAGCCTCCCTGGCCTTTTTGGTGATGTTTCCTGACCAGCCAAGAGACCACTCTGGGTCACAGCCCTTCTGAAATGTCCACACTCTGGATTTCCCGGGGCCTTTCTCCCACTTCCTGCTCAAATGTCACCTCTTTTCCAGACCTTCCCATCTGAACCTTAATTAATGTATTAGCTGCCTCCCTCCAACTTTCCTTTGTCTTCATATGACTAATTACTACCTAACATTACTTATTTTTTAAATTGTTTAATATATATCCTAATATTAGGAGTGCCAGAAGAGCTGGGACATAGCTTCAGTTCCCAGCTGAGCCATAGTAGATGCCCAAAAAATATTTGCTGAATAAAAATGCAATTGCAAAGTGCCAGCAAATATGCCCCATTTAACACAGAGCATGAGAAAGTTCCTCACTGATAGTTTAATCCTGTATCACTCATTAACTTATCACTCCATCTATCCAGTAATTACTAGATTGTTCCTGAGCATCTACTATGTGCTAGACACCCTGCAAGCTTTCACGAAGTCATAGACGTCTCTGCCCCTATGAAGTTCATAGTGCAGTTAACAGAGCAGAATCTTAAATAATCATGCAGACACACACAAAAGGCAATACATGCTAAGATGGAAAAGATATGATAAGGAATTATTCCAAGGGTACCACTTTAGATTGAGGATCAGGAGAGAGTGTTCTAAGGAAGTAAACATTAGGCTAAAATTTGATGGATTTGTAGGAGTTGGCAAGATAAAGAATGTGGAGGGAACAGCAGGATCTCAGGCCAGAAGTGGAAGAGTGGAGAAGTTAAGAGGTAATGGTGGCAGGTGCAGAGGGAATGGAGGGGCTGGAATGAAATAAAATGAGAAAACAGGCAGGGCACAGATGCTCAAGGCTTTGTAGGCTACATGGAAAGACCACAAGAAGCATTTAAGGGATCAACTCAGGCTCATTGGGCCAATCCCCCATTTGAGCACAGCAAGGACCCGAACAAAGTCAGAGTCAGACACAAGGAAAGTGCACATAAGCCATTGATAATTTCAAATAATGAGACCATTTTCCTGGTGGAAAAAATCAGGAGGCATTAATGGATACTCCAAGTTCTTTATCATTCACCCCCAATCTTTTTCCAGGCATTTTCTATCCCACCCCTTTTATTGTGGCCACTTCCCGAACATGGTGTACAAATTTTACATCTCCAACCATGCTTCTGCTTAGGCCTTCCTTTCCCCACCTGCTGAGATTCTATCTCTTTGAGGTTACTATGGAACCTTTTTGAGCCTCCTCCCCCAGAGAGAGAATGCTCACCACGGTCTTGGTGCGTAAGGCTTAAGGGATCATGTAACACTTTATCAAGGCATCCACTGAACACAGACTGTCTTCTCTCCCCAAGGGCAGGAATAAAATCTCCTCTGCCTTCAACACCTAGAACAGCCCCTGAAACTAGTAGGCAGGTAATCTGCTATTTGGTGTATAAACCAGGGTGAAGTGAATTGTCTAAATTATCTACTTCTCCTCTCCCATTCTGCTTTAATCAATGGCAAAGGGGAATAGAAGAGAGGCAAGACTTTCCTAAATCATCAAGACTGGATTCCAATTATGTTTTCCACCTGAATAGCTGTATGGCCTTGGGCAGGTTACTTAACATCTGTGTGCCTCAAATACCTGATCTGCAAAATGAGGACTCATCAGACTCTCCTTCAACGCTATTGTAAGAATTGAAAGTCATCTATGTAAAGTGCCTAGCACAGTGCCTGGCAGCCACTGGTATAAAACAAATAGTAGCTGGTAACTTATTCATATTTCCTACCTATCATCTCTCTTTTTGGCATTACCTAATGTTCAAAGAGATCCCAACAAAATGCGTTTTGTCTTGAAAGGGGAAGTATAACACAGTGAGAAAGATATGAGGTGTGATCAAAAAATATAGTTAATGCTGCTGCTGCGTGCCACAGCAGGGCTCTTCAGTACAAGAAGCCACATGTCAAACCTTATTAACAGTGTGTGACAGGTCAACTTCTTCAGTGCAGTTGGTCAGTCATGAGCTACAGTTGAGAGAAGGTGTGTTTAAAACTGTTGTAAGTGGGCCGGTGAGATGGCTCAGCGGCTTAAGCGCCTGCCCGGCAAGCGCAAGGGCCCGAGTTCGACTCCCGGAACCCACATACGAAAAAGGGGCCGGTGATGTCGCTCAGCGGCACGGGCGCCTGCTGGCGCGCGAGGTCCTGAGGTTGACCCCCCGGTACCCACCAAAAAAAAAAAAAAAAACTGTTGTAAGTCATGGATCATGAACTGAAATTTCGTCAATGTCATTGAAGTTTCACAATTGTATCCCTTCAGATTCCAACTTTTAAAGAAACATCATCACAGGAGATAGAACTTGAGTCTATGGTTATGGTCCTGAGACCAAAGTTTAGAGTTCTCAATGGAAATCACCCAGTTTTCTTTGTGAGAAAAAAAGCACATCAATCAAGATCTAGTATCAAGGTGATGCCGACTGTGTTTTTTGATCTTGGTGGAATTATGCAAGCTGAGCTTGTACCAGAAATACTACAATGAATTCTGAAAATCATAAGGGCTTATTAGACCATTTAAGAAATGATGTGTGCAAGAAATGGCCTGAGAGATGGACAAACAGTTTCATCTTCCATCATGACAACCTCCTTGTCACATATCACTTACATCAACTTCTGTCACGTAAAAGCAGTATGGCATGTCTTCATCTACCTTATTCGCTGGCTTTTTTCCAAAATCAAAATGATCATGAAAAGTAAACATTATGAATCAATTCAGGACATCAAGACAGCCCACAACAGCACAATTAGACACTCGCAAAACAAGACTTCCACAACTGCTTCAGAAAGTGCCAAGAAGAAAGGGGTAAGTGTGTTCAAAATGAGGGCAAGGATTATGATGGGGATTAACGGCAATATGTCTTTTACCGCATAAATTTTGATTTTTTAAGTATTCACTGTAGTTTTTGATCACACCATGGATAGAGATACGTGAACAGTGTCTCGGTTACTTTTCTCTCGTTGCTGGGACAAAATACCCGACACCCAAAATTAAGGAAGGAAAGGTTTATTTGGCTCACAGTTTGTGGAGGTTTCAATCCATAATCAGCTGGCTCCAAGGCAGGGTGGCACACGGCAGAGGGCAACAGTTCATGGCAGCGGAAGGCAGCAAAAACAGCAAGAGCAAAAGGGAGGAGCGTGTGCAAGAGCACGAGCACAAGAGAGAGCAACCTCTTTCCCTCCCTTATATTACATGCAGGCTACCTGCCCCAGGGTGGGCGTAGCACTCACGCCCATAATCCCAGCATTAGACCATGAATCAGTCATAAACTCTAGAATCCTGCCTCCGTGACTGCATGAGGCTTTGGGGGGGCATCTAGACACAAACCATAACAAATAGGAAGAAAACTTTCCCTCTCTGATGGTACAGAGGTTAGTGGCAACTGAGGTCATGGGAAATGGGATGGCTCTAGCATGAGCAAAATATTCTCTTTCTCCTCTCAAACCGACCTCTGCTCACTTCTAAACTGACCCTGACTACAAAATCCCCCAAGGGTCCTCTCAAGTCCCACGGTAGTCATACATTCCTCTGGGTGCCAGGTGGGTCTCATAAAAGAGATTGATTACCAGAGCAGAAGACGATATGCAAGCTCTTCCAAATTAGAACAGGAATTTAATTAAGCCAGGAGAGGAATGAAAGATGGGGAGATGATTAAGGCCCCAGGATATTTCCTTCCTTTGGAGTGGAAAGGAGGAGGCAGAGCAAAGTTCACCCCACTCACAATCTGCCCCATCCTCTCCGCCCCTCAACCCCATCCTCTCACACCCCTACTTAAGGCTCTTCCTGAGCATCCTCCTGCCTCCCTCTTTACCCCCCCAGACCCCTACCCCAAAAGAATCCTGTGTAAAGCTCTCCCTTAGGACATATGTGCTGCTGACTCATTCTCCTTGCTTGTAACAAAGCTGGGAACTTTTAATTCCCTGGTTATTATCTTTTCTTACTCTTTCTACTTCATCTTGATTCACATTATGAATTATGAACAGTGCTTCTGGTACTCAAGAAAGACCCTTTATCAAATCTGTACAAAAGAGAATTCATGAGTGATTTGGATCAACTAAGAATCTCTGGAAAGGACAAAGAGCTCCCCAGGCCTGCAGGGATTTGCATTTAAATATGCACATACACATGGATGTGGGAGTAGGGACTACTCTGTGGAAATTACACCCCCTGACACTTCATTTGGATAGAGAGGTGACAATAGGGTATTCTTCATTCCTTGTCTGCCCTCTGTTAGGCCCCACAAGGCCAGGGAACATTGGAGAGGCCTGTGACCGTGATAAGCAGGAAAAGAAGTGGGGGGCCACCCTTCCAGGCTCTGGGTCATCTACAGGGCTATGCATGCCTTAGGATTTTTAAATGTATAAATTGCGAACTAACAAGATGTATCCACGGGAGGCTGCTTCCCAAATGCATGAAACAGTCTTCAAGACCCTCCTGCAAAGGAGCTCCATGTCTGCAAGCCACAGTACACCTGTGCCTTACACTGCTAAAAGGACAAAAGGCACACTGGGTTCCCTTGTCCCCTTTCTCTGAATCTCCTCAGACCCATCTCCCATTTTTCTTCCTCCTTACCACCCACTCTTCCACTTGCTAAAGGCACCGGAGATCCAGCTTAAATAACCTACTTTGCAGTTTACTTATCTCTAAATGGAAGTCATTAAGACAAATGCCATAAATAACCTGGGTACAAAAGAGAGGCATGCACCCTTTCTCACACTGTCACGCACAGGCACACACAGATGAAACACCAGCAATTAGGCTCTGCAGCAAGTGCGCGCAGGCATGGCAAACTCACAGTTCGCAGTTACAGCTATGGGAACTAGAGGAGATGGCAGGCCAGGGTCATACCCTCAGGGAGACTGAGGTCCTAGAGGGTAGGCCATGAAGCCATGGAATCCACAGTGCAAAGGGTCATGGACACCCTCCTCTTTGAGGAGCCTTGTGCTGTGACTAGGCTGGCTACAAGTGCCTCTGCCATCCTCCTCAACTTGGGCTGGTGGTATGTTCCCCGAAGACTGTCAGACTACTCCAGTGTCCTCTGCCAAGGAAAAGGAACCCGTCACCAAGAAAAGAGAGCAGGAGACCTGGGGAAGGGAGGACAGGGGAGAGACAGAGGCCTGACTGGAAACACAGGGAGGAAGGGAAGCTGCTGACAGCTGACAGATGTGGCAGCCTGGCTGACTCTGCCAGCCTCGCCTGTGTGGGTGACAAGTGCTGCTGGGATCTTGAATGTGCGCAGGAAGGAAGTGTGATTGTGCAAGTGCCTGCTGTCCTTGGGGCCCTGCCTTTTCTTCCAAACTGTTAAGGTACTGGTGGCATCTGTGAGGGATGCCCTGGAAGGCAAGTGAGGGACACACCATAGTCACTCAGATAAGGACAGAGTACCCTGGGAAAGGACTTCAGCTCCCACCCTCCCTTTTCTTCTCTGCTTTGCCTAGAAATCTGCTGATCTTATACAAACCACTCTGGCAGGTGTGGCTTTGTTTTACATCATTATGAAAACAGTTGAAAAAGGTCATGGTATTATGATGTGTGCACAAAAGAAAGAGAAAAATTCTGATAATATTTTGATAAATATTCTTTCTTTCTTCCAAGGATCCCATTGACCGTATCTGTCAAAACATATTTAGAGATGATAGGTGAAAAATTTCCATTGTAAATCTCAATAATAGAAATCCTCCTAATATAACTGCTCATAACCTTAAGGTATTTTAGTAATGCCTTAAAATTATAAAGCATTATCCTGGTGCATAAAGCACTCTTACACACGTATTTTTATTTAATTCTTAAAACTGCAGTGTGAACTACATATTGAACTGGTATTTCAAATTAACAGAAGAGGAAAATGAGCCTCATAAGGCCACATGACTTGCCCAAAATCACTGCCTAGGTAGGAGGAATGGGTAAGAAATAAAACCTGGGGTTAGACCCACATCCTTTGAGTGTAATCCAATGTCCAAAGCCACCTTACTCCTTATTGCACTAATTGGTTTTCTAAAACACTCACTTAGTAACAAGTCACACAAATGACTATCAATTCCTATGAAAAGTAATGTAAAAATTTCAATGTCACTACGTCAGAAAACTCAGACATCAAGCTACTTATAGCAATATTCTGCATTTACAAGTAAATTATTTAGATCAACATAATTATATTAATAGATTATATTGATCTATCATAAAGATAAAATCTATATAAACATAGATTTATTTTTGGCTTTCAAAAATCACAGAATTTTCATGAAACAAAAGCAAAAGAATTTGGGCTTGCAAGGATGTTGTTAACTTTTTATTTTGCCAAGAAAGGACATTAACATTTTAAATTTTAAAATTCAATTTCAAGTTGACCAAATTTAATCTTATGAAAAACCACAGTGCCATTATTTTCTCATTATGCCAGACTGATAAAAACTTCATCACAGGCTCAGGCACTCCAGGAACTCTACTGTAGGTACATGCAGGTCTGTCTCAGCACCTCCAAAGGGCAACAAGTCCTAAGTAGGCTGGCAACTGGCAGCAGCTGCATCATTAGCATATTATCAGTTATTCTGAAATTATGCAAATTACCAAGAACTGGTAGGAGGACTTGAGATGCATTTGGAAGCCATTTTTGCACCAAATATGGGTAGTTTTTCAATACAAAGACAACATAAACAACTATACATTTAAGCAGGAACCAAGGGCATGAGAGCACTCAGTACCCAGAACAGAAGCTTAGAGCAGAGATACTAAAGAACAAAAATCATGCTGTCAGAATTTGCCTTACATGCCCCTGAAGCTACCAGACACCCTCTTTGAATAAGCAAGAAAAAATCTGCTCACTTAGCAAAACTCAATTTGTAAGTGCACAGATCATATAATAACAAAAAGCCATAAAAAGAGTACTCACATAGTGAGAGATGAATGTGTTCTTCAAAGCATATTCATATGGTTCATCTCAGATAATAGCTACAAGACTCTTTTAAGGTAGAACACCAGCCAGCATTACCCCATATGACTGATGAAAATGCTAACACATCCTTATTTACCCATTTATTCCATACCCAAAGAGACTGCAGGTTGCCTGCAATCATGGGGCTCCTAGCAAGGGGGCACCCAGTAGTCACTGCCCTACCCTGAGGGTAAGTATCAAAGCTCAGGCTGCTGTAAACTTGGATAAAAACTGGACCTTATAAAAGGTCCAAGTCAAAGGAAGATCCACCAACAGAAATCCAGAAAAAAGTGTGTGTGTATGTGTGTGTGCCTGTGTGTGTGTGACGAGAGAGCGAGAGAGAGAGAGAGAGAGAAAGAGAGAGAGAGAGAGAGAGAGAACACAAAAGGGAATCCTCAATTTAGGGGCTGTTCACATGTCATCACCAAGGAGAGGGCACGCTATTTCCTCCTTCTGTGCCAAAGACCTAAGCATCTCTCTGATTTTCTAGATATGATTCTCTTTAGCAGTATTACAGAGCCAGGTTCCAAGCCAAAGAGGCCAACTGTGTCACAGAAATAAACTGCTAATTACACGCACAACCTCTGTAAACACTGAAATAAATTACCTTTCCCCTACTTTTCACTGGCCTTTTTTTTTTTTTTTTCTTTTTTTTTTTTTCTTCTCTCTCCTGCCAAAAGGGGAAGTTGCTGAGCTGGTATGAAGCAGGAAAAGCAAGGACTGCTGTGGCAGTGGTGGTGACTGCCCCCTACTGAGCTGCACGGTTCTCCCTAGAGCAGCTAACCCATCTGCAGACAACACCACCTGCCTGGGCAAGCTGGAAGCCATGGCACCTCTGGGGGCTCACAGAGATACTCTGAAATCAATCACTAGTGGGCACTTATTGAATATTTACCTGCTAAGGGTACCCTGGAAGACAGAGCAAGACTTAAATAAGAAAAGGGACAGCAACACCAAAAAGACAACTAATAAACAAGCTGAATCTAGCAGAAGTGTCCAATGCATGCCACTGACCTTTACATCTAGGAGAGAGACAAAGGGAAGATCCACTCTCATCTGACCTTGTGAGGTGCAGCCAAAAAAGGCTCCATGGCGGAGGCAGCATCCAAACTTTGCAGTGAAAACTGAACTCGGATAATGCCAAGACCATGGATTCAAGGTAGAGAAAGATATAAACAAAAGGCACAAAGTGATAAGACTTGGAAATGGGAAGGGACCAGCCTAGAGAGCCAGGAGATTTGTATAATGAGCAATGGAAGAAGATGCTTTACTTGTCTACTGTAGTTGAGTGGCATTTTTAAAATGTTTAATAATATCTTACACCATGGTACTATGTGTCAGGTTACATGTGAAGGCCTTTATTTACATGACCTCACTTAATTCTCACTACAACTCTGCGAAGCAGGTACTGTAATACACATAAGGAAACAAAAGCACCGAGTTAAATAAGTTGCCTGAGGCCCATAGATCCTAATGGGGAGACCAAGATTTCATTTTTTTAAACAAGCTCATTATCAGAACATTAATGCATACATCATACAATAGGGGGCATCTTTCGGCATAAATATATTTTATGTATTTAATATAGATTTATTCATATTGCAGAACATTTAATATCACTCAAAAACTGAGGCTGCTTTTAAAAAGATAATCTGGGGGCCGGTGAGATGGCTCAGCGGCATAAGCGTCTGCCTTGCAAGCACAAGGTCCTGAGCTCGACTCCCGGAACCCACATACGAAAAAGGGCCGGTGATATCGCTCAGTGGCATGGGCGCCTGCTGGCGCGTGAGGTCCTGAGGTCGACCCCCAGTACCCACAAAAAAAAAAAAAAAAAAGATAATTTGAAGACAGAGTTATCAATGACTATTGCCATATTGAATCAGCTTTGGCATCCAGTTTATTTCTGTATTTTACTTTAGTTTCACAGTACTGAGGAAACCTTGACTCATTCAGAAAAGTAACACCGTGCTCATTTATATCATTTTTTGTAGGCAAACAATCTCGGGCCTGAATTTTTAAAAAAGACTAACACAGAATTACAAGCTTTTTAATCAACGACACATTTATTCAAAGTTCACATGACTACAGAGATGGCGGGGAACAGGTGAGTTTTACTTCAAGGCTCCCACAAAAAATACATGTAGCCAGTTGATTACGGGTAATCTCCAAGTATGAAAATTTGCTCTATACTACACTGATAATGTGTGAATGTGCGGCTTTTTTTTTTAATGTGGGTACCAAGAGTCCACCTCAGGACCTCGCGCTTGCCGGGCAGGTGCGTATGCCACTGAGCCATCTCACCAGCCCTTTTTTTTTTTTTTTGTCTTTTTGAGACAGGGTTTCACTATGCAGTTCAGGCTAGCCTTGAACTCACTTTGTAGCCCAGGCTGGCCTCCAACTCACAGCGATCCTCCTGCTTCAGCCTCCCTAGTGCTGAGATCACAGGTGTGTGCTACCACACCCGACCCTAAAGTGTGGCTTTTTAAATTACTTTCTTCCTTAATTTGCTATTTCCTTAATTCTACAGTATCTATCCTTGTAGTTGAAGATTTTGGAACTCAGAATACATGCATACATACCATATAGAATGTAGTGGGGTTTTCCCCCCACAATGCTCTTATTAAATTTTTGATAAACTATATAATCAATAGTATTTTGAATTCAAAAAAGTGTGATGGTTAAAAGACATATTTTTTTTTTTTTTTTTTTTTTTTTGTGGGTACCGGGGGGTCGACCTCAGGACCTCGCGCGCCAACAGGCACCCGTGCCGCTGAGCGATATCACCGGCCCCTTTTTCGTATGTGGGATCTGGGAGTTGAACTCGGGCCCTCACGCTTGCAAGGCAGGCGCTTACGCCGCTGAGCCATCTCACTGGCCCTAAAAGACATATTTTAAAAACAAAATTTGAAACAAATTGTATAAATGCTACCAAAGATGATTCAGGATCTTGGCTGGTAAGTCCCTGGCCTAGGGGGAGGCCTAGCAATGGGGAATGGGAAAGGGAGAGGAGAGGATAAGAGAGGGAAGTGTTAGGGGATGGAAATGCAGTGGTCCTCTCTGACCATCAGAGGGTGCTGTGACTGAGCTGTACCCCACAGAAGGCGGAAGGGCCCTGTCTTGGGTTGCACTGGACTGCCCTTCTCAGAAAGAGGGAAACAAGGAGTAGCTGAAGGGAATAGAATTCAGAAGACATCCCTGGTCCTCTGGGGCTGATCTCAGCACTACAGTTTATTTTCTTTTGATGGCTGTGATTTCCTGTAATGCCCAACATATTCCTATGCAGATGACCAACCAAAACTATACTCGCCAGTTTTTTCATAAAATTCTTGCCATGTGATTAACTCCACTGCTCCACCTCCTCAGGAATGTTGAAAACCTATCTCCTATTGTGGCCAGGCAAAAGGTGACAGAGCCTAAGGCAGGTTTAGGAGGTGGTAGGGAAGGGGTTCTCCAGAGCCGCTTTAAAAGACCTCTCCACAAGTAAAGTGGGGCTCCTAGTACCAAGCGCCTGGGCAGGAAGAGGCTCCTGTCTGGTCCTACTTTTCTGGGGGACAGACTAAGGTGTAGCAGAAGGCATTAGGGTAGCTCAAAAGAATCATCAGATGGAAGTTCCACCCCTAGAAAAAGATGGCATCTAACTGCAACATGTAAAACTTGAGGAAGGCCAAAATAGGTAACCTCTGCATATTATTTTCAATAGGTATGAAATGAGGAAGGGTCATGAAGAAAGTAGTGTAGAGAAGGTTCATTCTCCCAGTCCTTTCCCAACCAACCTTTTAAAGTCAGTTTCTGAAACTTGTCCCTTAAAAAAGTAAAAATGGCTGGGCATGGTGCTACATGCATATAATCTAAGCACTCTGGAAGGCTGAGCCAAGAGGATGGCAAGTTCGAGTCCAACCTGGGTCCCTCGATGACAGGTAGATTCTGTCTCAAAATAAAAAAATTAAATTAATAAAAGGACTAGGAACAAGCTCAGTGCAAAGGACCTGGGATCAATCCCCAGTACCACATAGAGACACACGCATACACACAAAGTAAAAATGTAAAATAACATTTCAGCACCCACTAGGCAAATTATACCCCCCTCCCATCGACTGTCAAAAGCTCTGACGTCTTTGTCCCACAGCTCGTCCCACAGCAGTAATTTACTGTCACCTGCTAACCTTGAGCTCCCTGGCCCTCACGTTACCCAGGGCCGGACTGTGTTTGGGCCACCTGGACACTCACTTTTAATTACCACTCCCTCCTTGGTCCTCCCAGAGACCCCTGCTTACGTATCTCCCAGCCATTCACTACCTTCAATTGGCCCTATGGCTTCCAAGAACACATGTGTATCAAGCGCACATGGCTTGTCGCCCTTCTAGACTCGTCAGTAAATTACTTCCTGAGAGCCCACTGGGTATCAATCACTGCATGGTAGACAAATAATGAATAAACCGCGAACTCGTGGAAATCCACCTTGTGGGAGGCCCAGGTTAGGCAGAGCGTGCCTTTCTCTTCATCATTCTCCCACTTCGCGGGCCACCTCACCCTCCTCATGTGAGCAATTACAGCCCTGTGGAACTGCAACTCTCAAGCTTCAGAACCATGAGGGAGTGTGTTAAAAATACCTGTTTTTCATTTTATCTCTGGAGATGCTGGTGCATTAGAGATGGGGCAGAGCCCAGGAATCTGCAATTGTATTAATTGTCCCCAAATGATTCTAAAAGGGACCATTCTGAGAGTACCGAAAGAAATTCACCAATAAATCTTTCCCAGTGAATGATCAATTGAGCAAAATTTGAGACCTCTTGGCTTTCCCAGTGTGCCGGAGACTGCTGCCATGCCACCCCAGCCTGGCTAAGATTCCATAAGCATCTGGGCTCCAGAGTGATCCAGTGAAAAATATCTGAAAGAGCTGTTGAGTCACTGTCCATCTTTGGCCTGAGGACAGGACACCTAAGGGCTGGTTTTGCCTCAGAACAGAGAGCTCATAGCCTACAGCTGTGTGACACATCAGGCATCTGAGGCCATTGGCCATGGATTAGAAATTAAGCTGTGTATTATTGTGGGCTAAAAGAAAGAAAGGAACCCTGCGCCAGCCTAATGGCTCTGTACAGACAAAAGACTGGGAGACTGGCCTGATGTGTAGTGCAAAACTCAGGCACCAGATCAGGAGGTAAACTTAGCATGTTTGGAAAAAGTCCCAAACATGATGGCATCTCTGGTTGGACAAATCATTAAGAAACTAAGACAGATATAGAGTAGGAATACTTTCATTGTGGAGACAGCTACAGATGGGAAGATAAGGAGTGTGGAAAAGAAAGAAAACTCCAGTTTCTTCCCACAGAGGAAGCCAGAAGTGGAGTGTGGCAGACCATGAGTTCCTGGCCAGGTTGCAAAGTGCAGAAGGGAGGCTCCATAGGGCTCTCAGAGAGGGAGAGCAGTTAACATGGAGAGCAGGTTGCCAGGCAGCAGCAGATGCTGGAAACATAAATGCATTTTTAGGAAGAGTAAGACAGATTCTCTGAGGAGGAAAACAAGATTTGAGAGTACAATGCTAGTGAGGGAGGTGGGTGGGTCTGGGGGGGTTGAAATGTTCTATAAGTCAGCATTTGGAACTGAGCTGAAGAAAGACCAGATGCTTGGGAGTAAGGTACTCAAGGAGGCGTGCTGGTGGCCACAGTCACAGCCTACTCTGCACATGTGCAACATCCACATATGCACACACGCACACAAGCATGCACACACACGTATACACACACACATGTACCATGCATGTTCCTTCCACTGGGGGCAGTGAGGACACCCAGTTAAAAATCTGAACATCTGATTTCCTTGCTACTTCTTTTATGCAAAAAGACAAAATTCTCAACTTGCTCTATGGACTGAATTTGTCCAGGAGATTCAAGAACCACATTTCAAAAAGGGCCTATAAACCATTCATTCTAACATTTCAGTCTTTTCCCTACCTGTCCCTCCTTACTAGCCCAAATTTCAATGCCATACTACAGGCACCTCCTCCGACCCCTCTCATGTACTGTACTGTACATGTACTGGCAAAACTACTCTGGAAGAGCCAACACTCTACCTCCTTCCCACCTGAGAAATAGCTGACTGAGGCCAGGGGAAAGCAACCCATGTGCACGGGCCTCACCTGAACTCATCACCACTGATGGTAAGTGGGTTCTTGACATTGCTCAGAAAGACTTACTTTCCTATTCCATTCACTCCCTTACTTCCTAGAAAACTATTTTATACCTTCTCCCCAAACTTCCAACATTTTCTTCCTCCCAACTTCAGCTGATGACCTTACTTCCTATTTCACTGAGAAAATCAAAACAATTGGGAGAGAATTTCTACAAGCTTCCAACACTAACTCTACCCACATACCAGCCTCTGCTACTATTTCCCTCCTATTGCTGTGATGAAAGATCAGTGCTCCTGTGGAAGCTAAGCTGGTGATCTACAACACACACACACACACACACACACACACACACCTGCTCCTCCCTAACCTTCATAAGCAATTTTTATCTCAAATGGATCATTCCCATTGGCAGGTAAACATTATTCCATCTGCCCTATGTTCTTTGCTTCCCTTTCAAACAAAACTCAAAGCTAGGGTCAGTACAGTACTTGCCATTTCCAACCCTCTCTTAAGCCTTCTCCACTTCACTCAAAGTGCTCCTGGCTTTCAGTGATGAGTTCCTAGCATTCTTCTTATATGACCAGTCAGCAGCATTTGACTCAAATGAGCAAAGAGTTTTTCAAGGAGTAAATATGAATACAAATTAAAGAGGACCTTTGGGTATCATTTGCATAAATTTCCAAGAAATTATTAGTAAGGTACCACAGTGAAAACTTATTTTAAAATTGAATATTGATATGGATTTCTACGATATGGAAAATACTTTTTCAGGAAACCAACTTGATCATCCTCCTTCCACCTCCTTGGAGCATATTCTTCCCTTTCCTCCAAGATAGCACACTTTCTGATTTTCATCTTTCCTCCTTACTGCTCTTTTTCAGACTTTCTTGTTGATAACTCATTATCTCCCAAACATCTTGCTAATAACTCATTATCTCCCAAACATCTTTCCATTAGAACTCAATTCTAGAATTGCTTCTCTTCTCCATATTCACTTCCTTAGTGGTCTACTCCTGTCTCAAGACTTTAAATACCAGCCATACACTGAAAACCCCCAAATTTACATGTCCAGCTTTGGCTTCTACCCTAAGTTCACTTACTTGACTTCATCCTCTTACTACTATGTCAAGTAAGAATGGCAAATTTAACATGTCCAAACTCAATTCTTAATCTTCCTCCCAACCTACTTTTCAGCTCACTAAAATCTTTGTCAACTCACTAAATGGCAACTCCATTCTTCTGGTTGCCTTCTCCCACACTTACATCCAATCCAGCAGGGAATCCCATGAGCTCAACCTTAAGAACATACTCATCTTTCATCCCTTCCACTGCTATCTCCCTGGCACCAGCCTCATCTTGCTGTCTTAGATCATTGCACTAACCCCCTTCCTTGTCTGCTTGCTTCCAGTCTTGCTCCTTTAGTTTGTTCTAGGCAAAGCAACTGGAGTGTTATTTGGAACAAACTGAGGTCATATCACTTCTCTCCTCTGAACCTTTCAACTGCTCACAGTAAAATCCAGAGTCTTTACAATGAACTGGGAGACTACCTGATCTGGCTGCCCACTCCATCCACCCTGACCTCCCTCCCCCTGCTTTACCATTCACTCACTGCCCTCCAATATGCTGACTTCATTATAGGCAGCTAAGTTAAGTAGAAATATTATAGGCAGTCAGACAAGCCTAGGCCCTTGAGGGCGCATCTGTCGAAGGCCGGACCTCAAGATAAAGATGGAATGACCAGGCCTACATGCCTCCCCAAGGGATAAGCAATAAATTGAAGATAATACTATAATTGGTATCACCTGGTCCAGTAAAGTCTAGATAAATATCAGTCACCCAGGTAAGTGACCAGGACCTCTTGATCCACCCCTTCCTAAAAAGATCTTTGTTCTTTCCATGTACACTTGCTACGTGACCTGCTTCCTCATTGGATCAATATTACCTATAATCTTACTGGTTGATCATAGTTTTGACCCACATTGTACCCACCTCGTGATGTTGCTCTATAAAACTTCCTTTGAGAAGTGGGCTTCTTGCCAACACACTTTCGGGTCCCCTCCTGTCTCTCAGGAGCTATCTCTCTCAATACATTTTTCCTACTCTTAACCTCCATTGTTCCTTAGAATTCATTCTTCAATTTTGGGGAGGAGGAACTCAGCATATCTGAGATCTAACAGGTTGGAAGTTATACTATTTCCTTTATATCAGCGTCTTTGCTGTTCTGCAAATATACCTGGCACCTACCCTTCTCAAGATCTTCACACTTGCTGTTCCAGCTACCAGGGACATTCTTGCCCCATATAGTCACTTGGCTTCTTCCTGCACTGGCTTTAAGTCTTTATTTAAATGCCATCTTCTCAATGTGCCCTCCCCCATAGCTCCATTTAAAATGCAGCCAACTTCTCCCTTCTTGCACTTTTCTCCACAACACCCATCACTATCTGATACACTCTTGATTAGCTATTTATTCTTCATGTAGTTTTCCACTAGAATAGAAGCTTTCTAAGGGCAGAGGTTTCCCTATGTCTTATTCTCTGCTGTATCACCAATATCTAGAACAATACCTGGTACATAAATAGGCCCTTAATAAATACTTGCTAAATAAATAATAAGTTAATAAGTGAATCCGTAATTACTTATGAATGTAAACAGAAGAGAAGCCTTTACTGTGAGTTCTAGAAATAGTTTTTCCATCTGTCTATTACTCTCCCTCTCTCCCTCCTTGAAGAGCCTGGCAAACAAGATGTACTGCCCACCACTTGGGAGGAATTAGGAGGAAGTTATCTTAGGTCTTTACAAAGCACACACACTTCGCCTCCCAACCTTCAAGGGAAAGGGAGCAGATTAACTTCCAGCATCCACTTATCAATCCCATGGATCATACAAGTCACACGTAAATAGACACAGGTATCAGAGTCCAAGTGTTCTGTATTGCAGGGTCCGAGAGTCCTGTAAGGAAAAGGTCAGAAGGGAATATGGGGGATGGGCAGCAGCCTATTCCAAAGGCTAATCCTAGACATAAGCATCTACAAATTTTACCAACTGTATACCTGATCCTAGGGCAGCTGGTGTGCCTCATCATTCTACCACCAAAAAATCCTCATAGGTTCCTGCCACCTATTTATCTAGTGAGTTTTGAGTATACCATAGTAAGTATAGTATATATACTATTTGAGTATAACTATGGTGTACTATAACCAAGGCAAGTGGAGGCGGTGATGGGAGATGACTGAAGTAAAGATGAACAGACACATTAGTTAGGCTCATGGACCTCAGAACCCAAAGCATCTCCTATAGGTATCACAAAATCAAGAGCACTTCAAGAACAGAGTGGTAGTTTTTCATAAATCCTGGAATACGGCATTGTTCTTTTTAAATGCTGATGTGTAACACATACAAGTTCTCAGTGAGGCAAACAGTCAAACAGATGTTAACCATTTAATAATGTGTAGCCAGAGGGAGGTAACTTAAAAGAGAGCCTTAGGCATTGTTATACAACAAAGGGTTTCTGAGGAGTGACAGTTACTTTCACAAAGTACCCTGCCTATAAGTTGCTTCTTGCTAGAAGCAAGGGAGGACTTTTAAAGACTCCTTCCACCCTAGCAGCTCAGAGTGGCCTAGGCAGTCACAACAGCTATGCAGACAAACCTGCAGGGCTGGAGAAACAGCCCAGCTCCAGGAATTTCTGCATCAGCAAGTGAGGAGAGAAATAGTTCCAGCTCTAGAAATACAAATGAAAAACATAAGACTTTAAGAGCAGATATTTGAGTAACTGCAGACAGGCACTGGGAACCTCTGCAATTTGTGTATTAGTCCTGATATAAGAAAATAGTTAACCGAATCAGCAGACAACATAAAACTAGAATGACGAGGAAGGAAAGGAAAAGACTACGATCAGAATCAGGAAAAAGTCAATTCTCTTGGCCACATTCAGTCCAAGAAGAGGGCTAGAAAGTAATGCCCAAGCCACAGTAATATTTGCTGAGTGAACAGCACTGGTCAGAGAGAGAACACACAGTACTAGAGAAGGAACATGCATCAGGTTGAGGAGATATAAAATCAATTCAATTAGTAAGTACAGGGCTGGTGAGATGGCTCCGCGGCATAAGTGCCTGCCTTGCAAGCGCAAGGGCCCGAGTTCGACTCCCGGATCCCACATACGAGAAAAGGGGCCAGTGATATCGCTCAGTGGCACGGGCGCCTGTTGGCGTGCGAGGTCCTGAGGTCGACCCCCCGGTACCCACAAAAAAAAAAAAAATTAGTAAGTACAGAGGTGAGTTTGCAAGTTGAAGAGATCTCTGGGAGGGACAGTGAAAGCAGGAAGAAGCAGCCAGCAGAACAGTAGGCTGCTCTGCATCCTTTCACCACAGGAAGGAGAGAAGCCAGGAATACAGTTGGAGCTTGACCAAGCAGAAATTTTGGTAGAGACTACATTGAGCATGGGTGACTCCATGTTGCCCTGACATGAGAACCCTCCTTCCTCCCTTTCACAATAAAGCATTACAATATGAAGAGCCATTTGCAAATGAAATTAATAGTAAGCAATGGCCCAGCAACACAAGGTCACAGGGAGGCATTTAGGAAGAGTGTGTGCAGCGAAAAAGTATGCAACATGAGGGAAGTATTTATATTAGACATAAAAAGGTTAACCTGAGTTACATATTTGAGAGAACTTCTTCACATTGTGTGACCCGAATGTTGTCCCATTGATTTGGGTATAATTGGCACCAATCTACATATTTGCTGTCACCTCTGAACAGAAGGGACGATGGACTGGGAAATAAGATTCCCCTTCTCTTGGTGTTCTGCATAAGGAAATACAGCAGCTGGGTGAATTGGACCTTCCTAACGTAAGGACTAGATGAAAAGGAAATCAATATAGTTATGTCTGCATCTTATTGGTGGTGGCAGGGGTAAAGGATCAGAAAGTAATTTTCCTATACAGTATGCTGAAACATACATATTTGTATATGTGCATTTATAATCTAAGTTAACTGCTTGTTCATAGTCCAATATGTGTTTGTGTGCCTGCATGTCTATAAGTTTGTCATTCAAAAGTCTGACTTAAAATAAAAAAAGGAAAAAAAATACTCATGTATTATTGATATGGGCTATCTGCTATCAAGAATCTGCAAATTTTCAGCCAATAACTAGGCATTTCTTACCCGCTACCTTGAATGGGTATAAGAACACTGAAAGAAATGGCAGGTAGATTTGTCTGTACTATTTAAATCCTCTCTTTCCTCAACACTCTTTCTTTGCCAAGTTGAAATCAGGTAAGTAAAAAGCCTGTATGATGTGACTCCACCACATACTGCAAGCCCTATCCTCAACTGTGTGATGAATCTGCTTCCATGATGCTGTTCCTCCACTGGCAGAGGACCCTGTCTACAATGCACGGCCAGATCACGCAATGCAGCCCTGCCCGGGTCATACTTTGGACCTGGGGTCCCTGCTCAGCTGAAACCCAGCTTTGGCTGGCTCCCTCTTTTCCTAAGGAACCAGACTTCATCTTTGTTCTGCTGGCTGACAATCGGGTGCCTTTTTCATCCAATCTCTCCTGAATCAAAAGGTAGCTATCAACCAAAACATGACTGTCACCTGCCTGGGATTCTTGATTCCACGCCTTGTCCTGAGCTCCAGTGCTTTAGAAAGTGATACTCTTTCAGAGCACATGTGAGCTCATTTGGAAACCAATCCTACAGCTCTCTTCTATCTCCATATCCCTGGATCCAGTTATGATGGTAGCAAGAGGCCTTCTGTTCACTGAAATTCAATGACTGACAGGCTGGATGTCAGAGAGAGTGTGAGTCTACACCTCTGGAAGCTGATGCAATGAAAGATTTTGGAGGATTTCTTGCTGCTTCCTTGGTGGAGCAAAACTAGAGAGGAGACCAAGTACTTAGCATACATAGTAGATGCTTAATTAACATACATTAGAAAGAGAGAAAGAAAGAAAGAAAGAAAGAAAGAAAGGAAGGAAGGAAGGAAGGAAGGAAGGAAGGAAAGGGAAAAGAGAAAAAAGAAAGGGCCGGTGAGATGGCTCAGCGGCTTAAGCGCCTGCCCGGCAAGCACGAGGGCCCGAGTTCGACTCCTGGAATCCACATACGAAAAAGGGGCCGGTGATATTGCTCAGTGGCACGGGCGCCTGCTGGCGCGCGAGGTCCTGAGGTCGACCCCCCGGTACCCACAAAAAAAAAAGAGAAAAAAGAAAAAAAGAAAAGAAAAGAAGAGGAGAGAAAAATGCTGAGTGGCTCTTTGGCTTCACTCCTGCATGTCTCAGTATCACTTGAGCCTTGGCAAAAGTGGATCAACAGATCACGCCTATGTCCTCAAAGGCAACACTTCTCCTTTCAGGCTTTCAATGCATTTATCACACTACTTAGGTGAGTCTACGCATATAATTGAAGTACATCATTCCCAGAGCCCCACAAGTGACACCAGTCACTGCAGGGCCAGTGCTATAATTTCTTGAGGCACCTGGCTAATCTGAGTGACAGGGTCTCAAGACAACCTTCAAATCTCAAATGAAGAGTGACTGTGCTCTTCAACAGCTGATGAGATCCTCATAGTGTCCTCCAGGGGCTTGTGGTCATGGCTAACCCCTGAGTATCCTGAGAAGTAGCTGGCACTCGAGACTTCCTCACTACCCTTTGGGAGCTTTAGTATAATCGCCTGTCACTTTTTTCTGCAGAGATTCTCAGTTCTGCCTTGCCCATCCTATATGGGAATGGATCCAGGTTAGTACTATCATCCTTCGGTATCCACAGAGGATTGGCCCAACACCCCCAACACACCCATGGATACCAAAATATGTGGGTGATCTATTTCCTTATATAAAATGGCATAGTCTTTGAACATAACCTATACATATCCTCCCATATATTTTAAATCATATCTTTATTACATAACTAATATGATGTATTTAAATAGTTGTTAGACTTTATAATTTAGAGAATAATGCCAAGAACAAAAAAGTCTATACATATTTAATACAGACAAAACTATCACAGGAATAACTACACAGTATCTGTCAGCAACAACATAACAATTTTTTAGAATATTTTCCATCTGCAGTTATTTGAATCCATACCTATGAAACCTATGGATAGAGGGTTGATCATAATGAACACTTACAAGCCACCTGCATGAACACACCTCACACAATCCTTGCTCCGTGGACATTACAACCTGGTTAAGTCTCTCCTAAGATGTAGCATTTCCTTTTCCCTCCAGTGTAAATTATATGCAGAGCTCCTTCTAAAGGCTGTTTTGTATAAGCCATCCTCTGCTCCATCTAATAAGTTTTAAACAGGTAAAATAAGATTACAGAAGACCAAGAAAAGAACTGAAAGAAACACAGGCACCTTAAAGTAAAGCCAGGCTGTGGAAGTGTACGTGAGAAGGGAGATCATCCTAAAGTCATCTGCTCTCGGGGGAATCGCTGAATGCAGAGAAGGGTACAGTCCTTTGTGAGCACCTACTCAAACTGCTTTTCTTCCTCTCACTTTTTAATGTGGACTCTGCATCATCCCTTGGATACTTACTAAAATCATACTTGGGGAGGCAAAGAGACTTCACAGTCACCTTGCGTTCCCCTATAGAAATCCCTAATGAACCTGACAGGCAGCTAGACAGCCTTGTTTTATAACCCAACTCAGGACCTTCCAAACATGTCTGATCACATGAATCACCCAGGGCCCTGCAAAACACAGCTCTCCCAACTATATAAAGCTGAAATTAGAATCTAAAGAGAGGTGGTCCGGGAATCTAGATTTTCAACAAGCACACCTCGTGAGTCTTAAACGATTAACCAGGTTTCCTCTGTGCATGGTGTGGTAGTTCTTGACAGTGACTGTATATTTAAATCAGTTAAGAAGCTTTAAAAATATGTCAGTGACAGGCCTTCAACCCTAGATATTCTTAATTGGCTGGAATCCCAGGCGGTATAATTTTTTAAAGCTCCCAGCTGAGTCTAAAGGGCAGCCAGGGTTGAGAGCTACTATAACAGATTCTCAAACTGGAAAGAGCTCTTTGAGGACAGTAACCAAGAACCCTATACTTCTTAGTGCCCCTCAGTGTACCCTGCCACCAGTTGAGCCGACATACTTAAAACTGCTAGAGCAATCTGATTTAACCAGTTTGTTCACATATCCAGGAGACAATGTAATCTTCCCATTGTATTAAGAAGCTTAAGTACTTTTACTTAGCAAGAGGCCAAACTAAGGAGGGATACGAACTGCTAAGACTTCTCACAGTTTAGACACACCTCAACATATCCTCAGTCCTTTCAGTCTAACCAGCCCAAACAAGCCAAGAATCCCAGAATCCTCCCTGCAGGCTTCTGCCCATCCCCGCCCTGCTCACCAGACTACTCACATTGTACAGCACAGTGGTCCACCCTTCCATGGTGATGCACTGGAAGACAGTCAGAACAGCAAAAAGGATGTTATCAAACTGGGTGATCCCATCATTGGGGCCGATCCAGTCCTTGCATTCATAACCAGCTGGGCAGCCTTGCACACCACATGGGTGCGGAGGATCAAATCCTTCTAGAATACCTGCAGACACATTTGGAAGGGGTGGAGGTAAACCAGATGGTGCTTAGCATAAGTGGAAATGACCCCAGGAGACCCCTTCTTCTCTCTGGCCTCTCTGCACCTCCCAATATACATACCATGTGTTCAACCCAAGGTTTCCCAATCTCTTCTAAAAATGAGACATCTCCTCCATGTGACTATCCATTTCTGCAGGCCCTAAATGCTACGCTAAATTTTAGTAAATTTGTAGAACTGAATCACATGGAAAACTCTGAAGTGAAGGCAGAACCTTGCTGATTTTCTAACTTAAGATTCCAGGATAAACTCTGAGTTCTCTCTGGGATTCTCTGGGACAGTTACAAGCTACTAGGTCTTAACTTCTTGTTTTTCTGGCATAGATTTCTGGTTTTTAATAAAAGGTATTAAAGATTCTTTTCATAAAAACATGGTACCTATTTGGGATTTTTTAACCTGTCCCCCACTCACTTTCCTCCTAGGAAAGAACAAATAAGATAAAAAGATGAGAATTTGGGGTTTGTGCACTACATTGATCTCCCAAGAACACTTGCTAAGCCAAGTTCAGAGCTCCCTCAGCTCTTCCTTACTATGTGTGAATCAAAATAGAATCAAATAGCAAGGAGATCATGAGACAGGGCATGGAGGGAAAATGTCTCCACACATCCAGTGGGACCCAAGTCTAACTCTGGTCTCCCGGGTCTCCCTGGCCTGTGGGCCACAGATGCCATTTTATAAAGGGTATTATTCAGACAGATGGCTTTTGACATCCATTCTGATAGCCCTCTACCATAGGATGGTGAAGCTGAGATCACATATTTGAAATATTCCGAATAAAAACCTGCAAGGTTATTTGCTTTACAATATCAGTGTCAAGGAGGGATCTTTAAGCTGGTTGAGCCTCAACAGGCTACTGATCAGGAAGTTCTCAATTCTAATTCTAGGGTACAGATAGAATATACTTTCCAACCAGGCTTCAAATGGCCCAAAACTACCCCCATTACCAGAGGAGACAGGAAGGGAAAAAGCAGAAGACAGAAAATAGTGACCTTACCTGAATTATTCATGAAGCATGCTCGATGTAATTTCCCACTGTAGAATTCCAAGCCAATGATAGCAAACATCAGGATGGCAAAGAAGAGCAGAAGGCCAATCTGCAGAAGAGGCACCATGGCCTTCATGATGGACTTCAACACAATCTGCAGGCCTAGAGGGAGAAAAGAGAAATACATGGAGTCTTCACTCAGCACCACATGATAGGGCACACTCTGTTCACCCCGTCACAGGCGGAGGGGAAAAAAAACGCTGGTCCTGAGATGATGAGAGATAATCAGGACAAGTCAAGCCAAAGTCAAAGCCATCATCTCTTCCCTTCTTCCCCTTTCCCTCCTCCTTACCAGTCCCTGACCAATTCCATGCTTATTACTGTTCCTCCATTTCATCCATGCTGTCTTCTGGATTCCTCTTACAGATTAAATTTAGATAGGTAAATAAATAAAGTAAATAAATAAATTTAGAATGTGCTCTTTTCATAAAGGAAATTAGGCCTCCCCTTGCTCAGCTATAAATCATCTGAGTGCAAGGACACAGCCAAACTTTCCTATCACTATCACAATGGGAGACCACTTCTCCCATCCACTGCGGGAGGAACACGGTGCAACCACTGTTCAGAAAATGCCATGGCTTCTGACCCAGACGTTGTACTTCTAGACTTCTAGCCTAGGGAAATGATCAGCGATTTTAATAAAGACTTAAGTAAACAGATATTTGTTGCAGTACTCTTTGTAGTTGAAAAAAACTGCAAATAACATTTTTATTTTTATGTTGCCCAGTCATATCAAAATTGCTAAATAAATCATGACACATGTAAGAATTTTTAAAATCAAGAAAATAAAAAGCTTATTTCAGCATACAAAACTAGATAGGCATAATGATTCCAACTATTCAAAGGCGCAGGATAAGAAATGAAAAGATAAAAGATATCCTCAAATGTTAATGGAAGTTATTTTTACACGATAGAATAGAGTGATTTCCAATTTCTTTTTGTTGTTTACTTTCCAAATTTTTATAAAGATTTTCCATTATCTTTGAAATCTGAAAAAAAGTTAAATTTTAAAGTGAAATGTTATGCCTAATTGCTACATCTCCACTATTTATTACCACTGGGGCTTCTTCCAATTGTTTTGTGTTTGTTTTGTTCATCTGCACTAGGTATCAAATACATGGCCTTGTGCTTACTAAGCAAGTGCTCTACCACTAAGCTACACCCAGCCTTATTCATCCCGAATTGTGGATCTGCTGAAGCACATCAGTAAAGTTGCTAACAGAGTAGAAAGAAGAAAGCAAATGCTCACTAGGAATCCCTGACACGAGCTTCAAGGGTCTTAGCACGCGCACCGCCCGGAGCGTCCTCAGGTCCACATGGGTGTTGAAGTGGGTTCCCGCAGTGGCCAGGATGCTGTAGATAGAGACACAGAAGAGTAAAGGTTACCACTGTCTGGATGCCTCAGGGGGGCTGGGCTGTGGCAGGCTTGGCCTGGAAAGCACACCAAGCCTATGCCAGCTGTACGTGGGTGCACCTGAGCCGGCGTGAATCACCAGTGGTGATGAGTGGAGTTAAATTTAGCCACTGGGTTTCACTTTGCAAAGAAGGAAACCTTATCGTCATACCAGAATCCTAGTCCCAACTCTTGCACAGAATTCAAGGTTTCCAGCATCCATCCCATTCCTTTTCCTGGACCTTGCCCCTTGCCAAACTCCTTCCCTTCTTTCTACTCTAGTAGGTCCTCCCACTTTTTGATATCAAAGTTTTCATAGACTTTTCTGTCTGTCTCCTTCAGGGAATTCTTCTGAATTAACTACAGTAAAGGAGTAATTCACTCTTGTCCACCTTGATACTTAGAATTGCTGCTAAACAAATCAATCACACTGATGCTTATAATTGGGAATAATCTCAGTGGTCCTCATACAGGATCAGTATTTTTATATTTCCCACCAACTACATCTTGACCTGCACTGGGTTTCTTTGCTTCTGTTTTCCCACCTTCCATAGACACATCCAGAAACACACATACAAAGAAATGAAAATCTCTAAGAACCTTATTAGATTGTATATGCCAAGTACCTAGTCTTTAGGAGACTATTTATTGCACATAATCTCATGCAGATACTTTGGGGAGACCAAGACACATACATACTTTTGAATGATACAACAGAAAACTTGTAAGAGTAAGAACTGGGTTTAGGTCATAACTCAACTTGAGAGCTGGGCAACTTGATACAAGACACTCAGCCTCTAGGAGCCTCTTTCTTCATCTACCAGATGGAGGATGAGCTAGGCATAGTGATGCACACCTGTAATCCCAGAACTCGGGAGGCTGAGACAGGAGGTTCGCCATAAGTACAAGGCCAGCCTGGGCTACACAGTGAGTTCAAGGCCAGCCTTAACTACAAAATGAGACCCTGTCTCAAAAAAACAAAAACAAACAAAAAAGCAGGAGTACAATGGCCTAGTTATAGAAATAAAATGACATGGTATTGAATATTGGGAGTGTTATATAAATTATAATGTGCACAATTGATATTGTTTCTGGTACAAAGATTTCTAATATTGATTTAAGAAAATATTAATTTAAACTTTGCTAGATTTAGTCTTCTTTCATTAACATTTTTTTCTCTCATAACCTCTGCAGGACTAGCTTAGCTATCCAGATCTGCTGGGAAATGAGTCATTCATAAAAATGGCTTTTCTGTTATACTCAAAGGATGGCAAGAATGGTTTATTTCACGTAAATGTTTTTGGTGGAACCATGATGAAATATTGCAAGTATAAAAGAAGATGCTTGAAGTACCTTCAACATCTGATAGGTCATCAATACTGGAAGGAGAGCTGCATGAAAGATTTATGCCCGGTGGCTCTGGGAAACAGATGCAGAATAATAATTTAACAATGACTGGGAGCAAGCAGTGCTGACCACCAACGTGAGGTAATGTGTGTCCCAACCTCAGCAATATTCAAAAACAGACTGTTGAGTCACCACTAGAAAGTAAAGGGGCCTACACTGGATTAAAAATCATTTCAATACTCCGTGGAGATTTTTTTCAACTTTAAGATTCTATAATTCTATGTTCCTACTACTTCAAAATAAGAAAAAAACTTCGTATTCATAAAGAACTTCTGGAGCTGCACAAGCTTTCCAAGTCTTTTCTACCTCTCCTGACCCAAACTCCCACACCATCATCGGGAAGGAGTGACTTAGAGGCTCAAAGCTCTGGCACTGCTTTGACTCTGTCTTCCAAGACCAAAGAAAGAAATGGGGGGGGGGTGATAATTTCTAATAAACATGGAAAAACTGAAAGAGAAAAAACAGCAAGGAAAAACATAGAAATAGAACTGAAAAATAGGACAAAAGTGTTTTTTTTTTTTTTTTTTGTAAAGGAAACAGAAGAGAGTTCAGTGAAGAGAAAATTCAAGGATAGGTGTAGTGGTAGAGAACCGTGGGAAAATGGGGCCATTGTTCTGCTTCCTCACCTAATAAAGAGAAGGCTTCCAGCACCGAACCTCCTCTGCTGCCCAGGTACAAGACTCTCCTTTCACTGTGTCTTACAAACACAGTGTGCAGAATCTGCCCTGAACAGAAACTAGCCTTCTGTTTCCTAGGATACCCAGGCACACATGAGATGTTCTTTTATATTATACAAAGAGCGGTTGGAAATGAAAATTTCCTCACCAACCCTGAGTTTAACAGCTATGTTTCAGAACACAGAGGTAGAGGCAGAAGGATAAAATTAAAAGGCAAAGAAGACTCAAAGGTAGGGATAAAGAAAAAAAAAAAAAAAAGGAACCAGGAAAAGAGAATGAGATCATAGGAGAATGAGCAGTAAAAACACAGAGATAGAAACAAAAAAGGAAATAAGAAGAAATAAAACTGGTAGGGAAGTAAATGTCACAGAAATGGGAATGCTCCCATGGGAAAGAGAAAAAAACATCAAGTTCACCTCAAAGAGAGAAGCAAAAATACGGTATGTGTCGCAGGGGCCTCATAAAGCCAGCCATGAGAAAGGTCCATGCTCTTGCCACTAGGTGAAACCCTTGGCTTAACCTACCTGCCCCTCAACTCTCCCAAGCCCAGTGGAACTGCAACTAGGATTAAGCATCCTGTGGTCTTGTACTTTCTCGCCTCTTAGAATTTTCCTTGCTCTAGTGCAGGAGAGCTATACACTGGGCCTGTCCGCCATTAGCTGCTCCCTAACTCCCACTGTTCATAAAGTCCCTGAGGGCAGGAATTACAATGGACTCTTAGAGGAACAATGGGACTCTTAGAGGAACAATGGGACTCTTAGGGGAACAAGATACTGCAATTAAGGAAAAGGGTCCTACTGTGTGCATCCATAAAATTCTGTGTCCATCTCCATAACTGCCCTCACTCGTGATATTAGAGAAGTTTTGCTTTCTCATCTGTTTCTCTCACTAGATCTGAAACACCTCAAATGGAGACCCTGCCTGTGTTAATTTTCCTTCACTGTGACAAAATATCAACTTATTTGGTAATCAACTTATAAGGAAGAAAGATTTATTTGGGGTCACTGTTTCAGAGATTTCAGTCCAGGGTCACTCTGCCCCCATTGCTTTTGAACCTAGGATGAGGCAGAACATCACAGTAGAAGTGTGTGGCAGAGGGAAGCAAAAAGAGAGACAGAGGAGGGGCTGGGATCCAAATATCCCCTTCAAGGGCATGCCTCAAAGACGTAACTCCCTTCCATCACATCCTACCTCCTAAAAGTTTTACCACATTCCAACAGCACTACAGACTGGCAAGCAAGCATTTGACCGAGGCAACATTTAAGATCCAAACCATAATACTGTCATGTTCATCTTTGTATTCTCCAAACCCGGCCCCGGGTCTCACAAGTAAGCGATGCTTAATAAATTGTTGATAGATTGAACTTGAACTATACTGATAAAATTAATAAATCTGTTGCAGCAGAGATCCAAAGGAGAGATACACAATAGAAATCCTAACTTACTAATAAGAAGAATAAGATGAAAAAGTTGGGGTGCTACTCACACCTACAAATGTTTCAGCATATAGAAGCACACAAGGAGTCTATCTTCCTGCACTTAGAATCTACTGAGGATCTTCTACTATACTTGTAAGACAATCAGATCCCACAGGACAAGATCTGCCTAATTCTCAGTAGGACAGTTAGAGAAAGAAGGAGGAAAGGACAGAAATTCAAAAGTTGTATATACAGCTCAGCAAAACTATACCAGGCCCAAAGCTGGAGGCTAGAGGATAAGTAAACAATAGGAAATAGCTCTTGACAATCTAATGGAAATAGACATACAAAATAATTATAATACATCATGAAGCATCATAACAGACATGCTAAGCTTCTAATTTTTCCCTAAAGCAGAGGACAGCTGGAAACCAAATTCAACATGACCACCACCCACACAGACAGCATGTCTAGCACATAGTCAAGCTCCATAACTGCTTCCTGATGATTGCTATGGCTCAGCCCTACCTCTAATGTTTTTGCATTCATTTGTCAGCAGGTAAGAAGAGGATGACAAAATTTTGATGATGCAGCACAAGCCCTTAAGTCATGGCCAACACTGCCATGGCCCAGCAGAAAAGAGGATGGGAGTGATGTGCTGAACAACTGGAGCCCAATCATCTTCTTCCAATTAGTCATCCAAGAGATTCCCTAATGCTGCACTCCTTTTGGCATCAGGGTACTCTCATAGCCTCCTCCTCCATCCATGTCTCAGTCTCTTTTCACGGGTGTGACACATTCCTTACTTCCATGCCCCAAAACACCTTGAAGCAGTGAGCTTAGGTTTAGGATTGCCAGATAAAATACAGGTTGTCAAGTTAAAATTGAATTTCAGATGAACAACAAATAATTTCTTAGTGCAATGTTTATATAATGCATGGGATTTTCACCATTTGTCCAAAATCTGAAATTCAAATTTAACTGGGCCTCTTGTATTTTTATGCTAAGTGTGGCAACTGTGCTAAGGTGGTACTATATTATGGATCTGGACTGCCCCCCAGAAGCCCATGTATTAAGGGTGTGGTCCCCATCCTATGGCACTATTAGAAGGTGGTTGAATCTTTAAGAGATGGGGTGATCTCTTGAAGGGAATTGTGAGACTTTCTCTTTTCTCTCCTTTTTTTTTTTCTTCTCATCTACCATGAGGTGAGCAGCTTGCTTCACCCATTGTCCCACCATGCTATACTTCATTGCCACAGGTCCAAAAGCAACAGAGCCAACTGACCATAAATTGAAACTTCCAGAACTGTGAGCAAAAATATACCTTTCCTTTTGTAAAATTTGATTATGTCAGGTACCTTGTTACTGTAACAGAAAACTGACTAACACAAATAGTGACCAGAAATTACCAAGTAAAAAGCTTCCCTCTTAGTTGATCCACTGGGCCTTAAACTAATTTGCAAATATTGTGAGAAAAGACACAAGCCAGAGGTCTTTCAGTACTAGCCCTCGGACTGCCTCCTGAGCTCCAGAAATTACCTGTTTACCTCCACCCATACAAATACCCAGGGAGAACAGCATTAGCTTTTGGAAGGCAAGCTGTTCATTAGCATCTGTGAGAAAAGGCTGATTAACACTAACAAAGGGTGTTAGGTATTTAACCAACCCTTATATAATGAAGAGACGAGGAGCAGGCAGGAAGGGATCTAATTCAAGTTAGATTCTCAGCAGAGTTCAGTCAGAATGTCACTCTCATGGGTAGTCCACATACTGAGTGGTTACGTACACTCAAAAGCATTCTACCCATAGCTACTTCCTTCATTTTTCTTACTACTTTACCTCTAGTGAGGCACCAATATCTGTCATGCCTTCCTCAAACATCTCTTGGATTCACCTCTTGCTTTTCAGTCTCCCTCCTGCCTGAACCACCTCTCCTTTTTCTTTTCTCTTCTGTCTAATTTCCTCTCTCTGTAAGCAGCCTCCTCTTCCTTCCCACCACTTATTCTGGGGCCCTCAATATCCTTGAGTTCAACTCCATCCCAGAGCCCAGGACCCATTCTAAAATCACTGGAGGCCCTGGGACAGAGATGGTGTAAATCTGCACTCCACCCTTCCTCCATTGCCCCAGGACAGCGGTGGTGCCAGTGAGAAGAGTGTAAGTCTGCACTCTGAGCTTCCCCCATTACCCCAGGATGATGGTGCCAGCTAGAGGAGACATCCTGAGGAACAGACACCTCCTAGGAAAGCCTTGGCATCAGTGATAAGGCTATCTAACATCAGAAACCTAAAAGTATCAACACAGAAAACAAAATAAAATAGAAAATGACAAGACAAAAAAGCAAAACGCAATCCCAAATGCCCAGCCGACCCAGACAAGCCCAGATCACAAAGAGATACAGGAAATCGGAAGCCAACAAATGGAACTCTCTAAAATGACAGCAGCAGAAGTGAAAAAACAAATGGAAGAGGCCACAGAAAAAATAATCTCTAAAGTGCAAAAAGAAATGACTATCAAAATAAAAGACATTAAGGCAGACACAGATAAACAAAGGAGCTCAGGAAAATGATGGAAACCATGAATGCCAAACATAGACAAGAAATGGAATCAATGAAACAGATCCAAACAGAAGTGCAAGAGTTTAGAAACTCCACTGGAAGTATACACAGCAGACTGAAGAAAGCAAGGATAGAATATCAGATCTAAAAGACAGGAATGCAACTAGTGACAAGGAAAAGAAAGATATTTTAAAAATCTCAAGAGAGCATGGAAAATCAATCTAAGAGCTATAGGATGAAGCAAAGAAGAACAACATAAGATTGATTGGAATCAGTGAGAAAGCTGGAGACAGCAAAAAAAAAAATTAAATAACTCTTCACAGAAATAACGGCAGAAAACTTCCTGAACATGGATAAAGAATTTGACATACAAATAAATGAAGCATATAGAACTCTAAATAGCCATGACCAAAATAAATTTACACCAAGGCATATAATAATCAAGATTCCAGAAATTCAGCATAAATTATTAAAAGCAGCTAGAGAAAAAAACATATCACCTATAAAGGAAAGCCCATCAGAATTACAGCAGACTTCTCAACACAAACCCTCAAATTAAGAAGAGCTTGGAGTGAAGTATTTCAAACCCTAAATGATAACAATCTTCAACCCAGACTGATGTACCCTGCAAAACTACCTTTCAAAATTGATGGAGAAATAAGAGATTTCCATGACAAAAAACAACTGAAGAGGGGGCCGGTGAGATGGCTCAGTGGCGTAAGTGCCTGCCCGGCAAGCGCGAGGGCCCGAGTTCGACTCCCGGAACCCACCTACGAAGAAAGGGCCGGTGATATCGCTCAGCGGCATGGGTGCCTGCTGGCGCACGAGGTCCTGAGGTCGATCCCCAGTACCCACCAAAAAAAAAAAACTGAAGAAATTTATGACCACCAAACCAGCTCCACAGAATGCTCTGAAAGGCATATTAGAAAGAGATAACGAAGACCACAAACACAGGAACACCAATAGAAAGAAGCCACCAGGCAAGGCAAGCAATTAAACAGAGCAGAAAAACAGGGAACAAACAACAGGGAAACAACATGAAAAAGAAAAGACTATACATATCAGTTATAACCATCAACATAAATGGTCTCAACTCACCAATCAAAAGAAACAGCCTGGCGGAATGGATCAAGAAGCAAGATCCAACAATGTGCTGCATTCAAGAAACACACTTAACCCAAAAAGAAATTTATAGACTAAAAGTCAAAGGATAGAAAACAATTCTCAGGGGCCGGTGAGATGGCTCAGTGGCATAAGCGCCTGCCCGGCAAGCACGAGGTCCTGAGTTCAACTCCCGGTACCCACATAGGGAAAAGGGGCCGGTGATATCGCTCAGCGGCACGGGCGCCTGCTGGCACACGAGGTCCTGAGTTCGACCCCCGGTACCCACAAAAAAAAGAAAACAATTCTCCATGCCACAGGAACCCAGAAAAAAGCAGGGGTAGCTATTCTATTTGCACACAATGCAACCTTTAAGCCAAAACTGATCAAAAGAGACAAAGAAGGTCACTATATACTCATTAAGGGAAAACTCCAAGAAGAGATAATCATCATAAATATTCACGCACCAAGCACAGGTTCACCCAACTACATAAAACAAATACTAACTGACATGAAAAACCAAAGAAGCACTAACACAAGGGTAGTGTAGTAACCTTAATACCCCACTCTCACAAATGGATAGATCAACTAGGCAAAAAGTTAACAAAGAAATATTAGAATTAAACCAAGCCTGTGAATAAATGGTCTTGGTAGATGTCTACAGAGTGTTCCACCCCAAAACATCAGAATACACATTCTTCTCAGCTGCACATGGGCCATTCTCCAAAATAGATCATATATTAGCTGATAAAACATCGTTAAGTAAATGTAGGGAATTGAAATCATCCCATGCATACTATCTGAACATAACACAGTGAAACTGGAAATCAATGACAAAGGAAACCACAAAAACTACATTAACACATAGAATCTAAACGATACCCTTCTGAACAACCAATGGGTCACAGAGGAAATTAAAGACCAAATTAAATGGTATATACAATTAAATGATAATGCCAATATGACATACCAAAACTTATGGGATGCAATGAAAACAGTCCTATGAGGGAAATTTTTAGCGATGAATTCACACATCAGGAAAAGAGAACAAGCTAAAATAAATAACCTAATGATGAACCTCAACTTCCAGAAAAACAAGAACAAATCAAACCCAAAGCTCATATGAGGGAGGAAATTATAAAGGTAAAAGCAGAAATTAATGCAACAGAGACTAAGATAACAAAACAAAGAATCAATGAATCAAAAAGTTGTTTCTGGGGCCGGTGAGATAGCTCAGCAGCATAAGTGCCTGCCTGGCAAGCGCAAGGTCTTGAATTCAACTCCCAGAACCCACATAAAGGAAAAAGGGGCCGGTGATATTGCTCAGTGGCACAAGTGCTTCCTGGCAAGTGCGAGGTCCTGAGGTCAACTCCTGGTACCCACATAAAAAAAAAAAAGTTGTTTCTTTGAAAGAATAAATAAAATTGATAAACCATTAGCCAACTTCATCAAAAAGAGGAAAGAAAAAACACAAATTCAAGCAATTAGGAATAAAAGGGGGGAAATCACAATGGATCCCACAGAAATCCAGGAGATCATCAATACCTACTATGAGAACCTATATTCTAATAAGATGGAAAACAGAAGAAATGGGCAGATTCCTAGACACAAGTGAATTGCCAAAACTAAATCAAGAAGATATAACAATTCTAAATAAACCAATATCAGACAATGAAATTGAAAATGTAATTAAAAATTTACCAACAAAGAAAAGCCCAGGCCTTGACGAATTCACAGTTGAATTCTATAAGAAATTTAGAGAAGAACTAATTCCACTAATGCTGAAACTCTTTAAAGAAATTGAAAGGGAAGCAATACTTCCAAAGTCATTCCTGGAAGAAAGTTTTACCCTGATTACAAAAACAGAGAAGAATCCAACCAAGAAAGAAAACTACAGGCCAATCTCCCTAATGAACATTGATGCAAAAATCCTTAACAAGATACTGGCAAACAGAATGCAGCAAATCATAAAGAAGATTATACATCATGACCAAGTAGGATTCATCCCAGAGAGTCAGGGATGGTTCAACATATGCAAATTGATAAATGTAATACACCATATTAACAGGACCAAAGACAAAAATCACATGATCATCTCAATAGATGCTGAAAAAGTATTTGACAAAGTCCAACACCCATTCATGATAAAAACCCTACAGAAATTTGGAATACATGGTCTTTACCTCAATCTTATGAAAGCCATCTATGACAAACCAACAGCTAAGATCACACTAAATGGTCAAAAACTGAAAGCTTTCACTCTAAAATCAGGAAAAAGTCAAGGATGTCCATTACCACTCCTACTCAATATAGTTTTGGAAACATTAGCCAGAGCAATTAGACAAGAGAAAGAAATAAAAGCTATAAAGAGAGGAAAGGAAGAAGTTAAATTATCATTATTTGCAGATGACATGATACTCTACATGGAAGACCCCAAAAACTCCACCAAAAAACTTGTAGATTTAATATCCAAATTCAGTAGTGTGGCGGGATACAAAGTTAACACTCAAAAGTCAATAGCATTCCTGTACACAAGCAACAAACTCACAGAGAGAAAGTAGGGAGAACACACCCTTCACAATAACATCCAAAAAAATGAAATACTTAGAAATCAATCTAACAAAGGATGTAAAAGATCTGTATGGTGAAAATTACAGTACCCTATAAAAGGAGATTGAAGAGGATTGAAGTGATTGAAGAAAGAGATCCATCCCTTGCTCATGGATAGGAAGAACATAGTGAAATGACCATACTCCCAAAACTGCTATACAGATTTAATGCAATCCCAATCAAAACACCATTAGCATACCTCACAGAACTAGAGAAAACATGCCTAAAATTCATTTGGAAACAGAAGAGACCTAGAATAGCAAAAGCAATTCTGGGCAACAAAGGCAAGTCAGGGAGCATCACAATCCCAGACCTGAAATTATACTACAAAGCCACTGTGATAAATTCAGTATGGTACTGTCAAAAAAACAGGCCTGAGGATCAGTGCAACAGATTAGAAGATGCAGACACAACTACATACACACTCAGCCACCTTATCTTTGACAAAGGGGCCAAACATGTTCACTGGAAGAAAGACAGTCTCTTTAATAAATGGTGCTGGAAAAACTGGCTGTCTACATATTGAAGACTAAACCTAGACCCATGTCTATCACCATGCACTAAACTAAAGTCAAAATGGATCAAAGATCTAAATATTAAAACAGAAACACTCAATCTACTGGAAGAGAAAGTAGGCAGAAATCTTAAAGACATAGGTGTAGGCAGAGAGTTTATGAACAAAACCCAAACTGCACAAGAAATACTTCAAATAATCAACAACTGGGATCTCAACTTATTAAAAAGCTTTTGCACATCAAAAGAAATCACCAACAGAGTGATAAGATGACCCACAGAGTGGGAAAACATTTTAGCCAATAGTCCCTCAGACAAAGGACTTATATCTAGAACATATAAAGTATTGAAAAAAATCAGACACCCCCAAATTCAAAGACCCAATCCAAAAATGGGCATCTGAGATTAATACACACTTCTCAGATGAAGAAATACAGATAGTAAATAAATACATGAAGAAATGTTCAACATCATTGGCCATTTGAGAGATGCAAATTAAAACAACACTGAGATTCCATCTCACCCCAGAAAGAATGGCTATCATCAAGAAATCAACCAATAACAAATGCTGGAGGGGCTGTGGGGAAAAAGGAACCCTTCTCCACTGTTGGTGGGAGTGTAAACTGGTGCAACCACTGTAGAAATCAGTGTGGAGATTCCTTAAAAAACTAGGATTATGGGGCCGGTGAGATGGCTCAGCGGCCTAAGCGCCTGCCCGGCAAGCGCGAGGGCCCGAGTTCGACTCCCGGATCCCACATACGAAAAAGGGGCCGGTGATATCGCTCAGCGGCACGGGCGCCTGCTGGCGCGCGAGGTCCTGAGGTCGAACCCTGGTACCCACAAAAAAAAAAAAAAAAAAAAAACCTAGGATTAGAGGTCCCTTCGAACCAGCTATTCCCCTTCTGGGCATCTTCCCAGAAGAAATAAAAACATCATACCACAGCAATATATGTGCACCCATGTTTATAGCAGCACAATTTGTAATAGCTAAATCTTGGAAACAACCCAAATGCCCATCAACTGAGGAATGGATAAAAAAGATGTGGTTTTTTATATAATGTATTACTACTCAGCCATAAAGAAGGATAAACTGGAGACTTTTATAGGTAAATGGATGCAACTCGAGACCGTACTCACAAGTGAAATAAATCAGACCTATATGTGTTAACATCATATTGTCTCAGTAGTGTGCAAAACTGAACAAGTAAATAGGATCTGAAATGTACAATAGATATTATGAATTGGGAAGAAACTGTTCAAAAGAAAAGGCAAATTGTGATGGGGGAAAGGGGAAAGGGAGAAAGGGGAAAAGGAAAAAAATATATGTATACACAAGATAGTTACACAGCTAGCTTCTCTTAGTTCCCTGAAAAGAAAGTTTTGTGCTAATATTGTTTGGACAAGATATCATGCCTATATCTTGTACTCTGAATAACAACTAGGAAGACAACAATACACAATGTATCAACTATTGTAACTGTCCTACTAACCTGTTTTCAAACTGTTTCATTGCTATGTTTATCTTTTTTCTTTAAAATAAAAAAATAAATGAAAATTAAAAATAAAATCATTGGTCACTTACGGAGAGTATGCACTGGTGTTACAATAGAGGACAAGATGAAGATAGCCATAATCCTCATGAAACATGATGCAAGAGATAGGTATTAAATAGGTCACAGTTAAAGTTGGGGAAAGAAGACTCAAAGGTAAGGGTTGAATAAGCCAGAGGAAAAGGTGGGAAGAGCTTCCCTGCGCAGGAAACAGCATGCACAGAAGGCCCAGTGGCAGAGAGGAAACCAGCATGCTTGAAAACCTGAAACCAGGCTGGTGTGGCTGGAACCTAGTAAGCTAAGGGAAAAGAGAGCAAAGAGTCTGGAGAACTGGAAAAATATCACAAGGAAGACTTCATAGCAAACATCAGTTAACCACACTGCTACTCTGAGCTCAAAGGAATTTCCCTGATTGAACCCCTCGTCTCTCACCTGCTCTCCAACTCCAACTCCAATTGCTACAAACATGTATTGCTCTTCTTCTCTGTACCTGAATTAATGCCACCTTCTAGCCCCACGCACCCTGTGGAGACTGATGCTTCTGCTTGCCTCTTCTATAACAATGTTCCCAGATAGCAAAGCCATCCTGGGGTCATGCCTGCTCCAGAGGTCAGCACCTCCACTCTTGTGTGAGTCTAAGCAAATCACCCAGTGTGCTAGGTAGTGTCTGATTTAGGGATGGGCAGATGATGGAACTCAACATTTATGTGTCTGAGCTAATTTATGGCCAAACTGGAGCACAGATTTTCTTCCTTCTTGTATTTCTTTGTCTGTTTCAGAGACAATAAATGATAGCCAAGAAGCCCTGATATTTCTTGGGAGGACTGGAAAAGCAAGTAGGGTCAACTTGCCCTTTCCAGTAACGAAGAGCTTTGCCACTTCTGGAAAGGAACAAGTGGCTCTGCCTTTAACAAAAGTAAGGCAACTACTTCTGGAATTTAACAAGGGGTTCCCAATTAAATTTCAGAGGAATCTTAATGGGTAGTCTCAAAATATGCCTTTCGATGAGAAGAAAAATTGTGGCCTAAAATCCTCTCTTTTCTTTTCCACCAAAGGAGAAGATCAAATGATGTAATATGAAGAACTTGTTGTACCAACATCTAGGGTCAAATACTTCTTTGTTGGGGAGCTGTCTTATGCATGGTAGGATATTTAGCAGCATCCCTGGCCTCTAACCACAAGATGCCAATAATACTCCCTCCTTCCACCAGCTGAAACAAAATGTCTCCAGATATTGTCCAGTATCTTCTGGGTAGCAAAAATTACCCCTCACTGAGAATGGCTGCTGTAGGAGGTCTTCTCAAATAGTTGCTCCTTCACACTGAACAATGCTTAGTAGTTGAAGAAAAGACTGGCATGTGTTTTACAATTAGTTCCTACCCACACTGGGAGAAGGTATGCATGAACAGTCCCTCATAGGTAAAAACAAGAGGTTGCCAAGATGACCCCAGCCACAAGTCTTAACTCTGAGGGACAGCAAGCATTGACACAAATGTCCTACCAGTATAGGGGGCATCAAGCTAGACCCCAGCATGTCTCTCAGGGAAGCCTTAATCCAAAGAACAGTCTCCCCAGATTATGCCAGATGAAGAAGACAGAAATGCACAGACAAAGGTTTTATTTCCTTAACCTCAGCATAACAGAAAGGGGTAAAGTTTCTATCAATGGTCCTGGGTTCTTTCTCTTTTCTGACCAAGTGCTAAATTATTCCCTCAGACGCACCAAGGAGAAATGCCAACAGATGGGGAGAAACTCTGTCATTGTCAAACCCAGGTGATGACAACAAAGAAAAGAAGAAAACTACCTTGTTGTAGTTTCACAGTTTACACAGCCCTGTCACATATAGGTAGCACTGTCCCCATTGTGTAAGTTTGAGAATTAAGGCTCAGAGAAACTGGCTAGCTCAAGGTCACTGAGAGAGTAAATGGTCAAACTGAGACCCAAACCCAGAAATTTAGATTCCAACATTGGAGTGCTTCTGGTAGCTACAAAAGATAATGGCTAATATAGTTAGCAATATATCCCAAAGGCACATATACTTGACAAATGCTCTCCACGATGACCACAGAGCTGCCCTTCTGCAGAGCCTTATGGTCCTGTGATTGCGGTATCATATGAATGTTAGCAAAACTGTGCTTCTGAGAGTTGGCACAGAAGGAGAATTGCTGGAGAGGGAAATCCCACATTATAAGAACTCGCTAACATAAATACATGTTCTTTGAGTTGTTTTTCTAGTAGTGGTGAGGGATTTCTGTTGATCCTCCACCCACACATTTTTTTCTTCCCAGGTCCCCCTCAAGACCAGGAACAAGCAATTGTGAGACGGCTAGCCAGAAATACAGCAGAATCCAGCTAATAACCCATATGGGGCCAAGCCCCCAGTACTGGCCTTGCTGGGAGAATGTGCTAATGAGCTTCACTGTCAGATTCCAGAGAGTGGCTAGGAAACCCGCCCTGCCCTTGCAGAGTGGCTACCTACTGCTCCTACTGCCACCACCCCCATACCCACCAGCAACACTACATCCCTGTGGACCTTCCCCGCAACTGTAATGTTCCCAGGTGATAAACTGCTGGCTACAGTTAACAGGTTCCAGGCAGGAAGTCCTTTTCTCTATCTGTTTGGGTTAGGGAATTAGAGTTTTGGGCCAGTCTCTTCTGAAGCAGCTGAAGCCATTAGATAAAAGGCTCAAGCACTGTTGTCATCCATATTCTCTCTCACAGAAGAGAGCAGGCTGCAGTGAAAAAGAAGAACACAACTGACCCCCAGATAGGTGAGAGAGTTTGAGAGTAGGGAGGAATGTCACAGGAGCTGGAACTGCAGCCCTGTTCCTCCAGTTCCTGAGGCTCAGTATTTCCTGATCTTCTTGCAGTGCTCTGGTTCTGTGAAGTATCCCCTCCTGGAAAAGCCTCAGCTTGCTCAAGCTATACCAAGTTAGGTTTCTGTCACTCATAAAACTGTTCACCTCTCTTGTCCAGATAATATCATCTGAAAAAGAAACCAAAGTGGAAGTGGAACTGGCTTAGCCAGACCTACAAGAGCCAAGAGAGACACAAGGTAAAGAACAAAAAATCCAGAACCCCGACCCTGGCATGGAGTCAGTATTCCATATTAGAGAATACGCAAGACTTTTTTCATGATGTCCCTTTAGCCAGTGGCTTAATTGCTCCCTTCCAACGTCTGCAGGACTAAAAAATTATATTCATTCATGATCAGTGAGGGAGCCAGAGACATCTTCCCAAAACATCACACATTTATGAGTTAACACTGCATGATAGGTGGACCAAAAGCCTCCTTCAGTGTGAAGGGAGGAAAAAAAGACACCCAAGTAATAAAATTCTACCTTCTCACAGTGTTGAGGGGTGAAATATCTTTTTCTCTCCCCTCCCTTGGCTGTTGGGGAAAGAACCTGGCTTAAAGAATCTGTTCGAGTTTATAAAACTTCAAATCAATGATCCTTTCAGACAAATCAGAGATCCATAAATTTGAGAAAAAATATCTGTCCATTGTTCTACTTTCCTACTTCTGCCTACAATGCCTAAGAGATTGATTTGTGTGACAGGCACTTGCCATCTTTTTTCCAGCATGACAAGTATTTTTTTTTTTTAAACCCAGATAACTTCTCATACTTGCAGAGAAGATAAATCTACCATTACAGGTTTGATGAAAAGGCAGCCATAAAGTTGTTATAGCATACCAACCATCTGTAGAGCCCCTAAATGAACTAGAGCTATTTGTCAGAAAAAAAAATTCTTTTTACTTTTTAAAGTCATTAAACCAAAATTCATTCTAGTACTTTTGAGTCATACCACATCCCATAAGACCTATTTGGAATATAACAGAAATGAAAGCAATTTTAATAAATGTGCATATATACAGGAACTGTTACCCAAATCTATTTGATAGCGATATGCAGTCACAAAATAAGTGGCTTTAATTATACTTTCATTGTGTATAAATAAAATCCTGCATTCTTGGAGGAACCAAACGGTCACTCCCACAACAGGGGAACTAAGTGGCATGGCCATTTCCTCAGAAAGGACTTTTTAAAAAGCACCTTTTTATTCAAAAGGAATAATACAATGCATTTATTAATAATGGAGTCTAGACGAAGAGATTGCTGCCCCACACAGAACTGCTGGCACCCAGTGTCCAAGTTTAACTGAATGGCAATGATCTTTCTTTTCAGTTCTGAATTTATTTTTAACCTTGCTCACTATGCAAATTAGCCCATGGCCTCTGATCATGAAAGAAAACAGGCTGGGACCAAGTTAATATTTTATGAAAATACTGTGACCAGCCAATCCTGGTACTGAGCTTCACATACTCTGTAACTGACGTTGTATGGACAAAGCCACAGAATCAGTGATTCTGGAAATATACCAGAGAGAAATTATAAAGTGCTTGCTTTAAGTGAATAAAATATTTTGAGAGAAAGGGAGAGATATTGCAGTATAATGTTGTAGTTGTTCTATATTACCGTTAGTTATTGTTGTTCATCTCTTACTATGCCTAATTTATGAATTAAACTTCATCATTGGTATGTACATATAGGGAAAAACATAGTATATATATATAGGGTTTGGCACTCTGTGGTTTCAAGCATCCACTAAAGGTCTTGGAAAATATTCCCCATAGACAAGACAGGACTACTGTATTTCTTTGTGTTTATCTGTATTTTCCAGATTTTTTCAATTAAAATGTATTCTTTCTATTGTCAGAATAACTACACTTTTGAAGGCAAGGTTGTCTGCAGCCTCTCCCTAACCTTCTGCAGTTGGTGACATGGACAGCAACTCGTTCTTCCCAACGGCCACTCTGCATGGCCTGTGCAGGAGGCCCCATACCAGATGAGGATTTTACAGCTGTAACAAGAGCCACATGATGTGTTCTCATTGCTACATATCAAATATGACTAAAATTCAACACATACACAAAAAGTCTCCAATAATCACTGGCCCTTACTTAAAACCTCCTAATACCAATGTGGATGGGCAGGGGATCCTTCATCTGATGCCCTTGACCCCATGCCCTCCACAGTTCAGTGCTGAGCACCCCACTCTATCTGTCTGTTTCTTCAACTCTGTGCTATTTATTGATACAGCTCTTCCCTGCATCTCAAAATATCCCTCTTGGTCTTCACTGCACTACCCAGCCTCTGGACCTGGTACCTACTTGCACCCTCTGCCTCCTCAGCCTGCTGCCCTCTGGCTTCTGTCCTTATCCCTCTGTAAAAATGACTCTCATTAAAGGTCATCAGTGGCCTCCAGGTCCAAAAATCCAATATGTACTTGTTGGTATTAATACTGTAATATGGGCAGAGCACCCTAATCTGAAAATCTGAAATCCAAAATGCTTGAAAATCTGAAAATTTTGAACATCAACACGACATCTACAAGTAGAAAATTCTACACTTCAGCATCTCGTGTAATAGGTGACAGTCAAAATACAGGCACACTGGGGGCCGGTGAGATAGCTCAGCAGCATAAATGCCTGCTTGGCAAGCTCAAGGTCCTGAAGTTGACTTCCAGTACCCACATAAAAAAAAAAAAAAAAAATACAGGCACACTAAAAATATTGTATAAAATTACCTTCAGGCTATATATACAAAGTGTATATGAAACATAAAAGAATATGTACTTAGACCTCAATCTTATCCCCAAGATAACTTGTAATGTATATACGTAAATATTCCAATATCTGGAAAAAAAAAATCTAAAACTCTTCTAATTCCAAGCAGAAGACTGACCAGGACTGAGTTTAAAAGTGGGTCAGGCTGATACTTCTTTGAGACCCTGACCATGGCCACTGCAGGCCCAGAGGATGTGTCCTACTGGCACCCTTCTCACCCCTTTAACGTATCCTAAGGCCTCTGTCTACAGAGCCCTGCTGAGCCAGCTCTGCCCTCTCCTGGAGCATGGGAAGCCATGGAGGGTAACATGAGCAAAGCTAGGCTTTAGGAAGGTCACCTGCAGTGGTGTGAGATGGACGAGGAGAGACACATGACCAAGGGATCAAAGCCAGTAGGAGGTCTTCCCCCAAGGGAGCAAGGTCCGAACTTGGACAGCAAGCTGAGCCTTCCAGAAGCTGGCACCTGGGGGACAGGCGAGCAGTGGGAATACTGATCCCACCATTCCCTGAGATGACACCCAAACACCCTCTCAGGCCCCACCCAAGTCCCACCTCCTGGCGCCAAGGGGGACACAGCTCCACTTTTGTTCTTACACCACATGATGTTCGTGTCTGCTGATCTCACCTTCCCTGACATATTTAAAAGAAAAGAAATAGGAAGCAGTACTAAAAATTCTGTGTGAACTCTAAGGCTGTGAAATAGCAAATTATCCTTAGCTCTCCTTTCAAACCTGTGTTTTACCTCTTTGTAGCAGCAGCCGCTGCCACCGTACCAAACATGCTTTGGTCTTCACTCTAGTAATTAGGCACCTGAACCCTGCAGAACTGGAAGCTTTAGTATTCATTATCTCAACATGACAACAGTGCCCCCTGCCCTGACTTCTTCCCATCAGCCCCAACATGTGGCCCAAGCCAGACACCTTCCAAGCAAATGCAATATAGGAAGCAGCTCCTCAGTTCAGGGTGAGCCTTTCTGGGGGGAAGCAGGTCCTAACTGTGGGAAAGAAGGCAACCACCAGTGGGTGTCCAGTGGTGCTCTCTGGATGGGCTGTCCAGAGGATATGAACCAGCCTGCACAACTGCTCCCTGCCACCTCCACCCACAGGTGCCCTCTCACCCCTTCCATCAATTAAGAGCTATTGAGATGGTGAAGGGAGCCTAAACTTTTGGTTCCTTGTTTAGAGGAGGCTGTTGTGGGGACACAGAAGGCAAGGGTATCTCACAGGGGCACCACAGAATGAAAATGCATAAAACTTCACTGTCCTGGGGTCAGAATCCCACATCAAGGTGCAGTGTACCCCCTCTACCTCCAAAGAACAAAGGCATCAATGCCATGCTGCAAGACATCCAGTGAGGGATACTCTGAACTACTCTATATAACCATTTATATACCAGAAAACCCATGCTGTGACCCTACGGTTGCAGTGACCTTCACTTTGGCCGTATCTTCAGGGGTGAAGGAGGACACACAGTCACCATCATTGGCACAACAAAGCTGGTTTCAGTAGCTGGAGCACTAAGCACACCTATGCCACTCCAGAGCCCCGGGCTAGACTAAGCCCATGGTTCCGTCAGTCTCAGGACATTCATTCCTTTGGACGGAGTTTAAAGAGTAAAGACTGGAGCAGCATTGTAGAACTACTTTCCTCTTTGCTGCAGGAGGAGTACACGCTGTTCAGACTGACAGGAGCCACAGGTTCCAGCGGAAAAGAATTCTCACTTTCACTTATTCATTAGCCGTTTAGCCACTCCTGCAGGTACATATGCTTCTGTTATATTAAGGTAAAAAATATTCTATTTCCTGTCTCCTTTGAGTTCACAATCTAACAGACTACATCTTCGAAGAGCCAAGGCCAAGGGTAGAAGAGGTTAGCTCCTGGTTAAGTCCTGGCTCATTCCTTCGTGCCTCGGTTTCCCCAATGAGGAAGTGAGGGTGCGGAAGCCATGGGGAAAACAGCTGGTTTTACTCTGCATGCTGAGAAGTCACAGCAGAAACATGGAGATGGTGCAGAGTGGCCAGCTGAGGCTGGGGTTGAGGGTGCGGGAGTGAAGGAAAAAGAAGAAAATGAAAATCAGGGTGTGTGTATAAGGGTCCCTCCCTCCAGATCAAGTGCTTTGGTTCTTTAATAAAGGACTTCTGCTGACCGGGAGCAGCAGGAAGCTACACCCCTATGAGAGAATAAAAGATACTCCTCCCCTCCCCGTCTTCCTCCTCACACAACTCAGTGGGCCAGACAGCTAGTCCCTTATGGGTCTAGTAACCAATATCCAGTCATTTCTGGGTACCTATAAAAGTAAAAAATTCTTTTAAGAATTCTTTTAAGAAAGCAACAGTGTAAGGAAAAGTACCTAACCCTTTTAAATAACGGTGGCTCAAAAAGGTCTAGAACTTTGAAGTCCAAGAAGCATTTTGCCATAAATATTCTCCTATATCAGCATCTCACCAACCCCACAAATACTTTGCACAGGGATACGTGTGCCCATGTTAAGCAGGATGAGACTGAAGCACATGGTTGAATGACTTGCTGTTGGTCTCACAGATAAAAGCCGTAGCAGATCACACTTGGACCCAGTCTCCTGTTTCCAAAGTCAGTGCCCATTCAGACCCAACACTGCAGAATATCCAAACCAGCAGCTTGTGAGAACCAGGACAAAAACAAAGGTCTTGGAAAACTGAGCAAAAGTCTTGATTTCCAAAAAGAAGGTTTTAGGATGACAGTCGGTGAGATCACTGTCCAATCCCATAATTTGGTAATACATTGGTACCAAGTTTGGGAGCAATGAGAAAACAGAGACGATCAAATAATGCATAAATAATGCATAAGATGAACTTAGCTCAATGCCCCGGACAGTGCAGGCTCATCAGCATGAGAACTATTGCTATCACTAACGTCACTGCTTTTGATGATGACCAGGAATTAGCATTCCATTTATGGGAATAAACTGATCCAAGGTAACTTTGTTTCTTTTAAAATATGATTATTTGACAAGTCCATTAGAAAAATGCTAAAGATTTTGCATCTCTGGATTTCAGCAAGCCCCCTAGCAAAAAACCACTTATGCTACACTGTCACAATGGTAGTGAGTATCACCTGATGAGCTTTCAACATTTGAAAAGTCCTTCCTAAATCTTATTGCAGTGAACAAAAGAACAAATTTAAATACTGACTTTGCTAGTTAGAGACTATGTGACCTTTAACAACTTACCTAACTGCTCTGTGATTCCATTTCCTCATCAGTAAAATAATGATAATGATTCATAATACCTAAATTCTGAAAGCAGCCTATATGGCAATCCACAGGTGAATGGATAAAAAAATGTGCTATTTGTACACAGTGAAGTACTCCTCTGCTATAAAGAATGATAAATTTGAGACATTTGTAGAAAAATAGATGCAAATTGAAAACATAAATGTTAAGTGAAATAAATCAAACACACAAGCTTAAATCTCACATGGGAAATCCAAAGTGTAAATAAAGAGCACAATAAAAGATATATAAAAGGAAACAAGGAGATAGATCTACTGCAAATAGGAAGGGGACCAAGAGATGGAGGGTGGGAGGAAGGATAGGAGGAGAAGAGAAAGGGAACATAAAAAGGAATTAAGATGTGTCATGATCATATACCAAATATCCACAATGAAAGTAGTCATTGTGTCTTGCAAACATGTATTAATAAATAATTTTTTAAAATGATAATGATAGCAGCCATATCAGAAGACCAGTGATTAATTAATTACTAGATAATTGAATAATGAGCTACAAACTTTAGGTATTAATGTTATTATGTTATAATTTCAGCCTATGGGGAGGCTTCTAGAGTTGTACCACTGAGTTCTGTTATTATTTCTGTTAATTTCAGCATATTTATCAACAATTTAAATGACAATAGGAAAAAAGTGCAAAGGTAGAGAACAGTGTCAGCTATTCACATGTGAAGGTTCTGGTAATGACAGATAATCCTCAGCTTCGGATCAGCCAGTGGTGTTATCGGGGCACTACAAAGTAACTCATACTGTTCAGGAACATGTGATGTCATCTGTCCTAAAGTATTCTCCACTGGTCAGACCAGTTAGAGCGCTGTGTTCCACCCTGGGTGTCATTTTTTTGTTTGGCTTGGTTGTTGAGACAGGGGCTCACTATGTAGTCCAAGCTGGCCTCAAACTACCTGCTTCAGCCTCCCGAGTGCTGGGATTGTAAGTGTGTGCCACCATTAGCAGCTGGGTGTCATATTTGAAAAACAATACTGAGAAACCTGGGGCATGGGGACATCTCACGGGGTGTTGAAATGACATTAGATGAGAAATAGCTGAGAAATGTATGAATGTTCTGTTTGGTGGCAAATGGATAAAAGCCTATATTGCTTTGCTCATTGCATAATTTGAGCCAGTGGATCAAATCAAAAGAGGCCAGATTTTACCAAAGGAAGGGAGTAAAACCTAGGACCTACCCAACAATGGAATGGTGCGCTTTGCCCTGTGATGGGCTCCCCATCACATTCAGAGTCCAAGCAGGGGCTTGGTGTCCAGAAGTCAGGGATACTAATGTGCTAGATAATCTTAAAGGCTGTCTTCAAACCTCAGTCTACCATTTCAGCCCCTCTTCCCTGCACACATACCTTCCCCCATCAAAGTTGCTATGCAGATCGTAATCCCATGAATTGGCCTGTGATAATATGTATTTAACAATGAAGGATTCAGCTGGCTGATCTGCCTGGTCAGTCTGAAGATTTCAGCATCCTCTGGAATCTAAAAGAACTGTCAAGAGCATCAGGAGCCCAGGCTCCAGGCAGCCTGCATTGGGGACCTCACACACACAGGCCAAACGCTATATCACTACCTCCCCCAACCACCCATCATCACCATAGCAACAACCAGGCCTGCCTGCCTAAGCAAGGCTCTTGAATTTAAGCAGGGGGAGGCCCAGTTTTTCCTGCAATTTTCTGAAGTAGTGGGAGCTAAGGGGATGTGCGTAGGAGGACAGGAGTGGGACAGTTTATTCTGTCCTTCCCCACAGAATGCCCCGAGGCCACCTCAAGACATGGCCAGGCCCATCTCGATAATTTGACCTTGGCATCCCTCTTACTCTAACCAAAACAACAGGAGAAGGAGCTATGGGGGAATCTCATTTTTAGAAGCATAATCACTTAGCAACCTAAATATCCCATTCTTCCCCACCCCTCAAAAACCCCAGAGAAATAAATACACAGTATTGAGGACTCAAGTGTTTGGCTCTGATACAGCATGAAGATGTAATAATAATAATACTTTCTATTTTTGTAGAAATAAAGCTTACTTTCTAAGGAGCTCTAAGAGCCTTGCTAAAATTAAGGCACTGATCTTCACACTGGCCTCCTCTCCCCTCTCCTTCTCAGTGCAAAGTAACAAGGGACTGTTTCCCTGCCATTTGATGAAAGCCCAGAACCAGAAAGGATTTTATGCATGGATTCTAAGACACAGAGCAATAGTGATTCCAATCCTGTATGTGACCGCACGATACAAAGAAAAGCTACTTATTTCCAGCAAGGGAATGGAAAAAGGTCAAGATTTCTCAGACAAATGCCAACAGTGACTTTCTTCCTCACATTTCACCCTGGTAAACATTCCCTTCTTCTGGAAACTCTCCTTTCATTTCCCTACTAATGATGGCCACCATCTCCACACCTCCGTGGGCTCCCTGTCAGCCTCCATCCCAGGTCACCCATATCTTCTATATCCAATCTAATTCAGATGTCCCCTGAAGCCTGTTCTTGGCTTTATCTCTCTCTGCCCACTTGCCTGTGACAATCTGACCCTTATCTATGGTTCAACTACCACCATACAGTGATGAGTCCCTAAAACCCATGCAGACTCCTGTCCTGAGCCCCGGCCTTCCTACCAGTGTTACCCAGGGGTCCAAAGGGTGTGCTGGACTCACAAAGCCACAATCATCCTCATCCCTTACCCACCACAGCCTGTTGTTTGCCCACAGTGTTATCATCCGTCTCACAATGCAGAAAGCCACCAACCTCCCTCAATCCTAGGACTCAGCTTTGGTCCGTCTCCCTCATCCCTTAAGTTTAAAGATTCCTAAATATCTCTATGTCTGTCCACTCCTCCCTGGTACCACTGACTCACACCCTCATTTTTTTCTGTTCAGTAAAACCTGTAAGAGACAGGCTGCTAACAGGTCCTGCTAGCTCCAGCCTCACCCCTTCCTCCCTTATGACACCCCCATACTCACATCCACCAGGGCAAGAATTCAAGCCTCTGAGGAGGGTCTATATTTCCAAGGATTCATTCATAATTATTCATATTCATTCTCTCTCTTTCTCTCTCCCTCTCCCTCTCCTTAATGACCCCCTACTGCCTTCATAATAAAACCCAGCCACGTTATCATAGCACACAGGACCCTCATGTTCCTGCTGGCAAGCTCAGCTACATCTGGAACCACATCTCTTCCTGCTCCTTACACTCCACTCCCCGCAAACTAAGTGCCTGCTATTCTGCAAATATGGCACATGTGCCTCTGGCTGCACCCATTCTCTGTGGCTTTCCTTCCCAGCTCCACACACGGCACATGAACCTCTTCTAAGGAAGTCTGACAACACTACAGTGTTGGCAAACACTGTTGGCAGTCTGGCAAACACAGTGGGAGCCTAAGGATGACTCTCCCTCTCCTATCCTCCTCCTTTAACCAAGTCACTTTCTAAAAGTTTCCAGAAAGTTCTAAAGTCTTGAGGCAATATCATTATAAGGGAAAGAGTTAAGGAACCAGAAAGCAGCCTGGAGGTGAGCTGCTGTATCTATACAGTGATTTGGCCTTCTTTAGTCTCTTACTTATTCTTTTTCCAGAGGGGGGAAGTAACCAGAATCAGAAGCAAATGTCACTCATCCCTTTCTCTTCAGTCCTTCTTCTCTTTGTCTCTCTAGCTCCTTGGTGATTCCTTCCATTTTCCATCTGATCCATCCACTTCTGTTTCTCAAAGCACTGCTGGACAACCTGGTTGGGCGATGTTGCCTCTAAGCGCCTGGTAGAGCTCTGATGTTAGAGAAAGCCATACCAGAGCTCATGCTGCTCATCCTGACCCCATTCCTTCACTGCACCTGCGACTGAAGGCTCCTTTCCTTTTAGGGACCTCACTTTCTTTTTGTATTTTGTTTTGGTTTTGGTTTTGGTTACCAGGAATCGAACTCAGGACCTCACTCTTGCTAGGCAGGTGCTGTGCTCCTGAGCTATATCCCCAGGCCCACTTTCTTTATTTATAAAATGAAGTTAAACTTTTTAGCTCTCAGAAGCTTGGAATCAATAAAGAGTGATTCCTCTTTATGTCTGAATTTCCTTTCTGTTGCTCCTAGACATACCTATCCTTTCCACACCATTTCATTCAGGTGATTAGAAAATGCTACTATGCCTTGTTACCCGAGATTTCCTTTATTCTGTGTGCCACAGAGTAAATGACAAATTGTCATTTCTTTATTATCTGGGCTGATGGAGGAGGAAGAAGCTTAGCCAAATAAATATGATGGATAAGACCAAAGAAACTCACTGTATATTTGGCTTTGAGATGTGGTCAGATACATACATGCTCAGAGACACACAACTCTTTCTCCCCATTTGGAAATCATCCCAAACCCTCCCAGCCTAGCCTTAGTCCCAGTCTTGGGTTTGGCCACAAGTATGGAAGGAGGCCCTGAGTTTTGCAGATAAACCACAGGTGGATAAGACATTGGTAACTATGTAGTTATGCATAATATTCAATTCAACAATCAAGTTTGAGCCCAACCATGTGCAAGACACTCTGTGGCCGAAGAAATCTATGAGCCATACAAAGAAGGATTTCTTACTGTACCCAGAAACTGAAAATCCAAGAGAAGGCAGGAGTCTGTTCATAATTACCCATATGATATGAGTGAAAATAAAGATTCTAATAAAGTACTATGAGAACAGAGGGGAAAGTACACCTAATTCTAAACAGGTGGTTTTAGAAGGCCTCAGATCAAGAATTAACATAAAGTCAGCAGTGGTGTGGGTGGGCAGGTCTCTATCATAACCAATACTTCAAATGTGAGCGTTGCCTGGAATTGTCCTTGAAACTCATTGAATTAACAAGTAGATAGTGTTCTGTTCCATGCCTGGAACTGTGCAAGATACTACACGCTACAAAATAGATTTAAAACAGTTTGGACTTCCACGCATCAACTAATTAGCAAACAAGACAGTGTTATATTTTGCTGCAATAAAGGGTTTGATGTGTGGAACTGACACTAAGAATGAGAGTAGGCCATAATAAAGTGCTAATTGCATCATGACAAGGGTGATGAATAAGAAGCCCTCCATAAACATTGTTCTGCCTCTCCAATGTTGAATACAACATCCTAACTAGCTGTGGGCAAGACCATTTCCTCTCATCTCTAGGTAGCATGTGGTGATGGAAGTAGCATTGTACTAGGAATGAGAGGCCTGGTACCAGAATGCTGGGTGGTCACAGGAAAGTCATTTCCTTTGTTGGAGCCCCTGGAGAGGAGCTGGACTCAAGGATCTCCAACATCTCTTCCAATTCTCACAAACTTTGGCTGTGAATGCAAAAGGACCAGCTGACATCCCAGTGAAAGGATTTGAGAGGGAGAGACTGGAAGGGTGCATAGGAAGTAAGGGGTGGAGACAGAAAGGGAGGAGAGCAGCTCGCAAGTAAGGAGTGTGACAGTCAAAGCACTGAGCATGTGCATAAGGGAGTAGAGCAGAGCAGGTGGCTACAGGGTGGGTGTGGGAACAGCTAGAGTAAGGGCAGCATCACAGCTGAAGAAGATAAACTGGGGATGTCATTCAGTGGTAGAGCACTTGCTTAGCATGCACAAGGTCCTGGGTTCAAACCCCAGTACCACAACTGAAGAAGGTGTCACATGCTATGCAGATGTGGGTAGATCCAAGGCCACAGGAAAGAGAGAACCATCTTAGGTTCCCAGTCAGGGATGTATCTCACTGTAGAAAAGGCTGCAGGGAAATATTCATCACAGTCAACAGACCAACAGAAACTAAGGAAGAAGTAAAGGCAAGAAGTCAGCCCGTAAACCATGAAGTCACCCAAGTCATGAGGTGCTAAGGACATGTGCTGGTGGCCAGGAGGATGGCACTGAAGAGAAAGAACAGAACGCTCATCTCAAAGACAGTCAGGACTCATGAAACTGTCAGATATGAAGGGTGCAGATAAGAGAGGAGGTCCATTCCTACCTCACACTTCTGACCCCAGGTCTAACACCCGACTGCCAAATCCCAGCACTCATGCCCAGATCATCTCATGTTCTGAGTGCTAGACAGTTGTCATGAAGTTGTCATGAAGAGGAACTGACAGGTGTGCACTGTCTCTAGAGGCTCCTTGAGGAGCCGCAGAGGGTGGATGTCACAGTGGACCACCCACAGCAGCAAGCACTGCGCTGCACAGCCTGAATGGTCAGTAGCTATCTACAGAGAGGCCCCCTCCTCTCAGAAACTTTAACTTCAGAAACTTTAAAAGCTTTCAAAAATAGCAGAGAGCAGGTCTGAAAAAGAAAAGGGGACAAGGTGAGAGAGAAAACAGAAGGCTCAGGCCTAGTGGGCTATGTGGGAAATCAAGGGTAGCAGGAAAAGTAGGGTAAAGGAAGAGAACTGGTGGGGTTGAGGCCTTGCAGCAGTCTCCCGCATGCCCGTATTCCCATCACTGCAGAGAGGTCAGTGGAGGGCGCTGCCCACTCTCAGACAGGAGGGCAGAAGTTCAGGGAAGGAAGCTGGCACCTCTCAAGCCAGAGTGCTCTCTGCCAGATTCCCTCTCTCTCAGGGAAGGCACGCACTGGCAGGCTGCCCAGTGGCCTGAGACAGCTTTAAAACTTGAATAATTGACACTTGCCCTCTTCCGAACCAAGCCTTTGTCTGCTGGATGTGTGCTCTCCATTTACAAAGCTGTCAGGGCCAGCTGCTTCCCTCACACTGAGCCACAGCTTCCCTCTCAATGCAGACTGGCCCTCACAGCACCCTGCAACCCCGCAACATTCTCCACACCCCAGGACGGAGCCTTTGGTTGGTCCCCAGTCCCTGAAGCAGCATTTGATGTCATCTGCTCCTCAGGGCACAGCCAGGTAACAGAACAAGAAAAGGACACACCTGGAGGAATGGCAAAGAGAGCGATTGGACTGTGGGCCTCCACGGCAGCCCTGGACCAAGAAAGAGAAATCTCCCTCTCCTGGAGACGACAAGACAAGGCAAGGGAGCTTGAAGGCTGGGAGGGACAGGAAGGCAGGTGACAATTAGTGTGGTCCAAATACGGAATCTACCCAAATGCCCTAAACGACACAGGCAGGCAGGCTGTGGTTTCCTGCTCCTCGTCTTTGCTGTTCTCTCAAGAGAAATTCTATCTCTTGTCTTGCAGAGTTCCTGTGTCCCGTCCTGATGGGCAACCTGTGGGGAGCAGAGCGTAGTTGAGGGCAGATCCTCTTGGGCAGAAGCCCTGTGAGAGGGGAGAGGCAAGCCTGGGACCACCCAGGGCTTCCAAGGTGACAGCACCACCATCACCCAAGCCTAACACGAAACAGACAGCCAGCGACTGAGTGCTCTCTTCTCCACCTTGGTCGGTTCCCAACACGGCCCTAACATCTAAAATTCCCAAGGTTACAAAATATGCCTCACCATGAAATTGTTCAGATGTTCTAAAAATAATAACATAAGCCACGATAGATGTAATGCTGTATTTCACAGGAGCTATCATTTCAGATACTTGTTTCAAACTATTTATTAAAAGTCATGAACATTTCAGACTCAGCAAAGGTGCCACCCCAGCCCCAGTTTCATCCTCCCCTTGATTAGGTCAGCCCTACGCATATTTATAAACTTTTCCAACACAGCTGGATGTTTTTCCAGCACAAATGTTTTCAATATGGTCCAAGAACCACCTGCATCAGAATTATATGGGTGCTTGCTTTAACTACAGCCTCCTGACCCTTGGGGATTAAGGCCAACTGTCCTCATTTTAAACAAAAACCCCAGACGATTTTGATACACACAAAGCTTCCAGAGTCACTGTGCTAGTTCCGGCAGTCACCCTTCTTAAAATGCAAAACAAACACAATGACAAAAACAAAGAACCAAACACTGGGAAGGGCAGCCTTTTAAATTGCTCTCTGTCATTTGCTGCCCCATGTAAATGACAGACTGAGGCAGAGTTTGTACTCTCTCCTGTTACCAAACTATCTAGAGTCAGCCTGCGGCTTCATCACTTCCACAAAAAAACAACAAATATATGTTATCTTTACCAGAGGAAAGGAGGGTGGAGAAGAGAGCTAAAGGCCATCTATAGCTAAATGTTCAGTTTGCACCAGCCCACCTCTGCCACCATTTAAAATAAGTATCTGGCACTTTATAAATTAAAATAGAGTTCCAATGTATACTGTAATTGGGTATTTGTATTTTTGTGGCTGTCCTAATTTAGAAGCTATATACATTCTTTTTTTCATAGCAGCTTTATTGAGTTATACAACCACAAAATTCATTCCCCTAACAATGTCCAACTCAGTGTATCATTTTCAGTACATTCAGAGAGTTGTGCAACCATCACCACTATCTAATTTTAAGTCATTTTCATCACTCCAAAAAGAAACCTACAAACCCATCACTAGTCTTTCCCTACCCTACTTCCCCCAGCTTTTGCTAACTATTATTGGATTCCTATGGATTTGCATATTCTGAACTTTTCTATATAAATGGGATCATACAATTTGTGGCCTGGTGGGTGGGCTTTTTTATCTTTGTGTGTGTGTGTGTGTGTGTGTGTGTGTGTGTGTGTGTGTACCGGGGGTCGAACTCAGGACCTTGCGCACCAGCAGGCACCCATGCCCTTGAACGATATCACCGGCCCTTTTTTCATACGTGGGTACCAGGAGTCAAACTCAGGACCTCACGCTTGCTAGACAGGTGCTTATGCCGCTGAGCTATCTCACCGGCCTGGGCTTTTTTATCTTAACATAATGTATATTCAAAGTTCACCCATGTTACAGAAATTCCTTTCCACTGTTCAACAGTATCCATCATATGATCGACCAGATTTGGTTTATCCATTCATCAGCTGATGGACACTTACATGTTTTATTATGAATAATGCTACTACTATGGGAACTACTATACAAGTTTCTGTATGGACATAACTTTTTATTTCTCCCAAGAATATGTTTAGGAGTGAAATAATTGGGACATAGGGTAACTCTATGATTAACAGTTTGAGGAACTAACAAGCTATTTTCAAAAAAGGCTACACCATTTTACATCCCAGCAACGATGTTTGAGGGTCCTGATTTTCCCACATTTCTGCACACTTGTTATTGTAGTTTTTATAAGTCATCCTAGTGAATGTGAGGTAGTATCTCATTGTGTTTTTTCTTTGCATTTCCCTAATACCTAATAAGACTGTCTTAGTCAATTCTGGCTGCCATACAAATACCATAGGCTACGTGGCATAAATGGTAGAAAATCAACTCTGCAGGATGGGGAATTCAAAATCAAGATGTTGGCCAATTAATTAGTTTACTGGTTAGGCCCCTCTTACTAATTTGCAGAGGACCATCTTCTTGGCATGTCCTCACATGGTGGAAAAGGGGGCAGGGAAGTAAGCTCTTTCCTGTCTCTTCTTAAAAAGGCACCAATCACCTTATGAGGGTGTCATCCTCATGACCTAATTACCTCACAAAGATCTCATGTCTAAATACTATCAGATTGAAATTTTGACATATGAATTTGTGAAGGATGGTGACTGAAACATTCGATTCATACAGATGTTGAGAATCTTTTCATGTGCTCATTGGTCATTCACATACTCATTCTTTAAAGTTTTTACCAAGGAGCCTGGAACTTTTCTGAACACTAGTTCTCAGAGTATACCCCTGACATCCATCAGCTACTGACATCCATCACTATTGATCTTACTAGAAATGCAAGATCTCAAATCCTCCTCCAAATCACCTGAATGAGAAATTGTGGGAGTGGGGTCCAGTAATCTGTGGTCTGAGTTAGGTTTAAGTCTGAGAATCACTGCTATAGAACAATGTCTTCTAACAGGGTGTTCCTAGTATTTTTCTGAGTACTATTTCATAAAGAAATGTCTTGGTAATATGTTTGGACAAACACTGGACTAAAAAACAAACAAAAATCCTTGACTCAAGACTTCTAGATCTCTTTTCATTCTTCTATAATCTCCTTTTTTTCAGATTCTTTAATATGCTTATTAGCAATATGAATCTCCCTGAGGGAGATCAACCTCTTTTATATGCAGCATCGTATAGGACTAGGGTTCCATAGAAGTTATTTTGATTCTGTTCATCAAGAGATCAAATCAAGATATCAAAAGGAAACAACTGTATTTTCTTTATCAAATTGAGTCTGTTGTTAACAATATCTTTTAAAATATTTTCTTAGGAGCCAGACACGATGGCCCACCTCTGTAATCCCAGCCCTCAGGAGACCGAGGCAGAAAATGCCATGAGTTCGAAGCCAGCCAGGGCTACATAATGAGTTTAAGACCAGCCTAAACTACATAGCAAGATGAAAAAGCCTATCTCAAAAAGCCTATATATAGGCTATAGGCTTTTGAAAGCAAAACTCAGTGGCTTGAAACAGTAAGTATTTATCGTCTCACACCATGGGTCTGAGATGTGGCTTTGCTTGGTGGTTTCTGCTCAGGATTTCATGAGGAAACCATCGAGGAATCAACTCAGCACTGACCTGAAGGCTTGATTATTCTAGGTTGCCAAGATAGCTTACCATGTGGCTTCAGCAGGTGTCCCCCAACTTCTTCATCACATAAGTTTCCACAGGCCTCCTTGAGTATCCTCCTAACATGGTGGCTAGCTTCTCCAAGAACAAGACATCTAAGACAATGAAGCAGAGGTGGCAATGTCTTTGATGACATACCCTCAAAAAGCCACACTCATTTCTGTAGTGTTCTCTTGGTCACACAGACCATATCCCCAGTACAGCTGGTAAGGGCGAGAGCCTTCTCAAGGGCAAGGAGACCAGGAGGCAAGGATCCCCTGCTAGCAAGTGGTAGAGCTGCAGTTTGAGCCCAGGTAGTCCAGCTCCAGAGTCCAAACCACTTTGCCCTGCTGCCTCTCTGCCTTATTGAGTAGAGAAGTTCTGGGAATTCCTTTCAGAATGTGTAACACAAAAAGACCAACCTATACAGGGCAGAACTTAGCATGTGTTCCTCTGCTTGCTGTTAGCATGTCCACACACTGTGCAGCTGCTGCTAAGCACTGCAGCTTGCCCAGAAACAGCTTTTCAGAACACAGGACTGGAACTGTTCATTAGCTAATTAGGCTGTTCTTAACTAATCTGGGAGATGAGCATCAATTTACTTCTGTTTGTGCTCTCAACAGTCCTGCTACTACTAAATTAGAAATCATGCCCTTCCCTTTTCTTTCTTTGTCCACCTATCTAATTATGGAAGAGATTCATAACTTGTAGAACCTGTCAACTCTTAAACTCCTATTCCTTAGAAATTCCCTCCATCTTTTTTCTAGTTATATGTTTAACTGCCACAATTACGGCAATAGAATGTTGAGGATTTCACAGTGAAAACTACTATATTTTTGCCTGAAAAGCTGTTAGGATTCTTAGGACCTTAAAAACACCCTTGAAATAGTCTGCCTGTGTGAGAGAGGAAAAAACTCTTTTCCTTCTTACCTTCTAGTTTCTTGGCTAGAGTTCAGTAACAGAGATAGTATATAAAGAAAAAAGCATACAATTGTATTTATTTAACGTAAGTTTTATGTGACCCAGGAGCCTTCATAAGGAAATGAAGGACCTAAGCAATGATTAGATCTAAGTGTCTTTATACTAGATTTGATAAAGAGTGCAACGTTACAGGACAAGGTAATAGGACAAAAGGGTCTGAGCTATGTGGGGGGGGCATCAATTCAGACTCTTCTGTGTCCTTCTATCTTTGGAGATAAGGATCCTCTCTCCTTTCCTCCAGGCCTAGGGAGGGCACCTCTCACAGGAGGGCTTGCTGACCTGCTCCAGACGAAGGTCAGAACATCCTTCCTGCACACACACTATTTCACAGATGCTCTCAGCTTCAAATATTCAGTTTGCCAAGATGCCATGTCTGAGGCTAGCATGTCATCTGCCTTCCTAATTCTCCCCCTTTTTACATCTGCCATTCAATCATTCATTCGTTAGCATGCTCAATATTCATCAAGGTTTCCTGAATGACAACTAAGTGCTAGGCACAGAAAGAATAAGAACTATCATACATAGAACTACATGATACACAGTTCTGCCATAAAACAGAGACTGTGGTGGTGAACATGGGGGAAACTGCCTAACACCATGATTTAGGAGACAGTGATACAGGAAATTCCCATGATGAGGGGACCTAATCAAAGATCTCTGTTTACTATGTGTATGCATGTATGTGTGTAATTGTTATCCACTTTACAATATGAGTTAAACTTTGTAAAGACCCTCCATCTTCCTCATAAAAATCCTGAAGACCCTAACTGTTCACTGCACCATCAGCACACAACAGGACGTCACACCAGATAACAGGTGTTCATTAAGCATCTGTGGATGGTGATGAAAAAGAGGGTAGAGATGAAACGGGGACTGTCTTAGTTACTTTCTTATCACTGAGACACAATACCTTAACATTCACAACTTAAAGGAGGAAAGATTCATTTGGCTGACAGTTGTAGAGCTTTCAGGCCATCATCAGCTGCCTCCAAGGCAGGGAAGCATGGCAGAGGGGCATGGCAGAGCAGAAAGAGCTCATTTCATGGCAGAGAGACCAATCAAGGAAGGAGGGAAGAACAGAAACCCTTCCAGGCCACGCCCCAGTAACCCAACTCCTCCAATCAGGCTTCACCTCCCAAATCACCTTTAGCTATAAACTCATCAGTGGACTAATCCACTGATGAGTAGCTCCCCCATGATCCAATCACCTCCCCAAAGCCCCACCTTTGAAAGCATAAAGCTTTGGGGGGACAAAGCACAAAGCAATTTTAAAAAATGAAAAGTATAAAGAAAAGTATAAACAGTATTTACAGAGAGCTCCAACAACATCCGAAATGAATGCTAGAAATAAATAATAAACAAAAACTGAGAGAAGCCAATATTTTAAAAATTGAAGGGGAAATCTTTGAAGAAAGGACAATAATAAAAAAGAACTTTCCAGTATTGAATAAAGCTATGAATCTTTGGATTGAAAGGGCCTATCCCCTAAAATGCCATGGAAAAACAAAACAAAACACAACAAAACAAAATTAAAGCATCATATAAGCAGTGAAATTTTAAAACAGCAAAAATAAGGGAAAATTTTAATGTTTTCAGAGAGGGGAAACTAAAGTTTTCTATAAATAATCATGTTTATATTAAAAGTGTCAGCAACCACAAAAAATAAAAGACAAGAGTAGAGTGGGTTAAATTTTTAAAGAAAATCTATCTATGTTTCTATCTATCTATATAGATAGATAGATAGATATCCGGAGACAGAGAGAGACAGAGACAGAACAGAGTCCACCAAAATATATATATACACTTCAGGAAAAGAAAAATAGTATGGTGTTTTTTCAATAGATGCTGTTACCCTCTCATGGGGGACCCTAGAGGATATCCTATATCACAGAAAACCCACTACACTTCCAGTCCTTAGAGCAGAAACTAAAAATGCATGTGCAGCAATCTCAGTGACCAAGGCTACCCAAGCAGCAGTTCACTGTACTAATAAATGTCCGGAAGCTAATGGCCACCACTTTGAGCACCTCTTGTAATTGTAGATGCCAAAGGCATTAATCTTGTATTAACCTCATGATGTCTCAATAAATTTAGTATTAAAATATTTATACAAGTTTTTCTTTTCCTGAAGTGTGTATATACTTTTTGGTGGACTGTACATGTTAGTGCATGCATTAGGTATCTATTATATATGTATATTATATATGTATTTTATATATATGTATACTTAGCACATATACATATTTGAATACACAAGTTTTATCCAAAGTTTCAAATACTTTTATAAAGAGACAAAGCAACTGAACAACAAAAGTTTTATGAAGAAGCTGAATAAACACAAGACTGTGTCAGAAATGCAGTACATGCTTTTTCTCCTCACTGCCCATTATCATTCAGATTTTATAAATGTTTGAAACCCTAAAATGGTACTGAATTTTTTTTTAGAAAGACTTCTAAATGCTGGTTGCATTTTATTCAAAACCAATTGGAAAAATTTTATTTAGTACTTACCCTGAATTTGTAACAGACATCTATATTGATGGTATATAACTTTCAAATCTTCTTGACCCAATTTTATTTTTATCAGTATGAAATAGTCATAGTTGCCCCTCTTAATGCTTTCACCTTGATTTCTTTTTTTAAATCAGTAGTCACTTCCTTTGGTTGATATTTGTCTGGTATATCCTTCACTACCACCTCTATTTCAATTTTCCACTGTCATTTTATTTAGCTAAGGGGTTAAAATCACAGGTTTTTTTTTTTTACAAAATGAAGTTAATCTATTTACATTTGTTCTAGTTGCTATTAATTTATGACTTCTACTCTCATATCTTCTATTTGCCTTATTTTCTAATTATTTCTTTTCTCTCCTTTCACATTTTAATGGACTTGCTGAATTTTCCGCTACTTTTTTCTTTTATTGGTTCTAATTTCTAGTCTCTATTTCAACTTGAAGAATATCACACCTTCTTTGGCTGTGACTACGAATTATTGGTCCATCACAACTCATCCCACAGATTTCTGTCCTTTATTAAGTTAAAAAACTTAATTAAAAAACTTTGTTTTTATGACAATACCATTGTCCATCCAAATTCTATGCATATTATCACTCTAAAAACAAGTTCATTTGTTAACGTTAAACTTTTAAACTAAGTTTTCAATAACGTTCATAATTTCAATGTTTAATCTTCTAAGACTGAACATCTAAAACCTTGAATTTATGAATTAAATGAAAGTATTGAGCTATCGTCGAAACTCATTTATCTGTTATTCTTTATTTCCTTTATAAAATGTATTCACCATTCACCACAACATCTGTCTTAATGGTGAAGTTTAAGAAAAAGAAAACCTCAAATGCTGTCATTATTCAATATCTTTGGAGAAGTTCTGGCACACAATAAAATAAGAAAAATAAATGTATTGTAGGTGAATAAGAAAGAAAAATAATAGTTATTTGCAGCTGATATAATTTTTACACTAACAATTTAAGAGAACATATAAACAAATGATTTTAATTAGTGGAAGGGTTCTACATGATTGCTGCATATAACATCAACAAATTTTTAAAAATACCAGTCCTACACACTGGCACCATTTGATTGGAAATGCAAAAAAAAAAAAAAAAAAAAAAAAAGTGAACTCATGCACAAAAGTAATAAAACTATAAGATACATAGGAAAAATTTAAACAAAGATATTTAATTACTAAAGGAGAAGTTTCTAAAGCTGTTATATTGTAGAAAATAGTTTATTTAATTAGCTTATGAGTAAGGCAGCAAGCTAGTGGGAGGGCCTAAGATAGAGTGGGGTGACCAGCTATATGGATAAAAATTAACAATAGACAGCAAATTAGGAGTTTGGATAAAGAATGAACTTCCTCAGACAGCATGGAATGCAGCCTACACCCTGGTAAAGGGAGGGGCAGCCACTCCCTACTAGTTCTTGAATTTCAAGGAACTTATAATGCAAATTAACCAGTTTCTTCTGAGATCCCACTTTCCTGTAAACTCTCCTTGAAGAACTGCGTTAAAAGCCTGAGTCGCAATTGGTCATTTTAAATCCACAGAGCCACCTATGATAGGTGAACACTAAACAACTAAGCAATTCCTGTGCTGTTTATCTACAATTAGCTCTTGATCAGGGAGTCGTCTGGCCACACCATTTGGGACCCCTCCTGGAAACCCCAGAGCTATGCTCCTTCCCCTTATTTACAATAAAGACTCCTCTGACTTCTTTGTTTTGTTCACGACTTCATTCCTCAGCATTTGAAGAACTGGGTACACATGGTATCAATATGACAAAATATATCACAAATAAACGGATATACTGGGAGATTAAACATTGTAAAAAATGTCAGTTCTTCCCAAATTTGTCAGTAAATCTATTGCATTTCCAAACAAAATCTAGAATTTTGACAACTTAATCTTAAATTCATATGAAATTATAATACCCAAGATGAGCCAATTTTAAAGAAAAATTAGTTATCAAAAAATATTATAGGGCCGGTGAGACGGCTCAGCGGCTTAAGCGCCTGCCTTGCAAGCGCGAAGGCCCGAGTTCGACTCCCGGAACCCACATACGAAAAAGGGGCCGGTGATATCGCTCAGCGGCACGGGTGCCTGTTGGTGCGCGAGGTCCTGAGGTCGTCCCCCCGGTACCCGCAAAAAAAAAATATATATATATTATAAACATTTAGTCATTAATAACAACCAATGGGATAGAACAGAAAACCTAAAAACATTAGCGTACACATATATGGGAAATTGGTATATAAACAGAAGTGAGACTACAAATCACTAGGGAAAAGACATCCTATTCATTAAATGGAATTGGGAAGCTATGGAAAAACATATAGCTGGGCCGGTGAGATGGCTCAGCGGCTTAAGCGCCTGCCCGGCAAGCGCGAGGGCCCGAGTTCGACTCCCGGAACCCACATACGAAAAAGGGGCCGGTGATATCGCTCAGCGGCACGGGCGCCTGCTGGCGCGCGAGGTCCTGAGGTCGACCCCCCGGTACCCACAAAAAAAAAAAAAAAAGAAAAGAAAAACATATAGCTATAGTTATGCCTCACACAATATATGCAAATAAATTCCATACAGATTAAGGACCTAAATATAACAAGTATAACTTTAAAATTATACTAGCAAATATAGGGAAATATTTTTATGACCTTCCTAGGGAAAAATAAAAGATCAACAATTATACTGCCATATCTGCATCAGCTTCTTGGGTTTCACTCATACCCTGTCTCTGTCTCAACTTAGTTCAGGATTTAGTATCGACTTATTTCTCCTGAGCTGGTTTCCAAAGCTCAGGACACATTCAAGAGTCTCAACTTTTCCCCATAAAATGAATAAAACAGTGAGGGCTGTAGATAGGGAAGGTCACTCTTCAATCCCATGGCTTCAGTACCGCGGACCCGTTCACATAAGTGTGTAATAACATTCTTCTAAGACAAGGAAGCCCTATAAAGTGGACGGTAACCAGGTGTTCTCCATCTCCAGTAAAGGAGCTACAGAAGTTGACAGAACTAATGGAGTAGCAGGGAGTATCTTAGCTAAGATCTGAAGGAAAAAATGTCCCCTGTCTGGGTAGTTTGAAATACAGTAATGCAAAGGAAGGGAAGATGTCCGTTTTCCTAAAATGTTTTGAAAAAACGGAACCAGCCATCGATGTTGGAGAAAGTGGATAAGCTGCCTTAGACATGATAAACTCCAATGCACTGACCAATTTGATCAAGACAGAGGCACTTGGGCCGGTGAGATGGCTCAGCGGTATAAGCGCCTGCCTGGCAAGCACGAGGGCCCAAGTTCGACTCCCGGAACCCACATAAGAAAAAAGGGCCGGTGATATCGCTCAGCAGCACGGGTGCCTACTGGCACGTGAGGTCCTGAGGTCGACCCCCAGTACCCACAAAAAAAAAAAAAAAAAAAAGGACAGAGGCACTGGTCTAGAAGAACTGAAATATGAACACCCAGAGAGAGAACATTGCTTTCCTGAATAAGCTCTGTTAATGTATAAATATAAAGTGTCCCTTAAAGACTCTTGTTTTGAAGGCTTGATTCCTAATATGGCAATGTTCACTGGGACTTAGAGAGGGTTAGGCTTCACTGGGGCTTAGAGAGGTGATTGGATCATAAGGGCACTGGCTTCATCAATGATGAATTCACAGCTGAATGGGCTAGTAGGAAGTGGGGTCCAGTTGGAAAAAGTAAGTCACAGGGCATGCCTTCAAAAGGTATATCTGGCCCCTGGCCCCTTTCTGTCTGGCTCTTGCAATCTCTGCTTTCTGGCTGCCACGAGATAAGCCGCTATCTTCCGCCATGCCCCTCCTTCATGTTGTTTCTGCCTTAGAACCACCTTACAGACTGAAACCTCTGAAACCGTGAGCCAAACTAAATCTCTCCTCTTCTAATTGATTTTTCTCAGGTATTTGTTCCAGCAATAAAAACATGACCATACAAGCACCAGCCCTCTCCCTTGGAAAGAATACTAGAGAAAGATCAAGTGCAAACGGCTCTGCCTCTGGGAACGGTCGGCACAGTTCAATCTACTGAACCAAGGAGAAGCCTCTGACCTTTGGTGTGACATGCTGCTGTCACATGCATACACACGCACACCCCATATCCTGTGGCTCCAGCATATGGGCCATGAATCATTCACAAAGCTTCTGAATCAATTATTCATCCAAACCAAAGACCAAACACTTTGCTAATTGTTTGGGGGGGGTTGATTGAATGAAAGAAATCTCTGCTTTGCAAACAACTGACAGTATTAATACTTCATTTATCTTAAACAAAATAACAATGGCAAAAACATGGGAAAAGAAAATAGGCACCTCTAAGTTCACATAAGATGCCTCTGAAGCAGGAGGGGAGAAACCCACTGACCTTCCCTGGCATCCTGCTTCAAGGACCCACTCCCTGTCACTCCAGTCTGCACCTTCATCTTCAGCTGGACTATGAGCTCAGCACCCACACACTCACTGCCGTGGGCTCTCAGGCTTAGTCATGGCCCAGATTTTTATTCCTCTAGGTGGGCTCAGGAGTTGGAAATATACACAGAGCAGAATCTGAATGAATCTGAATTGTAAGGTGTTAGCTCCTCCCTCTCAGCTCCTCAGGCAGGTATGCACAAGATCCTGCTTTTTAGGCCTGCATTTACTTTGCATTCCTGTTATAGGTCTGAGACTATTCAAGTCATCCCAGAGAGCAGGGGAAGGAGAACTGCACCCTACCTCAATTTCAGTGAAGAAACAAAACCAGCACAGGAGGGAACAAAGGTACCTGCTTATGGAGAGCAAGTCAGGAAAGTGCTAATGCGGGGTGTCCATAGTAGGGGGGCTGTCTCCCTAAGGAGCCAACTCTTGAGCTGCTTCCCATAAAACACAGCATTGTGGCATGGACTGGTATAGGCAGGATAGATACAAACAGGGCAGGGTGGTAATACGGTGTGGAAACCGGAAGACCATTTGAGATGAGAGACATTATAAAGTCTACCTTGCTGGTGCAAAGGAACCCTGTGATAACAATGAGACAAGCAAGCCAAAGGGCCTCTGGATAGGAGGAGGAAGAGATTCAGCTGAGGCAAGACTTGGACGTCTCGTGCTAAAGAGCTTTTCTTGCCTATCAAAGGGGAAAGAAAAGTTTGTCAAAAGGTCCTTATCAGGAGAGATGAGGAAAGAAGCTTTTTAAATTGACCATGTAATGACTGACCAGAGCAGGGACAAATCTGAGTTAAGATATGATACTCTTGCAGGGAATGGATCTGTTGATGAGCCTGACAAGGGGACATATGATAGAAATAAGCAGAAAGAAAAATAAGACCTTGGTGACCAACTACAGTTGAGCATTGATAAAGACATCAAACATAACACAAAAGTCTAGTGACAGGAACCAATAAAATTCAAATAAATTCTCAAGCTCAGAAGTTCCTTAACAGAATGGTCCTAAAATGTGGGTCATGGGCTCATTTGATAAAAGCCATGGGCCCTTTCCCTGGGGGAAAATGCTTGTATATACCAACTTTTAATACCATGTCAAGCAGTTCTAACTCTCTAAAATCCATCCATCCAAAGCTTGACGGCTACACATAAATGAAATGACTGGGGTTGTAAACAGCTTGTCCAGTCCCCTCAGTGAGGACTGGCTAGACCTGGAGCAGACCCTGCCATCTCTGACTCACTTGAAGGTCTTTTTCTTACAAACCAAACAGATACTGACTCCACAGATAGAAATGATGATGTTGAAAAGGGTATCACTTTGTAGGAGAAAAATTTCCTGCTCAAAGAGAAAATGTCAAAGAGGTAGGAAAAACATTAAAGAAAAATTGTAGTGTGAGAATTTACCCTCTGTAGAATGTCTTTATGCTTACTAAAAACAAACTAAAAAAAAAAAAAAATTTTTTTCTAGTCCCTTTTTTATGTTTTTACTATATAATAAATTTAAAAGAAGAGTTGCCTTTCAAAAATCATTAAACAGGCTTCCCTTCCTTCTTCCCTTCATGCAAATACAGAGAAGACCATCTTCAGTTTGCCTTATGGGAAAGTGGGTCTGCTCCCAAACAGGCCAGAATCACTGGTAAAATAAGGGCTAAGTCACTGTGTTCCCAATGGCAAATTATTTTTCAAACATCCATCCAGAACTAGGCTTTGCCTGCCAGGCCAACGAACTGGGGAAATTTATCCCCAGTAAATTCTCAAGGTTGGATCATCCAAGCAAAGAAAAGGCCAAATTGGTCAGGGTTGGGGTGTTAGGGATGCTAATGGAGGAGGAGGATAACATTGGAGCAATTTACAGAAAGACAGTGGAATCCAGAAAAGTCCTTTAAATCCTTTCAGCAAAATCACTAATAAAGAAAAAAAAGCTGCTAGGGGAAAACACACACCATGCTCCTCACATTCAAGAGTTCTACTCTAGATAATGTATAGCACAGAGGATATAGATGAAACATAGATGCAGTTATAGTTTGATGCAGGAATAGGTATGATCCATAGGCAGGTACACTGAAGGACAGATGGTAAGCCCTAAGCCTGCCCCTATCTTCTTCAACAGCTGCAGAATTTCTTACTATTCTCACTTCTTATTTTTGCTCTGCTCTTCCATCTCATCCCTCTAGCACAGCAGCTCCTGGAAGCACCACCAAACTTTAATGGGTGCCTTTCTCTGCAGCACTGGGGTGTGAATACAGATAGCTGGCTAATGTACCTCCACGACCCTTCTAATGCTGTGAGGAAGGGATGGAAGGAAGGTGGACAGGGAAAGGTACCAGTAGCAACATAGGTATCAGACACTTTCACAAATACCCTTCTAACTTCCTCAACACTTCCATAAGCTAGGATTGTCATCACATTTTAAAGTAAGATTCAAGAAGGCTACTAGGCCTATAGTCATAGCACCAATAAGGACCACTATCAGGATCTGATCACTTTTGGACTGGGTAGGGTTTTTGGTGCAACACACTATTTCTCACTGGAATTCACTGGGTTTGACTATCAGGTACACATAATTATGAATTCAGCATAAAAGTTAGTGCTGTATGCTCATGCATGCTTATAGGCCTACAAAGGAGTAGGGATGGGAAACAAAATTTAAAAAAAGATAAAAAGTAGAGTCACCATCACAGAATTTAATAATTTGTTTGATAATTATAGGAAGCTGATTTAGGAGATTATGATCAATACAGAAAAAAAAATAAGAAAAAGAAACATGAAAAAACAGTAATAATGTCTAATGAATGGCAAACAAAATAAATGAAAGGAAGAAAAGCAAGTGAACCATTATAATAAATATCAATGTGATATGTTCTCTCAAAAGAGGAAGGCTCAGATAACTAACCAAAAAGCAACACAAACAACACAGAACTATCACAGGATTTTGATTATATAAGTGTGAAGGCACAGAAAGTAAACAAGGAATTAGAAAATAAATAAAATTGATCGATTTCTTGGAAGGGGTACATTTCAAACAAGAAGTGGAGTAAGAATTCGAAAAAGGGTAAGGAGAGAAATAGAAGCCCACGTACACCAGCCTGGCGTTATTGTTGCTCCTACTCAATTGATACCAAGTAAATATAGTTGTTCAACTCTACTTTGAAACTTGTGTCTTGGGTAAACTGAGAGCTGTGAATACAGATCCAAGAAGTGATTCCAGGACACTAAAGTCTGCAGTACGGACTAAATACCTGTATACCCCAAAATCTGTATGTTGAGACCTAGCCACCAGTGTGATGGTATTTGGAGCTGTGGTCTTTGGAAGGGAGTCACTTAGTCTTCTGGAGAATTTTGCTCTTTTATGGAATTAGTGCCCTTATAAAGAACCCCAGAGAGCTCCTTTACCTCTTCTGTCATGGGAGGAGAGATAGCTGTCTATGAACCAGGAAAAGGGCCTTAAAAGATACTGAAACTGCTTTGATCATGAACCTCCTAGTCTTCAGAACTTTGAGAAACAAATGTATGTTTTTTATAAGCTACCCAGTCTATGATATTTTTGTTACAGCAGCCCAAATAGACCAAGACACCTTATCAATATTTAGTGCATTATAGAAGCCAGTGTAATCCAATACAAATAACAGACTGAAAATACAAAAACATCAGCTTAATCCCAGCTACAAGAATTTCTGAGAGACTTAGAGTAACTCAGAGAATATATTTGCTCAGTCTGTACCTTCTTTTCCTTATCAATAAACTAGGAAATAGTAATAGATACTATTTCTTCAAAACCTACTGTGAACAAAGTGCTCTACACGTATCGTAATTCTCATGAAATTCTCACAAATGCCTCCATCCTTAGTTTCCCAATGAGGAACCTGAGACTCAGAGGTTAAACAACTTGCTCTGGGTCATAGAGCCAGATTCAGACTTCAAATGTAGAACTACATAATTCTAGAGCTTTGTTCCTTCCATCCTGCCAAGTAGTCCTATGTTGTAACACTAACCTGTTTTAAAAGACTAATTGAGTAATATGTCTAAAATATTTTCAAGGTCAAAATTATGTAATCCTAGCACTTGGGGAGGCTGAGGCAGGCTGATCAGAGTACACAGCCAGACTGGAATTCACAGCAAGACTCTATCTAAAAAAATGATATTTAAAAATTCAATAATCTGTTATCTTTTCTTCTTTAAAAAGAAAAGACATTTTCCCAGTAACTAAGACAAGAATCTTTCATAATTCCCCTGGGTGGATTTTGACATATCAACAGAAATATCCTTTCACCTTTCTTAGTTAAAATGCATCATGAATTTTTTAAAAATCCGAAGTAGGCAGCCACTAGGGTATAAAAATCAGGGATGGCAATCTAGTGTCACAGTTAAAACATGGGCTCTAGAGCCAGGCACCGCAATTGAATCCTGTCTCCACTAACTGCTAGCAGTGTGATATGGGGGAAATTACAGCTAAACCTCATGTGTTAGTCCTTTGCTATAACAAATTACCTGAGTCCAGGTACTTTATAACAAAAAGAGGTTTAGTTAGCTCACAGTTCCAAAGATTCAAGACCTTGGCACCAACATTTATTTAGCTCCCTGGGCTAGATCACAACAAGGCAAAGAAGTGGAAAGAGAGATGGCTGGAAGCAGAGGATACCAAGCACGTAAGGTAGTCGTGCTTTATCACAACCCACTCTTGCAAGGCCTCGGGTTTAATCAAGGCACAAAACAAAAACAAAAACAAAAAAAAACCTCTTGTATCCTGCAAAAACTACATTAATGCCTTCACCTGAAGTGACCTAACACCTCCTACTAGGCCCCATATCATAAAAGTTCCATCATCTCTCAGCGTCACCATGCTGGGACCAAGATTCCAGCATATGAACTCTTGAGGACACACACAAACTATGTCCAACTATATATAGCATCCTAGATTCCTCACCTAGTAGTCATAAGAATACTTACCTTACAGGATTATTTTGAAAATTAAATGGAAAAAAATAGTTTAATGCAGTTATTAGCACTGCCTATCAGCTGTTAAGTCAGCAGTCCTGATTACCCAGTGAATCCCAGCTCTCATGCCCACTCTGCCCATTTTTGCCTCTTGACCAAACTCATTACAGAAGGGCCACTGCTGGACCAACAAACCCCTTTCCAGAGTCATACAGAGGAAAAATCAAGGAGGTTGAATAATTTGAGAAACTGTTTCCTGAAACTCCTTTCCTTAGAGCCACAAATAGGGGACCAAACTGACTTCTTCTCTTGCAACCAAAAAAAGGACGACTTTCCTAGATCCAATTTCAGAATCCTGTATAGAAGGCAGGCCAAAAACTCCAGCAAGAAACAACATCACTGACACCTCCAAGGATCATTCCAATACTATAGCCACAATAATACAGTAATTCCTTCTCCGAAGACCCATGACAATCATTTATTTGCTTCCAGCTCTAATCTATTTGTTGAGGCTGCACACAGTTCACAACGAAACTTCTAACTCCTCAACCTTCTTGGTACAAGTTAAGGGTAGAAAAGACATTACTAAATGGAAAAGCTGGTTTTCCCTCTAAAATTCACTCCTGGTCCTCTGTCCCGTTGGGCCACAGAGTTTGCAGTTTGACAGATGTTAACCAGCAGTGATATCCATTTTAACAGGTATATTTTATAAATAGTCTCAGCTAAGTACCTACCTTTGAGCTTTGCTATCTGGAAGAGAGTGAAAAACAAACAAACAAACAAACATAAATATGAAACAAATAAATCGTTTCTCATACTTTAAAACTTACTTGGAAGAAGTGGCAAAAGGGTTCAATGGTTACTTACACTACCATCTAGCATCAAGTATCAGCAGTTGCTACACTGGAGCAAAAGGAAACCAATTTCCAGTGATCTCCCACCCTCCTCACTGAACTCTAGTGCTTTCCCTCTTACTTTTCCCTCTTACATCACCAGGCCTTCCACATAGCAAGGATTCAATAAAAGGGGGAGAGACAGACAAACAGAAGGCCAAAGGGACAAAATGGAACAAATTTATTTCCACCATCTTTTCTCCCATCAAATGGTGTTGTGCCTAAATATACAAAATTTTTGCAGCTGACTGAAAGCTCCTTGAGGGTATCTTATTATTTTTCTTTTTAGTTCACTATCTAGTAAAATGTTTTGTATATCTAAATATTTCTTGAATCAATAAATATTATTGATAATTAAAACATTTATTATGTATCTCCTTCACAATTTACATACATTTTCTTACTTAACCCTTATATTGACAATGAAGAAATCACACTCTCTTCTCCTGAACTGATTCTCTCCTTTCCACAGTGTAAAGGTTGTTGTTGGAAAGTGGCTGCCAACTAGGAATGAAATCTCCCAGTTTCACCTGCAACTAGGTTGAGCCATGTAAATACTCCTTGCCAATGGGATACGGATAGAAATTATGTGCCTCTTTTATATACCAAGAAATATATAAAATATTTCTTCTTTATACCTGTATTTAGGACATAAATCCTGAAATCTAGAGGATGGCAGAATCACAGATAGAGAGCCTGGGTCTCTAAATTACCAACTGGAGAAAAGCCAAAAACACTATTAAGAACACATCAGTCTGTTTAACGAGCATGAGATAAACCTATTATATTAACCCCCTGAAATTTGGGAGGTTATTTGTTAGAGCATCTATCCCTGCTCAGTCCAGAACATCAATCTTGTGAGACGTATTTTTATATTTTATATAAATGAAACTAAAAAAGTTAAATAACCTGCCCAAAGTGACTTCTGAGTAGCAAAGCTAAAGTTCAAGCTCAGGTCTGCCTAACACCAAAGTCTTCAGGTTTTCCGTTGAAGGTAACTTGTATTGGTGATAGATGGGTACACTTCCGTGAAACTACATCCTCACAGGACCCAGTGCAGTCCAGGTAACATCAGACAAAACTTTAAATTCCTCCCTAACCTGATTAAGTGGTAAGCTCCAGATGGACAGGGACCATAACAATTTTTATTCACTACTGGTATATTCTGCATCCAGTATAGTACCTGTCACTCAATGGGCACTTAATAAATGTATGATGGTTTGTTAGATGGATGGATGAAAGGTTGGAGGGAGGGAAAAAGATGTATTATCAAGAGACATTCAATGAAACAGCACCAACCACCTCTTCCCACCCACATCCCACATATTCCTGCAATAAGGAAAAAGGGTGGAAAGATCATCGCAGATGTTAAATTATACCTTTCCTAGTTCAGTTTCCCTTGCAAAGTCTTAGCTTGCTAAGAATGTATACATTTCCATAGGTGAGATTCAGGGTACAGAGATACTCCTCACTGATCTAACACTGTTCTCCTCTCTCAAGCAGTAATCAAAGCCAGACACATGTTCTTTTATGACAGTAAAACAAGGTATATATACATGCCTTGTACTAGGGACTGAACACAGGGCCTTTGCACGCGCCACCACACCCAGTTATGCAGCTTCCTTCTTGATATCACTGCACCCTCTAGAGAAGTTTTTTCAATTAATAGAGACCACAACAGCTTCTTAAAATATATATTGCTTTCTGCCCCTACCCTCTTCTTAATGCAGACACTGAGGCTTACAGAAGCTGGGGTACTTGTCCCTCACCAGAGCTAGTAAACAGAAGAGTAAAACTGTAAATTCGGATTTGCTTGTCTACAAAGCCCAAATCGTTAACCACTATGCTTTGCTGACTCACAAAAGAAAAGAAAAAAATCACTACTTATTCAACAATGCTTTTGAATGTATTTATGTTCATAAATCACAACAAATCCACACATTTCAGGAAAGAAATTATACTGTGATACGTATTTGTAAAAACATTACTTGGGAACAGGTAGTGCGGGATGTGGCAGATCGGTTTATCCACTGCGATAACCCCAGAGTCTCCAGAGACCACAACCCACAGGCTGAAAATCACTAGAGTGAGGATTCTTGAGATCTGTTCCTGCTTTAACGTTCCATGAGTCTGTGATTCTGAACATTTGAGTTTCTGGATAACTTCTTGGTGCTTCCCTTCAGTTTGGTTTCAGATCAGTCAGAGCAGGGGTGCGGGGCGCTGAGGGTGGGTAGCTGAAATAAAGGAAGCTTCTCCTCCTTTACTTGCAGTTACTACCTAGTTAAACTTCAAATTTGGGATGAGACTTCCTCCCCTCCTCTATCACCACAGTCTTGATAAAAATGGTGCACCTAGTTGACTTTTTTCTAGAACATCATAATACTTAGGGAACTGGGAGGTCTCTGTTTCCCTTTCCAAACAGAAAGTTGGGGAGAGGTAAATTACAGAGCACTGTAAGCTCCCCACAAGGAACCCCTAAATCACAATTGTTACATGTGTGGTGGTTAATAACCAGAGTCCAATTTTGATTCCAGATTTGGCATCATGATGTGTCATGAGCTTAAGAAACAGGGAAAAGAGAAACATCCCATAAACAAGCATGTGGGTTGGCTTGATCTTTTGACTATTGTTCTATTTTGAAAATAAAAATCATAATAATCATATAGCAATGTTCTCAGCGAAGCATTTTTAAAATTATTTCTCTGCTGAACATCGAAAATAAAAACCCACACACTCGTCAATTCTTACCCATTATTTGAATCGGTAGGAGATACTCAGAGTGTATTCTCAGAGGGTGGGAACTTTATCTCCACTCGGGGCCGGTTAACAAATCTTTAGAATGTAATGGGCTAGATTATAAGGTCTATAGACTGGGTTTTGGTACAGCTCCAATAGGTTAAGCAAAATTACAGTTGAGGGCCAGTGTTTGGAGGAGGAGTCAAGAGGGAAGACAGGGACTCTTTGAGGATGTTAATTCTAAGTCCCAAAATCTAAGCAGACAGTCATTCAGGGAAGTTGTTCTTTCTTTCCATCAAACAGTTCCCCTGCAAATCCCTCCCTGGCAAATCCGTTCACTGTCCTGTTTGGAACCATTCAATGGCCTCCCACTGAACAACACAGAGAAGCCATGGAGGCCCTGAGGGATGTGGCCCCTGCCTCCCCTTCTGTCCTCCCTTAGTTTACGGTCACCATGGGCACCACCCCCGCCTTCCTTTTGTTTTTCAGACCTGCCAGAGCCTCTCCCATCTCCAGCCCTATACACCTGCCCTACCCTCTGCCTAGAACTCTCCTCATCCTGCCCTCTTCCTCCTCTTTCCTTACCCTCGCTAAATGTATCTCATGGCTTCTATTTGTCAATGGTTTTTTGAGCATCCTCCCTTCAGGTTAGGTTAGGATTACAATTAAAAGTTCTCCTAGCACCCTAACACTTCTCCTTTGTAGCAGCTGATACACCACCAAATTGAAATTTAATTTTATATCTGTCTTCTCTGTTAGACAGCAAGCTCTAAAACAACAGAAATGATATCGCTGTCCACTGCTATATCCTTAGCAATCAGCATGGTGTTTGAAAACAGGATGTGCTCAATAATATTGGCTGCTTCTATCTTTTCTTCCCTCCCACATCTGTCCTCGCCATGTAGTCCAGCGTTCCATACTGGGTATCAGGCAGGCCGGCCAAGTCCTGGAGATGCATTGTCATGGCTGTTGCCCCCTCAGCCAGAGTTTTGACCAAGCCTCAACAGCAAAGATACCTCAAACCAGTTCAGATTCAGATCAGTTTTGGTTTCGGTCTCCCCCTTGCCAATCAAATGGACTGAGGAATGACCACCACAAAGGCCAGCTGGGCCCTGGAGGGGTGGTGGGGGAGGGGATAAGATGCAGGCACCTCCCAAGGTGACATAAATGCATTGCAGATGCCACCTAAAGTGTGAGGCAGCCACACCTGTCACTCTGTCTCCCAGTCACTGTCCCAGAGTTGCAAGTCTGGGAGAAAAGTCACGGCCTTGAGCTCTTTTGCTAGCCATCCTGTCACGTAGGTCCAGGCTCCTGACAAAAGAGTGGCAGCCGAGAAAGAAGGAAATGAAAGACAGGAGGAGGAAGTCGGAGCTCAGCCCTGCTCTGCGCACAGCCTCTCTGACTGGACCTCCTGCTGAAGGAAGCTGCCTCCTCTTCACCCTTCCTCTGTCAGATCCAGATGGGGGAGAGAAAGGGCGGGCCCTCTTGACCTTGGATGTGCTTTAGGAGAAGTGGGGAGACCAATGGGGAAACAGAAGACAAAGACAAAGAAAGGGAAGACAAAAACGGAAGTCTCGAAGATGTAATATTTTGTTACTAATAAAGTTAAAAATGAAGGCCTTTGTTTAAACCTTTATTCTTGAAATTTCTTTGCTGTTCTTGTTAATAATTAAACTGTATAAGATTTTACCAGTGTTGATAAAATCAGTTATACTACTAAGAGGAAATAAGATATATCCATTGTTCAATTTGGAATAAACATCTGTCTTGACACAAAATGATAACTAGTGGAAAATTGAAAATTAGTCATAGTTTTAGAATTTGTAATAAGTTTCAGTGAAATTCGTTTCTCTGGTTACCAAGTACTATGGAGATAAGAGGCTATTCTGACAGAGGTCCACAGTACCATAGTATTTTGCATACTTCCAATTTTTATACACTTCTTTATGTAGTACTCAGGGTGCTTTAAGTGCATTTTAACATTATCTTCATAATATCACTGTCCTGGGGGGAAGAGATTGCTGTTCATTGATTTTGGTGTTTTTACTTCAGTTTTGTAAAACACTCGCAGAAGAAGTTTGCTGTACAGTAGACAAAGCATGGGCTTTAGAATTGTTGGTAATAGGATTAAAATGCCAATGCTGACTGGGTATGATGGTGCACTTCTATAACCCCAGCACTCAGGAGGCTGAGGCAGGAGGATCACCTTGAGTTCGAGGCCAGCCTGAACTACATGGCAAGGCCCTGTCTCAAAAAAACAAAAAATAAATAAAATACAATGCCAATGCTATCCCTTGCTTAGAAGTTGGTTGCCCTTCAGCCACTGACTCAGCCTCTTTGAGTTTTGGTTTTCTCATCTGGGAAATGGAGATAATGTCTGCCTTATGTTTGTATACTTATAATAATACAGTTACATATTGCATAACAATGATTTGGTCAAGAATGGACTACATTAGGGCCGGTGAGATGGCTCAGCGGCGTAAGCGCCTGCCTTGCAAGCGTGAGGGCCGGAGTTCGACTCCTGGATCCCACATACGAAAAAGGGGCCGGTGATATCGCTCAGCGGCATGGGTGCCTGTTGGCGCACGAGGTCCTGAGGTCGACCCCCTGGTACCCACAAAAAAAAAAAAAAAAAAGAATGGACTACATTAATGACAATGGCTCCATAATATTATATGGCCTAGCGATATCATAGTCTTTCTTAGGTTGTGTAAGCACACTCAATCATGTTTACATAGAGGCAAATTACTTAAAGACTCTTTTCTCAAAACTTATCCCCACCATTAAATGATACATGACTGCATGTGCAAGCACTGATATGATGTATGAAGGCTTCTGCATTTGAAATAATAAAATAAGACACAATGGAAAAATGGAAGTGGTCACCATTCTATTTGCTTGTCATAAGTCTTGATGAGGTAGCTAGGGCAAGTGTTACCTTCTTCCCATAAACAAAGCTTCATAAAGGAAATTGAAGCAAAGATGGTTTACTGTCAGTAGGTCTCAGATGGAATGCACATGGGCCCAGGACCAGAGCCCAGAACCCTGAATCATTCAACCCACTAGATTAGACTCTGTGTTTCTATGTAAGGGGTGTGTGTGTGTGTGTGTGTGTGTGTGTGTGTGTGTGTGTGTGTTTCAGCCAAATAATCATCCCATTTCTCAACACCACCAGCCAGCTGGTCTGAATACAGCAACCAAGAAGCAGCAGATTCTCACTGCCAAGGGTCGTGGCTAAGATTACAACAAGGTCCTGCTCTTGGAACTATGCAAACCAGGTTCCAAGCCCCAGTTTACACATCTCATCTACATGATCCCAGACAAGCTGCTTAGCCACTTGCGTCTCCATTTCCTCTTCTAGGAAAAAAATAAGGGAAACATGGGCAAATTTATTATTCTCCCAGATATAAATCCCAGAGATTGAGCTTTAGTAAACTTAGACTTGTCTTCACATCTCTTTTAGAGCAGCACACCCTCTTTTCCTCTCAACATCTGTACAGCCCCACCTCACTTCTTCCCTTTGAAAACCACTCTGTACTCAACATATCTATTTCCAGACTTCCATGACACGTATATTAAACAGCCCCAGTGTGTTCTCACATTTTACACTGACTCACTTATAGTTAACGTGGGCTATATTTACAACATATGCACAGTGCACAAATCTTTACCCAAGTGAGGAGATACAGTTCATCCACAGAAAGGAAATATAAACACTCTTTTAATCCTCAATTCTGTCTTGGAAGCCTACAGAATGAGCACTTACACTATATCCACCTCAGCTTTGCAGACAGGCCTTGGAATTTTCACCACCCCTCCCTCCCTCTTCCACAAACACTCCTAAGAGTGTATGCATTTAACTGCCTTAAAATGGGACTTCCAGGCCGCCCAGGGTGGTCTGCCTTGGAAAGCACCTTGCCATAATTCCTCTCCCTAAATCACCCAGAACGAATGTAAGCCAAGAAAAAGACATCCTAAATCCCACTGAGGTAGCATCGAAGAAATGAGGATCAGTAAAAAGGAGATAAGAGAAGTAATAATTTTTAAATTATACTTTTAAGAAAAACTGCAGCTTCAGGACACAAATGTTACAATTCCTTTTTCCTTTCCAAGAAGCTCACTCCAAAAAAACTATTTCATGAGGATCTCATGGACACAGTGAGCCCCTAAAACTGGGGCTATGGTTTTCACCTGCGAATTGCTCTTCCTCTGGCAGACTTCCAACCTCAAGGAAGCAGCACTACTAAGTGGGCAGCATCTCTCCAAAATCCAAACCCACCCACAGGGCTCGCATTCTAACATAGCTCACCAAATGGGCAGCCTGACAGACATGGGAATGCACATCCTAGATCACCCATCTTGAAGACATCCCCAAGACCACATAAAAACCCCAGCGCCAGACCATGATGCACATCTTTCTTGATGGCCTGCACGTTATTCTTTGAGTCTGTACTTTTAAATTCTGCCTAATAAGCCTCTTTATTCTTCTCACTGACACATCTTTAAAATTATTTTTCTGTGATGGAAGTCAGTGAATCTACAACCTACCCCACGGGTGGGTGAGTTGAGGCCCCCATTTGCTCTTTGGGAGGGAACCTCCTTGGACCCTGTCCTGTGACAAAACCACACAGAGATTTTGAAATTTCCTTCACTCCCTCTGGCTCTTTGTTTTCTTTGCAGATACCAAAGCTAGTTCAGGCCCCAATCTCTTCTCTCTAGATTGAGCTCCTACCAGCAGGGGTGGCAAATAGACATTCAGGAAAGAGAAACCATCAGACACCAATGTCTTATCCCTGGAACACAGTAGGTGCTTAATAAATATCTGTTTGGGGAACCAATGTGCATCTAAAGGTGTGTGAAGGGGAAACCAAGTTAATATATGAGAAAAAAACTACTACCCAAGGAATAATTCCAATTCAATGGCCCATTAACTATTAACAGCCTCTCTCATTGGAAGCCTCCCTGAAAAAGCTGGGTTTGTCACCAGCACAGAGACACAAAGAACCCTTTAAGTTTTATATTTTGCCTTTTGTTTACCTCTTCCCCTGAAATGAAATTCTATATTCTAAGAAGAAAGAATAAAAACAGACAAACATAATTCTGCATCTTAACCTTATCTTTTCCATCATCCTCTCATCTCCCTGGACCACAGATGGAACTGAAACAACATTCTGATAAAAAGAAATGTGGCCAGCAGCAGTTGTGCTCCCCCAGTGAGGGGCTAGAAGTGAACAAAGAGGCCACAAGGGGGTGGAAGTCTGTCAGAACAGCTACCACTCTGCTGGGAGAAAGGCTCTGAGAAGCAGTGAAACCTAAGGACTCAAGAACTCCCCCCTCTCTGCATCAAGGTGCTGCATTCCTAGTCTTCTGCCTCAGCACAGCTGCGTAGCTCCAAGCCCAGTGTGTCTCTTCATTCAGCCTCAGTTTCCCCATCTCCAAAATAACAAGCTCCCACACCTCCTCCCTCTACTCATCCTTTCCTTGCTCCCCTGCCCCCACCTTCACCCACCTAGAACAGAAAGGGTGAGTCAAAAATAGGTCTGTAAAACCCTGCTGGGATCCCTGGCATGGAGATGCTATATAATACCCCAGGCTATCACACCGTTCCTGCAGGGATTTAAACTGGGCAGGGGGCCGCCGGGACTGCATTTACAACACCTCCCCCACATTCTCAGTACCAGAGAGACAGTGCTCCCAGAGGAAAACTGTGCTTTCCTCGATCTTTAGCTGCTAGGGAAATTCATATGTTAGGGCAGCCTCCTTACAGAAAACCCTCTAAAAATACCTATTGATATATATTTAGCTCCAGATATCATCCTCCTACCAACAGGCTGCATGCTGAACCACTCTGCATATGCCACTGGCGACAAGCTGGGGGTGCACACTGGCAGCTCCCAGCTCTTCTGCAGCATTCCCTTGGCTTTTCTCTTCCCTGTCCCTGTTTTCCTTTGTCTTCCCTCTCTGCTTGGCTATGCAAATTCTCCCAAACTGCAGCTAGTGACATGGAGATTGCTCCCTTCTCTTTTCCATGCCTTTTCTTAGAGGTGATTTCAGGGTTAAAAAAAGAAAAAGAAAAAGAAAAAGAAATGAAATGAAATGAAAAAAACTTATGCAGCATCCAGAACAGAGTTAGAACTAGGATTTCACTCCCTTTTCACCCTTTTCTTAAAGCTTTGAGAGGTCCCCAGAGGCTCCCTGGTTCAAGTACACATTCCCTTCTAGACCCAGGCTGTCCCAGACACACACACACACACACACACACACACACACACACACACACACACACACCCCTGACCTGTCCAGGCATACTTCTCACTATCCCACTTGCCAGGCTCCCAAAGATGTCCTGCTGTCTGTCTCTCTCCATGCTCCCTACCTCCTTCTCCCAGCAAAGCTCTTCTTCCTCCTTTTCTAGCAAAGTACCCCTGTTCAAGCCTCACTTTCCATTTAAGGTTACTTCCTTCAAGAAGCTTTCCCTGAGAAGTGCCCCTGAGCTAGGTAGGATGCCCTTTTCCTAAGTGTCCATGGCACATACCATCATCGTCCCCAGTGTGGGACACTAAGACCTACCTCATCCATAACTAGCACTGTGCCTGGAACATTGGGTGTACCTGACAATATCTCCAGTAACTGCCTGGGTCATGGGTGACAACCTGGACCAAGAAAGAGTTTCAGATACTCCCCAGAACTGGCACTACATCCACAGTTAAGGAATAATCAAAACAGGTCATCTCCTACTGCAAAGCTGGCAAAACTGATGGCAGAGCATGATATGAGCAGATTTTCATTTTTTGATGGGAAAATAGGCTACATCACCATCCATGAGTAGCTCTGAATTCAAGAGAAGATATGTATTTCCACCAGCAGTTTAACATTCAACTGAAAAAAAGATTTCCTAAATGAAAAGAGACAGCACATTTCTCAACATTGTGCCTGAACCTAAGAACACACAAGGGAAATAAGGAGAGAAGGCCGCATTTCTCCAGCAGCACAGAAACAGCGAGTGCCATCTCGGAGCTGCGGCAGCAGTGTGACTCAGACAGGGAGCCCAGTCACTGAAAGCAAGCAAGACCTTGTTCAAACTCTGGCTTTATCACACATAATCCCCCACCCCAATCCCATTTTCTGCAGGCTCTTGTTCCAAGACCCCCAGCAGATGCCTAAAAGCACAGAGTGCCAATCCCTGTATATATTGTTTTTTCCTACGCATACATACCTATGATAAAATTTGTAAATTAGACACAGTAAGAAATTAACAACAATAATAATCAAATACAACAATTATAATAATATGCTGTAGCAAAATTGCCAATATCACTGCTCTTGCAATTTGGGGCCATTATTAAGTAAAATAAAGATTACCTGAACACAAGCACTATGATGCCACCGAGGTGGCTCTGACCACAGAGGCATTATCTGTGGACAGTATGTACAGTATACACAGTGTGGATGCACAGGATAAAAGAATGATCCATTCCCCGGGAGACGGAGCAGGATGGCTTGAGATCTCATCATGCTACTCAGAACAGCATGCAATTTAAAACTTATGAATTGTTTATTTCTGAAAATTTCCACTTAATATTTTCTGACCACAGTTAACTAAAACCATGGAAGACAAAATTGTGGGTAAGGAGAGACTACTGTACCAACCATTTGCATAAGAGCAAGTTACTTAAATTGCCTGTGCCTTAGCTTCCTCACCTCTAAAATTGGCCTGGGATATAATCAAGCCTAAAAATTTGACCTGTGGTACCATGTTTTAGGATTATACATACTATTTATAAAACATACTATTTGGCATAGACTTCAGTACATGGCAACATGTATTGCATACCCAGTGCACATGATGTGATACTGACCGCCGCTTTCTTCTCTCTCTGCCCCCCTCCCACAACCTCTCAAAGGTTAACTTTTCAAATTTCAGTCTTCACCTCAACCCCATCATCCAGGAAACAACACCCAAGAGGTAGCACTGAGAACCTGGTAAACAGCCCCTGAGGACTAAAAACCCAATATCTCCTATTGGCCCAAGGAGTGAGGTCCCAGCTTTCATTTCCTTAAAACACAGTGATCAGAATGTGAGCAAGCCAGGCAGATGCAGCTATAAATATGGACCCCCAGGAAGACCAAAGGGAAGGTGCAGGAGCAGACAAACCCTCTCTAGCCCAGCCCAGGCTTCCCTTAGTATTCATCTTTGTATCCATCTTTGTATCTCTTTGACAAGAGAATCTGGGGGTAGAGGAAGTGACTCAACCCAGTTAGCATTTATTGAGTCCTGACCAGATGCCAGAAACTGGGTGTACAGGGATGAAACGGTGTCCTACCATGGCTTAGGAGTGCTACTGACCTCCTCAACAGGAGCCATACATTTCAGGTTCTATAGCTTATTGTTACAATTAATGTATAATAGCGATTTCAAATAATTTGGAATACTCCAGGTTGGCCGAGAAGTGTTTAAAAATAGTATTTCCTGAATTTTTACCAATGCAGAAGAGATCCCAAGTTCTATAAGAAAAATGCTTGTTAAGAAATGGCAAATTCTAGTATCTATCAACAGAACGAGAATACATTAACTTGGGTTTTTCTCAGTCCCAGCATTTACTTCTGCATTTAATAGTACTAGTTTCGCTGAATAAATAAATGGATGGATAAATGAGTAAATAAACAAGCCAATTAATAAGAAATCAGCCAGCTCTTCTGATCTAGTTTTATGCATCACACCATGTCATGCTGAGAGATATGTAGCACGCCTTCTTTGCCACAGAGCAGGGAGTTTTATTCTAAGCTCGCAGAGAGAAGTCTTAGGAAGGACACACAGGCTCTTATCCTCTTCAAATCACATGTACAGCCCCAGCTTTGAGCTACAATCATTTGCCTGATTATACCCTTCTCTGCCTCCCCACCACACACACCTGCTTCTCAGAAATCAAAGGAATGTGAAATCACAGAGCTTCAGTACTACAGAGCACTTGGAGTTGTGATGTGACTGACAGTGTGGGAATGAAGACTGTCAGGGACTTGGAGCCAGAGATGCAGGCTCGAGTCCTGGATCAAGTGCCTTCTAGAAAGCTGCATGCCCTTGATGAACCTCAGTTGCTTTATCTGTAAAGTAAGGATAATAAAATCCTTTCTATGGTTTGAATGTCCCTCCAAAACTCATGTTGAATATGTGTATGTATCAATTTCCCAAGATGAATGTAATTATTGTAAATGATAAACATATACTAGTAAAAAACTTCATGTTGAAATTTAATCGCCATTGTGCAGTATAAAGAGATGATACCTTTCAGAGGTCACTGGGCTATGAGGGAACCGCCCTAATAAATAGATTAAGTCCATTATCAGCGAGTGGGTTAGTTATGGTAGGTCGTGGGCTTCTGATAAAAGGATCCATTTGGCCAATTTCTCCTGTTTTGTGTTTGTTTCCTCACTATGTGATATCCTTCATCATGTTATGGTGCACCAGATACCAGCACCTTGCCTTTGGACTTCTGAACCTTCAGAAGAGTAAGAAACAAGAGTAAGAAACAACCTCTGTTCTTTGTAAGTTACCTAGTCCCAGGTATTCTGTGGTAGCAGCAGAAAATGTGCTAAGACAATTCTTTCTATTACAAAATTAGATGAAGTAATACACATAAATGTACTTTCTAAACCCACCTCAACCTACAGAAACTAAGACTACTAAATGTGAGAAGATCAGAGGTGGCAGGGAGCATGTGGTGGCCCAGGCCCCATCTCAGTTGTCTCTCAGCAAAGGTGTGTGCTGAGCCAGTTGTCTGACACTGCGGCATCCGCCTCCCTCTCCACTCTCCCCCACCCACCCCGCCCCCACCCACCACTAACTCAAAGAACTGAGATGTTGTGCAGTCTCAGCCTTGAGGCACTGTGTCATGCTCTGGCACCTGTCATTCGTCCCATGCACAGGAGTAAAATGTGAGGTGACACCTGGAAATGAAGTGGGAAGGAAGAGCTGTCAGCAGGGACTACTGTGGGTGCAGGTGTCAGGAAGGTAAAAGGTGAATGCTGTGCAGCCTGCAGAGAGGGCTCCCTGGAATAGGGGTAAATTTCAGCCCTGGATCAAAGGCTACAATTTGATCTCCAGAATCTCCCACCAAGAAGCAGGTGATCTTGGGCAAAGGACTTAAACTTTCTGAGTACTAGATGACTCATTTCTGAAGTCTGCTCTGCCTGCTTCACTAGACTGGTACTACAACATATTCCATTGACTCTGAGACCCCAATAACTGTAAAATGCCCCATAATTTAATGTATCCCTAGGAAAGAAAGATAAAACGTGCCATCAGTTAAACTTTGCCATGCCACTATTGTAAGACATAGGCTGATTTCAGAGATGGCTCACATCTTAGAAATGATGCAGTGCAGATGAACACCCAGTGTGAAAGTAAGACCAAATATGATTATTCATCCCAGTGGATTAGAACCACAACCCTCAGCCCTCAGCAGGGAGCCAAGTGTTACTTCTTTGCCTGCACCTGTTCCCATATGAATGAATTAAGGAGAAAGAGATCCGTGGGTGCCTGGCAGATGGCTAAGCAGTTGGTCTAGAGGGGAAAAGACAAAGTTCCTGTAGGTTCAGATGGAAAGCATGGGCCTGCAAGGCTATCCATGGAGACAGCAAAGTCTGAAGAGCCCCTAAGAAAGGGAGATGAGAGGGCTGGGCAGACATCACAGACAGAACCAATGACCTAGCCCATTCAGCATCTGCACCCAGTCTAGGCACCCCTGGACATGCAGGTGAGGAATGGAAGACCTTCTTGGCCATGCCAACAAATGGCGCCTGTTGATCCCCTCAAACCTGCTCCTTCAACAGCATTGGCAACACTTATTACAGTTCCCATGGTCCTCCCTCATCCAGTCAAATGCTCTGCTTCCTCCCCCTCCTCTCACCCATCATAGTTCCCAGATCCCACACTAGAATAACCAGATTCCCCTATAAAGTACAATTGTCCTGTGGTATCTGCATGTAATCTGTTCCAAGACCCCTCGTGGATACCAAAGTCCGTGCATGCTCAGACACCTTATATAAAATGGCATAGTGTTTGCTCACAACCTATGCATATCCTCCCTTCCACATACTTAAAATCACCTCTAGATTACTTGTAACACTCACTACAATGTAAATGCTATATACAAGTAACAAGTTGTACTCTTTAGGGACAATGACAAGGCAAAAAGTCTGTGCGTGTGCAGAACAGACAAAATTTTTCCACAAATATTTTCTATCCATGCTTGGTTGAACCCATTACATAGAATCCATGGATACAGAGGGCTTCACTAACTTCAGCCTGTCAAAATATCTGGCAACATGTGACATCCAAAAGATGTATGCTGGAGCATCTTTAATAGTTATTTATATTTGCAAAAGACAGAAAGCAATCTAAGTACCAAATAATCACAAAAATAAGAAGCAAGCTATGTACATCTCTTTAACAAACTGCTGATCAGTCATTACAGAATTTTTATCAAAGCATGGAATAAATAACATATGATAGGCACATACTATATTGAGAAAGGCAACAAAATTACAGGCATTTAAAGAAAGCTTGTTTAGCATTAAAGGGCTGGGAAGAAATACCACAAAATAATCAAGAATTTTTCTTAATCAGTGAACTGGCTTTTTCCTTCTTTTGATTTTTATGTATTTTTGTATTTTCTTTAATGAACATATAATTGTTTAAAATAAAAATAAATGGACTGGACATGAAATTTCAAATGGTCTCTGACACATGTAGTCTGAACAGGACAAATAACAGTGTACACTACACAGCACTTTACTTCTAGACAGAATCATAGCATTTCTAAGTGATTAGGATTCCCATTTAGGCCTTTTCTTACACAGTACATATTTATTTTAGAGATATTTAAAACATCACCCAGGCATGCTGCCTTTTCTATGACAATGTGCTTCTGTAATACTGTGTACAAAATGTACCTTCATATACTAAATCATACTTAAAATCCAATAGCAAAATTTTTTAAGAAAAACAACTTCCATAAAATCTCATTATGAGGCAACATATGATTTTAAACATGAATAGTCACACCTATCTATGTCAAGGATATATCAAGGGGTTGGCTCCTTACAAGCTCTATTCCAATCCCTTATACCTTCCACTCTTTCTTTCACTTAATCACAATTAGTCTAAAGGTCAAAGATGAGTGTCATGTCTACCCCACAGGACAATGTTTCCCAAGCCCTTACTCTTCACAGACTTAGCTAGTTCCTATCTCATCCAATTATTCTTTGGAAAAATTTCCTGTTTGTCCCCTCTCCTTTGGTCAGTCAGAAGGTGGTGACATACTCCCCGCTCTTTACCTTTGCATGCTGACCAGGCAGAAGGGAACCTCCAGACTACACCCATAACTTCGATGTCCACACAGTACTGTTTCCCTCCCCTGCAGGCACCAGGAGCCAACTGATGGGAAGACCTACCAAGCCCCAGAAATCCAGTGTGGCATGCCCACTGCCAACACTGCCAAGGCTCATCATATCTGCTATGAAAGTGCTGGGTCAGCCCCATGTCCTTCACTATAGTCATACCCAAAAGAATGCTTTATCAGATATTTAATAAATATACCATCATTATATATGCCCCTGTGACACCAGGTCAGCCCCACAATAGCATTACTATATTAATTTCCAGGGAATGACTTATCAAACATTTTAATGTGATTCAATTTTATGCTATTAATAAATATGCAAATCATTAAAAAATTGTGTTGTCAGAACATGAGTCTTAATTATCAGTTCAGAAAATAGCATCAGGGTTTTCTCCAGACCCCAACACAAACTGTACTCACCTGTATCTTTTGGCTTATCTCTTGGGGGTACTTCTCAGACTAAGGCAATTGCTTGCTGAAGTGAAAAGTCTCCCCCTGCCCAGGAAAGTGGGGGTTCAACAATCTAGCCAGCATAGCATGGGAAGCCAGACCTGCCCAAGAGTTCCACAGCATCTTTCTAATACCACACACATCTCCACAGGGCACCTCCACTCCTCTTGAGGTGGGTCCTCTATGATCCAGCCCCACAGGGAGTCTTATCCTTGAACATTTTCTTCTGTGTCTACTCCACAGTCTGCTGACTTTCCACCCGAGGGTGCCTGCACCAGCCACTACAGATACACATACACATACACACACATACACAAAGTATGTGCCACTACACCTACACATACACAAAGAGGGAGAGCAAGGAAGAGAACTCACCCACTGAGGACCACGATGAAGTCCATGACATTCCAGCCATTGCGGAGATAGGAACCCTTATGGAAGATGAACCCCAGGGCCACGATTTTGATACCAGCTTCAAAGCAGAAGATCCCAATGAAATATGGTTCTGTCTTTTCCTGTGGAGATAAGCAATAGAAGCACCAGTAAGAGAATTGTTCCTTATCAGACGCAAGCAAAGGCACACTCTGACCACTTCTGTGTGCTTGTGCTGGGCCAGACCCATTTGTAGGTAGAAAGTGGGGGTAATGAGGGACCAAGGGAGACCTGGGGCTATAGGCTTACTGTGACTCGTGGAGTACACAGAGCAACGGGGCCAACTCTAGACACAGATGTGTGTGGGGTCACACCAGGGACTACACTGCTTTCTGCTGCTACAGGTCCTTGATGGCTTTGCCCTGAAGAAGCTTGCCTCTCCATTGCTGACCTTCACATCAGTTAGAAATTCAGAGCTCTCACGGCCAGGTGATCAGGCTAGAACCACTCACCCACACATTTGGATTTTAAGCAATTTGTTTGCCTTCTTCAGGGCGAATACATTAGACATGTGAATCATTTCTTTGGGGAGAATATGGACGTCAGCATTTAGCGAATTTGTAACCACCAACACAAAAAGCTTTGAGCTTCCTTGCTTTCTCCTTTGCCTTCTCTTTTTCCTCTCACTTGGGAAATCCCTTGGGAAAGAGGAATAAAGCAAATGGCCTTGTGCCTGCACTTTCTTCTTGCCTGGCTCCCATGTGGTACACACACATGTCGGCAAGGCCCTCTTTTCCCCATGAGTCCCAGTGGGGTTTGCTGTTACCTTGTCCTTGGCAAAGAACAAGCTCCTTACAGATAGGGAAGGGAGTAAAGGGGAAGAGAAGGTCATAAACCCAAGTAGAAGGGAACCAAGGAAGAGGGGGGAGAAGGGGGAAAAGGTGGAGAGAGAGAAGCACATACCAGTCTTCGGGACATCGGGGTCTTGTCATCCTCGGGAAGATGCTGCTCCAGGGCCAAGACGATGCAGTTGGCAATGATGGTGGCCAAGATCATGTACTCAAATGGCGTGGGGAAGGAGAAGTTAAGGAACAAAGTCACCTAAGAGAGAGGGACACAGCCTCCCAGATGGCTGTGCACATAAACACACAAACTATCAAACCCCGCTGTGCTTATGATTTGCATGATTTATATCAGCAAGCAGGCAGGCAGGACAGTGTGTGGTCCTCAGCATGTGAAACATAACTATGTGGGACAGGTCTGCGAAGAAGCAACTTCTCCAAGAGAAGAAGGAGCAGTAAGTATCAGAGTTAGGCATCCAGCAGGCACTCCAGACACTGAGTGAATTCAAAGACAAGCACAGGAGCTAACAAGAGCTGCAAGTGGATGGGAGAAGAAGAAAGGAAGAAACATAATTAATGCGGCAGCAGGCACCCTGTTCTTCTAACTGTTCAAGACCCTGGACTGTGAAACGATGCTTTAGCAAAGACCCAGCTGTGCCTCTCTGTTTCTTTGTGGGAATCACATCTGGAGTCTCTTCCTCTAGAACCTCTGCTCAACTGAGTGAGAGAAGAACCCCTAAAAATTAAACCATTCTTCCCATGTGAAGCCCCTTTTATTTTAATACCCAACTCAGAAGAACACTTCATGGGGCCAGTAGAAGCTTGCTTTGCCCCACCTTATTTTCTCCTAAGCTTCCTCATCTACAGGGAACAGAAGGATGTAGCATCCTGAGGTGGCAAAGCCCGGGCCTTTATGAACTAAACTGTGAGTCAAATGAATGAATGCAGGCTTTTTTCTGCTATAGTTTTCAGAAAGTAGGCAAGGGGCTCCCTGTGTCTTTTTAAAAAATAGGACTATGACTCAAATCCAGCCTCCTGACTCTAGCAGAGAGGTTTTGCTACAAGCGCAAGGGGAGGACTGTTAGAAAAGAAAGGGAATCACCGCTCTCTCCCAGTGCCCAGTCATCCTGCATGTTCAGATTTTATTCTGTAACTTTTGTCATAACAAACACAAGCCAGCTATTGTCACTGGTCTTGCAGAGAAACCTGTGCCCTGCAGATTCCAGAATCTAGGCAGGAGAGAAGAATAGTAGATCTGGTGAAGGGGAAGAAAGGACAAGGGCCATTCTCCTGTCTCCCCACAGAGCCAGGCTGGCTGTGTAGGATATAAGGCCTAAAGCCCTCCCTTGCAATACACGGGGAGGGTGAATCATAAATATCCCCCCCATGCCTTCTAACCCATCTTCAAGGTGATGTCTCTGTCGATGGCAATACCGAATGAGTGTTGAGGGATCTTTGGGGAGGGGCGGATCACGGCATTCTGCAGGCAGAGGCTGGGCGTGCACGGAGATGTGAGTGGCCCACCAGCTGCTCTGGCCCTGGTGCTAGCACAGGAGACTGCAAAGAGAAGGTGACTGGCTGCACGTGAACCTTAAGTCCTCTTGCTTTCCATGTGGCAGTGCCATCTCCTCCCCCGTCACCATGCATCCCTGAGTCACACGCATTCTCCAGCAGCTGGCCATCTTTGCTTCCCACACACTCCTAGCATCACACAGCACCCCTATCCCAGAGACAGCTCTGCTGGCCTATGCTTCCCTGACACCAGCCACCAAATCTGGAATCGGGGTGAGTCTCAGAGGACCTTGGAGCCAGACCCCTGCCTCCACATCCCACTGTGCTTACTTGAGCCTTCCCAGCCAAAGGGACCCCATCAGCACCCCTGGCCATTCCTCCTCCTTCAAACTCTTTGGATACCAAGCTCAGCCTCTGAGAACTAAGCATAGCACAGGCACACACCTAGCTTACATGTCTACCTTCACAGGTCAGTGTGAGAATTCCTCCTTCCCATGACCAGCTCTAATGCAGAGCTCTAACAAATACAGAGCAACAAGGGACCATCCCAAGGCAAGGAGCAAGGATAGAATACAAGGCCCCTGCAAGTGTCAGGCTATCCTGGGGCTGATGGAGACATCCAAAATCCCCAGATCTATCTGATAAAATGAAGATAAGAGCATGCCAGAAGTGGTAGCTGAGGATTCCATGCCCTTTCCTGAAAATGGGCTAGGAGATGGGTCCAGAAAAAGAACTGATAATACACCTGCGACTCAGTGATGAATGACAACAGAAGTTGAGGGCATTTAGGGCATAGTTCCTACAATGTAGGCCATGAAATACTAGTGCTATAGGAACTTGCAATCAAATAAATAAGGGAAAGCCCGGGTTAAATAAAGTAGGTTTCTTCCAGCAAGACCTCTTGCAGCTTTCAATACTACTATACACAGCATTCCCCCCCCATACACACACACACACACACACACACACATACACAAAAGTGGTTGGGGACAGGACACTGTGTATTCGCACTTGTTTAACCTTATAACCTTCTTTTTCAGAGTATCTCTCTTGGGAATGCTGTTCACAGGAACATACTTGGGAAACCCTAATACAGGACAAGTCTCTCTGCCAGTCCTCCAGATTAGCAGGAAAGGGTTGGTGGCTCCAACTAGAGTAAAACTAGTGCCTCTCCCACGTCATGCCCCATCTTTTCTCTTAACAAAACTACTTACAAAGGTATGGGGTTCACCTGGCTATTTTTCATGGCTAAAAGTGTCAAGCTACAAACTCAAAAACCTGCTCAGCACATCCAAGGAGCCTGGGCCCTGACCTGCGAAGTGGAACTGGGAACAAACAGCTTCTCATCCAAGCTACAGGCGTCACTAGCTCTTGAGAGTCTGCTTCAGTCTTTGATTACTGCTGAGGGTTGACTCTTCTTTGCATGAAAGTAATAACCACAGATCTAAAAGTGGATGAGCTGGCAAGACAGGTCCTGGCAGTTGTGCACCCTGAGACTATTCTCCACAGTGACCCCACTCAGACTGCTGTGGCCTCTGCCGTCCCCAGTCCTCACTCCTTGTCCCACACCGGCATCTGTCTAGCCAGATCATCTCAGTCCATACTCGCTGCTAGCACCTTTATGCTCCACTAGTCGCCTATGTGAGACTTGTTGGAGACTCAATGCTAGCCCTGGAAAAGCATAACTGTCGCCACTGCAGGATGCTCAGGATAGGAATGCTTTTGGATGCAGGAGCTGATAAGTCAAATTTCAAATGGCCAGGTATCTGGATGCCTGAAAAGTCATGAGGTCTCAAAGAATGTGCTGTCCAAGGCCCCAGAGAATAGAATCACAAAGTGAGAGTTTGGCAATGCATAGGTTCTAAAAATACCTTATTTGTAGTTCCTCCCCTAGCCAAATCCTCTGCCTACTGTCTGATGTCTAAGGATTCATTCAAAGCTTCAATCTTTTATCTTTCAATTTTGAAAACTGCTCAAATGCATACACCGTTGACAGGGATGTCTCTTTAGGACATCTAGAACACAGGATGAATTCACACTGGGCCGTGCGAGTGTGGTGCGGAAACCAAGGTGAGACTATGGAGATCCCACGTGTTTGCAAGTTTGGGGAAAGAGGATCAGAACTAGGAAGTCTTAGAGGAGTCGAGCAAGTGAACATGCAGTGCTGCCTGGGCCCCAGCCACTGTCCTTACAGCCCTCTTCTTTAACTTCTTTTCTACTTCCCATTCTGAAGAATGTATAAAGGACAGGCATTGACTTGGTGCTTTTGCTGTCACCTGCAATATCCTTTCTCCTCCTTTCCAGTCATATGTCAAGTCCAAGTCAAAATGTCACTTTGCGAGATTTTTTCCTTGGGCTTCATTCCTCTTTGCATCGCATTTTTCAGTATTTCCTCTATTTTATTTTTTACTATTGTCTTCTATCTCCCCCAAGAGACTGCACCTTTAAAGCAGGTGTTTCATTTACCTCTCCACTGGCAGTGCTTAGCAGAGGCCCTGGTACACGGAGGAGCTGGAAACTGTAGGGATGGATGAAGGTGAGGAACTCCACTGAGTAGTCACTCACTCTGGCTCAGGCTCATTCCTCACTTTGCAGGCAGACTCTCTTTCTTCCTGCCAGCTGAACATCAAACCCAATGGTAGAGGCCCTGCTACATTTCCAAAGGGAAGAAAAGCCTGGACTACAAATAATGGCCCATGGGTCAAGCTACTGCACCTCTCAGGCGACACAAAGATGTGACTTGGGAAGCTCAGAAGAAGCTCCACATTGTCATGGCCTCCGGGAGGATTCTCTCTTCAAACCCTTCACAGCACGGAATCACACACAGAGGCATGGCGAAAGCTGCGCAGGGCTCATTCTTTCTGCCCAGGAATTCAGCGACTCCCAGCAGAGTCAATGCCTGATACGAAGCATAGTTTGCACAAGTGCGCCCTTCCCTGGTGTCCAGGTGGTTTGTGTTTTGAGATCCAGAGCTGATGCAGCTACGGAAACAGTGAGGCCTGGGAGCCTGAGGCCAGAGACTGCGCCTGCCTTGTTCACCTCTGCATCCCTGGTGTCCAGCATTGTGTGTGTACATAGTGGGCATCCAATAAATTATTTAATTAATAAATTAATAGTCAATTACAAGTGAATAGCAAAGGGAAATGAGAGCCTGAGGCATCCTTCCTTATAAAAGGTGGCCCGTATTCTCTCTACATTATGTACCCATTGGAACTTTTTGTTCTGTGTACTGTGGGCACACATTATCTATTTTAAAAAAGGACAAGAAAAGAAGAGAAACCAGCATGCATAGAAGAGCCTTTAATGTTAAAAGAGAAAGAGAGAGAAAGGGGGAAATTCTGTCTTGCTGGAAGGATGAGTTCTTCTGGGCAGTAGGGTTATTTTCACTTTCTTTTTTACTCCTTTATCCATTGTCTGAGTGTTATAATGAGCACATATTAATTTATGATCATAAAATCAATTAAAGCTATAGATATTCTGAAAAAAAGCCTATCCCAAGGTGAGAGTAAAGAGGAAGGTGACAGTCATGGAAATCAGAATAAGATTTCCAAGAGGATAAAAACCAGAGAACAGAGGGATGGACCAGAGCAAATGAGGGAATGGCCATGAAAAGTGCTTTGAAACCGCCCAAGATGCTCCCCTTCCAGTCTCCCTGTCTGATCACTAGGGACCTTACTTCATAAACTTTCCTAGCAGTCTCCCCAAACACCACCCCACCCCTCTCTCCCTCTGAGCCCATTAATGAGGACTTGTATCACTCCAGCTCTCCCTTCCCCTTCCCTGTCTAGCAGCTTCAAGACAATTATTATGGAAATGATAAAAATAGGTTTGCTTATTGATTTATCTCCTTTACCCAATGCTCCTTCCTTCAACCAGTTGACTTGTTTACTTAGCAACACAGCTAATTTGAGCAGTGTTGCTGGCCCGGACACCTGCCATTTGTTCAATTCTTTCTTGAGCACCGAAAGCTGGGGCAAGGGAGAGGGCTGACCTCAGGTTCCGCAATGCTGGATGTGCTTGCCAACAGAGCCATGGGGCCTGGCCTGGGGCTGAGCCTACCCACTGCTTGGCCCTATCACTACTTCCCAGCTTCAGATCCACAGGTCCAGGACTAGGAAGGACTTAAGCAACAGGCAGCAAATGCAAGATTCCCTGAGAAGAACATGCACCTCTGTGACCACCAGGTGCTGCCTGGACCCCTCTGCTCCCAGCTGTCTCCTCCGAGAGCTTTCGATATCACAGCATAAGGAGACTGAATTGTTCGGAAGGCTGAAGGGGCACGAGGGACAGGCGGGCAGACAATGCTGTGCTCTCCCAACTCCAGGCCTAATGGAGAACATACATCTGTGGGGAGCAGCCTGCGGCCGCTCCAGCACTTTCCAGGACTCCAGGGGATGCCTAGAAGAGCCCACAGTCTCTGAGGAGGCGTGTGTCAGCATGCCTTTAGCATTACCTTTAGCCGTAACTCCCCTCCCTCAACCACCTCGCCAGAATAATCTCCCACAAGATCTGTCTCCTCTCCTGCTTCATCAGCCTCCTGTTTGAGGATGGCTAAGTCTCTGAAGATGGTCAGCATACCTTTGTGTATGTCCTTCCACTCCTTCTCACCTACACATAAATATTCTCACATGTGCTTACTGCGAAAGAGCTTACCTATTCTGTGATTACCTCAAAAAAGACATTTTAAATATGAATGATGATGAAATATAGTTACTCAAGGCTTCCAGGCTACATTTCTTTTTTATCTGAGGAAAATCAGGATCTTCCTCAAGACCTGGAATACAATGGAGAAATGGGAAAATGACACAGCTCTCTGCAAAAACTGTCCCAACACAGCGCTCATGAGTCACAGGAAGGCTACCACCATCCATTACAAACAAAAGAAGAAATACAAAAGGATCAGCAGCTAAAATGCAATATGAATATGAAAGCCCTTGGAAACTGTAAGGTGCTACACAAATGCACAGTCACTTTTATTATCCTACTGAATCAATCTTCAAGCATCTGCTGTGGCTCAAAGCTTTGGGAAAAGCATCTGTTAGTGGTCACAGCCTCCAGGAGAGGGCTGGCTGGCTGCAGCCACAGGCTGACATTGAAGAGACCCACCCCAATAAAGGATTTAAAAGAAAATTATGGTAATGGGCCTCCGGGAAGAAAGCAAAGACATTTGGCCCAGAACCTCCTGGGAATATGGAAAGCACATCAAAACACCAGTCCCCAGTGCAGGATTTATGAAGCTGATGGCTCTGATGCAATCTCTCCCAGTGATTAGAAGGGACATTAATCACACCCAAGGCCAGGGCTAAGAACAGGAGGGGTTGAACCACCAAAGAAGTCCAGCTCCAGCTCTACAGACCCTGATGGAAATGCAGTGAGATCATGCTGGTGAGATCATATCCCCCTCGCCGGAGCCCACTGAGAAAGATACATCTGTCCTGGACAGAAGAGAGTTATCAGAAAAATAGGACCTAATGCCAAAACCCAGACACAGCCATCACTACAGCCATCGCTCCAGCAGAGTGTGTCTGCACCCCTCACTGTATACCCCACCCCTCCTACAGCAGACATCCTTACAGGAATCTCCACCTCCTAACCTGTCTACACATGCCACAAGTGCAATTCCTCAGCCCTTCAGTCTGAAAGAAAAATTCAAACCAGTCCTGTTAAAGTAGGCCTGAGGTAGCTCCCTTCATTGGGGGATGTCTTATCACCTTCTCTTCTGATCATAGTGAAAGTATGAATGTGAAATAAAGATGGAGCTCCAAGAGGGCTTCCTAAAGTCTCTCAGCAAACCATCCTCACCCTCTAGGGCAAGAGAGCATAGGAGAGGAGGTAATCCTACTGCAAGGCACCCAGGTCTAGAGGTGAATGGGCTCCTGAATGGGCTCCATCTAGACTTCTGACCACTCATTCCTAGGCTGACTGGCACAGGCAAACCCAGAAAAGGGGAATGCAGAGGATCCATTCCTTTGGGTTCTGAAGGGCTGCAGATAAACTTCTCAATTTCCTAAAAAGAAATGTTAATTTTCTAAATTCATCAATGTATAGACCACCCCCATATTTGGAGTTAGTCACTCTCTCAACTCCATTTCCACCTTCTTCCTCAATCCTCACTTTTACATTCTCAGTCTCTGTCCTGGGCTGATCAACAGAGGGTGGGCCACATATCACCTTCCAAAGGCAGGCAGGCTAAAGCCCTGGACTTCTCCATGTGACAGTTATCAGTGCACAGCTCTGGCTACAACCCAGGAAAATCACACTGTGTTTCCTGCTCACCCACCCATGGCAGGAGAAATATACTGTGAACAAGCAGGAAAAGGAGGAGAAGGAAAGCTGTGCATATTCCATGCTCTCCCACTTCATTATCTTCTTCCTTTTCTTACTGCAATTTTTCTCACCATCCAATCTCATCTTTTAAAAAAAATCCTGAAAAACAAAACCCCTTTTCTTTCTTTGAAACACAACAAAACAAAAATGCATCATGTGACTTCCAGCCTTAACATCAGTTTTTAAACTTTGGTTTCCATGGTGGTGGGATGCAACCTGCTATTGCCATGACAACAGCTGCCTCTGTTCAAATCCACCATCTGACAGGCAACCCTGAACACAGATGCACACCTCTTTCTCTCTCTCTTTCTCTTCTCTCTCTCTGGCTGTCAAGAAGATGGAAATACCATTACACCTACTCCTAAAGACTTAAAACTTAATGAATGAAAGACAAAGAAAGCAATATTGGGAACATAGCAAAGAGGCAGACAACCTCTCAAAGGACTTTCTGTTTTCCAGAACAGTCACACAGCTCTCTTATGGAGGTCAATGAACTCAGTTACTCAAAAAAAAAAAAAAAAAAATCCTTTGCATTACCCTTTTAATTATCAGCTGTGAAGCCATGCCCCAAATCTCATTTCTTTTAGACCAAAGGACTCTACCTGACTCCCATGACCCTGCCCTATACATAAAACCACTGAAAGGAAGGTCACATTATTGCTACTTTAGTGGACCAGGACTGAGGTCAGCTCCACACCATTCTCACCCTATTCTTAAAGGAGGAGAAGTACATCTCTGGCTTCTTCCCTCTTTTTCCTGCTGCTTCCCCTTTCAGTTGCTGTCAGCTGGAGAATTTTTAACAAATCACTGGTTATGTGTCTGACTGCATCCTGGATTTGGAATGCTGTCATTCGATGTATAGTTTTGGTGATCGGGAGACAAATGATTGAATGCAATAGAAAAGGGAAGAATAGAAATGGGAACATTAAAAGCCTCTGAAAGAAAACAAAACAGCAGTGGAGAAATTACTTGTTTCAGAAACCAGAATTTGTGTTTTGATGCTACTCTGACAAATTGAGCCCATCAAGAGCTCTGGCAGCAGTGCACACTTTAGGGAAGGATCGTGAACTGCAGTCAGCAGCCACACCCAAGACTGTACCCTGCTTCATATCAAACATCTGCATCGCTGGGCATCAGACGGCACTCAGAATATATAAAGAGAATGCAAAGCCTTTTGTGATCTGGACATGGTGGTGCACACCTGTAATCCCAGCACTCTGGAAGTTTGAGGCAGTAGGATTAAAAGTTCAAGCATAGCCTGGTGAGACTTGGTGAGACTCTGCATCAAAATAATAATAATAATAAGGGGCTGGAAATATAGCTCATTGCAAAGGCTGGGGTTCAATCCCCAGTACTTGGAGGAAGGGCTTTTGTGAAAGAGTCCATAGATCATCTCTAGGAAAGCTCTTGTTTTCTTTGAAAACTATGCAGCTGTACCTCAGTGTGCAAGGACATCTACCGAGCCTGCAAAATGCATAAGAAAATGTTGAAGGAACTAAGGATACTCAGCTTGGAAAGAGAAGACTTGAGATATCATAGCTGTTTTCGAATGTCCAGAGAGTTATCTCGTAATAGGGGCTTAGATTTTTCTTAAATTATTCCAGAAGGTTAAGAGAAGAACTTCTGTTACTCCACAAGTGAATGAGCTACTTTGTTAAGGAGCAAATGAAGTGTGGTGCTAATAATTAAATATTGAACATCAAGGAGAAAAGCGCTCATGTGTAGCATTTGCTAGCTTCTAGGGTGTAAATATTATCTCCATGGCCAATTTCGAGCTACCAACTTACATCACTAAACATGGAATCTGGAGAAGATACACACACAGGACACTGAAGGGCCAGGACAAGCCAGTTCCAGCACCCACTTACTAAAGTTCCCTGTCTCTGGGAAATGCAAGGTCAAGCACATTGAGGAGAAGATTCTTGAATTTGATGGTTGTCATGCAAGGTCACATGTCCCATGCACAGGGCCTAATTATCCAGGTAGGAAACAAGGCCAATGAGTCTTCAGTCACTCGACAGCCTCCTAGGTGAGCATGACTTACTCTGTCCCTTAGCCTCAAATCGCCCCTTACTTTGACTTGCATTCAGGAAGTCTGAGCATTGCCCTCATCACAGAAGACTGTTACCTGTGCAGCTGGAGGTATGCCAGAAGCAGCCACAGGTGGATGGTTTTGCCAATATAGCACAACATAAGAATTAATCATCCTATTCTCTCAGGCTGAATCCAGGGATCCCCAGGGGGTTCCCACTATTTCACTACAGTCCACAAGAGAACTGAAAGGAACTGGCTGGTACATGTAATCAAAGCACAATCAAACGAAACAGAAACAAATCAGGTATGGTTCGCCTCTCTCTCCAGAAGATCAGTGGATCTCAGCCTCGGCTGAACTGCAGAACCACCAGGAAAGCTTTTAAAATTAAGGACAGGGTCTACACCTCCAGAAATTCAGATGTGTCTTGGCCGCAGTCTGGGCAGCAGCATTTCTAGAAGTTCCCGGGCTGATTCTAATGTACAGCCAAGGGGGAAGGCCCTGCTTTCAATGCTGGGGGCCAAGAAAGCTAATGCGTCCTCAAATCATGTGCAGCAACAGTTGCAGAAACTCAAATCCCAGAGGTGCTAGGGGAAGAAATGAAAGGCACCTCAGAGTTCTAATACTTCCAGCATATTCATCTTACAGACGAAGATATGGAGAGTTGGGGGAGAATGAGATTTTTCCAGAGTCTCTCCAGACTCTTAGTTCCATACACTGCAAATCTTGGGAAACTATCATTAGAACAATCAAATAAAAGTCCCTGACTTCCTAGCCTGAATGGAGAATTCCAAAAGAAGGGGATCTTTTTATTTGAGCTCACTTCCTCCCTTCCCAGGACTACTCAGTAGTTCTCGAAAGCCTGTCTACTAAGGTAGGGTTTCAACAGACCACAACTGAACAGCCCAGCAAACGTTCTGAGATGGATTCTTGCTAAGCATCCATCCATTATCCCATCTGCTGAGACCCAGACTTGGGTTTACAATGAGTAGACGGGTCCATTGTCTATGGAGTCATCTCAATTCATACAGTTCTCTGGCCACATTTCGGGGAAAGGAAAAATTAACCATTGTCCTGAATCACTGCTTCCCATCCTCAGTAGATTTATGACAGGAGGTTTTACCTCTGTGAATTATCCTTCCCTTGTCCATTCCTATTTTTCTTACTTAAGTCCTTTCTTATTAGTGATGATCCTTATATCCAGTTTCATATGTTCCAAGAGAAACTCCAAAAACACATATTTGCTAAGAAAAGGTCAAGTTAGTTTCAGAACAAGAAGAAGGTAGAAGGAATTGACTGACCAAAGAAAGGATATGGAGGAAAGAGAAGGAAAAATTGTGCAGTGAGTCAGAAGCCCTGGATTCCAGCCTCTGCCTTGATTTACTGAGACTTGTGGCAAGATGCTTAATATCTCTGGCTTTCTTACAAGTAAGTGAGGGTCTGATTAGAGTTGCTTTTAAGTCCTGGTAATATTCTGTAATACTAATAGGGAACATGATTAGAAGAGAATTGGGGGAGAGAAAGACCATCCATTATTACAGTTGAAAGAAATCACTTTCGGTGAAGCTACTAGTGAAGAAATCTAACAACAACATTCAAAATGGAAATACTGGCACACCTACAAACGCCTAGCAAGTGTTCATAAAAGTATTTCTGGGGGGCCGGTGAGATGGCTCAGCAGCATAAGCGCCTGCCCGGCAAGCGCAAAGTCCTGAGGTCGACCCCCGGTACCCACATAAAAAAAAAAAAAAAAAAAAAAGTGTTTCTGTATTTTCAAGGAGAGGCACTTCATGACCCACTGGATTGGCTAGAAACTTCCCTAGTAGATACTCAATGAAAAGTAAGAATCCTCATAGTGCTGGCCTGGGAATAAACATAAGGCTGCTTTTCCATAAACCTAATGTAACTCTACCAGGATATGAGTCTTTCCTGCAGCCTCCCTACCATCCCCACCCCCATTTCCTTAAAAAGCTGCAAGAGCAGAAGCACGCAGTAAGTTAAAGTTCAAGAAAAAGTCAGGAAAACTGCCACCTCCACACTGCAAATCACACTATTGGCACCCTGGAACCCAGAGAGAACTGAGAGGAGGCTTCTTTAGGGGCTCGGGGGAAAAAAAGAAAATGGACTTGACATGCTAATACAGAAAGGAAAATTGACATTTTCAAATCAAAAGTCATCTGCCGAGTGATGAAGATAGTGTAGCAGTGGAGCTTTTGGGGAGGGAGCAAGATAATATAGCAAAGATTCTAACCCAAACTCAATTTCTGATGACAGAAAGCAAGATATCTTGGGTCCACTTCACAATGACCTTGATGATTAAGGGAGTTCTGCTCTTCTCCCATCTACTGACCTTCTACTCTTTTCATAGCTTTAGCCTCATACTCCGTGGGTGTCACAGATGCAGAGTAGATACCGCGTTAGGGAAGAGTACTGCCAGTCTTCTGGTCTGATCATGGTGGCATGGTACAAAAGAAAGACGAGCCAACAGAGTTGATACAGACCACAGCTACGTATGACCCTGGACTAATCCTCTGTAAACTGAGAACAATGATACCCACTCCGCACGGGGTTGTATTGAATTATACATGCTACTAAAATGCACCACAGAGTACCCCTCATACAGTGGACATTCATTAAAGGTTAGTTTCCTCCATCAACCTGCACAGACACCTACTGAGGAGCCAACAGCTCTCTCAGCCTGGAGGACCATCTCTATAGAACGTCGATCAGATGCTATGACAAAATAAATGAAGATAAGAGGAAAAGAGATGACAAAACTTACGATTGTACAGAGTTTTTCTGAACTCAGCCTCTTTCGAGCAGAAATGTGGAAAGTGCTAGACAGTTTTAATACGCTAGAATCTATTCCTTGGTTTGGCTCTCTTGAGTCTGTTTACTGATAGTTGTGATGAAAACAAGCTCGGTCATTCTGTACCTGTACATTCAGGGTGGACATTTGTTACCTTTTAAGCATCACCAGGGAAGGAAGTTATCTAGGGATGTAATATCCTTAACCACAGAACTTCAGGAGTGTGTGTGTGTGTGTGTGTGTGTGTGTGTGTGATCTAAAACATGACTAAATACATACATATATAACTGTCTATGAGAAAGGAGGGTTAACGTGTCAAAATGTCCAAATCCTCTGAATTTACACAGGCCCACACTCCCCAAACCTGCCCTCATATTACCACATCCACCCACTCACCCCACCTCCAGACAAGCCCATATCACTGCTCCTCATATCAACTGAACACATGGATCCTGTGTGCCCATATGGCTCAGCTATTGCACAAATACAAGTTTCCATGCAAATACAATCCAAAGTCAGCAGGAAGGAGAGATGTCCCTTTAACTTTGTTAGGCTCACTCTGATTTTTTTTGAGACTTCTGTCTGATTTCCAGAATCAAAGTTGTTCATCCTAATTCTCCATTCTCATCTACATCATTATCCAATTCCTACAGGTATAATGCCCTCCATTACGTCAGGCAGATGCCCTCCCTGAAGCTCATTATGCAAATTCCAAAGGCTCAAAGCCATGGAGGTTCCATCCCCACACACATTGCTCTAACTCTTTCAGAAGTTTCTTTCACAGTTCTTCATTCCAGTCCTGACTCTGTTCTCTGAACAAAGACAGAGATTTTGCATCCAAGAAACTTGAATGACAGGAAATAGTTGGAAAGCTGGCAACCCTGAGAAGAACACCTGTTCAGAGGCCAAGCTGGGACTCTCGGAGCGTTCTTTCCATATGCCATCAATTGGACCACCTGAAATGTTTGGTTACTATTTTTATACACACAAAAATAAAAACAAGTGAGTTTGTTTAAGACTTTTCATGGTTTTGAACATCAGCTCTGCTGGCTAGCAAAATTCTGCCCTATTACTGCTCCTGAAAATATTTTCTTTCTGGATTATAAATCCATTGTCTTTAAGGACAATGTTGGTGTAAAATCAGCATTAGAAATAAACAAAGGAAAATTTGATGTTGATATTTTAAATTTTTTAACCATGTAAACATAATAACTTTGAGAAGGAATAAAAGGTTCATGTTAAGAGTATCTAGGTGCAGTGACTAGGAACACCAGCCCTGATCAGGACTTCAGCTCTCATTCACTCTCTGATCTTGGACAAATAAGTTAACTTGCCATGCCTTAGTCCCCACAAATGCAAAATGCAGAAAATATGAATGTGCATTTCCATAGAACTGTCATGAGGAATAAATGCAATAATCCGTAGACACACATATTGCCATACCTGTCACATAGTACTTGATAATCATTAGATATTTATGCAGTCCGTCAACATTAACTAGTGTTAATGCCTGAAATGTTTATAAAGAGCTTTCGTACACCAGTTCTGGTGATAGCCTCACAAGTCTTAGAAGGCTAGCAGAGCAGGGACTGGGAGCTCTCCCACCCACCTGAAGATCCTGAGGCTCAGAGAGGCAATGAAGGCAAGGTCACAGGAATAGTATCTGACAACGCTCAGGTTGGAAAACTGCTCCAAGTCAAGAGGAAGTAAGGTGATATTGCTAGAAAGAGAAAACTTGGCTGCAGATGTTTAACAGTGAATCATCCAGAATTAACCAGAAACTAATAGCTAAGAATTATTCACTACTTACCATGTGCCAAACACTATTCTATCCACCTTCATGTATTATCTCATCTGATCTTCACACTAGATAAAATTACTATTTTCATTTTACATTTGAGAAATCTGAAGCACAGCAAGGCTAAGCAGGTTGCCTAGGCACACAGCTAGGAAGCAGCAGCAGTAGTGCTGAGATTTGAATCCTGAGGCCATGTTTTTAACATTGACACTCAAATGCTTCCCAAACCCTGAACTCTAAAGCATCCATCAATTGTGCATTGGACTAGATAAAGTCTAATATCCTTTCAACTCCTGAGATTCTTTCACTGTCTAGCAAAGAAAAAAAAATATTGTCTGAGTCTCTGAAAATGATACCTAAAAAAGGACTTTGGAGAAAGCAAGATGCTATATCCTAGCTTAAAATAGACATGAAATAGTCATGGAAGTGTGTATTGATTTCAGTAAAGCACGTGACAAGGATATCTCTCTTTGCAGACAAATAGAGAAATGTCAGTTGGCTAAAGCGCAGTTCAGAAGATTTGAGAAAAGCTGAACAGTCAATGAGCACTGACTAATGCACTGATGATAAGCAGAAGGAGGGGGTCCCGATGCTAATCATGTTTTCATCAGTTATTTGAATGAAAGCGTAAAGCACATGCCTATCAAATTTGCCGATGACAAAGAGTTCAGAGCAGGGAACTAGCTCATTAAACAGCCAAGTCCAGAGACAGCATATGAGAGAAATCACTGAAACCAAATTAGAATCCAGCCGCTTCGATTCGAGTTCACAGGTAGTGAACTTTAGCAAATGACTTAAACTTCTTTAGTCTCAGTTTCCCCATATTGAAAATGTAGATAACATTTGGTGAACTTGTTTAAATGTAAAACTTCTGAAATTTGGTGGCTACTCAAAGAATATTACTTTCTTATCCTCACTTGAAAAAGATCTCTACAGAATAAATTACCAGATCAAAAGCAAGAAGATAAAAATTACCTGAAATAAATACAGAATTCTGAATCTACATTTAAAAATTAAACTGAATGAGAACAATGTGAGGGGAAACAACACTGTTATCAATTCATATTAAAAGAACCCAAGGCTTTTAGCTGACTAAAACCTCAAGTCAAGCCAGAAATAGAATGTCATTTCTTTAAAAAAAAAAAAAAAAAAAAACCAAACCAGAAAAAGTATTTTAATTGAAACAAATGTGTTAAATGCCAATGTTAATGAGCACTGTTCTGTATTCTGGTAGTTTAAAAAACTAATAGATAATGTCTTCTCCCCTTGCAGGGATTTTAAACCAATACTAAAGTTATGTGGTAAATGTTACAATGAAGTAATATAGAAAGTGCCCAATGGGAACCCAGAGAAGGGAGTTGGGTCTTACTCTGCCAAGAGAAACCATGGAAGGCTTCACAGAGAAAATGACCTCCAAGAACTGTACATTCCTAAAGCCAGAGTCACTCAGGAAAAAGGAGCAGGAAATGCAAAGGGACAGTGGGTCCAGAAGAGAAGTACCCTTTGGGACTGCTGGGCCAGCTGGAACAGCTGACCAGATGGTGATTATGGTAGCTGAGGTAGGTTAGAGTGATATTCATAGTAGATTGTAAGAAGCTCTGCACATCAAAAGCCAAGGAAACCTTGCCCAGCTCCAAACTCAATAAATGAGAAACCAAGGGGGATTTAGGCTTTCTGACTTATTATTCTCTCTACTGGTGCTGTCCTGTACACTAGCCACAAGCCACTAGTCACATGTTGCTTCTTAAGTTTAAATTAATTGAAATTTTAAAATTAAAATCTAGTTTTTAATCACACTGGTCAAGGGCATAAGAGTATATACAGCTATTGGTTGCCATATTGGATAATAACAATAAAAACACATCCATTATCACAGAGAGTTCTAGCCAACAGCGGTGCCGAATGTCATAGGACCTAACAGAAATAAGAAGTAGATTTGGTCAGTATTGCTTTAAGGAACAAAAAGAGCAGGGGATGCATAAGTGGAAGCTATAAGCAGGAGTATTTAAACTTCTGATTCCTTAAACTTTCTAGTAACAGAAAAGCACCTTGTCACTAAAGGTGCTCAAGCTTGAGGGTCATCTATCAGGATGAAGGAAAAAGATTTTTGTATTGAATTAATGCTCTGATTAGAACATTTGTGTTCTCTCAGGCAGTTTGGCTGACAGACTAGTGCAAATACATCTCACATGGAGTTCCTGACATACTTGGACACAAGGCTTTTGATGTTTCATTGGTCATCACTTTCCTGAGGGCCCAACATCCCAGTATCGCAGTATGTGGGAATTTTCTAACATAGCAGTTGTTTTTAAACTGTACCTCGTAAACTCCGGCAACTGAATACAAAAGTCTATGTATACTTTTAAGAAGTGAAGGGGCTGTAGTATTAATCAGATTTCAATAGGATTTGTGATCCCAATATAGAACGAAATAAATAAGCACTGCACTAGAGGGATTAACAGCTCCAATACTCCAAAAGAGTCATGTAGATGTCACCAGACAGACAATCAAGGCAGTTTCAACTCTAAATACCACAGATTTAGAACTGACCTTTAAGAGCTTAAAGAATATCACACCTTGTCAGGTGTGGTGGTGCACACCTATAATCCCAGCACTTGGGAGGCAGAGGCAGGAGGATCATTGTGAGTTCGAGACCAGCCTGGGCTACGTAGTGAGTTCAAGGCCAGCCTGAAGTGCATAGAGAGACCCTGTCTCAAAAAACAAAAACAACAACAACAACAAAATCATCCCTCAATTGAGCAGTTATAGAGTCCAGCATCCTCTGATTTGGATCAAGAAGCAGGAAGATGGGAGTGTAAAAGCACATGGAAATAAGCCAAAGACACAAAAGCTGAATAATTCAGAGTCAAGTTAGGGAAGATATCATCTGACAAGGTCTTGCCGAGGTGTCTACTACAGGCACTCTTGAAAATCTTGGAAGTTCATTTTCAGTGTTAGCCCACAAGAACAAACACACACACCCAGTTAGATATAATAACACTTTACCAGCCAGGGAGCTTGCCCTGCAAATCTAAAGCCTGCTGAGCTATCAATCCATTTGTGCCAACCGCCACCTGCTGATGTGACAATTGCACCCAGATTCATCTCTAATTCTATAGCATTTATAGAACTAAAAGTACTGATTTCTAGAACAATACAACAAATCCTGTTCCCTGGTGTATGTATCTGGAGAAGAAAACTTTGGTTAATTAAATGAATATGATAAAAAGCTACTTTATACATCAATATAGATTATAATTCATGCAAGTTTAGAACAGTCCAATAAAAAGCACATACCAAACTATGCTGAACAGAATGTAATGAATGCTTTATTAGCAACATTCAGAAAGCACTACAGGCTGGGCACGGTGGTACACACCCATAATCCCAGCAATCTAGGAGGCAGAGGTAGAAGGATCACAAGTCTGAGCCCAGCCTCAGCAACTCAGTAACCCTGTCTCTAAATAAAAAATTAAATAAAAAGGGTTGGGGATGAAGCTCAGTGCAAAGGCCTTGGGTTCAATCCCAAGTACTGCAAATGTGAGGAAAAAAAAGGAAGGGGAGAAAGAAAGAAAGAAAGAAAGAAAGAAAGAAAGAAAGAAAGAAAGAAAGAAAGAAAGAAAGAAAGAAAGAAAGAGTTGAGCACTACGACATTCCATGTGTCTGTATGCGTGGGGACCATCCTTGCAATCTGAATTGTCATTTATACTATAGCTCTTTGGGTTCCAATTAATAGAGCTCTTTATAACAAAAAGCTACATAATAAATATTCTACATTTTTTAATAGTGGGGAAGTCCACACTGAGTAACAGAAACTGGAGCAATCATGAGCAAAATTGTGAAGTAGGTAAGGCTTGTCTTTTACAACTTCCCAACCCCACGTGATGACCCTCCCCTCCACTCCCAGCCATTCAGTGTCCTCACACTACCACCAAGCCACACCTGGTCTAAAGCCCAGTCACTGCAGCACTGGGCACATAATGGGCACTTCACTGATGCTTCTTACATCCACAGTAACTGATTTAATTAAACATCATTCAGTGAACATTTACTGACTGCTCACCACTTGCCAGCACTGGGCTAGGTGCTGGAATCAAAAGGGGCATGTCCATTCCCAGAAGAGCCTACTCTCAGTTATAAGGCCAGAAAGAACAAGGTGAACTAACTTGAAGTTGATAATGTCATATATTAGCTTAATGTGTTTCGATGCCCAAGATCATCTGCATTTTATAGAAAGATCTTAAAGCTTCACTGAGACCAAAGAATAAGCTTATGTTAACAGCAGGGCCTTGGGCTAGCATATGAGACAGAGATTTAGAGTGGGGCATCTCCTCAGCAATTTATCAGACTGGTTTCTCAGAAGGCGTTGCCAGGCAGAAACAAAACTGGGTAGCACAGCAGTTCTCAAAGTATGGCTCTGAGAGCACCTGCAGAGCACCAGCATCAGTGTTCCTTGGGAACTTGCGATGAATGAGAATTCTCAGGCTCTACTTCAGACCTGCTGAGTGAGGAACTCTGGCAGTGGGGTCCAGCGACCTGTATTCTAACACGCCCTCCAGGTGATACTGAGACACATCGAATCAGTCAGGGGTGCAGATGAAACAGGCAGAGTGCATATGTCTGGCTTCAACCACAAAGGAAGTAAATGAGGAAATTGTCCTGATGCAGACGGAAATCAACTGCTAGAAGGAATGGCAGGTGGCAGAATGGAAGTAAGATAGTTCCCACCAGCACACAGCTGGAAATCGCCAGGACATTCACCAGTGACTGCTGAAAATTCATTTCATGTCTTTTTGACCCTGACCAGCCCCTTGAGATAATAGTGTGGAAATTGAGAAAGAGGCACAGAAAGTTTGAAAACTTTCAAACTACGGTTCAGCTGAAGGCTGGAAAAGATTTGTCAGGACTCATTCTGCTCCTCTGCCCAGTTCTAAGAGCATCCTTTCCAGTCCAGAGCCCACTTACAGCACCGCATCTTGGCTATCAGAATGATACCGGTACAGCTTCACTCATCACGTGAACCAGAGCATTACTTCTTTCCCACTCTGACCTGTTACCTACCACTCCACTGCATTCTTCTTATCTCAGTCCTGGAGAGGGAGAGGAAATGAAGAAGCTTTCCAAATTCTTCAGAAATGCAGTCCAAATGCAGCAAAAATGCATCAAGACACATGAAGCAAAAACTATAGCCTCAAAATTATGCAAAATTAGAACAGTGATTTGAATCAACTCCCATAGGCCAAAAGACCTCTCTCTCTGAAGCCTCTCAAGACATGGACCATAGGATCCTGGCTAGGTGCTACGTTCCCAAGGCCTGCCCTCCTGTTTCTGGACTGAACTACTACTTTTAAAATGGCTCTGTTAAGCCAGGTGTGGTCACACATGCTTGCAATCCCAGCATCCAGGAGGCTCAGGCAGAAGGATGGCAATTTTGAGCCCAGCCAAGACAACTTCACAAGCCCCTGTCTCAAAAGGGGTGGGGGGCATCTGGGGGAGGTATCCCAGTACTGCAAAAACAAAACAAAACAAAACAAACTACTTCAAGCCCCTCCCCCCATTTAAAGCACAAGAGGAATAAGAGTAGAATCTGTTTAGTCTTGTAAATTTGGAACTCAAATAACAATAAGAGGACTGGGGATGTGTCTCACTGCCACAGCATTCGCCTAGCGTGCACCAGGCAATGGGTTCAATCCTAGCACTGGAAAAAAAATCTATTGGAAGCTTCTAAGGAGTGACCCCTGCTCTGTCAGAGATGCTTGGATAAGTGGCACTATTGAAAATCATCCATTGCTTTTCTCCTTAATCTGGGCAATCTTCCCATTTTAAGTACATACCTTCTAGCTGTTACTTGCTTTCCAAAGATAGGAACCCAGGGCTTATCAAGGTTTGTAGGCAAAGATGGCCAAAGATGCAAGGAATGAGAAATTTATGAAACGTATTTGTTGTACTCTTCAGTGAGCAAAAATATACCATAGATATTGCCCTGAAATAGGCTTAACATACAAGAGATCACTAGGCTGGAGGAGCTTAAAAACTGTGTGCCATACTCTTTGTCCTTAATTAAAACTGATGCTGGAAACATGACTGGTAAATCAGTCATGAGTCCTCTATGTGGAGCTTTAGGAGATGGAAAGAGAAATAATCCAAGTCGCTGATACTCCTATCTCTCTTCAAGAATGACTGCTTTAGAAGTCACTTGGTGGTAATGGTGGTAATAGTGGTGGTGAGGCGCCTCCTCCCCACAAGTTTCCCCACTATGTGAATTCTGCTGTACACAGAAATGTTTATAAAGCCTGCTTCTTAGCTCAGTGGCTTAGCATTTACCAGCTAGAAAATCCAAACTGATTCGAGGACTCAAGAGGGACAAGTACTTGGGGACATAAACACTTTCTAGAGAACCATGTCTCTAAGTAGAGGAGGGAAGTAGCTGTCTATTTATGAGACACCTAAATGCAACAGGGCTGAATAGAAGGTAGTCATTATAAAAACAGCAAGAAAAAGCATGTTAAAAGACTACCTTCCCCCATCAGCTACCTTTTCCTGTGTCATAGTACCACCACAGAAAACAAAGGATTTAGAGGAAAAGTTGATTTCTGAAGCTGCCCTTCACAAGAGATCTTGGTCACATCCAAGAGGAAGACAATCTTCCTCTTCTAAAACTCCAAGGAAAAACCCACACATATAATGAATTATTCACAAAAGCTGAACCTAAAAATGAGATAGAGAAATATAGAAGCATGAAAAGATGGGTGGAAGATTGAACCGAAAGAGAAAGTAAAGACCTGGCCTCTGTCTCCTTAAATAAAAGGGTATTAATTACTGTTCATTTAGGTTCTGTCTTTCATGTCTTTGTGGTCAGTGATAAACAAAATAAGATCAGCAGCGTGGCCTCTGAAGGACTGGATTGCACAGCGGAGCTTTGGTGTCTGGTGAGCGACAGCTTCCCAGGCAGCCTATTCAGGGCACAAGGGAGGCCACTTATCTGCTGATCAAACACATGAGGTCAAAGGGTTTGCAAGAGTTCTGATAGCTTAGTAAATCTTGACTCAATTTTGTTTTAACTGAGAGTCTGAAGATTGCAAGAAACCAGATGTTCCCATAAAGAGAGGGGGAAAGCAGCAGAGTTTGAGGAGAAAAAAAACACCCACATTTTGTACAGCAACAGCTAAAAAGAGATAAGTAATTTTTGATGGAGCTAATAATTCCAGAGTCTGGATCTTTCAGGAGGAAAAAAAAGAAGGCCTGTTCTCATTATTTTCCTCCTCCTCCTTAAATTCATAGTGTGCACTTTGCCTATTGCCAGGAAGGAAACTGCAGGGAAGTGGGGAAATAATGACATGCAAACCACCAGACAAAACTATCACATCCGAGATATTTTTGTCCCCATCCTCAAGTCATTTCACTCTGTCAAACTCCTTCACTCCAACTCACTTTCCAGGCTGCACCCCAATTTCAAATGGTCCCCACAGCCAGTTTTGGCCTGTCTTCTGGAGCAAATATTACCCACACCTCATATCAAGAGCAAAGCTAACAGGCAATTCAAAGATTGTCCCAGGAGCCTCAGAAAACAAAGACACGTATCCTGCAGCCTCAATGCCAGCTACTGTCACTATCTGTCTCACTGCCTGCATCCGTGCACAGGTGCATGGAAAATGCTTTCTCTATTATCTGATCAGAGCATACGGTTACAGGCTGCATCGCTGTTAGTTGCCAGCCTCTGCCCTAATCAAGGCACCAGGATTTATAATCTGCTAGTTACATCAAACCTGAAATTCTAACCAGAACTACCACTTACTATCCAGAACAGGAGAAAAGTATATGCCAAGACGGGAGATTTGGGAAGTACAACTTTCAGTAAACCTCACCAAACCCTCCAAAATAAATTTACAATTTATTGGATGGGAAATTCATCGTAATAAAACATCTGTTCTCTGACCCATAGCCAGAGTGCTTAGGGGACACAGTGAGAATCTCCACTAGAAATCAGGGATGAATAGCCATAGGTTCATTATGAGTTTCATCATCTCAGTGGCTACAAGCACATTTGATCTTCCTACTTTAAACCGTGTTCATTTCCACATAAAACGTGCTAACCTGCTGAGATGACCAAGTGGGTAGGAAAAAGTCTATGATGCACAGAGCCTCCAAGTCAGATATGACATTTCTTCCCTTCATCTTGACCTGAAAAAGTGCAAATAAGTGTAGGGTATATCACAACCCATGCAAGAGATCCCGTGTGCCCATCCACAGGATAACTGGTCCCGAGCACAGACCATTTGAAGCTGATTAAGCACATAGCACAGTGACCATGGGATGGCATTCAGAACAGCCACTGCCTGAAGAGAAACATTCTTGTCAGATCTATTAGATGAGAAAGAAAGGGAAGGAAGAATCCTATAAAATGTAATATCCATTTTAAATCAGGTTAGCATTTTCAAAAAGCCTATGGCATACACTGAAGAGTGTCAAAATTATAAAATTATCTCCCTGTGCAGATGTAGCTTCCAAGAAAAGTGAAACACATTCAGAGTAGGCTGTTGACTCGCCGCCTTCTCTCATGCTGAATCTGGGTTATCTCAGGCATTTTGTCAAAGAATTAGACCTCCGCTATTAACAGCTGGACACCCCACCCCCATCAGAGAGTCCTACAAGAAGTTAAATCATTCCTTTTACTTAGCTCATCCTTTCAGACCAACACACACAGTGCACGGAAAGGGCACACTATCCTCCTAGTCCCACAGTGACTTTCTATAGCCAATATAAGTGTCAGTTTCACAAGGTGTCATGGAGCACAAGCAATCAAAATCCTCAAGCATGCTGAATGTACCAAGCACGCTGAATGTACATCAGTACCAAATACCAAAGTGGGTCTTGACATGTTTCCTGAACAACATTCTTTCTTTTCTTTTTTTAAACCTGGCCTTTACAAAGAGCAGAGAAGTACATCTCAAACTAGTCACCAGAACGGAGAATATATTACTTAGTTACATACACACTCATCACTTGGGTATCTTGTTATAATGCAGATTCGGCTTCAGCAGTCTGAAGTGTGGCCCAAGATTCTGAATTCTTAAGCTAACCTGAGGCAGATGCAGCTCCTTGCTCTTTGAGATGTAAGAATCTAAACAAAGGACTTCACTTTGAACTAAGACGCCTCCCTTCAGGTGTGCTAAAATTCCCAAAGGACTCCTTTAATCATAATAGGTAATGTTTATGGGGTAATTACTTAATGTTCTAGCCACTTGACATATGTTAACTTATTTAATTCTCCCAGTAACCTATCATCTTCATTTTACAGATAGGGAAACTGAGTAACAGAGTAATAGAGTAACTTTTCAAGGTCACAGAGCTTCTGAAGGAAATGGGATTTGAACTGAGGCAGCCTAACTTCAAAGCTTTGGGGATAGCCACTACTGGCACTGACTCCCAGTAAGAAAAAGCAAGCTATTTCAGGAAGATGGATATTGCAAAAGCGAGGACAGGGGAGACTAGGAACTTAGATGAAGATTTGGAGAAAATGCAGAGCTCACTAAAGTGCAATGTTTCCACATAGTCACCACCAGAGGGAATGTATCAGTCAACTACATTGTACAGCTAGGAATAAAAGAAAAAAAAAGTGTATTTAAATTTTCCAACCGGGCTCCATCCACTAAACACCTTAGCACATGTTCTCTGAACACTCTTGCAACAGCCCACACGCTGTAGAACCACTGTAAAATTTCCAACTATGAGGGAAAAAAGACCATTGGGACCAGGCTGTGGCCAAGACACTGAACATGATCCTGAAACTGACTCTCTGGAGCATCTCTCCTCTGACTCTCTGGTCCATTTTGGCCGGAGACAAGGAAACGGAGGAGTAAGACCCATAGCCGCGCCTTGCGCTCTCACAGCCTGGGAAAGGCAGTGCCTTTGCAGCGGAGGAGAAAGCCTGTAAGGGGGCAACCGCATAGTGTGGGAAACATGCTTCATTTCCAACCGGAGAAACAAGGCCCAGCCGGAAGTACTCGAGGTGCTGAACCCGAGGGACTGGGGAACCCAGGGCAGTTAAAGAAGGTTCGGGTGGCGCTGTCCAAGGTGCCAACGGTGGCAGCTGGCACACTTTGCCACCCGCGGGGCGGCTGAGCGGCTTTGTCTATCTACCGCAAGGAAATGGGAGGGCGCCTGTCTGAATTAACACGCCCTAAGAGAGGAGCACAGCAAAGCGGCACCTGGTGGGTGGGAAAATTTAGAGAATCGTAGAAGGCGGGCGAGGCAGGGGGCCCAGCTGGGAAATCGTAGAGACCTGCCCAGAGGAGTTATTTGCAGCCGCAGCACACAACACAATGAGATCTGTCCGCTTTGTGCAGCTCACCGGCAGGCGTGACTGCAGGGACAGGTCCCCTCCCCCGCCTCAAGCTCCCACCTAGAAACGTTCAACTCTGGCACTGTATGGGCCGGGATCACTCTGTGGGGATGAGAAAGGGAGGGGAGAGTGCAGGGAAGAGGTGAGAGGGAGAAATCCAGTCAGGGGTGGTTGTGGGAGGATGCGAACAGCGGCAGGAAGAATATCTGCTTAGAGATACTCCTTCGCTTCTAATGAGGGGTGCTGCCTAGAAGCACCAGGCGCCAGCCAATCGCGGAGCTGCTGAAGCAGGGAACTGGGGAGGAGAAAGGAAGGCCAGAGATTGAGGTGGGGGTACCAGAGAGATGCCCAGGTCCCAGGGAAAGCAAGCCCCGAGCCTGGCTGATTAACTAGAGACCCTCCCCGCTTCGACTATCTCACCGCTGCACACCTGGAGGGTGGGGGTAGGGAGAAGGGAGTACAGAGGAGGGGCTTTCTTTGCAGGTGCATCATTCCCAAGAAATGTCTCTCCACAAGCACATGAAAGCCTGTCTCCAAGCCCACCCCCATATTTAACACATCACTAGCCTGCCTCCTACAAATCCCGCTTACCACCCCCCCATTACTAATGGCCTTGCCAGGCATCCAAATTCTTAGTGAAGAGCAAGGCAGTGAGATGCCTAGTCAGCAGCCTGCGTTCGGTGTGCGGATTAAAACCTGCAAAGACACTCCTTCCATGCCTGTTCGCCCTGACACCACCATCAGCAAAGATGCCCCACTAGCTCCTAGTGAACAGCAATCCCTCTGCAACTAGAGACAGATCACTTCACACCTCTGGCCCTCAGCTGACAAATTCAGGCCCAGCAGACCTGTCTGATCCCAGATACTCAGAGAGCAGCCAGCTGAGTTAAGAAACATGAGCACCCAACCCAGGACCATGAAGAGAATGGGCCCGAATGAGCGGCTGGTCTTCAGCTGATAAGAGAACTCCAACTTTGAATGGTGGTGACAGAAACTGCCTCCTCTGATAGACATTCAACTCACTCCACTTGGAGAGGAATTTAAACTTAGTTCCCAGCCAAAGACTTCTTTTATTTATTACTTTGTCTATTTGTATACGTGGTCTTGGTCCAGTGCTCTTGGAGCTTCTGAAATGATAAATCCCCTCCCGGTGCCTCCACTTGCCTACTGGCAGACTGCAGGTGTCTCCCCAGCTGGTAGGAATGGGGACAGAGGGGTTGGCATAAAGGGTGAAAATGGGAGATTGATTATGAAAGAAAGCCCTGAGATAAGGGGCTACCCAAGTCTATGTAGAGTGCAGCTTGAGGAAGGACTGAGGGGTTTGGGGGTAACTGGGATTCACACAAAGCCCAGCCCAAAAAGGGGCAGACACTGCAATATCACACACCCAGGGACGCTAGAGATTTCCACATAGGAAAATTCAAAAACTAAAATTCTTACCTTGAAAAACACTAGTGCCCAAACAGGTCTCCAAGGCCCCAAGTTTGCCCCTTAGATGGAACACAGTGCCGAATGCACTTCAGCAAAGGGGCAAATTGGCACCAGGAAGGAGGGGTAGGGAATAAATTCCATGCTAGGTTCCCCCCTCACCCGCAGAAATGCAAAGGGGGAGAGGGGGGTTATGGTGGGCAAGAAAGGATATGGCCAATCGATGAGCTTCTTGGCGTATTTCCTGACAATGTTATCTTCTCCGAAGATGAACAGGGATCTGTTGACGGTGAAACAGTTCTGCCGGACTGGAATGGGGTTGTACAAAGCCATAGTCCGCGCCCTCTGCGCTTTCGACTGCTTGTAGGCGGCCGCCGGCCCCGAGGCCGGCACCGGGGTTCCTTGCCGGTTCCTGCTCTGGTCCGAGTCTCCATCTCCCGACCCCGGCCTGCCGACCACCGCCTCCCCGAAGCGAGCCATCCTGAAGTTTAAACAGACAGAAGACACACAAAGGTGATCGCCGAACACCTGCACACAGGAACAAGCAGAAAGCACACGGAGACTCAAAGCCGCATCCAGACGGGTGCGGGGACCACCGCCTCTGGGGAGCCCCGCGAGCTCTTGGGAGAGGCGGCAGCAAGCAGCCTCGCCGCTCTGAACTGTTGAATCTAAATACAACCTCCGCGACGCTCCATTCCTCAAGAAGGAAAAAAAGGGGGTAGGGCTTGGGGGTGCTCAGTTTCTGGAGGCAATTTTTTTCCCTCAAAATGCCAGTGTATGGTGGTGGTGAGGGGCCGCAGAGGAGACGGGTGAAGTAGTCTGCTCTTCAAACATAGCTCCTTTTCTGGCAGGCGCACCACCTGGTTCAGGCAGGGAGGCAGGCACGGCCCGCTAGGTAACAGTTTGGTGATTTATTGGCTGGGGGGAGGGGTAGGAGGGAGGGGAAATCGAAAACAAAAGAACTTTGAAAAAAGGAAAAAAAAAAAGACGAGGACCGGTTACGGTGACATGCTTTATAACGCCAGCTCCTACAAGTCCATCTAAGAAATTCCACAGCCAAGACTTGGGTCTTTAAATCTGCCAGCGCAGACGCATCCAAAGGTTGGAGAGAGAGAGAGAGAGGGAGGGAGGAGAGCACTATTGAGGTTCCTGCGTAAACCGCAACGCCCAAAATATCAAAATCAGAAGTCGATCCAGCCGGAGAGGGGCAAACGACTTCACAGCTCCTGTGTTTGGGGTAGAAGTTGAGCAGCATCCAGAGAGCAGCGAAGCCCGAGTGCCAGCATCCGCCCGGAGCGCTCGCCGCTGCCGCCGCCGCCGCCGCCTCCCCGGATCAGCATGCAACGGCGATCCGCGGCTGCGCCGGGAGAGGGCGGGAGCGCGAAAGGGCGGGCGCTGGGGCGAGGGAGGAACAGGTTGCAGCCAGCCTAGCGGTGGCCCAGCACGGGACTTGTCCAAGGACTGAACTTCCTCTCTAAGGACGAGGTCTTCCTCTTCCACCCAGCTGCACCAAGCTGAGAAGACGCGGAAGGAGAGTGGGGGTTGCAGGCGCGCAGGGCTAGCACGAGCCGAGCGCAGAGGCGCAGCGAGGGGGCACCGGAGCGCGGGGAACGCGGGGGAGGGGCGGGATGCAGCCGGAAGGCGGGAGGGTCCTGGGCGGGAGGCTGGTTTGCCTTGTTTGACCGAAGGATACCAGGCCGCCTTTGCAGTGGTCCAAGGAAGAGTCACCTTTCCCCCAGTGATGCCGAGAGGCCCGCGCAGCGGCAGTCTCCGCAAGAGAGCGGAGGACCTGCGTGGAGCGCACACGCAGGCGCGCCTCCGGTCCCCGCAGAGAGGGGTCCCTAGTGCAGTGCCTCGCTGAGCGACTGGCGCGGTGCTGAGCTCGCCGCCGCCCTAGCGGGGAGTCCGGGCCTTAGCGCCCTGCGCGCCGCTCACCAGCACCGCACCGCTGCTGCTCTGCACCTTCCTCTGCTTTTTCCTGCCTTGGCCTGAACACGTAGTTGTACCCAGATGCTCCCTAACTGAGCAATGGAAAGGATAGGGCAAGGAGTGGCTGAGGAAGGAAACAGGCTGACCAAAGCCCAGAAGTTGGAAATCATGAGTGAGTGCGTGAGAGGCAGTATCCGTGTGTATGTGATTAATTGGTGAAAGGTAACTCCTGAGTGCAAGTGTGTTCCTATGTGTCTGTGTGTGGGCGAGGCCATGTGAGTACTGACACGTTTATTGTGTGGGTACGTGTGTGTGTGTGTGATTGTGCACATTTGAAGGGCTACGCTTTGAGTATGGGAAACCCGAAAGAAGGTCTCAACCTGTCACGCCCAGCCCACACTGCTGACCTTGAGGACAGCATGTTGACCTCTTGGTTCAAGGGAATCCATTTCTGGCCAAATTACTATTCAAGGTGAATATCTCTAATTGTTATTTTGATTTCATTTTACTGCCTTTCTCTGCCCTTTCTCCTGCCTTAATTGCAGAGTCCTCTTCTTTCCGAATACTTAGTCAAAAGGGAAAGAGTTGGGGGTTGTGCTGTGACCATGAATCCCGTCAGCCAGACAGTAATTTAGAACCAGTTACAAGTGGTTGTCTCGGTACCCTGTAAACTTCATAGGACCAGAAAGCGCTTTCTGAAATTATCAAGCGCATGTCCATGCTTTCCAGGAGGACCATAGTTCATACCACAAAAATCCACTCAATTCATTCATTTGACAAATATTTTCATGTACCGTTCATGTACCAGGCACTGTTTTAGACACTGAGGATTTGATAATGAACAAAATGGAGAATGCCATAAATAATGTATCTTCTTAGCATGAATCAAATCGTGTAGCCTCGCTGGCTAGAATGCATCACAGACTTCACTCTCATGCTGAGACTTCACCCCTTTCCTTCCTTCACAGTCACATCTTGATGCCTGTTTGTTGACACCTAGGATAAGCAGGGCTCACCAGCCTTTTACCTCCCAGAAGTGGTTGTTGGAAGATCAGGGGCCCCCAATTGTGTCCTTAATGCTGCCCACTGAGCAAAGATTCAATACTAATTCCCTTTCTTGTCTCTACCATGTCCTGTGTTCTCTGTGGCTGCGGTAATTATTTAGAGACCTGAAATACTCATGACAGGATATTCGACATGGACTCACGAAGACCGCCCCCCGCCGGAGCTGAGACCTGCCTTCCTGCCCTTCCAGGGGCAGGCTTCACAAGTGCATGGCTGGGAATCACCTGGACACACTGGGAGGGAGCACCTGTGCAGGGGGTGAAAGGAGGATTCTGGGAAGGTACAGCCCAAGAGGACAGGGGCAAACGTGGTAGCATTGGTGGCCTTGAGAAGGGACTTGGCCTACAGGTAGCCATGCTGATAAGAAGGCATATTCTCTTCCTTACTCCCCACCTGGCTGTCACAGCTTTTGAGAGCTTCCAGATCTATGAATTTCTATACTGGTTTCTTGCTCTCCAATCCCCCACTCTCCCAGTACCAGATGGCTATAATTTTATTGGTTAAATATTTTAAATGTATTTAATTATCAGTTTATATAAACACTACAGCTGGCCCTCACTGCAGACCTCTGAGGTTAGCCTGGCAACACATGTGTTATGACCCTGGTTTGACATACAAAGCAGCAGAGTTAAAGAACCGTGAAGTTTGCTCGGGTCTGATAAGAGGCAGTGTGAACTTCTAACAAATCTGCCTTCCAGTTTCTATTACCCATGCTGCATAATTCCAAATTGTTCCTCAACAAGAGAAGAAATGCTACAATGACACTATGCCTATGGAAATTCTGTGCCTACTATCCTCAGACTGAATTTGATCAGTGGCCAGATGCTCTTGGCATCATGCTGGGATGGCACTTAATGGGAACATGGCTACTGCCCTCAGGAGACGCTACTGCCATGATGCCCGTATAAGAGAATCTGGTGGGCATTTGTCTTCCAGTCCCCTTAAAGACCCAAAGTGGAAATGTGGAAAATCACCAGCGGAAGTCTGACTGGAAACCACTTTGAAGACCATCTGAAAATCCCTTTCCAGCTTCAGAGGAACCATAGCCATTATTTTCCTGTTGTCAGAGCACCATCTACTGGTCATTTGTGAGACCTCACTGTGAGCCCAGGCACTCCGCAGCCTGGTGTCCTAGCACCCCACACATGTGCTTCAGACCCCAGACATTCCTAACAGTTGATCTCGGCCACCAGTCCTCTACTCCCTTATGGGAATTTATGAGGTTCAATCCCTAAATTTTACAACAGTGCAACCAGCCCACTTTACAGTCCCTGGAAAGTGCAGCTCCACATAATGGGCATAGGTTACTACCACACACCATACACAAAAGGTGAGACGCAGCAGCCAAATGCTTTCCATGTTTTTCTGCAAGCAGTGGCCTGCACATTAGAAGCCCAACAGGAGCAAAAGAACTGAGTGAAAAATTTTCCCAGATTATTGATCCTGTGCAAATTATTAAATTTCAAAGCCTTTATCCTATTGCTCTGCTACTCAGGGAACCATCCAAGATGCAAGCAAGAAAGATAGATATTAGTGGGTAGTCCCTTCAGCCTCCTCTGCAAAAGAGGGAGAACAAGGTTGGTCACAGTGTCCCCAGATCAGGCATGCCACAGGAGCATGTACAGTGCTAAGAAGACATACGTGAGTGGCGAGGTTGGAGAATCAGTCAACCTATTCCCCAATTCATAAAGCTTCCCCGATCTGACACTCCCTGGGCCATTTTCCTATGAAAGTTTAGCCCATCACTAAGAAATCTGCAAATCTGGGCTTCATCCAAAAGGCATATACCTCTCCCACCAGCCCTGCTCTCTCATCTGCCCCCCCGCCAGTTATACTCAGATAACTTATGCTTAACTATCAGAACCCCTTTTGTTCTATTTTTCCCCTGTTGAGCTTTTCCAAGAAACAGACTCTTATGCAAAGCAGTGCTCTAAGGAACATAATGCAGAGAGGATTTGGGAGTGGGTTCTCAAGAAAAAGGTTGGCAAGAAACCATGTGCAAATGCGTAGCAGAGCAGAGGAGCAGGATGGCAGTGTAGACATCTTGGGAGTCTGTTGGCTTTTGCAACACCGCACAGCCCTTACTTGGGTGAAAATGTAACTTCCCATCTTTATGTAATGTCCAGCTCTAGAATCAGCATCTCTCAGACCTATGCCTGAGAAACCCCACAGCTTCAACACCCTATTAGCTAGCAAGACATCCACAAATCTTGCAAAAAGATACTTTTAAAACCATTCGTTGATGACAACATCTCCTGGGTGCCAATCATGTTAATGTTATCTCATTGCATCTTTGCTGTAGGACTGTGAGCCACTTTATTTTAATCTGAGTCCCAAGGAGTCAGGGGCTTGTCTAAGTGCTCAGAGCTGGAAAATACCAGAGCCAGATCTCCTGAACATAAGCCAGGATCTTTACAGTGTCACAGTGCATGTCAAAATAATGTTTTCCTTGTTTGAGTCAGGTCATAGGCATGCTCTTGAATCTTGCAGAGATTAGACATGACCTTGAGCCACAGAGTCTCTCAGAGGGTTAAATATCTACAAATGCATACTATTCTTTTCTGTTAGACTGTTGTGAAATATTTTTAGTTAATATGTGTAAAGTTATTACTCCAGTACCTGGCATACAGTGAGTATTGAATAAATGCTTGCTATATACAATTCAGCTGTGGTAGCTATAACAGGGTAACACAGCAAACACTGCATATCTGGTGGCTTTCTGTCTCTGAAAGCACAGAAGCACAACCCTGGAGCAGCTTTGGTATGGGGGGGCAGATGGTGGAGCAGACACATGTAAATGTTTGAGACAAGGTCAAAAAGAGGAATAGGGGAAATGAGGGTGAAATCCTATAGACCAGTGCCTGGGGCCCCCAAGGCTGTGGTTCCTAAGAGAGCTGTGCATTTGTTTACTAGTTCATGAATTCATAAACCCATTTAATGGATACTCATTAAGTGCTTTTCATGTGCTGGGCATTGTTCTCAGAGAATCTGAGGCTCAAAGATAAATTGGACACAGTCACAGCCTCTAAGAGCATGTAGTTTAAAACAGAAGGGAAAACATACCCGCAAAGGACTCTAATACAGGCAGAATAGAGAACTTGGGAAGAACCAAGAAGGGAGGCACCTCTTCCGGCTGGAGCCAACCAGAAAAGGGAGAATGCATGAGATCCCTTTAGAAAGAGACGGCATTGGAGGCATGAAGCAACACTCTGGGAACACGGCTACTCCCCTCAGGAGACGCCAGCACCATAATGCCCCTATAAAAGAATCTGGTGGGCATTTGTCTTCCAGTCCTCATAAAAACCCATAAGTGGAAATGTGGAAAATCAGCAACCAAACTCTGACTGGAAGCCTCTCTGAATCTTTGAGATGTGAACCTCAGTAAGATATGTGAGGTTGACTGAACCATGAAAAATTTAATTTCTTTCACCATGTCTAGGGTGACAGAGATGATAGCATTACCACTTCAATCCTTTCTTTTCCATAAGATGACGTCACTTTTCAACCTGGAGAAAAGCCAACTACATTTAACCTAATAGATATTAACTGCGATTGGGAAAGTCAATGGGGAAGTTCAGAGTTTATGAACTTCACCACCACTTCCCACCTTCCCTCCCACTCTGGGTACTAGTCTTGCTGTCCCACTGAGGCAAAGTACAGCAGGGAACTTGGCAGAGCTCCAGCCCTAACTGATGAGGGCAAGAACAAGTGACGGCAGCACACCCCTCCATCCACCCCCGTGGCCTCTCAGAAAACACAACACAGCCTACACACTGCAAAGCTTACTCAGCCTGGGTGGGCCCAGGCTGATTCATTCATTCAGCAGACATACAATGAGAACCTTTCAGATGTCAGGCATCATGTCAGGTGCTGGAAGGAGTGCCTAGGAGGAGAAGGGCAGGGCAGATGCTGCACAAGCTTGCCTTGTCTTCATCTACTCCCTGCATGTCTCTCTTGAAGATAATGCCCCAACAGCAGAGAAAGCAGCTCATGCCTGAAGCAGAGCTTAGAGGAACCGGAAAGCCCAGAGAAGAGAACCAGATTCCACCACACCCACCAGTCTTGCCTCTCCCAGCGCCCTTTGGGCGGGAATCATCTGCAAATTAAGCTGCCACTTGTCCATCACCACACCCTCTCTCTCCCACTCTCTCCTACAAAGAGCAGCTGGTGACACCCACCTGCTGTGAAATAATCAAAGTGAATAAGGTATTTCCATATGATATGGACGCAAGGCCAGTTTTCAAGTGTACACCTGGGCAGGCCATTTGCTGGCTTTGTCCCTTCCACTCCCCAGAAGCTGTACTAAGACCCTCTCTGGCCCTCCAAGTGTCCCTGTTTTACCCTCCTTTTCCTTGACTATTTTGCAACTTTTGGCACTACTGAACTCCCCTCCTTCTCAGATATCCCCCATTAGCATCCCAGTTTCTACATCTTTGTTTCTCTTGCTCTTGTTATTGCTCTTATTTCATTGTGAGTGTGCCTCATGGGTCTTCAACTCCCGATCTTCCCTCTCTGACTGGTCTCACTTTGAGGTTATATCCTTACCCAGTTGCACTCACCCTTTATATTCTCATCTGTAGCCCCTAACCCTCACCTTTCACCTCATTTCCAGATCCAAATGTTCAATGAAATAATGGGTATCACCTCATCACCTCAAACTCAGTATGTTTAAAAGTGAATTCATGGCAATTCCTTCAAAATAAGCTATCCCTCCCTAAAATTCCAATTTCTAACCATGTGACATTAACCTCCTTGCCAATCACTTAACTTCCGTGGCTCCCCACTGCCTATAAAAAGCCAAACTCTTTAGCCTGACAATTTAAGACAATGTAACTTCCATCTATCTTTCCAACACCATTTCTTCATGTACACTGGCAACAACACAGTTATGATTTATGCCTGCTCCTCCCTCAAAGCGTTTGCTCACAGCACCTACTTCAGACTAATCCAGGGACATCCTTCCTCTTTCCTGCTTCTCCAAGTCCTAGGCATTCCTGAAGACATGATCCAGTTCTATTCTACCTTCAACATGAAGCCTTTAAATGTCTCCAGTTCTCTATCATTCATATAATACCTTGTTTACCCACCATTATCACTGCCATGAATAGAACTTCACCATTACTTTCCTATTTAACTTCTTAGTTATGTATACCTTGCCTCCTCAACTATGGTGTAAGCTTTCTTAACAGTGGAGGGTATATCTTCCCCTTCATCTTATTACCAAGAGTACTTGTATTCCATTATCCTCACAGCAGGCCTTTACTAAGTACGTAGTCAAGTGAATGAGTGAATCTCCTGCAACTCTTCGGGGAAAAAGATTGATGCTTGATTATTCAGTATCAATCACGTATTTGGTCCCTGTGCAATGAGCTGCCCTTCCCCCAATACAGTCTGGCTCTGCCTCTAAGTCTGTATTTTGTTGCCACATGTTTTCTCCACCTGTTCCTTCTAGATGGAGTGGTCATCTTCCCTTTTACCTCAAGAAAGGATGCTTACTTCTTCTGTAGGAGATTGGGTAACTCCAAATGGGGGGGGGCGCTTTTCTAGCACCACAATAGCCTCATATGCATATTATCAGTCATTAAGTTATAGGTTCATCTCCTAGAAGTATCTCCTACTCTTAGAAACATGGTTGAAATAAGATTCGGAGAATCAGTTATTAAAAGAAAACACTGAGATACCCACATAAAGAATATTTTCAGATCCCTCTGCACAGAAAATGAAATGGAGAATAAAGTTCTGCTTCCAAAAAAATCAATGACAGTCTTAATTGGTTCTATCTTTTCTCCCTACCAAAATCAAAATGGCAAATGTCATCATCACAGCTCTTTCTCGTATGAAGAAACATGAGAAACACACACACATACACATGCACTTACGCACACACTTACACACTCGCCTATACACACAGACACACACTAAATTCAAACATGATTTCAAGTCTGCCATCCAATCTTTATGCTGTCAAGAGCTTTCAGGCAGACTTAACAGTACATTCAGATGTGAAAAATTACAAGCTCTCTCAAAGACTTGTAAATACTCCCAAAGTGTCATTTAAAATGGGAAAGGTGGAAAAATAATTTTCAATCAAAAGATCCTTCCTGGGAGATTCACTTATTCTAAGATCCGTCCCAAGCCAATCCCTCAGATAGACACACACACACACTCACAGTCACACTCACAATATAGCCCTTTTCCTTAGAAAATTGTTTTATTTTCACATGACTACACTGTCACTTGGTCATATTCTTCAAAATAATTATTCTAGATATAACCAAGTCTTAATAAAATAATTCAACGCTTCCTATTATGCTATTTTTCTTTTGCTGAAATGATCTCTATTTTCTAATAAGTCACAATTTCATTTTGAAATTCCAGGACTAAAAAAAAAGAGAAAAATGGGCATGCATAAACAAATAAAGAATAATTACAAAGTACAGACATTGAGATTTATAGTACTAATTGGAATAAATATTACATTGTTATGTGCAAGGCACTGTACTAAGCACCTTACTTTCCTTATTTTTTAGAATAATGCTATGTGATAGATACTATTATAATCCCCATTATACAGATAAGTAAGGCAAGACCAAAAAAGGCCAGTTTCCCTTCAAGTTACTTGGGTAGTTAATGACAGCAGGAAGTCAATCCTAAGTCTTGCTTACTAGAAAATCCACTTCTTACCCCCCGCAAAATTTCTTACTGATATCATCAGTAGAAATTCAAGCTAGCAACTTTATTTCATGACAATCCTATGATTCCAAGCGGCTTGACTATGTCCAGGGTCTCTAGGTAGTGGTGACAGGCCTAAGAATAAACTAACCATTGGGGTACACATACCTCAGTCTTGGGTAGGTTCACAACCACTGTGTAAAATTGGCAACATAAATACCTACTCTCTGAATCAGGGTGGGGGGGTTGCTGCTAATAGAATAAATGAATAAACATGACAAGAGATTCTCAGAGACACTATTTCAGTGCACGCTGGTATTCCTAGCTGACCTGCTGCTGATGTCTGGAGTTACAACATCCCAGAGCAACAAGGGACATGCCAAGGAAACCTGGGTCCTGGTTCAAAATCAGTCCCAACTTTTTGAAACACTGGAAGATCTAAAATCTAAAATCTATTTCCCATAATTCACTCCTGATAAGCATGGTTTTAAATACCATTTACTAAATGTTATCCACCTAGAAAAGCTACCAGCCAAACTCTATAGGGGTTAATAGGGAGCGAAGGCAAGAAGGGAGAAAGGGCCATTGTTCAGTAACAGAAAATTAGAGTCTGCTGCACTGTAGACCCAAATATTACCCAGTGCTCTGTGTTCAACAAGGCCAAGGGCAGAATTAGTCTTATCCTTGAGGAATGCAGATCCTGATCATTAGGTATAGCTTAAATATTTTTTTCATGAATACTTCTGTTGCCAACACGTGCCACAAAAGGATTCAGCAAATTTAAATCCTCCTGCCTCTCAACTTGTTGTTTTCCTGCCTGCGCTCCAGCAGGTAAAACACCCACAGACTCACAGTACTCTGGACTGTAGAATTCACAGGAGTCTATAATGTTCGGGTTATTTTTAAACTTTCAGGCCACTCTCCCTCCCCATGAACAGCAGGCCTGCCATTTAGAACAGTGTTTAACCCACACCCCACCTGCTTTGAAACTTTAGCTTTTTGTGTTAAAAGAAAAGAAGCAATCCTTCAAGCACGCGTGCACACACACACACACACACATCTGAAGGCTGAAGACAGTCACAAGCTCACTAGGGGTAAAAGACCAAACTCACAGAATGATGGGGAGATTGTGATACAACTTATATGAAAACACTTTGTAAATGCACAGACTCACACCCCTGTAGTGGCATCTACAGGTACAGACACCAGTTATTATAGGTGATGTCAAAAGACAACTCCTTGCTCCCCAAAGGGAAGGATGGCAACACAGTCAAAGCATTCAAGGCCCTTCATTTTCCCAGGGCACCAGGCAGGAGTGGCTAAAAAGTGTTCAGTTATAGTTTTCTTAAAATTAATACTTTTTTTTCTTACGTGAAAAACATTGGAGAAAGGTGGAAGGAAATTCTAAAAGCAATTCAACAAGAAAAGAATTAAGTAAAAGAATCAAAAATAAAATCTCCAAAGCAGCAATAATAACTAACATTTGAAGAAGATGGAATGTGTTTGTTTTATCTGTTTTTTCTTGTGAGGCAACTGTGGTTAGCATCAACCATTTCTCAGATGACACAACTAAAGATGAAAGAAACTAAGTATCTAAACTAATATCACACAGCACTAAACCAGGAGCCTAGACCTGTCTGATGCCACAGGCCACATCTTACCACTATACCTTTGCTATGGCTTGAATGTCTGTGTCCTCTCCAAAATTCCTGTTGCAACTTAATCCCCAAGGCAATAGTATTAAAAAGTGAAGCCACTGGTACATGATTAGGCCACAATATCATAATCTCTTAGCTAATCTCAGGGCTAGGATTAGTGCCTTATAAAAGGGCTAGAGGAAATGAGCCATGCCCTTTTTTACCATTCACCTTCTGCCATGTGAGGACAGAGTATTCTTCTCCTTCAGAAAAAAGAGTATTCAAAATGTCATCTTAGAAGCAGAGACTGGGTCCTTACCAGACACTGAACCTGCCAGTACCTTGATCTTGAACTCCCCAGCCTCCATTTCTGTGAGAAATCAATTTATGCTATTTATGAATTATCTACTCTATCCACTGCTATTGTTTTATAGCAGCAGGAATGGACTAAGACAACCTTACTAAAAGAGGTGAACTGAACAAGCAAATGTGGCCTGAATCCTAAAGCTGGATGAGAATGGTTTCAAAAGCACAGAGAAGAAAAACTTGGGATCCCTCGGGAGTCAATGAGACCCAAGCAGCAGACACAGAGCCTCCTCCAAGCCATAACCAAAAGAGAAAAGATAAAAAGTCCCTTTACTTGGAAATCACAGGTTGCACATGAGCTACAGACCCCTATATAGCCATTCAACCAGCCAGGCTATGAGACCAGGACAGTGCAGACAAAACCAGTTGCAGGCTGTCCTCAGTGTCTTCCACATGGTGGTATACAAGGACTGATCAAAACCTGCAGTGTGCTTATGTTTAAAAAATTTTTAAAAACACATTGCCATTAATCCTCTTCAAAATATTCCCCCTCACTTTGAACACACTTAACTCACCGTTCTTGACACTTTCTGAAGCAGTTCTAGAAGTCCTCTTTTGTGACTGTCTTTATAAATTGTGATAAAAAAAAATACAGTGAATGTTGCTACCCAAGGCCATCCAACAGAAAGGCAAGCAGGCTTGTTAAAAAAATTCATACATATCCTCATCCACCTTATTCACCAGATCTGTTACCATGCAACTTCTGCTTCTTCCCCAAAGTCAAAATGACCATGAAGGTAAATGTTTGGAGTCAATTCAGGACATCGAGGCAGCCACAACAGTGCAACTAAAGACCCTCACAAAGGAGGACTTCCAGAGCTGCTTTGGAAAGTAGAAAGAATGATGGGATAAATGTTTTCAAAGTGAGGGGGAGTATTCTGAGGGGGACTAATGCCAATATTTCTTTTACTGTAATAAATTTTAGAAATGAATACATTCACTGTATTTTTCAGTCACACTTCCTACCATTCAGGGCAAAGGTTATAGCTTCTGTAATCCTTTTGTTGCCACAGAGCTTCAGGCAGCTGCTATAAAATAAGTCAGAAGCTTCTTACTCAGCAATCCTGCTAACCAAAACTGCTCGCAGAGGGATGTCTCACTGGGGGAGCCTTCTCTCCTCACCCTCCAGCTGAGGCACTAAGAGGTAAGAAAATGATCAGTCAGGTGTAGTCAACACTTTTACAGCTAAACACACTCAAGGACTTCTTTTAAAACCAAAGTCTGTCTCTCTTAAGCCTACTAAGGCATGTTCACATTTTTATGCATCCAGGAATCAGAGCAGCTGGCTTCCCTCACCTTCCTGCTTCCCTCAGTATCCAAACTACTCTCTCCTCCCACCTCCCTAACTGCCCCCTCATTTTCTTTACCTCTTCTTCCACCTGTTAAAGGTGCATCTCCCTCAGATCCTGCTTCCTCCCTTCTTCACCATGTATACACACACACACACACACACACACACACACACAGTGATCTCATCCATCCCAATGGCTTCAACTAAGCGAGTATCTGGAAGACTTCCAAAGCTTTATCTTTGGCCCTATTCTTTTTGTAGTCCTGTACCATTTATAATTGTTCAAATGGGCTCTTCCAACTGGACAGACTGACAGCATCATGAATCAACAAGTTTAAAAACAAATTCATCATTCCCTCTAAACAAGTTCCTTCCCAAGACTAATTCTGTTTGTAGCATCACAATCTCCCCCTAACTCAGGCACAAAACTTCAGATGCATTTTTGAACCAACTTCCCACACCAGCCATGCCCGATCCTGTCACATTTTTTGTCTATTGCATGTTCACAACCTTCCTTTCATGTCCATTTGTACCACCATCCTCAAGTCAGAAATTTATACCTTCAGCTCAGGAGACAGAACAAGCACCCTAGCCCATCTTCCATTCCCAGGTTCTACCACAGCAATTTAATTCACTGCTGTCATCAACTCTGGCCCTATCTTCACTCTCAGTGCAATAAAATTCAAAAGCTTGTTCAACGTTGTATTCCCTAGCCTAGAACAGTGTCTGGTAAAAGGTCATTAAACAAATTTATTTTTTTGTTGAGTTTCCTAGTGCCTATCAAATTATAAGTATGGGATCATTACAATTTCAGGGTTGAAAGCAAACTTAAATGGCATTCAATCCAATTCCTTATTCTAGCCCCATTATACTCTCAGCAATATCTCCTATTACTGCTTCAATGAAGCAGGACTGTTCACCATTTTCCAAATAAACTTTAAAACTTTCCTCCTGTATATCATTTCTTTCTCCTCCTGTATTCCCCCAACTCCCATAGCTATCAGTCAAAAAAATTATTCATATTTAAAATCCCAGTTCATATACTTCCTCTATGGAGCATTTTGTGACTATACGGCAAAGGCGAGGTCTTAATCCTGAGGTCTTCTGGCACTGTAAGTCACCCTGCCCCAGAGACTCTGGTTCACACATCTCTCCTCTCCCATGTACTGCAAGAGGCTTCACTTATTCACCCTTGCATTTTCCACAGTAGCTAATATGCTGCCTCACATATTGTGCATGTTTACGTGCATATTGAATGCATGGGTAAGTGCATGAATAAATGAATAGCAACTACAAACAAAGTCAAGTGGATGCAACCAGGACACAGATGCCATAGTATCTCCACTGATGGAGACCACTATGAAACGGCTCTGAGCAGGATTTAAAATTAACCAGTTGGCTTTCTATGTCTACTTGTGAGTCTGTCCAAGGCCTAGGCCCCTTGTCTGAAGATGGGCCGAGGATTCATAGTAAGTGAACCTCTATGAATCACTGGTCCCGGCTGAGGTCTGTAGTGGCCTGTGATGCCGAGATGCCTCAAAAGACAAGGCCACAGCTAACTGTACAACCCCAATTAACTAGATAAAGACTGCAGCTACAGGCATCTCACTCCTGCAGTGAAGGTCAACCTGGAGATAAGATAGTTCTCCTAAACTAATATAATTTATTACTTGGAGAAGTCCTTGAACTGACTCCCAAGGTCCTGCTCAGTTTCCCATGCTTTTCTCAGCATCCCCTTCCTTTGTTTGAAAACCAAATAAATACGGACCACCCAGAGAAGTTCTTTGTCTCAGCCCCCGGAGAATCTCAAATTCTGCTACAGGGTTTTGATCCTCCCAGAGCCCTAACATCATACCACTTGTCTCTTTTATTTAAGCCTTCACTGTCCACTTGTTTGGGAGGTCGTGGGCCTAATCAGTCCGCGATAGTCCACCATCCTGGGAAGGTGCTATGGGAGAAGCTGAAAGTGATAGACCTGACACGGAGACAATTGGCCCAACTCAAAGGAAGGTTGTCCATCCTCAACACTCACCTCACAGGTACAAGTGCAACTTGCAAACATGAAAAACAAGATGAATGGCACAGTGTGCGAAGGCAGATACAGTGGTCACTGGACATGCAAAGCTCACAGCACCTTGAGAACAAGATTATGTTCTTCGGTAGGAAAGGTGGAGATACTGTCAACTCACTTCACCTTGATTTTATTTCCATAAATATAGTGTGGGTTAATGTAGTCTCCATCAGATGGGTAGGTAATGCGAATACAGAGCCTGCTTAAGGTAGCCACACATATCAATCTCCTCTTCAAATCCGTTTTATAGATGAGAAAAGATATGTAGAGCAAGGTTTCTCCACCTCAGCACTATCGAATTTTTGAGTCAGATAATTCTTTGTCACCTGGACTGTCCTGGGCATTGTAGGATATTTAGCTGTATACCAGCCCCTAACTACTAGATGCCAGTTGTGATAATCAGAAATGTCTCCAAATATTGCCAAATACCCCTTAGGGGCAAAATCAGCACAAGCTGATCCCACTGGTATAGAATAATTAAATGAATTTCTCCAGATCACCGGCTGGCATCATAAGCAGGGCTGCAGTAGAAAGCACCTGCTACACCACGCCCCACCTCTCATTTCCTCTACAGTCTTGGGAGTTACAGTGAACTCTGAGCATTTTCTGATGGTCTCATATCCCCACAGGGAGTCCACACTTCCAGAAAAAAGAGACACATTCTCAGGAGAGACTGAAGGGAAAAGCCAGGCTAAAAAGAAAGGAATGACCACAAGCCAACATCTTTGGTTTATGGCTGAGCGACTGGATCTCAGACAAGCAGATTTCTCCTGACACTTTGGGTACTTACAGATGTGGTCCCAAGAATAGGATCTTCCCCCTCACATTGGCTTTGCCTGCAGTGGAAAATCCTACACTTACGTCTTCAACTCTACTCACTAAACCCTCATCCCTGCTTATCCTGCTCTTTGCTTTCTTTCTTATTCTTTTTTTTTTTTTTTTTTGTGGGTACCAGGGGTTGACCTCAGGACCTCGCGCGCCAGCAGGCACCCGTGCCGCTGAGCGATATCACCGGCCCTTTTTTCGTATGTGGGTTCGGGAGTCGAGCTCAGGACCTCGCGCTTGCCAGGCAGGTGCTTACGCTGCTGAGCTGTCTCACCGGCTCTTTCCTCCTTATTCTTAAAGCTAGAACCCTTCAGCCTCTCCTTTCACCAACACTCTTAGTGGCTCCCACTTTGCTTCTAGAATAAAACTTGAGAAACCTTTCCCTGCTTCCTGGTTCCGATCTTTTGTTTCTTAAAAAGATTCAATCACTTCAGGCAAGATAATTTGGAGAGCTCCTGTAAGAACTTGCTAGTAATAACTTTTCTTAAATGAATTCTATTAGCTAAGTATTCATGCACCATCTGAAGGGCGGAGGGCGCCTGCCTAGTAGAGCACTGCTACTTCTCCTCCATTCCCTTCCCCAACGCGCTGCCCAGCACTTTTACTACCCTCTATTAGGAATCACAACTTTTAGTCTTAGAGCCCCCCCAACCCCATCTGTGTGTGTGTGTGTGTGTGTGTGTGTGTGAGAGAGAGAGAGAGAGACAGAGAGACAGAGAGACAGAGAGACAGAGAGACAGACAGAGAGAGAGAGAGAATACTTGTGGTTTTCTATTTTAGAGTAATCTCTTTGTAAGGGTCATTTAAGGATCCAATACTAGCAACATAGTAGAATAAGAAGAATCTCTTTCTGCAAATTTCTAGAAAAATTAGATAAAGTACAGGAATATATTTTCAAATATACTTTAAAAGAGATATTATTAAGCTTGCAAGATGTAAAGGAAAACTGCTAAGTAGAAAGGAAAAACAAGAGTAAGCATGTGCACTGAAACTGCCGCTGTCTCACGGGCAGCGGCCAGTCCCAGGGACAAAAAGATTTAATGGATGCATCTTTGTACCCACGCAAGAGCAAACAGTAGGTATAAGGGCGTGTGTATAAGAAGGTGAAACTAAGACTGTGCACTAAGCTGGGTCACTTGAAGAACTACACCTTCATTTAAATAATAAACTGCATAAATATGAACTCTGAAGAAAAAGGAAGTAGTAAGGAAACTTCTGCCTCTGAGTTAAAAAAATAAAACCTGAAAAGTCAAAATCCAAGACTGTATGTTACCTGGATTTATGGGCTGAATTTACATTACATGTTCAGGAGTGTTCAGAAACCCTTAGGATGAAAAACAAACCAAAAACTCTCCCACATCAAGTAAGCAAACCAAACAAACTCACTCTATGAGGCTGTTTTTATAGCCCAGCTTACACTGTTTTGCTGTAGGAAAAACAAGCACCGCCAGACATGAGCTTACAATTAAAATTCTTAAATCACACAAGGAAATAGTCTATCATAAGGAAAAGCTCACAGTCAAATGAGGGGAAGAACCCCAGAGCTTAAAGTAATAGAAAAGATATATAAAGAAAGAAAATAATAGACTACAATGAAAAAAAGTATAGATTTGAGAAAGTGGTAAATAGAACTTCTTGTAATGAAACATAATCATTGAAACTAAGGCCCATAGATTAGTTAACTTTAAGATTAGACATGGCGGGCTGGCGATATGGCTCAGCGGCATAAGCGCCTGCCTGGCAAGCACAAAGTTCTGAGTTCAACTCCCAGTACCCACATAAAGGAAAAAAAGGGCCGGTGATATTGCTCAGTGGCACAAGCGCCTGCTGGCCTGAGTTCGACTCTTGGTACCCAAGAAAAAAAAAAAAAGATTAGACATGGTTAGGAAGATTATCCAGTAAGCAGGAAGACACAGATGAGGAAATGCCCCATCGTATACCCAAGAGAAATAGAGAAATATGTGATTAAAATTCAGAGACATAGAAGACAAAATGAAAAGATCCACAATATAGCTAAAGGGAGTTCTAGAAAAGAGGACAGTATTTGAAGAGTGACAGGATAAAATTTCCAGTGCTAATGAAAAATACAAATCTTCAGAGTCAAGAATTTCAATGAGTTCTAAACAGGATGAATAAAAATAAGTTCAACCTATTCACACTCTAGTAAAATATCAAAAGATCCAAAAGAATGAAGAGAAAATCTTAAAAGCATCCTGAGAGAAAAGATAGATTATCTAAAAGAAATAGCAAATAGAAAATCAGTTATAATAATAGAAGCAAGAAAGTAATGAATGGCATAATGTCTTCAAGTGTTGAAATTACTCAAGTACACTATGATTTCAAAACTGAGGCTGAAATAAAGACTTTTTCAGAAAAATAAAGAAGAGTTTACCACTAAAGTTCAGGTGAAGTAATATTATGAGGTATTCCTCAAGAAGGAAATATAAGGAACAGCATGCAAAGAAAATGGCATGATGAGCAAAAGGTACAGGTGAGTATGAGGACAATTACATATTTATATATATTTAATTTTTTAATAGACACATAGTATCAGACTAAATTACTGGACAGTAATGCCACAATGGTCAGAAGTAAGATTTTGTTCGGATGCAGACTTGAAGTCAAGACATCTTTGAAATGAGGTATCAGACTGCGATTCCCATTAAAACTATCTCTATTCAGTGTTGGACCAGTAAGCACAAAAAGGAAGAAAAAGAAAGAAAAGGCATATGTATTAAGAAATAAACAAAGTTGGCATTATTCACAGTTAGTGCTGTGTACATACAAAATAAAAGAGAGCTTACCAAAAAAGCCATTCAAAGTAATAAGAAAGTTCTACAATGATGTTGGATATAAAATCAGCATACAAAACATGAATTATATATCTACAACAAAAAATCAAAAAAGACACTTATAAAAAGATACCATGCAACAAATCATAGCAACAAAATCATACAACACTGAGAACCAAATTTCACAAAATTGTATGATATACAAGATACAAAAAAGGTTTTTAAACTCTCTTGAAGACTTTAAGGAAGAACTATATCATACTCTGGGATTGAAAAACTAAATAGCTTAGAGATAGCAATCTTCCCCCAAATTAATCTATAAATCTATTCAATTTCAATCAAATTCCCATCTTTCTTAATAATATGTGAAATGTGAAATCCTAAAAGGTATACAAATAAATGAAGGCCAAATAGCCAAGATCTTTTGTCAGGGGTATGGAGAGAATTTACCCTAATATATCAAAAGTGCCAAGTTATGAGAACTAAATTAGTAAGGCACAGGTGAAGAGAATATACAAATAGACCGGTGGGAAAAATAAGATGCTCACAGGCAGCAGAACAGAATTGCCTTACCACTAGTGTTGGGTCAAAGGACTAACAGTGGGGGGAAAAGGGCCTACCTCATACTATTCACAAAAATAAAATCTAGATAAGATAAAAAAAGACAAATGTGATAAGCAAAACTGTAAAAACTTTCAGTTAAAAATGTAAATGATTTCTTTTTTTAATCTCAATATGTGAAAGGAATGAGACAAGCTTGACAAAAATCATAAAGCAGATAAGTTTTACTACACTAAAATTAACAACGGTGTAACCAAAAAGTACCATAAACAAAGTTAAAAAGACATCATGTGTGGAAGGAGACATTTACGACCCAAAATTATATCTAGACTAGACACAAGAATTCTCACAAATCATAACAAAAACATAAATCATCCAACAGAAATGCAAGCAGTGAAGATGAACCTATAATTCATATGAGAAGAATCCAAATGGAAAAAAAAATAGATTAAATGTCTAATTTCATCCATAATCAGAGAAAATTGCAATTAATGTAATAAGTAGATTCAATTTCATGCCATTCACATTGGCAATCTTTAATAATTCTAATAATCTCAAGTGTTGAAGATATGCAGGAATGGGAGCTCTGCACATGGCAGAAGCGTAAATGGCAGTTGCTTTGGGAAGCAACGTGGTAACAAAGTTAGAATTGTGCATTCCAAAATTCAACAACTCCACTGTGAAGTGTCTGTCTTAGAGAAAATCTCACACATGTGCTCAAGGAGATGTGGACAAGTTTGATTGTTCTAACACTTACTTGTAATAACAACCAAAAAATAAAACAATCTAACTTTCCCTCAAAAGGGAAGTGAATTAAGAACCTGCAATTTATTCATATAATAGAGTTCTATGCAGATGGTGAAATAATGAACTCTGCATATATAGTAATACTGTACTAGTCTTTAAAATAAATGTTCACTTTGCAGCAAAAAGTCACATTCCATGCATCATTTATATAAAATTTTAAAACTCACAAATATTCATATACATATATTATTAATATGTACATATGTAGTAAAATTACAAAATTGTACATGGTACTGAAATACCAATGTCAGAGAATTGGTGAATCTGAAGGAAGGAATTAGGAATGGAGATGTAAAATGCAACTGTAACAGTTTACTTCTCTAAAAATGGGAAAGAGATGAGGCAAGCATGGCAAATATCATTATCCATTTAATCTTAGTAGTGGGTATACGAGTGTCTCTTAATTGTTTCCTATATTAAATGTTTGAAAGTATAACATAATTAAGATAAGGGTTTAGGAGAAGCTCAGGAAATAGTCTTACTAATTAAAAGACCCAGAGTTGTCAAAAATGTAGACACTTCATCCACTACTGGCAGAGGTATAATTATTATAAACTCACCTGAGAGAGACTGAACAATGCTTCTCGAGTCATAAATGCATGTGTGGCCTATGCTTTAAAAATTCCAATTCTATGAATTTGTCCTTAAGAGATTACTTGATGAGATTTGTTCTCAAGAGACTTGCACACAAAGATGCATTTATAAAATTAGCTTAGACTGTTAATTTAAATATTAAAAAATATAACCAGTTTACATATTATAATAGAATCATATAATAGAATTTTTGCAATTACTTAAAATAATACGATAAATGATATTTAATAATACAGGACACTACTCACAATATATTATTGACTGGTAAAGCAGGTTACAAAAGCGATAGGCACACTATGTCACACTATAATAAACTGTATGTGGGTACACGTTTGTGGGTATACACATGTATGTTTAGGTGGGGAGGACTACAAAAATAATCTACCTAATGTTAATAATTAATTGTACATAGTGGGGTTATGGGTAATTTCAATTTTCTTCTGTGTAACTTTCCACATTTTCTGCAACAAACATAAAATACTTTTGTAATTTAAAAAAGCACATTATTGGGGCCAGTGATATAGCTCAGCGTCATAAGCGCCTGCCTGGCAAGCGCGAGGTCCTGAGTTTGACTCCCGGTACCCGCATATAAAAAAAAAGCACATTATTAAATCTGATATAGCTATAAAGTTCATATAAATGGTTCACATCAGGCACCCTCAGAGATTGATGCTTTATTCTGCAAAAGCTGGTATTACTTTCAGTTGAGCAAGTGAAGAAGATAATATCAAGGGAGAAATGATCTAGAGTTTGCAAAGTGGGAGACACAAACACCTGAAGTATTAGAATCCTCCATCTGTAAAAGGGGTTGAACACTTGGCTCAAACTATGTCACAGGGCCACCATCACAGAAATTCATAGATGGATGTTGTTGTGTGCCCCTCTAAAGAAAGCTTCCTGCATAACTCCAGAGGAATGTTTTCTGATAATCTATTACCACCCCTCAATGATACAAACTCTAAAATCCCCAGGCTTAATCCTGGAAGGAAGTCAGCCAGATGAGGACCAAGTTTAGAAATACCTCAGTCAACCCTCGTCAAACGTCATTTTCCCATAGGATTTATTTATTATGGGTGAAATAAGAGGACAGAAGAGCACGCATCAGCACTTTCCACACAGAAATCATTTAATCCTCACAACAACTCCAGGCAGCTCATGTTATTAGACCCTGTACTACAGATGAGAAACTTAAACCAAGGCCACATATGCGATATGATCAGAAAATATGGTGAATGCTGCTGCTGAGTGCCATCCAGTGGAAAGCCAGGTATCTTCACCATGCGATGCAGTGAGTTGAACCTTAGTAATTAATGGTATGAGACTTGTTTGGTGCAGTCAGTCAGTTGGGAGCTATGGTTGAGAGAAGGCATGTTTTAAAGTGTGCCATAGATCATGAATCGTGAACAATGCATTAACATGAAATTTAGTCGGTGGCATTGGAGTTTTGAGATCTTGTCAGCTTTTAAGAAATGTCATCTCGGGAGATGAAGCTTGTGTCTGTGGTTATGCACCTGAGACCAAGGTTCAGAAATCTCAGTGAGAATCACCCGGTTCTCGAGTGGGGACAAAAAAAGCATGTCAATCAAGATCCAACAGCAAGATGATATTGGTTGTGTTTTTTGACCTTTGTGGAATTGTGCAACCTGAGTTTGTACCCAGCAACACTCCAGTGAACTCTGAATATTATATGGGCTTATTAGAGTATTTGAGAAAAAATGTGCATAGGAAACACCCCAAGAATTAGGCAAGTAGTTTCATCTTCCAGTGTGCCAACACTGTGTCACACATTGCTTCTGGTATGGCAATTTCCATAAAATAAAAACATTGCAGTGTGTCCTCATCCACCTTATTCAACGAATCGGCACCCTGTATTTCTGGCTCTTTCCCAAATTCAAAATGACCATGAAAGGTAAAATATTTTGAATCAATTCAGGACAATGAAACTACCACAGTAGCACAATTAAAGACACTCATGAGAGAGGACTTCCAGAACTGCTTCAGAAAGCGGCAAGAACAATGGGATAAGCATGTTCAAAACAGAGGGTGGGTATTTTGAGGGGAATTAATGACAATGTCTTTTAATGCAATCAATTTAAACATTCACCATATTTTTTTTATCATACTGTGTACCTAAGAACTGGTCAAGCCAGCATTGAAACCCAGGGCTATTGGCATCCAAGTCCCAGTTTTGTCTTCCTAAACTAAATTACTTTTCATTAATGGACACAGTATTTCCTTATATGTTAGTTATGGGTCACTTTCATCAAATGAAATGCTACTTTAATTATAAATGAATTAAACAGATGAAGGCAGAGGGATACCAAGAGAGGGAACCCAGGCCTTTTCCTCTAGGGTTTTAACTGGTATCTTGCTGAACCCCATATTGAATTCCAAACCTAAAGACTGCTTCCTCTGCAGAGGTGAGCCAGATTGAGAACAGCCTGGCCCTCTGCCCAAGTGCACCTCAGTGCAGCCTTGTCTTACAGATGTCCTCACCACAGACACACATGCTCATGACCTCCAGGGCTCCTTTCTAGGCCATCATCCCTCTCTTTTCTTAATCATAGGAAACCCTTCTCACTGCTCATCCTGCCTCCCTTCAATCCATTCTCCCACTACAAGCAAAGTCATCTTTTTAAAACTTACATCAGATCATGTCGTTCTCTGCTTCAATACTCCCTATTGACTTTATTAATTTTCAGAATAAGACGTAAACTGATTGTCCTACAAGGCCCTACATTAGCTGGTGTCTGCCTCTCTGTCGTAGCCTAGGGTCCCCAGAAAGCATAGACTGAGGCAAAGGTTTAGATGTCTTTATTAAGGAATACCATCACGTGGAAACAGGAGAGAGAGAAAAGTGAAGTAAGGGAGGGAAGAAGAGCAAGCCAAGAAAAGAGATATTACCAGCTGGCCCTACCAAAAGATAACTGCATCTCAGGACAGTCCATCAGAGGACAGAAAAGAATTCATCTGCAATACCTCCCATTGATCAAAAATTCATTATTCAGAGAGTTAATCTCTCTAACTCCCACTTACCCAAAAGAGTCCTGAGTATCTAATGAGTCAGTGTCCAAAGGGAAATTCTGGGGTAAGAAACCATTATTTTTTGAATCTATGTTGAATAAATGGATGGCAAATGGGTAAATAATGTATTTAAATGCAAAACTAAAGTGAAAGCTGGAAAGGCAATGTGCAGTAATGCAAGGCACTGAAAACACAGGAACCCCAAATGTGAAGCCAATATCCCATACAGAAATCTCTGTTTCTTGGACTTGGAGATCTCCAGCAAGGGGGTGGTTAGTTCTCAGACATCAAAGGCTTACCATAGCCCTCAAGGACTTCATGTTTCTTAAATCTGGCTTTTCACAATCATATCCTGGTTCCCTCTTCTTTCTTTTCTTTTCCTAGTTATAGATGCGACAATCAACTCATCATGCCTCCTGGTAGCTTGTCCCCCCATACAGCGATCCCACTAGAGCTTTTGCAAAATTTACCCTAAAAGATGTAGTTCATGCCTTGCCAGGCTTTTTCTGAAATGACCAGAACAAAAGGAAAATGTTATTCTCATCATCTCCTCCCCTGAGTTTGCTTTTTGATGGACACAGGAGGTTGTGAGAACTGCAGAGATGAGGCATTAGGGGAACTGGGATGGGGTTGCAGCAACAGGAGTTCTAGAAGCACCAGCCTGAGACCACCTGTTTCTTCTCCAGTCTCCAAGGCCTGGTAGCAGGACACCCCTGGCCAGTTGGAGACCCCTAGCTGGCTACCATGGCAACAGGAGGACAAATTAAGACAAGGGAAAATCATGACACACAGCTGAAAAGAGCAATTTGAAGAATGGAATGGATTTTCTGGGAAGTTACTGGAAAGGCAGGAAGAGGCAGCTGGAGGAATGAAGGAGGAGGGGCCTCTGCCTGCCATGGGAAGCAGCTCACAAACACAGATGGACGACTCACACTGTGTCCAGAATCCACGTGGGCCGACATCCCCACCCACTCCTAACTTTGAGATTCTTATTCTCATCCCTCCCCATTCCCTCTACATGTCCCTTCCTGCAGTGTCCCTAGGGATAGATGGTTCTGTCCCACAGTGGGAACATAGCAAGGTCTTAGAACAACATTAGTTATTCCTCTTTTTGTCATTCACAGACCATGTCGGGTGGAGACATTTCTCCTATTCCTGGCCTCAGACATTCATTCAGTTTTGTACAAACACTCAAGTCTGCTAGATGAGCAGATGTGTACTCAGGCTGAACCAGCCACAGGCAATGGGTTTTGAGGGGACTTATGTTTATGCATATTCCCAGTGGGTAGGGAATAGCAATGGCCCCAGCCTTGCACACTGTACCTAGCAACATTTAACCTGCCAGGCCTCCTTTATAGAATTGCCTGGCTCACCAGCACCAAGTGACACCAGCCATGCAATACCTCAGACTGTCATCCACATCCTCTAGTCCCCAACACCGCAGTCATTCAACTTATAAGGAACAACATGCTTAGCTGGCAGCCTCTCACCTTCCCAGACTACCCAGTGGCTGGCCCTGTCTCTACAACATCTCCTCCAACCCATTTTCCCACCAATCTCATTTTTTTTTCCTTATTGCTATGTTTATGCACAGCCCCCAAATTCCTGTTAAAATCCTAACCCCTAAATTGATGTTATTAGGAGGTGGGGCCTTTGGGATCATGAGAGCCCTCGTGAGTGAGATTGGAATTAGTTCCCTTATAAAATGGGCTCTCCAAAGGGATTCCTTGCCCCTTCTGCTATGTAAGGACACAGTGAAAAGAAGGCCCTGACACAGAATCTTTTGGAATCTTCCTTGATCTTGGACTTCCAGCCTCCAGAACTCTGAAGAATAAACTTCTGTTGTTTCAAAGTCACCAAGTTTATGGTATTTTATTATATCAATCTGAATGGCCTAAAACACTTGTCTTTTGGTATAGAAACTAACGCAAGATCCCTTGGTTTGTCCCCTAAACCTCTGAAATCTCAGCCAGGCAGTCTTGAAAATTACAATTACAATTTTCTCTTTTCAACCTCTCTAGGGAAAGATGGGTGGAGGAGGAGGGAAAAAGAAAGTCTTCTCCACCTCCAGCTGTCACATCCCACAGACGCATAGCTAAAGCTGCAGGTAAATATTAGCTCCCACTGGAGCTAAAGCATACCAGAGAGAGAGAGAGAGAGAGAGAGAAAGAAAGAGATGGGGGGAATGGGGAGAGGGTGAATATGAATTTCTGCTGCTTAGCACCTTCCTGGCAGCGTGGGAAGCTGGTTGAATAAGCAAAACATGAGCACTCAACTCCAGGCATATAAATAAGCTCAGATAGATTTGCTGCTCTCAGCAGCCCATGAGAGAGGCCTAAATAAAGATGGTTCCCTTGGTCCCTATCCTCTCCATGCCACTTCACTCCTGGAGGCATGGACTCCTTTCTCCTGAGGAAGAAGAGGAGGAGAAGGCAGGGAAAGATGTGAAGATGCCCAGCAAAGGAGGTGAAGTTTGAATATGTTCAAGGGCACATTTCAGATCACAGAGAAGCAAACAGAACAAGCTTGCTTCCCTTCACGCTGTTCACCCATAGTGAGCCACAACTACTAGTCCAGAAAGCAAGAGTGCCCTCCCCACACCCAAATATATGATCTCCAGGCTAATAGATTCTCCCACCTTGACCTCAAAGCCTCTCCAGCCTCCTGCTCACTTAACCAGCTCCTCCTGAACTAATTTCCAGCATTTAATGAGGCTGAACTCTTCAGTTTCTTCCTTGTTCACTTGGGTTAACAGTGATGTGGTCTGTCTGCAGAAGTCCTTGGTCATGAGTCCTTGGTGACTGAAAATGGCTCTGATCCTTCTCCACCAGCCTGCATTTATTTCCCTCCCATTCCACTCAAGTCCTCCTTCCCCGATTCTTGGACTTGCCATCCTTGCAACCAAATTCTTCCCTCCTCCAAACAGGCTCTCTTCCCATATTAGTCAATGGTGACCACCTCAGGCTCAACTCCCCAGGTTTGGGCCACAGTTCAGGCCTCTCAGGTTGACCCAATCAGCATGTTCTGGTGCACTTTCTTCCATCCAAGTCCTCTCTGTAATGCATTCTGCCCACCACTGCCTACCCCTCAGAGAGCTAAAGCACCTCAGTGTGGGTGCTAGCTCGGGGTATAGATCCCAAGATCAAGAAGATAAGCAATGTCAGGCTGCCTCAAGAACAAGTTCCAATTATGGTCAAGGACAGAAGCAAGAGATCAGAACTGAAGATGATTCACTGTACACCTGTTCTGAGGGGTGAGCCAAGGTAAAGAACAGGCACGTGAAGTGGAAGGCTGGAACTGCTGTACAAGATGGGGGGTCAAGTAGCTCAGGACAATGACTCGGTTCATGCAAGGAAGTCAGAGGTCAATTTTTATTATAGTAACAACTAGGTGATATTTTTATGGCAGAGAAGGTAAATAACAAGACTTTCAAACATTTCTTCCTACTATCCTATGTAAATCCCCCAATCTTGTTCCCAATGCTTTTCTCACATTATTTCCTCAAGAGGAAGCTACCCAAGTGTGCCCAGTTTATCTAATCCTTCCATCCTCCCAGTTTTGCAGTAGTGTTTGTTCCTGTCCCTAGAGATTTCCTGGAATACTCCACTGTCTCATAATTACTCCTCCCCTTGATTCCAGACATTAGAGCCCATAAATGATTCTCTTAGTTTTGCATTTCAATAAGGAGGAAAAGTTCAAAGTAACCAATACAATGTAGTCAACTTTTTATTTTTCTAAACATGGGCTTTCATAAATAACCACCACTATTTCTACCTAAACATTTTATAAAAGAAAGAATATTTAGTACTAAAATATTGAAAGGATAAAATCTTAGAAAATCTTGTAAAACAAAATAAGTTTCACCTTATGAGATAACCACTTACTTGCACTATGTCTTTTCATTTCACAGCAAACAGATGAAAATGTTTCATCAACAGGCATAACTCCATTAAAGCATTTGGGAATCACAGAAACACATTTCTCATTTGACATTTAATCATATAGTGCTTTGCATTTTTGTTTGGTTTGTTTTCTCTTATAACAGTTTTTCAACTTTGCATGCCTTTTCTACCTCCTAGATAAGAGTATTATTCCTCAGGTCACGATCTGTCATATTTTTTCGTATCCTCCATGCTACACAAGGCCTTGCATGCATGGAATAAATTTCAAGGGAGTGATCGTTGGGTTGGAGCAGAAAAATACATAAAAAAAAAATACATAAAGAACCAAAATGAGGGAGGAGACAGCAGGAAGGAGCTGACAAATAACAACAGAAGAATTAGGGGAAGACAAAAATTTTCCACTCTCATTTGCTACCTTTATGCTAGGAGTCCTCAAATGCTGCTGATGAAAACACATTTATCTGTGATATAGGGGTCCAAGCCCAAGTACCTCAAATGTATTGGTTCATAGACTTTCCCAAACCCTCAGCTGTCACCTATTTTTGGATGGACTGTGTGGAGGAGGAGCGTTATGTTAAGAGTTAAGATGGGTCCAGATCCCCTCCTTTGCCTCTGGGCTGTCATTTAACCTCTCTGCTAAACGCCTTTACTTTAGATTGCATTGGAGGTCTCTCCCCACTCACAGTGATGTAATTTTCCATCCCCCTTTTTTATCAGTACAGGAACAGGCACACTGCTTTCCCTGGACATCCCACTACTTAACACTTGCTCCTCCCATAGACTCTGGACATTTCTGCCATTCGTTCTGGATTTCAAGCACAAGCAAAATTCAAAAAGTTAAGAGGACTGACCAGGATTCCTTGGGGGCTCTGGAGAGGAACCGGACCTCTAGACCCTCACTTGCCTATAGAGCATGGCTTTCCTGACCACTTGTGAGAGAAACAAGTGCATTTGCAGTGCAGCACAACCCAGGCTCCTTTATCCCCTTGTGAAGCCCTTAGATTCATAACAAAAGTAATAAGGCACTATTTAAGGAATGCCTACTGTACATCAAGTACTTTCCCGGCACTGTCTCCCATCCTCTCAAAAACCCAGAAGGGGGCCGGTGATATAGCTCAACAGCATAAGCGCCTGCCTGGCAAGCGCGAGGTCCTGAGCTCGACTCCCAGTACCCGCATACACAAAAAAAAAAAAAACAGAAAGGGAGACATTATTTCCCCTTTCCTTCACGGTGTGGCAACTGAGGCAACAGGAGTTGAGTAAACACAGTACAGCAGGAAAGGGCTTGAACCCAGCCTGCAGTTACGAAGCCTGCATCCTCTGGGGGTGGGAGGGGGCATCTGGCAGGTGAGCAGTGCTAAGATTTTGTTTCTCACAGCTCCCATCTGTCAGGGGCAAAGGGATCAAGAACTAATGGTGATTAGCAGATTTTCAAACAAAAATTGAAATATTTTCATTTGTCCCAGGCCCACAATTCCCGTCAGTCCAAAACTCTCCACCCTCAACCACACCAGCAGCTGGGACTTGATTGAATGCTGCCAGCTCTCCTTTCAACCAGTCAGCTCCCTCCCCTCTGTCCCCAGCAGGATTCTTTCATCAACCCCCTCACTTCTGAAATAGAATACAAAAGGGTCACCTGTTACCGCACCAATGTTCTCATCTGGAACCTTGAAACAGACTAACTACTTCGGTCCATCCTCAGTGCTTTCTCTGTCCTCCTCCTCATATTATTTAAATACATGCTGGGACCAAACAATCCACTGAGAGCAGGAACTCTTTCTAAACTTTTTGCATTCTTTACTAGATATAGACCTGAGCTTTGCACTATACTCTAGGTATTTAATAAATATTTGAGAAAAGGAAAAGGCTCAGGCCTGTATTTCACAAATTGTGAGTCAGAATTTGCCACTAAATTCTTGGCAGTTCTCAGAAATGGAAACCACGGGCCAGTGAGATGGCTCAGCGGCATAAGCGCCTGCCTTGCAAGCGCGAGGGCCCGAGTTCGACTCCCGGAACCCACATACAAAAAAGGGGCCGGTGATATCGCTCAGAGGCACGGGTGCCTGTTGGCGCGCGAGGTCCTGAGGTCGACCCCCCCGGTACCCACACACAAAAAAAAAAAACAACAACAACAAAAAAAAGAAATGGAAACCACAAAAATATTAACTCATAATTTTACTATGTAATTAAAAATTAAAATGATTTCCTTTGCCTCTTGGCCCTTTCTCTCTTTTTTTTTTTATTTTAAAGAGAAAAAAACCAATAAAAACAATGATACAAAATTTCAAAACAAGATAGTAGAAGAGGAACAATGGTTAGTACATTGCTTATTGTTATCTTCAAAGTAGTTGCTCAGATTACAAAATATAGGTATGAAAAATTGATCAAATGATATAAGCACAAACCTTTCTTTTCAATGAACTAATAGAAATTAGTAGTATAGCTACCTTAACTATCTTGTATATATATATCTTTTTCCTTTTCCCTTCCTTCTTTTCTCCTTTCCCGCATCCCAGTTTCTCTTTCCTTTTGAACAGTTTCTTCCCATTTTGTAATATCTATTGTACATTTTGGATCTTATTTACTTTTTCAGCTTCTTACACTAGGGAGACGATACGATGTTCACACAGGTGAGACTGATTTATTTCACTTATGAGTATGGTCTCAAGTTGCATCCATTTACCTCTAGAAGTCTCTAGTTTATCCTTCCTTATGGCTGAGTAGTACTCCACTGTATAAAAATACCACATCTTTTTTATCCACTCCTAAGTTGATGGGCATTTGGGTTGTTTCCAAGATTTAGCTATTACAAATTGTGCTGCTATAAACATGGATGCACATACATCGCTGTGGTATGATGTTTTTAATTCTTCTGGGCAGATACCCAAAGGGGAATAGCTGGGTGGAATGGGACCTCTAATCCTAGTTTTCTGAAGAATCTCCACACTGATTTCCACAGTGGTTGCACCAGTCTTCACTCCCACCAACAGTGGAGAAGGGTTCTTTTTTCCCTGCAGCCCCTCCAGCATTTGTTATTGGTTGATTTCTTGATGATAGCCATTCTTTCTGGAGTGAGATGGAATCTCAGTGTTGTTTTAATTTGCATCTCTCAAATGGCCAATGATGTTGAACATTTTTTTATATATTTATTTCCTATCTGTATTTATTCATCTTAGAAGTATGTATTAATCTCAGATGCTCATTTTTGGATGGGGTCTTTCAATTTGGGGGGTCTGATTTTTTTCAATTCTTTATATGTTCTATATATAAGTCCTTTGTCTGAGGGACTATAGGCTAAAATGTTTTCCCACTCCGTGGGTCTTCTTTTCACTCTGTTGGTGATTTCTTTTGTTGTGCAAAAGCTTCTTAAGAAGATGAAATCCCAGTTATTGATTCTTTGGAGTATTTCCTGTGCAGTTTGGGTTTTGTTCATGAACTCTCTGCCTACACCTATGTCTTCAAGATTTCTACATACTTTCTCTTCCAGTAGATTCAGTGTTTCTGTTTTAATACTTAGATCTTTGATCCATTTTGACTTTAGTTTAGTGCATGGTGATAGACATGGGTCTAGTTTTAGTCTTCGGCATGTGGGAAGCCAGTTTTTCCAGAACCATTTATTAAAGAGGCTATCTTCCTTCCAGTGAACATGTTTGGCCCCTTTGTCAAAGATAAGGTGGCTGAGTGTGTTTGTAGTTGTGTATGCATCTTCTAATCTGTTCCACTGATCCTCAGGTCTGTTTTCTTTGCCAGTACCATGCTGATTTAATCACAATAGCTTTGTAGTATAATTTCAAGTCAGGGATTGTGATGCCTCCTGCCTTGCCTTTGTTGCCCAGAATTGCTTTTGCTATTCTAGGTCTCTTCTGTTTCCAAATGAATTTTAGGAGTATTTTCTCTAGTTCTGTGAGGTCTGATAATGGTATTTTGATCAGGATTGTATTAAATCTGTACAACAATTTTGGGAGTATTGGCCCTTTCTCTTTATGCTGTAACTCATACGTACTGCACATCAAGTTGAACCATAGCCTTTTAAAAAATAATTTAATGGAAAGAGGATTGTTTTAATAAAGATGCAATTTCTGAAGATAAGGGCATTATTATCCAAATGCTTGAAATGCACTGGTTTTGGGGATATATTGCCACGGAGTATCCAAATACAAGTCCATCAAGGCTTGAAGACACTAAAACTATCTTCCTGGTGATCACAGGGTAGCAGCAATGCATGTCTGGGAAAGAATCCAAGCCAGTAAATTTTTATATTCGTTCTCACAGTGTCTGGAATACCAGGAATCCAGGGGGATGAGCAGGTAGACAGAAAGCAAACAGACACCATACTAAGAAGAATCTCAGGGAACACATCCAGAGGCCAGAGGCTGGCGTCAAAAAGCCAGAGTTAGAAAAGAGGAAGTGTCTTGCTAGATCTTATATGTGGTCAATCAAAAGAATCCACACCAACCTTGCAAGATGGTTTAGGGACAGCCTACAGACAGCCCTAAAGGCAGGCTAGCACAGGTTCATCACACTGGGAAAGGCTTCCTTGAGAAGAAACTTCCAAACAAGGCTGCCAGATAACTGGCAGACGCATGGCAGCACAGGCTGAGGTAGGCTGGGAGCTGAAGCACCTTTCCTGGATGCTTCCTGGACACTTTCCACCCCGTCTTCTCTAGCACCTGCAACCCCAAGGCCTCCCTGAAAGGCTCCAAAGAACATGGTTTGTAAACCACTGAGAAGTGTGAAAGAGCTTGGTCTGAAGACCCAGATTTGAAGATTGGCTCCATAATTCATTAGTCAACTTCTAAGTTATCTGAGTTTTAGTTCCTTACCTCTTCAATATCTTCTAACTCACCTGCTGAAGGGATGAAATGAGGTAATTCACATCAAAGGGTCCTGTAAATTACAAAGTGCCATCCCAAAACATTTCATTTTATTAAAGCCCTGCCTACTTACTCAGGAGTCTAGGTTTTGAAAAGGAATTTAAAGTCACTTACTTGTCTTCTCACCCAAGGAGCAGTCTTCTCCAGGAGGAGTCTATGAAGGCAAATGGTTTGACTAAGGCCTCAGCCTGGCCCTAACCACCAAGTTGGAGATGAGCCTTTCCCCTTGGGGCGCCAGGCTACACTGTGGGAAACCATCAGCCCTTTTGTAGTCATCACACCTGGGGAGCCAACTCATTTCTGAGAGACAGTATTTATCTTGCCTGCTCCAATTGGATTGCAAATTCCTGGAGGGCAATGATCTTGTCAGACTTCTTTGCCACTCTCATTTTTATGCTTCCACCTGTTGTCTCATGCCTCTGCATAAAATACTTTGTCTGCTCATGTCCTGCAGAGTAAAGTCCAAATTGCTTAGCTCTAGGCCATTTCTTAGCTTAGGCCACACTGCACATTCTTCTGGAAGAGTCTCATCCACTCCAAGGCCTCAGCCAGTAGGCTCAAATAGAGTATTTCTGAGCTCCTTACTTTCTCCAACTGTTATTGGAACACCAACTGTCCCCAACTGGAGACATTAAAAACACTCAACTGGTGTGGCAGGGACAGTCAAAATAGACCTTCTTGCTATGCCACACATTAACCGCTTAGTTTCTAGATCTTGGGAGGTCCTAGGATTCAGTCAGTTGATGGAAGGGAACATGCAGGAGTCTGGACAGAGGCTACTTATCAACGACACAGAAGTATTTCAATATTTTAATAACCTTCCTAGTCCCACTTGTGATGCCAACTAAAACTCAATCTTTAGCTATCCTGCATGCCTCTCAAATTCAACATGTCCATACTATACCCCACTTTCTCACACCTGCACTATCTTCTGTGTCCCCATAGAAATAAGTGGCTTGACCATCATCCATCCAGCTGCCTAAGCCAGTAATCTGGGTTGCAATTTCCTTTCCCTCAACCCTCTTCACTCACCAAGTCCTATCCTTTGCAATTCCTACACATCTCTCAAATTCACCCACTTTCCCTATACGAGACTTTAAGTCAGGCTGTTCCTTTCATCACTTCAGACTAGTGCACTGGGTCTCTCTGACTGACGCTGCCATTCCCCCAAGCCATTCTCTATAACTCAGCTAACAAAGTCTTCTTTAAAGTCAAATTAGATCATGAAACTATTCTACAGTTGTTCAGTAGCTCCACATTTCCCTGAGATGAAAGCACAATTTAGTCTATAAATTATTATCTAGATTTTTCTTCCTGCACATCTGATACCACCATCAACATTACTTCTCGCTAAGTCTCACCCATAATCTCTTCTCTCATTTGCTGAAGTCTGTCTAGATCTGGCTGTTTGTCCACACCTTCCATTCTGCCTACAATTCTCCTTCATTTCCTCTGGAGCCCCCTCCACACTCCCAGCCTGATTTGAGGTTCCGTTTGTATGTTGATGCCGTAAAGAAACCTTTCCTGCCCATCCACTGCCAAGACTGGTGAAGCGCCCTTCTATGTGCTCTCTTAATACCTTCTACTCCCCTGCCTCTTATAGTAATGATAACACTATTGCATTTTTTTGTCTTTTTTGAGAAAGTAGTTTGACATTTTTGTGTTTCAACACTCAAATCATATGTTCAATCAATACTTCCTGAAACGAAACAAAGAAGGCTGCAGCCCAGAACCTTCACATAAGGTGATTTGTGGGTAGGAACTAAGCACGCAACAGAAAAAGCCCGCAGGTGTCTGCTCCCCCAGGCTCCTAGATGCAAACACAAAGAAGCCAACACCTCTTCATACAACACTTCTGACTCTCGATACAGAAACTAACAGTGAGAAGAGATGAGGACAGACATTATCAATCCTCAACAGCCGGCACCTGTAAGCAAGTTAACCACTTGCAATCCTGATATGTCACAGTCAATCTAATCAATGTACAAAGACAGAATCATGGTGCACTGCCAGCCTACAGAGCAGTACCAAAATGGAAGAAAAAAGCCAGAAAACTGAAGCAAGATGTAAGCTGATCACTGCTGGGGACCACAAATTATAAGTTGACATAGAATCTGTCTGAGGCTTTCCTTGCCCTGCCTTGCAGGGCCAGTTTTGGAATGTGGAAATTCTGCTTCCTCTCAGTCACTGCTGAGATCTTAATGGTCAGTGAGGCTGTGGCTCTCACAAGGCAGGGTTAGGTCTGCTGAGGACAATACAGGGAAAACTAGTACCCAGGTGTGGGGATGAATCTTGTTTCTTTTAGGATGTTAAACTTGCCCATTCAACCACTACTTTTATGCTGTTCCCGAAAAGCACCGTACCCCTTCCCCTGCACTGGCTAATAAAATAGTGGTTAGCTGGAGATTCTCGGTCTTTGTTCCAAGAGGACACTAATCATCCCAAAGCCCTATTTCCTTGCAATTCTTGTCTCTTGCTCTTTTTCTTCCTCATCGTGCCCTGCAACTCCAGGCAGGAGACTGGGGACTCACTGCAGGGGTCCCTGATAACTGGCATAGTGGAAAGCGTCTCCGATAGATAACGTCATTTGAAAGTGTGTACACGATGGCACATACACGTATACATGAGACTGAAACAGCTGCGCCTCCCTGAGTTGGTGCTGTGGCAGGCCTCTTAGGGAGGAAACTGCATGTTTCTCAGGATTTTTCTAATTAAGGCACAAACCAAATATCTCTGGTGTGGAAATGTGAGTTCCCGAAGTGCCACAGCAGCAACCGTCTACCCAGATCCAAACCAACTGTATCAGCAAGAAATTAATTAACACACCACTGGGGCATTCTATAGAACTGGAGGCCTCCAGATATGGCCCTGCCAAAAGCCACACCAAACCTGGCACTGCATCCTGGCCTACCCAGTCTCCTTTCACCCACTGTTCCTGGAAGGTTTTCCTCTGCAGAACTCTTCCAGCTCTGACCAAGGTGGCACAGTGGCTCCAGGTCTCCAGGTTCCAGCCAACTGTGATGGGAGGAGATGCCTGCTCAAAGACACCCTGCCTGCAGGGTCCCAGGCAGTGGAGATGAGCAGAACAGAGGAGGGGCTGATACCACCTTTTCATTTGTTAGGGCCTCTGCCTATCATGCCCAGGGTAGGACACAACAGGGGTAATGCTATAGTTTGAGTCTTGAATGCCCCCCAAATGCCTGTATGTTAGAGGCTTGGTTACCAGCTTGGTACTCCTGGTAGGTGGTGAAATCTTAAGAGGTGGGGTCTTGTGAGCAGAAGGGAAGTCATTGGGGGCATGCCCTTACTGAGTAGTGTGGGACCTCAGCCCCCTCCTGCTTCTTTTTCTCTTTTACCTCCTGGCCATGAAATGAGAAGTTTTGCTCCATCATATGCTTCTGCTATGATGTAGCCTCCATAGCAACAGGAACAACCAATCAGACTGAAACCTCCAAAACTGTGTGCCAAAATAACACCCCCCCCCCCTTTCTGGGTAGTATCAGGGATTGAATTCAGAGCCTCTGTTTTGAGGTACATCCCTAGTACCTTTTTTATTAGTTTATTTTGAGACAAGGTCTCACTACATTGCTAAATTACACAGGCTGGGCTTCAACTTGCAATCCTCCCGCCTCAGCCTCCCAGAGTGCTGGGGATTGTAGACATTCATCATCATGCTCAGCTAAACCATCCCTCTTTATAAATTGATTAACTCAGATATTTTGTTGTAGTAATGGAAAGCTACTAACACAGATAAGATGCCCGGCTCCTTCTTAGGCCACTTTCAGGTGACTTAGAGCTCAGCCTAACCAACAACCCTGACACAATAAGCTTCCTTGCTCTATAAATGTGTCTGTCTTGTCCCAGATAGTAGCAATGTAAAATCGGTGCTGCTGCTTATCAGAGATTGGAGGAGGGGGAAGTGGGTAAAATACACTCTACCTCAACCTTAGACTGAAAACAGACTATAGTAACTTAGAGGAAACATAGATCTTCAAACAGCCGTTTAATTCTGAGGTTCTTGGTTGAGATCTCAGTAGAAAGGATATATGAAGTAATAGAAAGAAAAATCTGTAGACTTTGAAGTCTTACCCTCCTGGTCTCAAATCCTAGCTCTCCATTTTCCTAGCTTTTAGACCTTAAGAAAATTACTTAATTTCTCTAAACCACAGGTAATTAATCAGCAAATAATTCATCAGCTTATGATGATGTTAGAATGAGATAATGCATGTGCAGGTCTGGCATAAGACTTGGCATACAGTAGGCGCTTAATGGATGTTACTTTCCTTTTCTCCCTTGTAACCTCTAGAATTTAAATGCATTACGGATTCGTGAAGAAACTAAATAGCACAAGCAGAGCAAAGCCCCTGCCAAAGATGTCCATATCCAAATGCCCAGAACCTGTAAATTAAGAGAATTAAGGTGGCAGATGGAAGTAAGGCTGCTATTCAGCTGACCTTAAAGAGGAGCGATTATCCTGTGTTATCATGATCTCATCTATCTAATTACATGATCTACTCACATGCACCCTTAAAATCAGGAGAGAGCAAATGAGTTGGAAGACATGGCATGAGAAAGGCTAAACCTGCTATTACTGGCTCTTCAAGTGGAGGCAGGGGTTGGTGGGACAAGTCAAGGATGGCAGCAGCCTCTAGGAGCAAGAAATGGCACCTAGTTATAGCCAGCAAGAAAGTAGAGAGCTCACCCTACAGCTGCAAAGAAATGAATTCTGCCAACATCTAGAGCGAACAAGAAACAGATTCTCCCCTGAAGCCTCCAAGAAAGAACAATCTGCCAACGCTTGATTTTAGCCCAGTGAGGCCCAGACCAGACTTCAGCCATAAGGAACTGTAAAGGTAATAAATTTGTGGGGTTTAGAGCCACTAAATTTGTGGCAATTTGTAATGGCAGCCATAGTAAAACAAAGATACTATACTGCTTAAATATAAATTTAATTTTTCAGTACAGTTCTTTTGTATAGGGGGAAAAATCCAAAAATTGATTTTTTAAAAAAACTCAGTTAACTACTCCTAAAAGAAACCTGGATATTCTGGACACTTGAACTCTGAGGTTCTCGCTCATCCAGGCACCTTTTCCTCCCAGTGGCAGGTGCTGAAATGAGCTGCAACACTGGGGAAGAGCTTAAGAGCCCTGACGGTGTAGTCTCATCAAATCACCCGACAGTGTGGGGTAACATCACAAGCTTAAAGGCAATGGTTCAGACTGCGCTGGGGTTTAGAAAAGATCTAACATGAGCAGTTCCAAAGAACAACCCTCCTAAGAATGGGGTGATTTAAAGACAGGAAACAAACTAGGTGCCATTGATACCAGTGTGGGTATCTGGAAATAATGCAGTGATCCAGGAGATGTCTTAGCCCCACAGCCACCAGAAGAATTTTCTGAGTGACACCGATGGCACATTTCATGACATCTTCCGTCATATCAGAATCCACTCTGCAATTAGACAACAGCGTACAAGAGTCTGCTGGGGCACATAGTGCAAAGGAATAATGGGAGTTGGGCAGAAAGCAATGGGACCAAGACAGAGTCTTAAGTTTCAGGCCTTCATCCTTCTAGATTTAGAGAGCTCATGCCAAGAAACTGTAAACATTAATTCAGTGTGGCATTTGCCCATCTTTTTAGATGCCTCTGAATCTTCCAGGAGTGCATTAGCCACTCCAGCACCAAGAGCAAGAAGGAGCTGATGGCAGTAACTCTAAGTGATGTGTGCTGACAAAGGCTCAGAGTTTGTAATGAAACATACAGTCTGCTGTATTAATTAGATAATCTATAATAGCTTTATCCATTAGGCCACTGTATCCTGATGTGTTCAGAATGCAACTTGGCATCAAGCAAGCCAGGGCCTATTGGCTAAGATTCACTTCATCCCCGTTTGCAGGCAGAAGCAAAATCTAGGCTGAACTGTGAGGACAGAAGAGTACCTCTAGGGTACCTCATAGACATTAGGAAACTCAAGACCAATGTCCCCTGACACATCCTCTCTTATTCCAGAAATCACATTTGAAAAAGGAAAGGAAGATTGCCCCCAGACATCTGAAGTCACCTCTGCTGGCGAACACATAAGGAACCAGCCTAGAAAATGATGCTGTTTTACCTTGATAACAAGCTGTCGGGTGGGCTCCAAGATGACAGAACAATCCCTTGCTAACAGAAGAAAGTGCATTCATCCCAGTGTTCCTCGCCTTTCCGTGTACGCTGGAAGTGCTCAGTGCAGTGCTCTGTGTGAGCAATCACCTCCCAAGAACTGGGTTGCTAGGGATCCTTTTAAACCACTGGAAATTCTGGAGCCATACACAAAGATGCTTTCCCTAAACAGATCCTCCCTTCGAAGGGACCCGAATGATCCTTACTGTATGAACCACTCATTTACCAGGTAAGGTGAGGCCGGGATAAGATTTGTCAAATGCTACAATTTTTAACTCTCTACTTTGGAAGGATGTTCTCCAAAGGCCACCTGTATTTCAGATAGATCCCTCCCGATTCTTGAGGGCAGGAACACTGTATGTTATATCATTTGTTGTCCTTGCACTCCTGGTGTAATGCCAAGCGCAGGCCAGGTGTGCAGTAAAGACAAGTGGGTAGACTGGCAAAAACTCACCAACTACTCAGTCAGCTCCGTGAGAGACTTGCTTCAGGTCAGGAAATCATCACCATCCTTCATCCTCCCAAGTCCTGAAGTCCAGTGTTTCGAGCAGGAAAAACAGCTTCAACACTTTAGGACTTTTGGTGTATTCATAGTTTCCCAATATTTGATTAAATTCATGCTAAACACAGAAGCTGCATTCAGGAATAATGTTGACTTGAAATTAAGGGAAAGAATGAATCTTGAGTTGGAAAATTATGTGTTGTATTTTATCTTTTGTTTTTTCATTTACAAAAGAAGTAACAGTACAATTCCTTACATATTAAGTTTCTCTATGCATGTAAAAGAAGAATCGATTAGTGCTTAGGAACAAAGGATGAATAAGCTAATTGCCCTGCCCTTAAAGAATTCAAAGCCATGGAGGGGAATGAGACAGAAAAGCAGGAAGTATAGAAGAGGTGACGAAGACAGCAGCTTCAGAACAAGTCTCTCTTCCTTTTCCTCCATTTTACTATTTTGTTTAAGAATATATCTAGAATTAGTGTGGTAAACAGGAACGCCATCAATGAGCAAGAGATATGAGAAATTTCTAAAACATCAAAAGGCAGTGGGTACAAGCTGAGAGAGAGGAGACAAAGGAATCACAGCTGGACACAATGGAAGTGGGGGCCCCAAGGTGGGAGCATGTCAGAAGGCCCCAAGCAGTGTCAATGGGCCAAGGAATACTTGTTGTGGTGTGGGCTGGGCACTGTGTCCCGAGCTCTTGAGCTGCTTGGCTGTTGGCTGCTGCCATCTTCCCCAGGGTATGCTGGGCTGCAGCAGCAGATGACTGAAGGGTAGAGAAGGGACTGAATCTTCTGGGGTCAGACAGGAGGGGCAGTGTCCCAAGTGGACAGGAAGGAAGCCCTACATTCAGAAAATAAATTCTCTTTCCTAAATTATTCCTCTTCCGACCCCATCTCACATCTGTTTCTCTTCCAGAATTCTCCACCTCTTTCTACCCTGTGGCTATAGCCTAACTAGGAGCCATATTTTTCTCTCTCTTCTGTCTCTCCAAACAATCACCAAATCCTGTAACTCTATCTTTTAATGTCCCCTTCTCTCCTTCCTGAGCTGTTGCTATAGCTTTTGTGTTCTCTTCTAACACTCCTTCTCCATTCTCTCCCACATAACCAATCACGCAGTCCTCCTTAGCCTTGGAGGACACCTGCTCTGTTCATTGACCACTTTTATAAGCCACTGGGGACATGCTAGAGTGACTGCAGGTGCTCACTGGATTGCCATCAAAGGAATCCAGCTCAAATATCTGCAGAGGTTTTCCCTGGCTGCCCTGTGCATATGAGCTGGGAGTAGGGGAATGAATTTCTTGGAATGATGGAGGAAGTACCAAGGGACCAGAGGAAAAAAGAGAGAAAAAAAAAACAAGAGAACAAAGCCTGGAATGGAGCTGAGAGAAAAGCACTAGGAAGAAGAGCTGAGATATTAAAAAGAAATTCAAGAAAGTTTGTCTAGATGATGTACAATGCAAAATGTCTTCCTCATGCAGCCCCTATTCTCCAGTAAAAGCTCCATTTCTCATCAGTGTGCAGTAAATCTAGATTATTGTGAGGATTCATCAAAGCACTGGGTCCTGCTTTGGGGTGGGTGCAGGATGAGAGCTGTCATATCTAGACTGCATGCATAACAAATACACTGTGGTGCAGAGGGAAGAACATGGATTCTGGAGTGTGATGGACACGGAATCAAGTCCTGGCTTTACCATTTACCACTCGAATGATCTCTCTGCTACCAAGTCTCACTGTTATCTGTAAATCAGGAATCAGATTTCCTGTCTCCCAAGGTTGCTGTAGGATATCCCAACCCAGAACTGTGTGTCTTCATGAATTTGTGGTGGAATGATACGATGGTTCTTGCCTACGACAGACTGGCTGCCTCTTGAAATCTACAATGCCTCTCGTACATTTCCCTCAGCAGCTAACTTTGTTTTAAAGTACTGAGACTAAACCCAAGACATTTTTTTTAACCACTTCCAACAGTTAGTGTTCTAGAGAGCACATTTTCTGTTCTCATACCTAGGGGGAGAATCCAGGGAAAAGATAAAGGAACAACGAGGCGCGCAGTAGAGATCTGGACAACCGGACCGATGTGCATGTCTACTTGCGGCAGACAGAGGTGTGCACCTGGAGCTCTAGTTGAAAAGGCTGAGACTGTACAGTTTTGTTCAGTCCCATATTTTCACCTGGTACTTAATACTTTACATAGGGCTTTTGCACGTTTTATATATTAGGTCTATGAGTTAGAGAAAGTAGAGACTCTACATTTTGCAGAGGAAGGTGCTGAGCTTTTGGAAATGAAGTGACTTGTGCAAACTTACGTAACTTGAAAAGTCAGAGTCAGGACTCAAGCTCAAGTCTCTGTGGTTCCTATTAAGTTCCACTGCCCCTTTGCACTTGGTCCATCACCTCCATTTGCGTGTCTCTTCTCCTTGGTTTATAAGCACTTGGCTATGCCCCTGCTGCACTAAGGGAAAGGAGGAAAGTCCCAGTGAGTCTGAGAGGCCAGCGAGACCCCTGCCTAGGAAGCGGCTGGCACATGGGACAGCTGAGGACGGGGCACTGAGACACTGCCCTTTACATGGGGAGGAATATCACCATTTGAGCTCACTGGCATACAACACCGTCACCTCTGGAAGGTGGAAGAAAGGGAGGGGACAAGAGGGTCTGGTAGGGCTGTGCACTGTGGGGACTTGAGGTTATTTGAACACTGAGGATGTCATATCCTCAAGCTCCTGCTGCAGTCTTACAGAACCAGAGAATTTTGATGCGGGAGGAGGCTTTGTGAGTCTCAGCTATGGGTAATAAGCTTGGCTGATCTGTCCCCTGAGGAAGTGGGAAGGGGCCCTGGAAAGCTGTTTTGCAGCAGCCAAAAGGAGAAGGCTCAAAATACAATGAGAGCACAGCAGAATCCCTGGCACGTACCTGCACCGTCTCAGACCTCCTGATGCTGGAGGCAGAGCTGCTGCTTCCTGTGGCCAGTGACGTAGCATGCTAGAGTCCAAGGTTCACACAGTCTCCAAAATGTTTTGACTGCCCAGACAACAGACTCGGTGAACAAGTGGACATGACAGCTTCTGTAGCTAAGCTGACACACAAGATGAATTGAGGCTTCCCTGATTCTGGGCTCCCCTCTTTTCTTCCACTGCCTTTCCCAAGCTGCTTCACACTCCCAAAACAGAGTCTCCTATGACCAACCGCTTCCTCTGGCCCTTTTCCTACTGTGCTGTGTAGAATCAAGCAAAGAACAAACAAGAGTGTGTCTCCAGTTCAAACATACTTGCAGCTGCCCACAAATCCCAGCTCCCATGCAAACCCAGTGAGGCAGGCAGAGAAAACAGAGTTGGTGCTGTATCAGTTTGTTGAGGCTCTGTCGTCAGTGAGTTCCTCCACACCCAGAGCCATGCCTCATAAGTCTGAGCCCCCAAACACACAGTGTTCTGCACTAGCCAGATGGCTACAACAGAGCAAACCTGGCACTTCTAATTTGAGCAGGAAAGGGAAAGAATGACCAGTGTCACTGTGTTCTTAAAGCTAGTACCCACCCAATAGCACTTTCCTCGTGTCAGCAAGCAAATGTTAAAAGCACTGAATCCTCGACTTAGTCAATTTTAAATAATCATGGTAAAAGGAAGCCTCACCACCCGCTTTGGAACATAGATTTGACATAGCCCTGGGGGCCAGAAGTCTGCTTTCTCAGGCTCCAGGAAGAGCTGAGCATTTTCACAGCAGCAGCCACAGAAGAGCACCTTCTGTTGAGAGTATGGAGTCATTTCTGGGATCCAGGAAGGTATTTCAACTTTTCCAGTCGCCAACACTACCCCCCTTTGCCTCTGCCTACCCTGTGAGTATGAACACAGACCAATCACTCCTACAAATTTGGGGGAGTTTCAGCTCCCTATTATTCTGTGACTGACTGACAGCTTCTTTGACATATGTACAACTTCCAGTCCACCTCCCCTGGTCCACCCCTGCCCAGCAGCATTGTGCTGTGCCGCATACAGGTATATTTTAAAAATTGAAGTGAATTACAATTAATTTCCTTTGAAGAACTTCAAGACACCCCTGGGGGAATCAATAAGCAGGGCTGGGAATCACTGACATAAGGTTTCACTCCCAGGGATGGGAAACTTTTCAGTCTTGGCTCCTTCATCTCCTTCTATGGAAGCATATGACAATCACCTCTTTCCCCCACACACTTACGCAACCTAAAAAAAAAAACAGGTAGTCCAATGCTAGAGGCCATTTTTCAAAGAAAACATCTACCTGATCACAGGTACTGCATGAGACTGTGGTCGCCAAACCATGCTGAGATAATTGACATGAAAGTACTTTTGAAACATATAAAGCATTCTATAAATGTAAGTCCTTATTATTTCCTATTATTACTATTATGGCACAAAGAATTGTACTTGATGTACCACACTCTGTTTACCACTCAGTCTAGATAGCACTCTGGCCATCTTGTTGGAATTACTCTCTAGGCTGCTGTTCCCTAGCACTTTGTAGGCATTTGATAAATTTTTGAAGTTGGACTAACTAGAACAGTGCTCCATGAAGGTATTTCTGAAATAGAAAATATTCTGCTTCCATTGGGGATGGATTTGGCCATGGCCATTTTTATATTTTTATACCTGTGACCGGCTAGACTCAGTGGATATGCATGTAATCCCAGCCCTTTGGGAGGCTGTGACAAAAGGATTGAGAATTCAAGTCCCACCTAGAAAACTTAGCAAAACCCTGTCTCAAAATAAAAAATAAAAGGGGCTGGGATGTGGCAAAGTGCCCCTGGATTCCATCTCCAGTATCACATAAAATAAAAAAAATTTTAAATTCCTAACACCAGATGGCATGTTATTCTCTTGGGAGTTAATACTATACTGTCACTTTGAGAGAGACCTAAATTTCTTAGGGAAAATGTCCTAGATACACCTCTTGCCAGGACAATCATATACCCCAAGAAGGCTGCCAACGAAGTGATGCAATTAAGGTACTGATGACAAGTACTTACTGAGAGCTACTCACTGCCAACCACTGTGCTGGGTGGGCTGGGAACACTGAGATGAATGGATTGCAGACTCTGTCCTTCACAGCTCATCCTCTAGACAACAGGGACATTGGTTGGGCACAGTGGTTTCATGCCTTCTGCAGCTTGGAGCAGTTATGGGGCAGAAAAGACAGCGCAGCCCTAAGTGGCACAAAGGCTTAACCTACTTGAGCTGCTCTTGAACCTAGGTTTCAAAGGCAGTTCTTAAAAAGAAAACTATAGATTTGGGGGATATAAATCTGGTCTTCTGACACTCTTAGGGAAAATATTTCAAATCTGAAGTTTGTCTTTGATGTTATGCATGTAATTATTCTATACCTCTAAAATGACCCCAAAGATAAGGAGGCTTTTCCCCCTCCATTCCACTTTCAAGCCCCAGTACCCAGCACAGGCACCTTCTCTGCTACATTTGACATGCAACATTAAGTATTCATTTATCTACGAGAACTAGGAAACATTTGGTGAGTATGTTTTAAAGTTAATTGAGTTATAACATGTCATGAATCTCATGACACTTCTATTTTTTTCACCCAACACTTATGAAAAGCTATACATGTAGCTATAAGTATATTTAGGCTTCTCCACTACATATCCCATAGGTGTGCCCACCATAGACTATTTATTCTCTTCATAATGAGCACCTGGATTGCCTCTAACACCCTCCTATCACGAGCAATATGATAACGAAATCTTTGCACATGTCTTTTCAGACCTATGCAAAGAATTCTCTGGGACATAACAGTGGTGCCTCGGCTCATGAACTTAATTTGTTCTGTAATTTTGGAAAAGATGGCCATGTTTGCATTTGTGTGGGCAAGATGGCCACAGTTGTGTTTATCAACAGACGCAGAGTTTTCAAACAAAAACAAAATTCTACCAAATGCTTCTGTTTGCGAACCAAATTGTTTGCAAATAAAAGCGTTTGTGAACTGAAGTGCCACTGTGTATACACAAGAGTGAGACTCCTGGATTATGGGTCAGATATAGATTGTATTTCACAGATCTTCTAGACTAGCTGTAGTGGTTATGTCCCTCCAGGATTATCTGAAAGTTCCTATCTCCCACCTCAGTGCCAACAAGGACACTACCCACCTTTTTGAATTTTGCATCTGATGGGTATAAAGAAGTTTCTGTTTGTTTGCATCATTTATAGTTACATTTCTCTGGGGATTTCTGGTTTAAAATATCATCTGACTCACCGTCTTTGATTTAAACTCTCCCATTCCCCAACAAAACACCCATAGTGATAAAGAAAAATTATAAAGACAAATGGCATTTTTAAATGAGAATGGTAATGGAACAGAACAAATCCACTGGCCTGAAAGAATTTCCATAAATGCACCATCTTTCATCCACAATTGCAGTTCCACACAACAGCAAAATAGGGGTTGTACTGCCAAAAAAACCAGAAAGCCGAACTTCTCTGGCATAAGCATAATCTTTGAAGTAGACAGAATACTACTGCCTACTCTACCATTTAATGCCTCTGATTCTAGAGCCATTATGAGCTCAAAACTCTTCATTAGAAAAGGAATAGAAATTGGGAGTGGTGGGGAGAATTGGCTGTACATTCTGTGTCCTGAGACATACACAATAAGCCCTCTGTATCCTCGGGTTCAACCAACTTCAAATTAAAATATTTTGAAAAAAAGAAATTGCAAGCCAGGCATGGTGGCACACAGATACAATCCCAGCACTCTGGGAGACGGAGGCAGGAGGATCTCAAGTTCAAGCCCAACCTGGGCAAATTAGTGACTTAGTAAAACCCTCTCAAAATCAAAAATTTTAAAAAGGGCTGCAGATATAGCCCAAGAAGACACTGGGTTCAATTCCCAGTACAGGAAGAAAGAAAAGTATATGTATAGAACATAAACAACTTCTTTCTTGTCATCATTCTCTAAACAATATAGTATACAACCATTTATATAAAATTTACATTGTATTAGGTATTATACATAATCTATACATTAATTACATTATGTGGGATTATATGATAGGTTATATGCAAATACTACACCCATATAAGGGACTTGAGCACCCATATATATTGGTGTCCACTGGAGGTCCTGAAATAAATCCCCCACAAATACTGAAAAGCAAATGTACTACTAAATATGAAGGGTCGCATTAGAGACAGGACTTGTCCTGTTAACAGGCCCCTTGCAGGGTGTAGCTATTGCTCCCACCATACTCTTCCTTAAGTCTTTGGTATAGGCTGGTATTGGAGCCACACAGATGGTGGTGTCACCCACGGGAAAGGGAAGACATGGAGGAGAAAGAGATTGGAGAATGGCTTAAGTAAAAAATTCTTCTCTGGACACATTGCAGATGTCCATTAGACACCTTATTCAAGATGTCAAGAAAGCAGCTGAATTTAAGCCTTAGTAGCTCAGAGGAGGTATGAAGCTAGAATCTACAAATGGTGGAGTCATCTGCATGAAAATGTATTTAAACACATAAAAATGGATGAGCTCCTAGAGATGAGCATAGATAAGAGAAGAGGGCTGGAGCACATGTCCTAGAGCACAGGTACATTAGGGGGACAGCATAGAGGAAGAACTAGCAACAAGCTAAAGAGGAAACAACCAAAAAATACATAAATAAATAAAAGGAGGCCTAGAAAACCATGCTATCACCAAAACCAAGACAGGTGAATGTTTCAAGAATGACACAGTAGTCAACTGTATCAAGTACTCTGAGAAGTCAAATAAAATAAAGACAGAGAAGAAATCATGAGACTAGAAGCAGGGATATCACTAAGAACCTTACCATGAGCAGTTTGAGAAAACAGAACCCAATGGAAGTGAGAGAGGAGAAGATGATGGTTAGGCTATATTGTCAACTTGACTGGCTTATAAGCAGCCTAAGGAATTAGTGGCGCATACTTCTGGGTATGTCTGGGTGAGTCGTGGAGATATGACCTTGGATACTATATCTGGTCCCTGGACTTTTCCTCTCTGGCACTCTTTCCAACCCACTCTACTTCCTCACCACCATGAAATGATTAGCTTTTCTCCACCACACCCTTCTGCCATTATGTTCCTGTCTTGGAGCCAGCTGACCGTGGACTGAAACTGTGAGCCAAATTAAACCTCTCCTCCTAACCTAAAGGTTATGGGTGTCATATATTGTGTCCCAGAAATGAAAACCTGACTAATACAGAAAATTGGTATCAGAGAAGTGGATCATTGCTGTGACTACACCTAACCATGTGGCTCAGAAGCCCTCAGAACTAGTTTGCAGGAGGAATTTGGAAAGATTTGGAGATGTGGGGTAGAGACAACCGCAAATGCTGTAATAGTAGCTTGATGAGTAATTCTGGTTGGAGCTCAGAAGACCAGAATGCTGATAGAAATGCAGACAGGAAAGAGCAGGCCAGGAAGTTTCAGTTGGGATTGAGCAACCTATGGGGAATTGAACTAAAAGCCATACATGTTACACTTGCGCAAAAAAAAAAAACCTGTCTACTTTTTTGCCATGTCTTGAGATATTTTGTGAGGTTGAGTTTAAGGGCAGTGGACTAATTGATCTGGTAGAGGAAATTTCAAGGCAGCCCAACACTCAGGCTGTGGTATGAGTACTCCTGGCTGCATTTTGATACATTTATACTGAGAATTGGGTGCAAAAAGTACAGCAGAAAAATTTGAAAAACTTAAATTTTGGCCCAAAAGGAACCATGTGTAAAGTTGGGGCCAAAGGAGGTATGGTTGCTGAAGATAGAAGTACCATTAAAAAGAAATGAAGTAGCCAGGTATGGCGGTGCACACCTGTAATCCTAACACTGTGAGGGGCCGCGGCAGGATGGTCACAAGTTCACACCTAGCCTGGGCAACTTAGTGAGACTCTGTTTCAAAATTAAAAATAAAAAGGTCTGAAGACACAGCTCATAAGAAGGCCCTGGGTTCAACTTCCACTACTTAAGAAAGAAAGAAAGAAAGAAAGAAAGAAAGAAAGAAAGAAAGAAAGAAAGAAAGAAAGAAAGAAAGAAAAAGAAAGAAAGAAAGAAAGAGAAAGAAAGGAAGGGCAGGCCAGTGAGATAGCTCAGCGGCATAAGCACCTGCCTGGCAAGCGTGAGGTCCTGAGTTTGACTCCCGGTACCCACATACGAAAAAAGGGCCTGTGGTATTGCTCAGTGGCATGGGCGCCTGCTGGCGCGCGAGGTCCTGAGTTTGACCCCTGGTACCCACAAAAAAAAAAAAAAAAGAAAGAGAGAAAGAGCCAAGTACTTTAAGAAGTACTTTAAATGGAGACAAAAAGAAAGATTCTTCAAGGGCATCTCAGGAATCAGTTTGTGGTAGGCCCAAGGGTGCAAAAGTATACAACTTTCTTCTGAGAAGAGAGCCCCTGGGCCTGGAGAAGGGCTACCTAGGAACCGGTGCACTGGAATTCATTTCATCATGCTGAGCCATCCAGGTACATAGAGGCCTCAGCATCCATGGTCCATTGGGGCCCAGCTACTACTTGAGCTAGTAATAGATCTTGTACAAATAATGCTGATTTTTCAAGCATGCAGCACACAAGAGTTATTGGGTCTTGGAGGTTTCTGGTCAGATTTCCTCCAAGGAAGCCCTGGGAGGCCAGGCAATGAGTCTTTGAGAAGGAGGTGTAAGAAGCTGTGGGAGTGAAGCTAAAAGTGTACTGGAGACCTTGGGAATGAAGCTAAAAGTGTGCTGGAGACCTTAGGATTTCAGAGATGCTAGGAATGCTAAGCATGTGCTCAGAAAGACGCAGAAAGCAAATGGAGCCAACCCAAGCGAGAAGCCATGTGGCCTGCAACCAGCAGGGCCACAGGGATGGAGCCACCCATGTTCTTTGAAACTCACATATTACCATCATGTACCCCAGGGGCCAAATATGGAGCTACTTATGGTTTGCCCTATTGGGTTTTAGTCTTGCTTTGGTCTGATTCTTTTCTATTTTCCTATTCCTTCCTTTGGGAATGGGAATGTTTACCCTGAGCCATTGTATATTGAGATTTTTCTTTTTTTTTTTTTTGGCTTTTTAAAAAATTTATTTATTTATTTTTTTAAAGACAGCAATAAACATTCTCAGGTATTAACAAATTCAAGAATTAGAGAATGTACAAATACCATTTGGAGAAAAACATTACTCAGTATAAGATTAAGCCATGTAAAGCTAGGTAAAAATAGAAGACTAAGGAATGGAATAGTCACAGTGAAATTGCATTTTCATACTAGGGAGACAATACGATGTTTACAAATGTGCGTCCGGTTTATTTCGCTTGTGAGTATTTATATAACTTACTTTTGTATCTTACAGGGGTTCACAGCTAAGAGTTTACCTTGAGCACCACAGAAAACTTTGCACTTGGAGTTTTCAGCAATGCTGGAATTGTTGACTTTGGGGAAGGGATAATTGTATTTTTCAGTTATACATAGGATCACGTCAGGCAGAATTCCTTATGTTTATATGGAAATTAAGTATTGTCTAAGGAAATGTATTTGGGTGTCAAGTTGTCAAGGGGTAGAAGGTGATGGTTAAGCTGTATTGTCAGCTTGATTGTCTTGTAAGCAGCCTAAGAGATTAGTGGACTATACTTTTAGGTGTGTCTGGGTGGGTCATGGAGGCATAACCTTGGGTACTATATCTGCTCCCCGGTCCTTTCCTCTCTGACACTCTAATCCACTCTCCTTCCCAGCCCCTATGAAGTGAGCAGCTTTGCTCCACCATAACCTTCCACTATTACATTCTTGCCTCAGAGCCAGCTGACCATGGACCAAATCCTCTGAACTGTGAGCCAAATTAAACTTTTCCTTTAAGTTGTAGGTGTCAGGTATCATGTCTCAGCTATGAAAACCTAATACAAGGTAAGATGAGAAAGGGGAGACAACACTGACACCTCTTTCAAGGTGTGCTGTAAAAAGAGCAGAGAAATGGGACAGAGGATAAAAAGGGTTAATAGGTCAAGGGAAAGAGGTTTTAGGTTTGTTTGTCTTTTAATGTGAGGTTCTACAGGACTTTTTCCACTGGTAGAAAGATCTTGTAGAGAGGAAGAAACTTATGTACAAAAAGAAAAAATCTGAGCTCAAGAGTAATTGTGGAAATCTAAAAAGGAGAATATAAACTGTCAGAATTTGGACTGCACACATGAGCCACTTAGTGAGAAGAGAAGCCTGCGGTGATATGAGTTCACTGGTGGCTCACGGGCTTTAGGCTCACCAGTCAGGGGTGCCACTGGTGAGCACTTGGAGAGGTCACTGCAGTCACAATGGAAACATGCAATTAGCAATGATTCTTATTTGTTCATATTAGTGGGTAACATTAAATAACAGGCATTTGTTTTTAGTTAACAAATAATAATAATATATTTATGGGTTATAAAGCAATGTTTTGATGTATGCCGGCATTGCAGAATGACTGAAGCAAGTTAATTAGCATATCCATTGCTTCACATAATCATAATGATTTGTGATAACAACACCTAAAATCTCTCTTAGCAATTTTGAAATATACAACACACTGTTATTAACTATAGTCATCATGCTATATAATAGATCTCTAAAATATATTCTGCTGCTTAACTGAAACTTTGTGTATCTTTTGAATAACATTTCCCATTTCCCTCCTCCCAACGTCTGGTAACCACCATTCTATTCACCACTTCTATGAGTTCCACTTTTAAGTTCCAAATATAAGCAAGATCATCTGGTATTTGTGTTTCTCTTCCTGGCTTATCTCACTTAGCATAACATCCTCAGGATTCACCCATGGTGTCAAAAATGACAGAATTTTCTTCCTTTCCTAAGGCTGAATAGCATTCCATTGTGTATATGCATCACAGTTTTCTTTAGCCATCTATCCATTGATAGATACTTAGCTTGACTCCATATCTTGGCCATTATGAATAGTGCTGCTATGAAGATGGCAGTGTGCCTCTGACATACTGATTTAATTGCCTTTGGAATTATACACAGAAGTATCATATGATAATTCTACTTTTGGCTTTTGATGAACTGCTATTACAGTTTTCCATTATGGCTATATTAATTTATATTCCCACAAATGGTGTACAAGGGTTTCCTTTTATCTACATCCTTACCAACACAGCCATTCTACCAGGTGTGAAGTGACATTTCACTGTGGTTTTAAGTTGCATTTCCTAATGATTAGCAATGTTAAGCATTGTTTATAAATCTGTTGACCATTTATATATCTTCTTTTAAGAAATGTCTATTCAGGTCCCTTGCCCATTTTGATAGTTATTTGTTTTCTTGTTACTGAAGTATTTGTTAAGAGTTCCTTATCTGATATAAGGTTTGCAAATATTTTCCTCCAAAATGTGAGCTACCACTTCACTTGGGTAACACATGTTTTGAAGTCACATTTTACTTTATATTATTTTATTATAATATTACACTACTGTATAATATTTTGTTTTCAATCACTGAACTTTTGTTTGGACTTAAGATACCTTAACTCCAGAGATATCATTAAGCTGCCATAAGCCAATGCTAAACATTCCAATGAAAAGAACTCCTTTGGCCATAATACAATCAATGTGAGAATTCAAAAAAGATACATAATAACATTTGTTAAAAGACAAATGTGAAAGTGTCCTAGGTTTAAATAAATAGACATGGTTCAAGAAAGTAAGTAATTTCACATTAATAGTGCAGTCAGGAAAGTCCTCTAAGAAGAGAGAAGATAATGAGCCCAGACCTGAAGAGCAAAAAGAAGTCAGCTGTACAGGAAATAGAATGTAAAGTTCTCGACAGAGGGAACAGACTCCACAAAGTGCTACGGCAGGAGGGGAGAGTTTTGGAGCAGTGAGAGAAAGCCACCTGTGCCCAGCTGACGAGCTATTCTCTGGAGAGGTCAGATCAAATGTGGGATGGTGAAGCTGCAGGGGCAACGCCACGTCAGGCTGGACAGAGCTTTACAGACCCTGAGAGTTTAGATCTCAGTGGGATATCAAGACAAATGTTGAACATGGTGAACAAAAAAATACCTTGCCTATATGCCAGCAATAGCAATAAAGTCAGAAAAAGTATCTTTTCTAGAAGTCAGAAAAAATACTATGTCTAGAAAAAAACCCTTAACGAGAAACGTGTACTCAGATAAAATATCATTTTTCATCTAACAAAGTTATCTTTCTCTTTTGGGAAGAGGAGCTAATGCTAGGTGTTATCAAGAGTACAGGGGAATGATATCTTGTTATTAGTGGAAGTAAAAATAGGTGAAATTTTTCAGTAGGGGGAGCACTTAGATAAGCTTATGCAGTAATCTCATTTCCAGTAATTCATCTTACAGAAATTCTCAAAAGTGCATGTCCGCTCTCCATAACTCATTCTCCACGGAGATAAGCAGGTGTTTAAAAACCTAGATCAGTTTGTCCCAGTGGTGTGCTGGTAAATGTTGAACGATTGGCTCTCTGGGAGAAGAAAGCCCTGATTCATAACATCTGCTGTGAATCTCCGTGGTATAAACAGTCTCACCACAGATTTCAAACTACCAATGTGATGTCAATGAATGCAGAGCTGGGAAGAGATGTACACACATACTTTGAAAATCCTGTAGTAGGCCAGCTCTAGCACACCAGATTTAGCGTCCCTGCCTGTGCAGGACCCTCCGGTGCATGTCACGACACTTTGCAATAATGTCCTGACCTCCAAAGCTCTCCATGAGCAGGTAGCCCTGCCCACCTCCCATCCCTTCTCCCTCTCACTCACTGCTTCTGAATTCTGATCCTATTTCCCAAGTTCAACCCCACCTCAGGGTCTTTCATTTGTCTTTCAAGCTCCTTCCCTTTCATTCGGGTATCTGCTCAAATGTCAGATGACATAGATGTTCAGAGAGGTCCTTCCTGGTCTCCCTCCCTGCAGTTGCCAGCCCCCGGTTCAGTATGTAGTCTTGCTGCATTTGATTGATAGCCTTTGTCACCATCTGAACTTGCTTGTTTACCATGTCTCCCCAACCAAATTTAAACTCCATAAGCTCAGACACCAGTTTAGTCTTGGTTATCCCTGTCATTCCCAATATTCAGAAAACGATTTAGAACATACTAAGCACTCAAAAAAATATTTTGTTGATTACCAATAAGTTTATAATAATGAAATATGTAAAACCACAAAAATGTTCAACAATAGGGAAATGGTAAAACTGACATTTATGGATCGTTTACTATCTGCTATCTTATCTGTTTATCTCATTTAATGCACACAACAGCCCTATGAGGTGAGTATTATTATCACCCCCATTTCACTCATAAGGAAATATCAAGAGAGGGTAAGTAATTTGCCAAAGCCACAGGACCGAGTAGGTTAGTCAAGTCCAAGTCTGTTCCCCAGGGCTAGCTCTTCTTAGAGCCCCCAGGGATGGGAACCAGGAGGTCTCACTCAGACCAGTGAGCATGGAAATGGGGACATGCGCTGTTTCCAGGTGCTGCTGGGCTATTATTAATGAGGTAGTTCCTCATCTCACATTTGGCTGCTGCTCTTCATATTTATGACTACTTGCTCAACAGTACTTCAGCAAAAGATAAATACTGCAGGAACTTTTTCTGAGTTTCTAGCTTAATGGTAGCACAACAGCATCAAAATCCCTCCATGAACTTCAACATTAGCCATTATAAATCAGGTTTTCACACCAAATCTAATGATATTGTAAAGCAAAGGAAACAGAATAGGAAGCTATATATTCTGTAAGAGCTCAAGGAAAAGAAATAAAAAAGCACATTTATATGTATATATAATGCTTAGAAAAAGACCAAAGACAAACACACCAAAATGTTAGCAGTGGTTAGAGTGATTGGATTATGACTTTTATATTCTTTACACTCATCTATGTTTCCCAGTTGTCTCCCAATGAATACTTCTTTTGTAATGTGATGGAGAAATCAGCATTATTACATTTCTTTAGTGGTTGAAGATTTGTAAAGGCAATGGAATACAAAACAGAGGAAACATCAAAGAGCAAGGACAGAGGAGGCTGCACGTGGGGTTTCTTCAGGGACCAGATGATGACAAGACGCACCAGGAGAGGCCTAACCGAGGAAAGCAGCAGGGGAAGTAGTTACAGATAAGGAAAGCGCAGGACAGAGCCTCAAAGGTGGAGAAAGAGATCATGGAGTGGGTTGCACTTCAAGGACCCCTCACCCATCCCTGCAAGGTGGTAAGCTCTAGGTCAGGGTGGATAGCATCTGTTAGATGGACGCCCAAGAGCTACACGGCTGAGTCAGAAAAGAAAGTTGAATACCTGTGTTGAGAAGACTCAAAGGTCAGAACTGGAAGAAATGTTGGAGCTCAAGGGACAAATCTTATGTTTGATTCTAGGACATTTAAAAGGTACATTTATTTTCCTTTCAAAAACCCAAGGTTGCTGTCATCTGATATTCTGTATACTTGGAACAACTAAATTTTCTCCAGTTTTTTCCTTTCTGTTACTTTGAAAGCTGTCTTTATAAGAACATTTTAAATTGTTTTCGTTCATGTATCGTTTCAACACAAGCAAGTGTGTGTGCATGGGGGGTTCTATTGATCATCAGGTAAAGCCCAGTGGTAACCATCACCATGGGATGATGTCTAGAAGTTTCCCACTGATAAAAATGATAGACCCTGCTGTTTCATCTAGAGACATATCCTCTGTTTACACTATATCTATCTAAGATGGAAAATTACCAGAGGCTTAAGCTTAACTGTTTTAGTTTTACTTTCATTGTAAAACATAAAGAAGCAACACTATACTGTGTCTCACTGTTGACAAAGTTCAATTTGTTCTCCAGGTATCCAAAAGTCAAACACAATTTTTGATACAGGAGGCCACAAATGTATTCTCATATCTATCCGTCACATGGCATGAAATGGTTGTAAGAGAAGACTCTATTTTAAAATATAGGAACTTTCTCAAATCTTAGATTTGTCCCTGGGAGAAAACCTTGCCCTAAAAAATCCTGCAGATTGCAAAGCAAAACAGGCCCAACGCAGCCTCAGAGACCTCCCTGAAGCCATGTGCCCTGGAAATGGCTGAGATGCTTTGTAGCTTGGCGGGGGGGGGGGGGGGGGGGCGGTAGTGGAAATGATCTCTCTGTCAGGTAACAGCAAACACCCAGGGTCATTAGCCGGCTCTTCGTTTCCTGGAGTAAGTTAACAAGGACTTAGTAACTACCCTGTTTTTCTTCAGCTGTTAACTATGAAACCCCCATGCTTAGCCATTCAGTCAATCTCTGGCTTTCATTGACTTATAATACTCCAATGCCATCTCAGCAGAATTCCTATTTTGGGAACCACACAAAATGTTAACAGCCGTGAATATCTTTAAAATCATGAAGTTACTCACCTCAGTCTCAGGGTAAGTACTGGTTAAAAACAGGTTGAAAGCAATTGAATCACAAAGGTGATGTACATACGGCCACATAAAAATTCCTAATTTCAACTCCTTATTTAAGGAAAACAACAATAATCTTCTCCTGAAATTCACTTTTCAGAAGAGTTTAATTTCTTTGGTTTTTACTTGCATAATTTGAATCTTAAAATTTTTGTTTTAAATTTATGTATCTATCTATGTACTTATTTTTGCAGTGCTGGGGATTGAAGTCAAAGCCTTGTGTATGGTCAGCAAGTATTCTACATCTCCAACCCCTAAAATTTTTAACTATTAAAAAAAATAATAATGGCTGTGAGTTTTGTTCCATGCACTGAACAATGACAATAATAAATAAAATTTAAATTTTGAGCAAAGGGCATAATTCTTTGGAATATCATCTTTTTATATCATATATATGAAGTAAATCAATAAAATAAATCACAAGAAAAATTGTTCATGGTTGTGTGTGTGTGTGCATGTATATGTTCCTGGCAGCGGGAGTCTACATATTTCCTGGGGTTCTCATTGTAGTCTAGAACCATGGAAAGCCGCCACAGCACCAGGTCTAACTAACAATTGCAAAGCCATGGAAAAATAAATACAAGTAGTCTTGTTCCTATGTAACAGTGTTTTGGTCCTTGAACTGTCTGGGTGTTTAGTTATTTATAGCCACACAGAAAAGCAAGGTCCATCTTCAGCGACGTTTGTAAGGTAAATCAAAACGTGAGTTTGCCCCAGTTATAGCTATATAATTTGGGCCAAGACGCTGCTACTCACAACTGGCCAGGGTGGATGTCCTTTGTCAACTAATATAGAAATGTGGTGTTCTTATTGTAAGGCAACTATTGTCCTATAGTGGGGAGAGCCAAGTAACTTACCCAAAATCAGATAGCTGGGAACTACCGAATTCAAACTACATTCAAATCCAGTTAAGTCTCCTCTAGCCCATCACCCCAGGACTCAGCCCAAGGAACACAAATTATGATCTAGTGAGCCCTATATGTGCGCAGAGATCCAGAATGACCCGGAAGAGCAGCCGAGCCCCAGAAGAGAAGATGTGGAGATCAAATGATCTGCTGTGTCCCAGGAGAGATGATAGAGAACTCTGTCCTGACCAAGGCTGGGCACAGCTGGCACAGCTGGATAGGACTCTGCCTGCCTGTTAGAAGGGGCTAGACCAATGCTTTTCAAATAATCACTGTAAGACCTTCAGATGGATGGAGAGATGATAGATGATAGATAGATAGATAGATAGATAGATAGATAGATAGATAGATAGATATAGATCTTGATACCAAAATTCCGCATAGACTAACTGACTATGAACCTTTCAGGGGTTGAGGTCTAAGCACCCTTGTTTATTAACACACATTGGGAATGGGGAAGGCAAGGGCACTGGGCAGCTCACTGTAAAGGGGTGTTCTTCCTCCAAAGCCACAGCCTGCGGAGAACAGGACAGAGAGTCATGAGAAGCATCAGTAACGATGATATTAAGGACCTCTCACATGGTGCCCTCGGCCCCAGAAAGACTAAGAGTTGTGTCCAGGCTCTGGAGCAGAGACCCAGCCAGGCACGCTAACTCTAATGGCTTCTCGGCTTCCACTGACTCTGCTGCCTGAGACATCTCGAGGAGCCTCAGATGGCAGAGCTGGGCAGACAGACCCTGCTGGCCGAAGTGGTAGAAGACGCAGACCCCCCACAGAGAGGCTCCAGGGCAGAGCTGCAGCACCCAAAACAGGGAGCCCCAGGGACCAAATCCCAGGTAATGTTCCTGAGGGTTCCTGTGCCCCAGTGTGGAGCAGCAGCGGCTGTAGAGCCCCCTCTAGCAGAGGCAAGGCTGGGCTAAGAGGCTGCCAGGATCCCACCCACCTGGCCAGCAGCCCCTAAGGCTGTGCAGTGGACACTGCAGTGTGCCCCCTATCTCCCCTCAGGGCTGAGGTATCCTACTCCCCAGCTGCTGGGAATGCTGTGGGCACACAGACCACCGCTGCTGGTCCTCCTCAGGTAGTGGCTGCCTACACCAAGGTCAGGACACCTTCCTGGGGGTGGCTGGCTGATGACCATAAGAACCTGGCTTCTTTGCCCCAGCTGGGGACAACTCTGAAAGACCATTCGAGCTTCAGTGCCCCATCCTGCCATGAGGTCACCTGAAGCCTTTATTGGGATAGCATCACAGTCCAGTCCTGCTCCCTCCCCTTCCGTTCCCTTCCCCACAGATGACCACAGGAGTAGCCCTAATAAACCTGCACATCAGCCTCATCTCAGTCTGCTTCCTGGAATGCCCCCGGCAGCAGCCTCACTGCCCCTGCAACAGGGCAGGGCCTGAGTCTGGGAGCAAAGCAGGAAGATGCCAGGCACCTGGGGAGGGAAGTAGGGAGCATGGGCTGACAAAGCCACTGAGCCAAGCCAGGGACAGCAGAGGCCAGACATTCTGCATCAGAACCAAGATGGCGTGGCTCTTGGGTCTTGTGACCCCAAAATGGCTTCTTGGAAAGAAGGGGAGGAGGGGAAAGGCGAACAAGGAAAGGAAGGGGAAAGAGTTAGAAAGGGGAGTTGGGAAAGAGGTGTGTGTCACAGCCAGTGGATTAAAAGATTTCATCTGGAGTCCATCTGTCAAGCAGTTTACAGTGCAGTGAAAATGACTTCACCTTGGTATCAAACTATGGTTAGCGCACTGCAATAAGGGGATAAGGAAACAGAGGTCCAGAGAGGTGAAGCGACTTACCCAAAGCTACCCAGCTTGCAGGTGGTAGGGCCAGGAGTAAAACAGGTCCTACAGTTTGTGCCTTTAACCACTAGGCCATGCTTCATCAGACCAAGAAATGAGGGCTGCCTCTAATCTATATTAAAAAAGAAATCAGACTCAGAGAGGTGAAGAGGCTTGGCTAAGGTCACACAGCTTCTCGGTGGCAGCTTCCTTTACAGAAACTGTTCTGCAGCAACCTTGCATGAGCCTGGCACTGCACCGGTGCCGGGCTAACGTTGCCCTCCAGAAGTGTATGTGTTACGACAAAGGACTCTAGGGGCAGAATGATATTTTTAGAGGCAGTCTTCCAGGCCACCTCCCATTTGGGGAGCCTGTGGTTAGAAGGCAGAGCTCCTTCCTGAGACAACCACACCCAGCACAGGTTGGCAAGTGTCACTCGCCTGCAGCAGAACCAGAATCGCAAACCCTCCACCTGAGCCCAAGAATGGCACCCAGCAATCAGCACCATCTGGACACTGACACTCCCATTCCCCCATTACTGCCCCAGACCTGGGCCAATTCTGCTCCCCCCCAACACACACACACACACAAGTTCCCTGGAGGAACTTCTGAATTCAGCAGGCTCACCCCCACCCACCCAAGAAGGCACAGGGCTCCCCACTCCGTGCCGGATGCCACAAGCTGAGCCACAAGCATCCCCAAAGTCTCACTCTGGCTCTGGATGAAACCGAAGCTGTCAGCATGCTAATTAACAGCCGGGAGAGGCTAGGCAAACTGACTGACAATTAATGCCTCCAGCTCTCTGTTTCCTGCTGGTGTATTATTAATTCATTCAGCCTCTCCAGTGGGGCCAGGGAGATAACACAGACTTTGAAAGTTCACATTTCAATTTGAGGCTAAGATGCAGAGCAGGAGTGTGGGGAAGAAGCAGCAGTCCTCAAGAGGAGCAAGGGCACAGTGTGGGAAAGTCCCCTGCACAGAGCCACTCCTAGGACTCCATCCACAGAAGTGCCAGCCATAATGGCACATACCGAAGGTCTTCTGTGGTGATTGCAAAGGGACCAGAAACTCCCTTTGACAGGGGCTGCTTGCAGTTAAGCCGTGCTCAGAACACTACACAGCCTTAAAGACACATGAGGAACATCTTTCTAGAAACTCTCAAGGAAAGATGGCCACCATATATTGTTATTTTTTAAGTAAAAGAATAAAAGCAAAAGCAAAATGCAGACCTCTATGTGTGGTATGATCACATTTTCTTGATAGAAAAAGAGAGGAAAGGAGGAAGGCACAAGCTTTTCCCAGCCTAAGGATAGACACGGGGAAATGAGCCAGCACAGTGTATGGCAGCCTAGGAGGGGCTGAGATCAGATCCAAGGGAAGGAGTGAAGTTGACCCCAGCATGCCCAAGCCAGGTATCTGGGCAACGCTGTGTCCACCTCAAGGAGCACCATCCACAGAAACAACTCTCTAAGAACACAAACTCCTCCCTGCTTTCTTTATAACTCTGGAAAGGGATGTAGCATCTTGTCACTGAGGTCCTAGGCCAGTGGTGGCAAACCTTTTAGAACTTTCAATGATAACAAACAGCTGGCTGTGGCACGCATTCATTGGTTTGTCACCACCTCCTAGGTGATGAGGCTGCATTGTGGCAAGCATGACAGACTGGTGGCAGAGCCCAAGCATCCAGTAGAAGAGTCCCAGGCCAGAGGGGGAAGGAAGGATGGAATGAACACAGGAAGAGGAGCCCACCCCTCACTCACCCTCAACCTTGCAGCCATTCATTGCTTCCTGGCTTTGGGGTTTGGAGAGAGGAGAAAGAGAAGGGTGGTGAAAGAAGCCAAAAGAGGAAGAGAAAAGGAGAAAGCCAGTGCAAGTGGGGAGGAGTTTGGAGAATGGGTGCTCTGCACTGAAAAAAGGGTCACGACAGGCGGCCGCACGGCTGGGCCCCAGCTGTCTCCCCTGAACATTATCTGAGGACTCATGCGAGATGACATTATTACAGCGTGCGTTTACCACAGTGCCTGAAATACCGCAGGTGACGACCTTGTTGTGTATATGTGTGTGTGTTGTGTGCTTTCATTAACTTCTTTTTTTCAGCCAAAAGACCAAAGCAAATTCCTTTAATTGTGTTCCCCTCCTCAGCACTATTTCCTTTTCTACCTGTGTCTTCATCCATCCCATCAAGTCCAAAGAAACTCCATCTCATCTCCTCTGGACTTCCTGCAGGCACGCCCCCAGGTGGGCTCTTTTAGAAGGTGAAGTGGGGACAAGCCCTGGGCTGAGATGGGGACCCCGGAGCCGGCACTCTTCCTGCTCTGCCAAGGTCTTTCCTGCTCCTACTTTTGCTTTCTGGCCAGTGATCTGATAGTGACCTCTAGGCTGTGCCAGCCCGTCCCAGCAGGACCACAGAATTCTGATACAAGCTTCTGAAACTGTGGCTGCAATACACACAAACAACCACCGGGGGGCACCACGAAAGAACAAAAAAAGTATCTCTCAAGAAAAAGAGGGAAAATTGACGAAATGTGCAGCTTGCACTAGAGGGCGCCGGTTTTCCCTTTTTTTTTTTTTCCTCGCTCAAACAGGTGTAGGGGGCGAGTTTTGACCTGTTCAGAAGGCTGAAGGGTCTTCTTTTGAAGATAGCCAGGCAAGATCCATACAGGCAGAGCAGAGACAGCCTGGGGCTCACCTGATCCTCAAAACGGGACAAGACTCTGATGGTGCCAGGAAAGTAAGTACAGATGTGGTTCAGACACCTGGGACGGACAGGACCGTCACAGGGTGCAGATTCACAGGCTTTCCCGCTGTCCTCTCTCCAGGCCTAGGCTTTGAAGGCAAGAGCGGGCAGCAGGCCCCTGAACCCTAGCTCCTGGCTTGTGCTCTGGAAAAGGTGGCAATACTTCTGCTTCCCCCAGGGCCTTCACACTGAGTCACATCTCCAGCCCCTTATTTTTTATTTTGAGATAAGGTCTTGCTAGCTCGCTAAATTGCCCAGGCTGGGCCTGAACTTGGAATCCTCCTGCCTCAGCCTCCCAGTGTGCATGTTTCTTGAGAGATGACAGTCACCGAGCCCAAAGCAGGGGCCGGTCACCCTACAAAGGAGCCCTCCTTCTGCACACTGAGCAACCTCACTGCGAGCACAGAAGCCCACACTGCTCAGACACAACACCATGCTCGTTCCCATAGCCTGCTGTCTAGAAGGTCCCAGAGCTGTGAAAAGCTTCATGGGGGGTGAGGGATGTGGGGAAAGAAGTGTCACTAGAAACGGATCCTAGAAAGAGGCCATTGTTTTGAATCCTCCAAGGACAAGTAAAGAAAATTCAAGAGTGTGTGACTAAGATCCCCCCGAGAGAAAGCAAATCTCTAGGAGGCCTTGGAGCTGTCAGTTCCTGAGGGAGCCCATTTCTGTGGATTCTGTAAGCCCCGGTTCTGCTTAGAATTCCCAGAACGCAGGGCATATGCTGCAAGCCCCTTCTTGGCTGGTGGTGTTCAAATGTGTTGCTGGCTAGTGCTTCCACAGTGCATGGAAGGCTCATGATTTCTGCATTCCCTTGGCATCTGTCCCAGCTTCTGCGAGCCTATTCTACTACAACCCTGAGAGCTGAAGGTGCCTCATCTCTGAGCAAGGGGCTTATACTCTGCAGGGCTGCAAACCGAGGAGCCTTCAGGTCAACCTGCCATTCTAACGGTAGAGTTAGCCCAGTGTAAGGCAGCAGGGAGTGGAGGGAACTGGGGTGACCAGACCTCCTCCCCCACCCCAAGCACGCGCATTTAAATAGAATTAAAAGACTACATTATTCAAGGAAGTATTCTATTCAATTCAATTTCTTCCACACAACCTCCCAGCAGCGCATTTCCACAGATTTTAGCATTCTAAGAACTAAACCAAGTGACGCTTGACTTTGCCAGCAGGTGACAGCACGTGGCAGCACGTGGCTCTACTTGTCTGCGTGCGATTGGCCACCTTTCAAGAGGCCAGTGAAAACTGGTTCGATGGCCTTTAAAATTCAGCAAGAAAGCCTCAGGGTTGAGATATTTGTTTCCTTGCAGAATCTTTGGCAATCCTGAGTACAGTGTGAATGCTGGTGAGAATGTTGGTTGGATGTTTCAGTTATCATCCCTCCCAGTGTGGCTGCCCCCGCCCTACCCCCAAATCAGCACAGCATCAGGGCAGAGGAGACAGATGTGGGGTGGGAAATTACAAGACTGGTTTCTCCAAGCCTGGGCCACCTGTCCATGACCTTGCAAACAGAGGAATGGTTCAGGTAAATCACCGGCAGCCAGCTTACGTCTCTGACCCTCAGTTCCCTTATCCATGAGATAATGGTATACAGGATAATAACTGCTGATGGCCATGGACTTGGGGTGTGCACGTGCATGTGTGTGTGTGTGTGTGTGTGTGTGTGTGTGTGTGCGCGCATTTCCACATTTAACCCCTTGTAAGCTGCCATGCCCCACTGGTATATGCAGCAGACCCCAGCCCTAAACACAGCCTCGCACTGTGGCTTCAGCAATCCTCAGATGCCTGCTGTAGACAGTGACAGCAAGTGATGGGCTCTTGAAGGTGAGGAACCAGACATTAGACGAAAAGCAGCTGGACAATGGGCTCTTTCGCATGCTGCTTATCCCTCCTGGCAATTCAAAAGAGTTGCTGTACTCATCCAGGATCTACCAAAGGAGGAAAATAAAGCTCAGAAAGGTTGAATATTTTTTTGTCCAAAGTCGAATAAGACAGGGTGTCATGGTGATCAAACAAAAGCAAGCAGGACGGTGCCTACACAATCTACAACTTAACCAACTTGTACATGGGCCATACCCAGAGGCTGACCCTTGTGTACATCTATGGCCCCTGGTGTCCTGTGCTTCCTGGGCTGGACCTATCTGACATTATGGCTAAGAACTTTGGAAGCTGGGTGAACATCTAGATCATAGTGATAATCATGATCATGTGAATGGAGCATTCCTTCCTCCACAAATACTGACCGAGAGCTTAGGTGTCAAGCATTGCTGTCAGCACTGGGGTTCAGAGTGTACTAAGCAGTACAAGTCATCCCTTCCATGCACTGACACTCTTGTCGGGGAAGGCAGTCACCTGCACAGGGTGATGGGACACAGAGAGGCCAGTCGTCTATTTTTAAGTATGTGGTGAAGGACATTTCTGAGCAAATGTCTAATGTCTAAATGACAAGATTGAACCAACCTTACTAAGATCTGGAGACAGAGGAAGGTTCAGAGACATAAGTAGGCATAGGCCTGGCCCAAAAGAAGGCCAATGAGTGGGAGTATAGGGAGAGAGCAGCAGGGATAAGGCCAGGAGTCAGGCAAAGGCCAGGGTGGGCAGAGATTTGTAAGCCAGGGAAAGGAGTCCAGTTCTACTATGCAAAGAGAAATCGTGCATTTTCAAATATCCCTGTCTGCTATATGAATAGATATGTTCTCTGGTCCCAGGGAAACAAAGATGCCAAGAGAAAGACCAGTTCAGAGGCCACTGCAATTGACAATGCTTGGTGACAATGGCACTGCAGGTGACAATGGCTTGGTGAGAATGGAGAAGTGTTTGTACTTGGAAAATGTTTAGCAGATGGTGTTGGCAGGGCTTGCCATGTGACCAGAAGTAAGGGATGAGAGAAATAAAATGTAATGAGAATATTTAACTTGGGCAGCTGGATCGATGGTAGTCCCATTTGCTGAGACAGGAAAAATGAGAGGCCCAGACCAGATCAGGAGAAGATGAGAAGTTTCATTCCAGCCATGTTAAGTTTTAGATGCCGGACAGCAGTGCTGTAATACCAGGTAAGAATTGGCTAAAAGAGTTAAGGGCTCATGGGAAATCTACATTTGGGAGTCACCTGCAAATGTGTGGGCCTAGTTGACATCACCCAGGGAAACTGCAGGCAGAGAAGAACCCCAGTATAACCCTGGAACTCACCAATATTTGGAGGACCCCCAACTTGTCTCTATGGTCTAATAAATGTGGTTGAAAGTTACAGCATGGATGCAAAATCCCACCTCCACTCTAAAGATGCAGAGAGGTGACAACCTGCCCAAAGTTACAGGTAGCTTTGCAAGAATTCAAGTATGAAATGGATTCCTATTATTTGCCTAGTGCTGTGCTGGTCACTACAGGGGACATGAAAGCACATCAGTGCCTTGCACACAGTGTGACTCCTCACTGGCTCTGTGATACCAGGTAAATAATTTAACTTCTTTAACTCTTAGTTTCCCAGTGTGTAAATTAATGTTGTTGTCATTTTCATTTTGCAAATTAAATGTCTATTATGTGCCATGCACTATGCTAAGTGACAGAGAGCAGAAAGACTTCTCTACTGACCGTCTAGTGGCGGATACAGACCTGTAAACAGGCAACTACAATACAGTGGGACAAGTACCACGATTATCGCAATACCACCTCCCTCTGCATAGAGTAAGTCACATCAACCTACGCAGACTTTAAAGTTACATATGATTCCCTTTCTTCCAAACCTATATGTAATAATAGTCCTTACGAAATGTTTCTGATCTCCGTAATAGTACCTATTATTTCCATTGGTACAAATAATACATGCAAAACACCTAGCACATAGCCAGTGCTCAATCAACGATAGCAGTCGTTATTAGGACACACATTATTTTGATCTATCACCATCTCTAACTGTGGGGTTCATTTTCCTCTTCCGTAAGTTAGGAATAATAATAGCTAGTTCACAGAATCATAATGAGGGCCAGATAAGAGAGTGTATAGGAAAACATTTCATAAGCAAGAGGGAATTTTATTAAAGTACTTCATTAGTGAAATGCGGTTTCATGCCCACTTGCTAAAGTCACAAACCTTAGTACACAAGAAACACTTGGAACTAACCAAGAGGGCCTCATAACCCACACACCATGACTGAGGAAACCTTTTAATAGGTTCTTGGGGAAAAAACATTCTGCACAAGAAAATTGCTTCATCTGATAGCAGATGAAAGCACCTAACGCCTTTCCCCAGGGAAAACCGAGACTGTTCATTGAGGGCATTTTACCGCTCTCATCTCTCTTTCCTGCCCACATTTGGCTCACGCAGCCAAAGACAACAAAATACAGGAAACCTCCTGAGTTGTCTTCTGTTCTGCTTCATGCGTGACCAGAGTCCTGACTCGGTGCCTAGAAGGCAGGATTTGCAAAGCTGGCGGTGTGTGCTGTGGGTCTTCAGCTGTGTGAGCAGTGGACAGGGCCACAGGGGGCCGGAGCTGACAGAGAAGTCTTTCTAATGTCCTTCTGTGGCCAGTCTGTGCCCTGAGAAAGGACCGGAGGATCCTATCTACAGAACCTAAGTCAGAAGAATCCAGAAGGCAAGAGACAAGACTCCTCAGTTCCTCTACTGAGTCTTCAGCTTCGGCAACCTGCTCAACCATGTGGCTGAGCAGAGAACTCAGCTGCTTCCTTCCCCAGAAGTTAGCTTGACTGGAATCAGTTTCCTTGGTGTATTATTTTATCATGCCTTCAACAAATACTTATTGCGAGTCAACTATATACCGGGAACTGTTCTGGACCCTAATGATAAGACAAAGTCTCTGTTTTATAGAAGTTTATACTCCAGTACAAAACATGTGTGAGTGAGTGTGTGCCTGTGTGTGGGGGGGACAATATGAGGTATGGTGAAAAATAAAGCGAACACAAAGGGAAAGACGGTGACAATGGGGAAATGCTATTTTATATGGGATGATCAAGACGGGATGTCTGAGTAGAAGCACAAATGAAGTAAGGGGGAAGCCACACAGGAAGAGCACCCTAGGCAGAGGGACCACAAAGGTGAAAGTTAGAACGTGGGAGTGGCCTGAGAATCCTCTAGCAATAGCAAGAGACCAGCGTAGCTGGAGCAGAATGAGTGGGGGGAAAGATGGAGAGATGAAGGCAGAGGTGCCTCACATCTTACAGGGACAGTCAGGAGGCAAGAGGTAGGAAAGGGAAATCCCATGGGTCCTTGCGGACCATGCAGTCAAGGGTTGGTCCTCTGTGTGAGATGTGAAACCTCTAAAGGGCTTCTGAGCTGAGGGCTGGTGGGGTACATTACTCTTTGACACAGACTCCTTACAAGGAGGAGATACGCTATCTTTCCTATTCCCTTGTGTGTGTATATATATATATATATATATATATATATATATATGATAACAAAAGGAAGAGGTTTAGCTGCAGAGGGGGGAAACAGACTCTTGCAGGGAGAGTGGAAACAGGGAGGCTAGTGAAGAGGTGATTAAAGTTATCCTCTTGGGCAAGGCACTTAAACTCTCTGTGCCCCAACTGTAAAAGCAGAAATAATAACGGTACCAGCCTTGTTCAATTGCTACAAGGATAAATGAATTAATATTTGGAAAGTATCTAGATAAGGGCTGAGCATCTTGTAAAGGACCACGGAAGTGTTTATGGGATAAAAATAATAATAAAAGTTGCCTTGGACCAGGGAGCCATTGTAAGAAGCAGTAAAATGTGATCAGATAAAGATAAACTTTGAAAGGAGAACCAATGGGGATTGGTAAGAATTGGGTGTCAGTGTGACAAAGCAGGATGGTTCCAATATTTCTGGCTCCAGCAATAGAAAGACTGTACATGCCATTTACTGAGACAGGAGAGCCTGCAGGAGAGGCAGGTTTGGGGAAATCAGTATTTTGGTGTTGGACAAGGCAAGTTTGAGATGCCTATGGATGTACAAGTGAAGGTGCTAAATAAGCGGAGGCATCTACGATTCCAGGGAGAAGTCTTTTCTGAATATGAAGAAAAATCATCAGCTCCACGTAGTATTCAAATGGCCATCTCCTTCCTCCTACTCATTTTTTAAAAGATGATGAAGAGACTTACTCGAGGCCATACCACTACTTAGGTCACCTTGGGAATTAGTCCCAGGTCTGTCAATCCCCACGCCAGTGCTCTTGTCGTGACATCTCAGGGTTGCTGAGATAAGAAATGCTATGGAAATCAAATTAAGAGACAATGTGCCCTTGTGGTTAAAATGATGGATTCTAGTAGGACCAGACTGTAGGGTTCAAGTGATTAATCGATATCAAATCACAATAACAATGCAGTTATCATCTATTGACCATGAAAAAGTCATTTAACTTCTCTGTGCAGCATTGTTTAAATGTAGATAACAGCTGTACCTACCTCCTAGTTGTGATGACGACTAACAGGAGTTAATACATGTAAGGTGCCTAGAGCATTGCTAAACTGCACATAAAGAGAGCTAATGTAAAGTTTTAAAGAACAATGGTGCCGAGAGATGAACTACAGGAGGTTGGTTGATGCTGGCTGTACTCAACTCCTTTCTGAACCCCAGAAGTCCAGCACACATTAGGGCTCACTGTATGAATGAATGAATGGGTGGATGGGTGGATGGATGGAGGAATGAACGGATGTTAATATCCACATGAAACAGAGCAGCTAACACACCCCAGTTAACACCACCAAAAATGTCCACAGAAACCAAGCTGGTAAATTCCACCATGACTAGTACTATTTAAAAAAACACCTGTTATTAGTTTCTGCAATTGATGACACCTAACGACCCAATAATCTAAGGCAAGAGGAGATAAAGATGCACAGACCACAGCACACGCAAACATGGACAATAAACTGTCATATGGAGCATAAACCTGGAGGAATCGAGCATTAAATGAAATGCCATCTTCCTTTAATATGGGACTCCTAGGGATAAAAACTTGAATTTTCAAGGGGCATGAATTAAAGCTGTCCTGGGCCGGTGAGATGGCTCAGCGGCTTAAGCGCCTGCCCGGCAAGTGCGAGGGCCCGAGTTCGACTCCCAGATCCCACATACGAAAAAGGGACCGGTGATATCGCTCAGAGGCACGGGCGCCTGCTGGCGCGCGAGGTCCTGAGGTCGACCCCCCGGTACCCACAAAAAAAAAAAAAAAAAAAAAAGCTGTCCTAAGGCAGAATATAAACATTTTCCCCTACACAAAAAGAGCAGCGATAAAGCCGTGAGTGGCCACATCTTGGTCAGTCTCTTCCATCCATGGGTGACTTGCCCCAAAATGTAATCGTTCATTCAAGGATGGCCTCCGAGAGTAAGGTTAGCCGCAATTCCTGAAGGAGACGAGACGATGATTCACACGGTGATGGCATCTCCGCAGCTGGCAGAAATCCTCAGAGTATGAAACAGACCCCAGTGCTGTCTCCCTAGGGTCTTTCTTAGTAAAACAGCTGAGCTGAGCTCGGGGACCCCCCACTTGCCGGCCACTGACGGGGTAGTGGGATCAGAGGCTGAGCGCAGGGACCTCGCTCAGAGGGTCGCTCCCTGGTTGACCGATGCAGAGAAAGTGCACCGCCCGCGCCTCCTGGGTGTCTCGGTCCCGTGGGCCCCGGCCTCCCACCCGCCCCGCCGTACTCACTCCCACTCCTTGCGCCGGGCCTGCGGGGTGCTGTGCATCTTGTGCGCCTCGTGCGCCTTGATCACGTCCCGCTGCTCGATGAGGCCGCCGCGCCGCCGCTTCATGACCTCGGGGCTCACCGGGAGGAAGGGGCTCGCTCCGCCTTCCCAGCCCGGGCCCTCGCCCTCCCGCACCGGAAAGAAGTTGTCGAAGCCGGAAGCGGGGCCGCGCGGGGAGGCCGGCAGCATGCCCACCTCGTCCGAGGCGTCGGCCTCGAGCAGGGCGCACTGCTGGGGGCGCCATGCCTCGTCCTCCGGCAGGGCCAGGATGTGGCGGCGGCGGCCGGCGGCCCCGGGCTCAGGGCTCCCGCCCGCGGCCGGGCACAAGGCGGGCTCGGGCAGCCTTCGGCCTGGGCTCAGTCCTCGCATCTCGGGCACCATCACAGAACATTGCTCTGCCAGGGGAAGGGTGGGCAGAGACAAGGGGTGGGGAGGAGAAGGGGGAAAGGGTAATGGGCACAGGGAAATAGAGATGAGAAAGAGGTTAATGACATTGATGTCGTGGGTAAGGCTTCTGGCGTGCCCACTGCTACATCCCAGACCTGAACAAGAAACTATCACAGTAGCACCTCAATAAATGATACCGGTGCATCCATTTACCAAGAAATGTCTCAAGTTTATCTTTCTTTATGGCTGAGTAGTACTCTGTTGTATTAAACACACACACACACACACACACACACACACACACACTCTTAAGTGAAATAAACCAGTGACATATGTAAATATCGCATTGTTTCTCTGGTGTGAGAAACTGAAAATGTAAATAAGGACCAAATAGGTACTGTGAAATAGGAAAAAATTGTTCAAAAGAAAGGAGAACTAGGGAGGGGGAGGGGGAAAGGAAGGAAGGGAAAAGAAAAAAACCCATAAAAGAAGGATAAATGGAAACAAAGCTTTGTAAATAAGCAGGGAAATAGGGGTTGAAAGGAGAGGAGGGGATCGGGAAAAAAAGAGGAGTCAAGATATATCATATACAGGTACAAATTCCCTATGATGAATATGATCATTATGTATGTCTAAATTGTACCAATAAACTTAATTTTTAAAATGATAGTGAAATCAGGAGCATCCGCTGTGGATTGGGATGCGTACCAGGTGTCAGGTATCAGAGTTAAAGCAAAGTAGATTTGATTTTTACTACAAACTTCACAGTGTAATGCAGAAGGCAGAGATTAAAGAAGTATACGATATGATCAAAATATATGATGAATATTTAAATTTAAAAAGCATCTTACAATAAAAGATGCATTGCCATTGATCTCTCTCAAAATACTGCCCCCTCACTTTGAACACTTATCCCATTGTTCTTACCCCTTTTTGAAGCAATTCTGTCTTTAGGAGGTATGATCAAAAATATGATAAACGCTGCTGCCCATTGCTGTCCAATGGAAAGGCAGGATCATAAGAACATGAGGGTGTGTCCTTATCTACCTTATTCGCTGGACACTGTGTGACTTCTGGCTCTTCCCCAAAGTCAAAATGACCTTAAAAGGTGAATGTTTTGAATCACTCCAGAACATTGAAGCTGCCACAACAGCACAACTAAAAACACAAAAGAGAACTTCTAGAACTGCTTCAGAAAGTGGCAAGAATGATGGGATGTGTCTTCAAAGCAAGAGGGAGTATTCTGAGGGGGACTAATGGCAGTGTGTCTTTTACTGTAAGAAATTTTTTTATTTTTATTTATTTATTTATTTATTTATTTATTTATTTTTTGTGGGTACCAGAGGTCAAACTCAGAACCTCGCGCACCAGCAGGCGCCCATGCCGCTGAGCTATCTCACCGGCCCAAGAAATTTTTTAAAATTTAAATATTAACTATTTTTTGGTCACACCTTTATATAATTACAGATGTTCTCCAACTTATGATGGGGCCACATCCAAATAAATCCATCATAAAGTGAAAATATCATAAGTCAAAAATGCATTTAATACACCTAACCTACAAAACGTCACAGCTCAGCAACAGTCCTCTACAGGGCATCCATTGTCCCCGTGATCCCACGGCCGACGCAGAGCTTTGGCTCACTGCTGCTACCCAGAATCATGAGGTATCAGTAGCCCAAGAAAAGATCGAAATTCAAAATTTTAAGTACAGATTCTACAGAATGTACATAGATTTTGCACCATCATAAAGCTGAAAAATTGTAAGTCAAATTGTTGTAATTGGGGACCATTTATATGATGCACAATGGTGATAAATATTTTAGAGTACTTCCGTAGGGAAAGATCTATACAGGCTAAACTTCTAGGCAGCAAAGGGATCTGGCTGTTCTCTCCCAATTTGAATGTGAGAATCTTTCTCCCCCTCTTCCCGATCCCTGACTCTTCTGGGGAAGCCTCACCTACCACCTGTTGCCCTGGCTGCCTGCTGCTCCCGCTCTCCGCCAGGGCCGGCCACAGAGGGCTCTTCTCGAGAACTTGGTGCTGTGTGTGAAGTCCGTCCTCCTTTCCTAGTGCATGCAACCAACTCGGAATCCAGGGAGCACATGTGGACTCAGTTTCCCCCGCTGGCTGCCCTGAGGCTCCTTTTCCACACCAAGGAGGATTTGGCCAGTGTTATGGTTTGTGTCTAGATGTCCCCCCAAAGCCTCATGTGATCATAGGGTTTTCTCGGAGGTGGCTGAATCTAGAGTGTGTGATGGATTCATAGTGCAATGCGGGGACTGAGGGTGGCTGATTGCTGGATCAGTCCACTGATTGGACTGGCACCGCCCTAATTCCCGTAGCGTGGATACAACATAAGGGACAGAAAGAGGCTCGTCTCCCCACTCCCTTGCTGCTTTTGCTGTCTTCCGCCACTATGAACGGTTGCCCCTCTGCCATGTGCCACCCTGCCTTGGAGCCAGCCGATTATGGACTGAAACCTCTACAAACTGTGAGCTAAATAAACCTTTTTGCCTTTAACTTTGGGTGTCAGGTATTTTGTTTTAGCAATGAGAGAAAAGTAACTAAGACAGCCAGGTTCACCTCTGAAGAGGTTCTCATCCAGTCAACATTGACTGAGCGCTTACCATGACCCAGGCACAGTGCCACGCACCAGGCACACCAAGATGAGCTGGATTTAGTCCACACTGTTCTCAAGGGAAGGATGGGAAAAGACCAGTTCTGATCATATAGCATGATGTGCTTAATTGAAGTAGGTCTGATGGCTATAAAAGCTCAAAGGAGGGCCTCATTGCCTTGCAGAGGAGGTGCTCAGGAGGGCTTTATGGAGGAAAGGACCCTTAGATAGGCTTAAATAGAGCTCTGGGTGGGGGATGGGAGAGGAAGATCTTGTGCATGGAGGAGGATTTAGGGAACCCGGAGGATCTCAAAAGAGTTCACATGGCAAGCATGAGTTCTTTGGGACAGTTCTGGTGTGAGAGGACCTCACCTTTCAGCTTTTCAAGATATCTGCCTATTGCTTTCCTCCAAGCCAGGAGCCCAGCTCCTGAATTCTCAACTTCCTCACCACTCACACTCCCCAGCCACACCCCTAGTGACCACAAATGTCATACACATGTCCCCTTGGTTCTAAGAAGTGCCATGTATTCTGTGTGCTCAGAGGAGCCCTGGCATTCAAACCACTCAACCACAGTTTCATCCCCCCACCACACGCTGGGGACAGCGCTGGGCCCCGGGGAGTTCTCCTCCCAGAACACCACCCTTCACACCTACCCTCCAGCCCCCTGCCTTCCCTGTGATTTGCAAGTCAGATTGCAAATCACAAAAACAAAGAATATTAAATGGTTAGGAATCTTAATGATCTAACCATATCATTGTATAGATAAAGCATATGTCCAAAGAGGTAGAAAGACTTGCCCCTTGTCACACTGCCAATAAAAGTCAGAGCTAGGAGAGAATTCAGGTTTCAAGTCCCAGCTCATAGCTTTCCCCACTCTATTGATCACTCTCCGTCTGCCACATGAAGCAGAAACCACAGATTACCCTCACTACTCTAAGGTAGCTAATATGAATGAAAAGACTGATGATAGGATGATTTTTTTATGGTACTGGGGATCAAACACAGGAGCACTTTACCATTGAACTACCTTCCCAAACTCCCTCTTTTATGTTACTTTATATTTTGAGATGGAGTCTAAGTTGCCAAGATAAGACTGAAACTTGCAATCCTCCTGCCTCTGCCTCCCAAGTGCTAGATTCCAGGTGGGCTCCACCACACCAGATTTGATAGGATAATTTTAATGCATATGTGATAAAACTCAATGTGAACATTAAACAGACCCAGGCTGCACTGCAGAGCAGTCCCTATGGCATCCTCACAGGACTCCTTTTCCAGCATCTGGATGAGTCTTCTCAGCCCTGCCAACAGCGTATCCCAGGCCTCAGTGGGGCTGAGCACTGGACTCCCACACATGCGGGTCAGCACTAGACATTTGGCCCCAAACTTGAGTCAGTGGAGCAGGTGGAGGAAGGGAAAGGTCCAGGCTGAGCTTGGTAGAAAGGAGAAAGGAGAAAATATATTTCAAATCCTGCCAACAGTTGAGTGGGGCCCTAGAAAGAGTGATTCATGCTCCTCACGTTGTCATTTTGTCTCAACTCCACTTGATGGGTTTTAAATTTATCCCTCATTCCTACAATGTTTAAATGTCTCTCCCCCACCGCACACATGCACACACCCCTCCCCTGGCTGCTCCCACCCCCTCCAGGCTTCAGCAGGTCCAGCAACCAACTCCGAGTGTTCTTGGACTCAGCGGTCGGCAGCCTCTTCCCTCTGTGCCCCTCCGGCAAAGGCTCCTGGGCCACCAGCTCTCGCCTGGCCACTAGGATCTCGCTCCTCACCTCTGTTTTCTGGCCCACCCCACCCACCCTCTCCTTACTGGATTCCCCTTCTCAGACACTGCCAATTTGAATCACATCATTGCCAAAATTACAGCAGCAATAATACACGCTGCAGAGCTCTGGTTTCAATGGAATCAATTCTACGAATATCAAAACATGAAATTATCTCATCTTTCCTTTAAGAATTCCTGTTAAACAACCCTTCTATTATTGATATAAATGTTCCTCAGGGGAATCTGTCACCCCCACTGCTTGCCAAGCTGGCCAGTCCCTAGGTCTAGCTCTCACCAAGCAGAAAGAGCATCTTCCATCTCCAGCAAGTCAGACAAGCCAGTCCACGTCTTCTAGGGAATCCACCTATACTCAGCTCTCCGACTCCCAACCCTCAAATTCTGGCCTTCCTTGAGCTTCTGGAGATGAAGGATTCTGTCTTATTGATCTGTCCATATCCAGTGCCCAGTACTGATTTTGACGCATAATAGATACTTTGCTTGTTATTAGTGCTGTTTGCCAAATATTCTGGTTATCCCCAGGTACACTAGGCACACTGTAGGATGCACTTCCTGTCCTCTAGTGATTAGGTGGGGCTATGTGATGGCTCTGGCCTGTGACTTGTGAATGGAAGTGATGTGTCATTTTAAGGCTAAGCACTTAAATGCCAATAGAGACCTAGTGCAGAGACTGGCAAACTCATCCCATAAAGGCCCAGAGAGTAAATTTGAGTTCTTGCAGGCCATATAATCTCTGCTTCAACTATTCAAACTCTGCTGTTGTAGTGAGAAAGCAGCCCAGCAATATGTAAATGAATGGGTATGACTGTGTTCTGATAAAATTTTATTCATAAAGTTTTGTGCACTTTGGTCTTTCAACTGCATCTCTTAGACTCCATCATTGTCATTCAGTCTGAGCCCATGGAGACAGGTTCTATGGAGCAGCAGGCAAATACAGAGAATAGAGACCCACAAAACAAAACCTGGGGTGGAGCCACCATGTGAGAAGCTTTCTGAGAGCCAAGTGGCTGTGCTGTGGCCCTCACACTGTTCTCTAATGGAAGGAGAACAGCTTTGCCGCTCTGAGATACCAGCTAGAGATGAGGCCAGTGAACACCCCAAAGGCTCCTATCTAACTCCCCTAACCCTTGCTTTCACCCATCTTTCTTCTTGGTCTTCATTGATATGTTTCATTAGTGAGCAAAGGGGCTGCAACCTTAAATTATGGAGACGCTGAGAAAGAAGAGTGCTTAGTGCAACCCAGAAGCCCCCAAAAGTTTCTTCCCTTGCTTTTGAGGGCACAAGGGGGTGGCAAAGTAAGGGTTCTCCTCCTCCACCCCACACGAGCATCCTGCACCATGAAAGACACTTGAACCAGTGGTTGTGGTCCTGCCTGGCCTGACATTGTCTCTCCTCTCGCCTTCCAGATCGAAGTCAAGATTTTCATTCACAAAGGAATATTATGTCCTTTGCACCATCTTTCCCTTTATATCCTATCACAAGTTTCCATTTTTATTCACTGATTTGTGATTGCTTTAGAGAAATGATGGTGAACCTTTTAGAGCTTTCAGTGATACAAACAGCCTGCTGTGGCCCGCGTGCCACAGGTTCACCATCACTGCTTTAGAGATAATGGCTCCTGTATCCCCTTGGCTTGCCTGTGCCTCTCAGGCCCTGCAGGTGTGTCTACCACAGTGAGGACATTCATCCACCTCTCCCTCGGCTCAAGCCACCCCATCCCCACTCTTCTTCTGCTCACGTTCTGGTTTATGTAGAAATCTACATCCTCCGACCACCTCGTGAGAAATGAATATACCAGGAGTCAACAACCATACACTCTTGGGAAGTACTGCCCTCAGACTCAAAGTTTTGTGTCCAGCAAGGAGGAAGACGTCTCCATTGCATACTCCACCCAGTGCCACAGGCTGGGAGACAGTGGACAGAAATGGGACCACAAGGTAAGCGGTGAGCTCACAAGTGTCCCCAAGCTGACTCTGAGCTATCCTGGCACTGCTCCCTCTATATATTCTAAGCAGGAAGTGGACAGAGAAGTCTCAATACCCAACTACTAGGGATTAAGAATCACAAGAGAAAAGAATTTTAAGGTATAATATGCCACAACTGAGATACCATGCTGAGTTCCTTTCTAAACCAATTCTTTTGAGAAGAGAGGGTGGTGAGGAATGACCCTACCCATTGTCCTCATCCACCTGCTCAAAAAACAAACAGTCCTAATGCAGAAAAGAGTATTCATCTCAGGATTTTTCTTATCTGGACCAGCTTGCTACCTGACCACAAAAGGAGGGGTGAAATCCAGACATTATTTTCCCTTGCTATGCCTTTCTAAGGCCACAGATCATCGTCTGTAGTGAACATCAGAACTATCTATGTTGCTGATTTAAAATGCGGTTGCCGTTTGTGCCAATAATGTTTGGACAATTGAATGCTAATGTCTGATATCCTGAATAACTAACTTAAAGATAATAATATGTAATGCATTAACCATTGTTACCCTCATATTATGTTGTTTTGAAAATTTGTTTTTTGATTTGTTTTGTTTTTTCTTCTCTTTAAAATAAAAAATAAAATAAAATAAAATAAAATAAAATAAAATGCGGTTGCCTAATTTTCATGCAGTTTATACCTGATGGACTCAGGAATCTGCATTTTAAGTAATCACTCTCTCTAGGAATCATATCTTAAAACACTGTCCTAAATGCAGTGAGAAGTCATGCTAAATTGGTAAGAGGTGTTGTTCTGGATGAATTTGGATGTTTAAAGACCCTAGAAAAATGACTGTCTCAGCCTATACCATGAAATGAATGTGCTACAACACATTCAGGGGAGTCCTGGACCCTCCCCCACCCTCTGCTCAGCTCCATCCTCCCCTGGACTGGCATCAGCTTTTGCCCACACCCCGTTCCTCTCCATATGTCTATGTTGTTATGGTGACTGTTCAAGGATGGGCTAATGTCCAACAGCAATTTGACAGGCTGGTGCATTTTGAATATAAACCAACACCAAGGAAAACACTGTTTCAAATCTGGGCTGTTTACTAAGTCTGCCTGGGTCCCCATGGAGGAGTGAAAGGAATCTGCAGTTTGGTGTTGGAAGCTCTGTCTTCAGCTTACAGAACTGCCACTTGCTGGTCAAGTGACTTTGGCAGTTTGTTTCTCTTCTCCAGGTTGGTTTTCTCACCTGTACAAAGAGGATGATGATGTGACATGTGCTACAGAAGTCTGTGCTGCAGAATCAGTATCTGGGCAAGTACTCAGAGATTGTAAATTAGGAAAATCTAGGGGAAAGAGGACAGTTTAGAAGCTTGCACTCTGGAGCATGGATGTGAATCCCTGGGTGGGAACCCCAGCCCCTCTCTCACCAACTAAATCCCTGAAAGTCACATTATGTAGCCTTTCATTTGCTCATCTGTAAAATGGTCATTAAGAGTACATACTCTATAACATCATACGGATAAATATGTTCAGCTATTATGTATCAGTTAAAATTTTTTAATGTTTTAAAAAAGAGTAAATACTTCATAAGGTTATTGTAGAATTGAATATATAAGATATAAGCATGTAAAACAGTATTTGGCACATAAAAATATCCAGTAAATATTTTATTATATAAAATGATTGATGTTTTTATTAAAGTAAATAATGCAAGTAGATCACCTCAAACTATCTGTGGCTTAAAACAATAAAGGTTAATTTCTCTCTAATGTTACTATCTAATGACGCAAGTCAGCCTGGGAGACGGGAAGAGAGGCTGTGCTCCCCTCAGTCATTCAGGGATGCGGCTCCTTTTGGTTCAGGGCTCTGTCATTACCTAAGGCAGAGCTTAGCATATTTGTTCTTAAGGGACTAGACAGTGAATATTTAAGGCTCTACAGGCAGTGAGGCCTTAGTTGCAACTGCTCGCTACTTCAAAGTATCAAAGTAGCCATACGCAATACTTAAACAATGGGTGTGGCTGCATTTCAGTAAAATTTTATTTACAAAGCAGCCAGTTGGCCCTGCCAACACCTGAACCTGTGACCTCAGAGTCTTCCACTGGCTTTTCTTTCTCTTTCTCCAGCTAGGAGACCAAGACAAAGAAAAAGTACTTGGAGGATCTTGCAAGAGGTTAGAGGCAAGGCCTGGAAGTGGGGTATAAACTTCTCCCACATTCTGTCAGCTAGAACTCTGTTATCTGGCTCTGTTTAACTGCAGGGGAGCAGAGATATGGTCTACTTGTGCACCAAGAAAGAAGAGAAAACCAATATCGATAAGCACTTGCAATTCAATGACACTATTACTGTCTATATTGTGAGATAATCACAAAGGCAAATACAGATGCATATACTTACAAATGTGTCAACTATATGGGATATTGGCCAATCTACTGGGGGTAAAGTGTTACAGATTGAATATCACTGAACTGAAATGCTTGGCACCAGAAGTGTTTCAGATTCTAGATTTTGGAATACAATATTTATGTAGTCACAATGCGGTATCTTGGCAAAAGGACCCAAGTATAAACATGAAATTCATGTATGTTTCATATGCATCTTATGTATATAACCTGAAGGTAATTTATACAATATTTTAATAAATTTGTGAACAAAACAGAATTTCATAATGTGGAATTTTCTACTTGTGACATCATGTCACAAAAAGTTTCAAATTTTGGAGAATTTCTTGTTCAGATTTTCAGATTAAGGGTACTCAACCTGTAATTAATTGCTGAAAAGTGCCACATCCTAATTTGTATATAGATACACTGACATTTTATAAAGGAAAAGGAGAAACTCTAAACATTGTGACAATCAGCCAAAGGATCCTGATGATTAGGAAAACAAAATCACAGAAATTTCAAGTGTCTGTATCCTAATCAAATATATAGTGGGCTCACATCACGAACATATTTATCTCTGCAGGCCTTTGACTGGTAACTACCCCTCACAGTACCCCTTAAGCTACTTTAAAGCAGAAACCACAAATGCTGTATTCACCACTGTACCACCAGTACCAAGCACTTGTAGACATTCAGTAAATATTTATAAAAAGAAAGCATAAGGGGAGAAGAGAGGGAAGGAGGAAAAAAGGGAAGGAGAAAAAAAATTTTTTGTAGTTTCCCATGCTGTCATTTTGCTATTGCGGTAAATTAGTACTCTTTAAGAGTCAGCTTCTGCAGAAACCCTTTCATATACTCTTTTTTTTTTTTTTTTTTTTTTTTTTTTTTTTTGGTACCGGGGGGTCGACCTCAGGACCTCGCGCGCCAGCAGGCGCCCGTGCCACTGAGCGATATCACCGGTCCCTTTTTCGTATGTGGGTTCCGGGAGTCGAACTCGGGCCTTCGCACTTGCCGGGCAGGCGCTTAAGCCACTGAGCCATCTCACCGGCCCCTTTCATATACTCTTGAGCAGTGTTGTAGTCAGGGTTTGCAAGGGAAACAATACAATAAAGGACACATAATTTTTAGGGTTATTTTGTTATAGTCACCCAAAGAGTCATATACAAAAAGTGCAGGAAATCTGTCCGCACACTGAAGACCCAAAGAATCCAGCTGAGGGCCTGGATCCTACAGCAGTGTCCTGCATGAGTCCAGCTGAAGACCTAGAGCTCATGGCCATGCCCTCACGAGTCCAGCTGAAGGCCTACGGCCCACAACAATGTCTCATGCAAGTATATTTCACAGAGCTGTGCTGGGAAGGCCCAAAGTTCAGCGGTGGAAGCTAGAAAGTCTGCACCAGTGGCATGAAGGATCTGTGCCAGCAGGCTGAGGGATCTACCATGGAGCCAGGAAGTGACACTCAGAGTAAGGACCAGAGCTCCCCCGAAAGGCACCACAGCCATCCTCAGTAACAATGAGGTCCCGAGCTCCTCTGACGATGAGAACAGCCAAGTTCCTATCAGGAAAGCCAGCGTGACAAGCTCCTCAAGGAGAACCGACAGCACCAACTCTTCCTCACCAGTTCTCCTTTTTATGTTGTTGGCAACAGTCCTCAGGTGGGCCCTCCACACCAGGCACCACGCTGATTCACTTTAGCTGGGTATTACAAGTTGATCACCAGTTGTCAATCCACCACAAGCAGGTACAGGTTTTAAGAGGCTTTTATTTGCAAACTTCCAATCCACTTGAAAACTCACCCTCTGCTTTAAAGATACTGCTTACAACCTCCACAGGACCTCCTTGATTTATAGAAGGGAAAGGAGACTCTTTGATAAGGGAAAGGAGACTCACTGTACCACTGTACAAACAATTGCAAAGGACAGCAGATTCATTCAGCAAACATTTGTTGAGCACATTACCATGTGCTAGGGCCCAACAAAAGTACTTGAAGCTCATTATGGTAGCATAGCAAGAGTTGAGAAAGAAACCCAAGGGGTTAGGCCAAGCTTGGTGGCTTTTATAAAAAATGTTTTCTTAGCACAGCTACTTTTTAATATAAATGAAGAATTACTTCCACAAGAGTATCTTGAGCAAATGTGACTTTTCCAGAATTGGTTACTTCTGGAACTCCTTGTGCTTCTCTAAAGGGCCCATCATAAACAGACAGATAGACAAAGATAAACACGGATGAGTACTTTCCTGAGGCTCTCAAGAGACACAGAAAATTAAGGACAGAACACTCCTCAGATGGTCTCTGGAAGGAAAAATCACTAGGAGTCAGGAATGGGAATAGCTGGAGAGGAAACAAAACGCCCCCACCTCTTGACTTGCAGGAACAGAATGGAGTGGCCTGTGCTGGGATCGAGAGGGACCGGGGGCAAGTTCCAGGAGACCACACACATTTCTAAATGTATTTGTCCAAACCACTCCAGTCTCGAGTTCAGACAACAGAACCCCCAGTGCTGCCAAAAATTTCAGTACATTCAGAATATTTCTCAGGTGTCAATCCCAGGAGCGCAAGGGATCTCCAACTACTCCACAATAACATATCCTTTCCACCCATGCAGACCAAGATTATCTGAAGTGATTTTTAGAGGGTATTTTTGTTTAAAGAGGAGTGAGTTATTACTATAGTAATGTTGTGAACAGCACCATTTGCATAGGCAGCTTCAGTCACCTTCCTGAGCAGGATCAGAACACTGGCCTGGGCTTTCAAAGGCACTAGTCCAGGAGGAGCCCTTCACACTGCAGTGCTACTTAGGTCTACAGTTTGGATCTTAAAGGCCCCCCAAAGATCCATGTGTTAAAAGTCTTTGTCTCCAACCCATGATGCTGGGAGGTAATGGAACCTTCAAGAGGTGGTGGCTGGAGAGGAAGGTAGGTCACTCAAATTGTGCCCTTGAAGGGGATGGTGGAAACCTGGCCCTTTCCTCTTGCTCTTTCACTTCCCAGCTATCATAAGGTGAGCAGCTTCCTTCAGTGTGCTCTCATGCCACAGCCCCACAACCAGTGGGCCAATTGATCATGGACTGAACCCTCTAAAACTGTAAACCAAAATATTTTAAAAATGATTGTCTCAGTTATTTTGTTACAGTAATGCAAAGCTGACTAACACAGTTGGGAACACAATTTGAGAGAGAGCTGGTCTAAGGCTCCATCTAAAGAAGCAAGTTAAAGTTATGAGCTAGGTATTTGAGGCCTCTGAGATTTGGCTCCCAGGAAGGACAGCCCTCTAGTCTTCCAGTGCCTTACATGTAGCCAGCTGTGAGCCCGTGAGGTGGTGGCCATCCCTTCCAGATGCTGAGCTCTATATACCATCCAGGGCAGGCCCTTCCTGGTCAAGTTCAGATTTGTGACCTCAGAAACCAGCTTTTGTGCAGACACCTTTTCAGCTGTGATCAAATACCTAGGAAGCCACAAAGAAGCTTGCCAACAAGTAGAACACTAGACAATCAGGTGCTGATGGAAATGGAAGAAAGACACCCCCACCCTCCAAAGCATATCTGATCCCTGAAAGCTTTTAGAATCTTTTCTACATCCCACCTCTTCTCCATGCCCACTGAAAGCTCATTTTTATACTTTTTCTCCCAAGTCATTTATTGTGTATGTTATCACATAATTACTACTAATAATATTATAATTGCCCTCTTTTTAAGTGAAAGAATCCACTGAGAACAAAATTTGCATTTCCAGGGATAAAACATCCTGAAGGATTTTTTTTGTTCAGTGAATACACACAGTGTACAATGTTGGCAGTTCCAGGGGGGCAACTCAGACTAGTGTCCCCTGAAGTTGTGCCATGTCATACATGGCATTCGTAAGATTAAAGCAGCACTTGCACTCAGGTTGGAAGTGCCTGCATACTTCCAATAAGTTAAAAACAAAGACTGCAGTGGACATTATGGTTACCTGTCAGAGGTCATGCCATTCTCCCTAGAGTGTACATGGCTATAGAGCTTGGGGATGGGCCTAGCTCCACGGGAGGACCTGATCACACTAGGCCAGTCAAGTAACCCCATCCCTTTGCCAGTGATTAGTTAAGGAAAGACCACATGACCCATTTAAAGCCTGTGAAGTAGGAGGTAACATTTATTGGGGGCTTTCAGGGAAATTCTCCCAGGTTTTAAGGGAAGGCTGGGGGGAAAAAATGGTTCCTCTCTGCCTCTGAATGAGGCAGATATCCTACACAGAAGTGAACTGGGCAACTGGGGCCACCACCTCACTGCCTAACTGACAATGAGGACAGAGGGACCAAGAGAGTGACAGTCAAATGGTGATAAAGTCACCAGATTTAGCCAACCTGGAGACCGCCCTACCTCAGACCACCATCAATATGAGCTAACACAGCTCCCAGTGGCTGAAGGCCACTTGAGTTAGGTTTTCTGTTACTTGCACACCAAAGCACATTAATCGAAGGGGCTCCCATATCCATCCTCCCAAATCTAAGATTTCAAATATTCTGCAAGCTTACAGAACTGTTTGATTGGTTTTGGTCATAGCAGGAAGCAAGTCCCCTCACATTCATCTATATATTTATTGGGTGTAGCTAATTTCTATACATTAATGCTGGGATTTCTCTTATATAAAATTTTTGATCCTAGGGTTCTAATTCTAAGAATTCTGGGTATAATAAAAAAATGACTCAACTCAAACTGAATAAAGTTAAGTTCAATTAGCCAAGCAGTAAGTTTTAGGTGGAAAAGTGAACATTTCAATTGGGTTATTGGAAAAGGACTTGTACTGAGTACAGTAGAAAGAGGTTTAGATGTCATAGTGGACACCATCACTACCACCATCATCAATCACTGATAAAGAAGTAGTTAATATTTATTGAGTTTTTGTTTTACACTAGATATTATATTAAGGGACTTTCATGCAATAGATTCTTTAAATTTTCATTTAATTCTTGAAGATACATTATGAAACAACTGTTACTATTACCTCAGTTTTACAAATGAGGAAACCAAGACCTAGAAGGATTATGAATTTTCCTAGGACTAGGGTCACACAATCACTAAGTGGTAGAGTCTATTTCACACGTGGCTGCCTCTAAATGCCATGCTGCCATCTACTGCACCATGCTCTGCTCTAAAAATGGTAATAATATTCACTTCTCAAAAACTTACTCAAGACTAGAAAATCATTTTCATTATCCATCCTAAAGATAAGTACTTTTACCCTTCCCATTCAACAAGTAAGAAAACAGGGTATGTAAACTCACCCAAGATCACAGCTGGTAATACTGTATCTGGAATTCATTATCTATTCCTTACTCAGTGAGGCTTGGGGAAATCGAGCATTGAAAGTGGATAGGACTCCATGCAGTCCCATTCCTTGGATACAAGACCAATTGTATGTTTCATCAACTGCATGTAAATGTATGTGTAGGAGTTAAAACTTCATGCATGTTCATACCTGATTCTACCAGTTCCCTCCCCCAGGCCTAGCTCTAGGTTTAGGCCCATGCAGAAGAAACAGAGCTGTGCAGCACTGTGTGGGGACAGAGTACACTCCTGGCATAGCAGTCCCAGCCCTCGCCAGGCAGCTTCATGCAGTAACACCACAGAGCCAGCTCTGGGACTGTCCAGAGACATGCAGGAACGGGGCGCGGGTCACCCTTGTCATCCTATCAATACCCGACGAAAATCAAGTGATGGCTCTGCCCTGGGATGAAACAAGAAGGAAACGGATACCTAGAGTCTTGAGGTCTTTACCACATCCTTTCCTGGTCCCTGGGCTTTCATACACAACCTCCTACCCCTGTCCCCCAGTTGTCAGGGTCTTTACACCACCCTTTGGCTATTGCCAATTCCTCACTATCCTTACCTTAATCTTCTACAAAAGCCCCCCATAATCATAGCAACCCCATGTTTCAATCCAAAAATAAAAATAACTTGCTTGGAAATATTTTTTCTGGTCTGCAATTTTAGATATATGAGGAATGTCTCCTCTAGTTGCAAAAATCAATGTACAGTTAGTTAACAGACTGCCTTGGTTGAAACTATAGAATTACATAAAATGGAGGTGTACCAGAAAAATTGGACATCATACACATGCTACAAGGGTGTCCATCTTATCTCTCTTCTACCTCTTTTTTCCAACTCAAACTCAAGTTCCCAGGGCCAGGCTCTTCATTAGAGGTGAAATGAAAATCAGTCAAATAATTTGGCACATGCAAGGTGCAAGTGTTTCAGGGCTGCCCGTCAGCTGGCAGTGTGCTTTCAAGAGGTGAGGCAAGAAGAAGGCCTCTGCCAGTCAGGTATAAGAAAGACTGGCTGTAAAACTGTAAGCCTGGGCTGGTGAGATGGCTCAGCGGCTTAAGCGCCTGCCCCACAAGCACAAGGGCCCGAGTTTGACTCCCGGAACCCACATACAAAAAAGGGGCCGGTGATATCGCTCAGCAGCACGGGCGCCTGCTGGCACACAAGGTCCTGAGGTCGACCCCCCGGTACCCACAAAAAAAAAAAAAAAAAACTGTAAGCCTACTGCTTTCTCCAACCATGCATTTTCAAGCATCTGAGTCTAATTTTTCCTATACAAAAATGAGTGCAACTTTCACTGGGACTGGTAGAATTATAGATAATATGGAAGCTCTGTGGCAAGCAGCCCTCCCTTATCATATAAATTATAAACATGAACTAGCTCTTTTTGAGACAAGCACTATACTATAGGCTTTACAAGCCTTAGTAATTGTGTTTCTCAACAATTTGATCTTTTTCTTTTCTTTTTGCTTCCCAGTACCAGGGATTGGAGACTGAAACCAGGGTCTTCACATTGATCTATACCCAGCCCTTCCAGAAATTTTTTTTAAATTTTGAAACAGGGTCTTGCTAACTTGTCCTGGCTAGGTTCTATGCTTTTTCTACATGAATTGAATCATTCACTTATTCTTCCAATCGTTTACTTCTTCAATACATTTATAACGAGTCCCACGTGCCAAGCATTGTGCTAGGCACCAGGGCTGATAACAAGCCAGTAACCAGATTCTGTCATGAAGCAGTGAATAGAAGTTTTTTTAAAAAAAAAAAAAAAAAAAAAGAGAGAGAGAGAGTGAGGTACCTTAGGGACCCCTAGAAAGACTGGGAACTGGGGAGACAGTCTGGAGGACGGGACAGTTATGCAGAGAAGGGCGCATCATGTACAACTCAGCCCGCCAGAGAGGATGAAGCTGGGGTGCATTGCAATTTAAATAGCACAGTCAGGGTGGGCCTCATTGAGAAGTAACACGTGCACATATTTTGAGGCACTGAAGAAGTGAGCAACTTACACATTTGAGGAGATAGAAAAGGCCATACAAAGGCCTCAGTGAGAGAGCGCAACCAGTGCATTCTCGGAGCAGTGAGGAGGCCAGTGTAGCTGGAACAGGAGTAGCAAGGAAAAGAAGTCAGAGACATAATGCGGGTAGGGGGCAGATCATGGAGGGCCTCTGCCTGGTCCTCCAAGTGACTTGACGGAGGGTGGGGAGGTGTGACACAGCTGTGGCATTATCCTGCTTGGCTCCTGTTAAGGATGGACTAGAGGGAAGCAAAGGAATAGTCAGGGATACCATCTGGCAGTGGTAAGAGTACAGCAAAGTATTCCTGCTTCCTCTCTGGAACCCTGGGAAGAGACAGTCCTGCAAATGATGCTGATCCCCAAGGTACAATGGAGGCCAGGCAGAACTGGGAGAGGAGAGAGAGAGGCATGAGATAGCTACTCTTCCTTACTCCTAAAGCTCTTGTGTCCCCATCTAGTACTGCATACCACCATCTAGTACTGCAAGAGAACCTCTGAAGATGGCCTGTCTTTAGCATACACCCCTGCCCCCGAGAAGGGCTGTGAAGATCTTGCTAGCTGTGCTAAAGAGGCTTTGAGGCTCAGCCAAGGAAGAGACAGGATTCAAACACTAAGACTAGCGGCATGGTGAGGCATGCAGAAGCCTTAGCAGCAGATATCCTGAGGAATGCTACCAATGTCCACGACAGGAAGGGTCACCTGCACTGCAGCCACAGCCAGTCTGTAGCAGCCCTGACCCAGAGGCCCTATCCCAGTTCCGGGCCACATAAGCTCTAGGAAAGCAGGATGGGAAGCAGGATATTAGTTGGCTCTGTACCTAATTGAGGGAATGATAAATCATGAGTTAACCAGAAAGTCTCTGGCTGGGACCAAAGAAAAATATGAATTAGAAAAGATCAAATTGTTCTCCATTAAAGTGATTGGGCACTCAGAAATCAAACAATGTTCTAGAAATAAATGAAAGCTAGGTTTTTATATCATGAGTTTTATGCCCATGCATATTCATACCTACTTCATGATAATATATTATTTAAAAGAATGCTGAGATATAGCATAGAACTACTGTAGATAAAATTCCATATTATTTATCTGGAACATCTGTACTCTACTCTCTTTAGAACAGTTAGGGATAAAATTCACAAATGAAGATTTCAAATACTCATGCTCACATTTTAAGGCCTCGTGTAATTTTGCACTCCTAATATAAGACACTATGGCACAGATTACCTTAGCTTCGTCAAGGCAATGATACTCATGAAATCATGATTTGATGTACTTATTATATTTTTACTATTTTTAATTGTAAATTCCTCACTACTCATAATTATCTGACATACCACCATCTAGGAATCATCTAATAAGTCACATTTTGGAAAACAATGTCTTGTCTGACATGCAGGATCAACAAAATGGTAATCAGTCATGTAAGGCGTTGCTGTGGCTTGAGCGTGACCCCCAAAAGTTCATGCGTTGAAAGCTCAATTTCTCAGTGAGACAGGGTTGGGAGATGTAGCCTAGTGGGAAGCATTTGGGTCATGGAGGCAGAGCCCTTGTCAATGGATTAGTGGGGCTGAGCTAATTCTCACTCTACTGGATTGGTTACTGTGAGGACAAGTTGTTATAAAGTGAGACAGCTCCTATTTTGTCTCTTTCCCATGTATCTATTTGCCTTGCTACTTTCCACAAGTTGATGCGGCACCAGAAGACAAGTAGATGTTGGCACCATGCTCTTGGACTTCCCAGCCCCTGGTGCCATGAGCCAAATTTTGGTAAACCTCCCTCTCTTCTTTATAAATCACCCAGTCTCAGGCATTCTAGTATAGACACAAACCAGACTAAGACAGGTATGAATGTTGAATGTAAGCTACACTCCTAGTCATTGCCTGAGTCAGCTCTACAGCATTCCCTGCAGAGTCACTCAGTCTTCATTTGAAGACATCCATTGACAAGGATCTCACTGCTCCCCAAGACAACTATTCCAACTTCAGATAGCTCTATTAGGTTGCTTTTTCTTATTCGGAACTGAAATCGATGTGCGTCAGCAGAGAAATCAATGGACTGTGCGGAAAAGTAATTCATTCACTTCTGGCCACCACTGACAATCTAAGAAAAGAGGATGTAATCGGCAACAAACACAAAAAAATAAATAAAGAAAGAAAAGCCAAAAATCAATGTATCACCTGTCAGAATAGCTCTCCCCTGAAGTAACTCAGTGTTTTCTCAATTGACTCACAGGACCACAAGATTTTTCAGTTGCTTCTTTTTCTACCGCTTTTTCTATATAAAAAAATCTCCTTGAGGTTTCTTTGTGATGAAAAGTTAATTGTAACTCTCCTGCAAGCCATCATTTTTTGACTCAGGCTATTTCAGGAAGAGTCAACTTCAGAGGAAGGGCAGAAAGGTCATAATAAAAGGAGAAATCCTCCAGGGATTTGGGGCAGTGCAGCATGGGGACTCACTGTGGGATCTATGTTCACATCAGGGACAGGAGGCGCTCCCTGGTATTTATATGCTCAGAGCACAGATGGGATTCCCAAAGTGACCTGCACGGCAGGACTGTCCAGGAGGGAAGAGGAAGCTTTTCCACTTGGCTCACTGCCACCTTTTGCCCTTTGATCAAGTTGAAAGGCTGAGCTTCGAGGATGTGGCTAACAATGTCAGAGGTTCTTGTGTTTTCCTGAGGAAGTGAACATCTGTGGAAACTACTCCTAGTATGGGTCCAGCTGCTCAGATATCTTTTCTGAACATGAGACAGAATAGAGAGATGTCGCAGTGAAAGTTGACCCGGGGTGGGTGTGGCGAAGACACAGCACTGTTGTCGTCCCATGAAGCTGGATGTCTTCTGTGAGGCCCACACAGGGACAGCATTCTCTCCCTGGGGTTTCCCCTCCACACACGCACACAGAGTTCATGGTTGCTTTGAATTACCCTCCCTGACTCTTCACTCAGGCTCTCACTTTGCCACATATCAGCCTCATGTCCTTGAGTGAGTCAGCCAGCCTCCCCGGGACTCATTTATCTTATCTGCAATATGGAGATAATTGTCCTTTCCTCCAATTGATTTATTATGAGAATTAAATAAGATAAAGTGTGAGAAATCACCTCCTAAGATATCAAGCTTATGGAGGAAACTACTATTATTATAATCTAATATAAAGTCTTATACCTCCTTTTATTCATTTTCATGGAAAGGGGTAGAAAAGAAGAGCTGATCCTCACCCATGGAGACTCTGGGAATAGAAAGGGGAATTAAGCTGTCCCTGACCTCATGAGACCAGCAGGGCCAGAGCCTGTGGTTCCCACAGATGTTGAGATAGCAGCAGTTTCATTTTACAACAGACTTCGGAACAGACAGAGGTCAGGGATCAGTCCACTGCAGGATTCCAGTGGCCCGTGCAGATCCCCAGAAGCCTGGAGTTGAAGCAACAATAGAGAACTGAGCTCCATGATGGAGATAGGAAGAAGAGGTGGCTTCACTGAGGTAGGCACCAGCTTGAAAAGGTGACATTAGAACATTAGTAACAGGCTGACCAATTGCTTTTTTTCCTGTTTCAGGGGCATCTGTCTATGTAAGAAAAAGGAAGTGACCAGCAGTTCTTGTACGGTTGCTAGGAGAGCATCCAGCATCTCCAGGATTACTTTCTTCCCCAGCCAATAGGCCAAGCACTTGTTAAAAGCCAGGAGAGACCACAAGACATAAGAACAAGAAGTAAAAGGGCCAGTCTGTGCCCAAGCTGGTATCTGGAGGTCTGAGGACCGGAGAGCCCAGCATGAAGATGTGGATGAACAGAGAGGAGAGGGAGGGACACCAGGTCCTAACATTCTAAGCATCACACATGCAATCTGTTCAAACACCTTGTCCCAGTATCGCCCTTTTCCCTAGAGCCTAAATATCTTGCCCCAGTAACAGGCTGAGCTTCTTAGGGATATAGGAGAGAGGCCTATTCACTTTATATTCCAGTGAGACCCAGTAAGAGGAGAGTACTTAATAACGTGAAGCCTGGTGGGAGCAGGGGAGACGGGGTGTTCTGAGCTCTCAGAGACACCTGAAAATTCCTGTAGGACCTTATGCTTTTCCATTGTGCAGGTCTGTTTGGTTGGCCCTAGAATTCACTCATCTGGGGGTAAAGAGACCAGTTATCTTCAAGCCTCTGGACTACACTGAAAAGCAGATATTGCAGCTTACAAGTTAGTCCCAGCTGTTTCATTTGCCAGATTCACTACAGACATATTCATTCTAGACACCTTCAGCAGGCTGGACAGATGTGTTATACTCCCAACATAAAGGACTCCAATCTTCTCTCAAGACCCAGAAGAAATAGTAGTTAACAGAATTTTCTTAATTTGAAGATTTCTATCCTGGTTTACTTTTCCCTTAGATTCTTGATGTCTGCTATCACTAATTTTGGTTTCAATCTGGACTGTCCCCCAAAGGCCACGTCCTGAGAACTTGGTGGCCATGAGGTGATTGGATCCTAAGGGTTTTGACTTCATCAGTGGATTAATTCATTAATGAAATTATAATTTGATGGCATTATTGGGAGATGATAAAAACTTAGGAGGTGGGGCTGACTTGGAGGGAGTAGGTTATCTCTCTCCTCGTATCCTTTCCTTCCTCCCTCCCTCTTGGCCACCATGAGGTGAGAAGTTTCCTCTATCATCCCCTTTTAACATGATGCTTCTGCCTCACCACAGGCCTAAAAGCAATGGAGCCAGCTGATCATGCACTGAAACCTCTGGAACCATGAGCCAAAACAAACCTTTCATCTTTTAAGCTGACTTTTTCAGGTATTTCATCACAACAATGGAAAACTGATTAGTATATCCCTTTATAAGAATACTGTAGATGATTTTATCTATTTTAGAATAAAGTATTTTTTCTGGATTAAATAGACCTGTGTTTCTACATTATTCCACAAAGAATACTATGAATTTGTAGATGCACTACCACCTACACAAATATGAAAATAAAAGTTCTAATTTTTTATTAAAAGCAAAAGGAGAAGGTGGGGAATTTGCCTTAACTGAAGTCATAGTTATCCATCCACAATCATCATCAAAATTATCAAAGATATAAAAGCCACAGTTTTAAAAAATATATGCCATCTGTAAAGCACAGCTGATAACTTTTCTTTCTACTTCATTTAGAAAAATGGAGTGATCGAAAGAGAAAACCACACCCTCCCTTGACTGTAGCTGTATACCTGCCACATAATTTAGCTCCCCAACTATTACTATGATGAATCAAGTATGCCTCTACCTAAAATCAACCTTACCTTCTTGATAGTAAATTTAATCCCTCTCTCCTACTTAAGGACAACCATCCAGCTACTATCTTTTTCTCTTTTGTGTCATAAAATTTTCACTCTTTATTGGATTATTCTTACAAACATACAAATATACTGTTATTTCTCTCATCTTAGAAAAACCACCTTCTTCACCAGCTATTACCAGAATTTCCTTCTGCAGAAAACTCCTCAAAACAGTTTTCATTGTCTCAATTCTCCTCTTCCCATCCTTTCTTACATCAACAGGGATCAAAGTTTTCTTATCATTGTTAAGATCTCGAATGCTTCCCTCATTGTCAAATCCAACGATCAATTTTTCTTGTCATGTTTGGCCAACTTCCAAAATGACCCCCACCTCCTGGTATTTATACTTCTTTTGGGCTGTCCCTTTCCACATTGTACCAAGAGCATTCCAAGATCCTGACATTTGCAAAACTAGGTCATAAAAGACTGTAACCTCCATTGTGGGCTGCCCCTATCTCTTGGATCACTTCCTCTGGGGGGAGCCAGCTATCATGTCACAAGGCCAGACAGCCTACATGGAAAAGAACTGAGGACCACCAAGAGCTGCAAGAGTGACCTTGGGATATGATTCTCTAACCTCAGATGAGTCTACAGATGGCTCTAGCCCCAGCTCATAGCTTCACTACAACTTTGTAAGAGATCTGGGATCAGCACTGCCCATCTTAGCTGTTCCCAGATCTTCAGAAACTTCATGACATAATAAAAGCTTGTTGTTTTAAAATACTATATTTTGGAGTGATCTGTTATACAACAATACGTAACTAACACACTTGAACTTTCACATTATTTAACCCAGTTGATCACTTTTCCACCCTTGAAACATTCTCCTAATTTTTAACCACGCTCTCTTCACTTTCCTTCTATTTCCTGGACCAGTTCTCCACTCCCTCTGCTGGTCTCCTTCTGCTGGATCATCTACTTCTGCCTAACTTCTTCAAGTTGGAGGCCTTAATACTTGGTTTTTGGCCCTCCTCACTTCTTGGCCTACCGTTATTCCCTTGGTGATCTCATACACTCTTGTGACTTTAATTAGCATAGATACATTGTTAATTCCAAAATGTGTATCTTAGGACAGATCTTCTCCCCAAACTTCTGGACCTATGTAAGCAACTGTCCACATGACCTCTGCACTTGGATACTGATTGTGCAGCTCAAATGCAGCATGCTCAAACAGGAATCCTAACTTCTCCAACTCAAAGCTGCTTCACATTCTCCTGATTGATGGCAGCTCCAGCCTTCTAATTGTACAAACTACCCTTCACTCTTTCTCTTATACCCCACATCTAATCATCAGTGAATCCTAATGAGCCTACCTATAAGATACGTAAAAGATTCAGTCTCATCCCCAAAGCCTTGAAGATACCAGAAAGGAAAGTGAAAAGTAGTAATAAATATCACTGTACTAGCTCCTACAACATGCTAGACACTCTTGAATCCTTCACATACATACATTATATCTTATTTGGTCCTCACAATAACACCGTAAGGCACTACTATTAGCCCTATTTTACATATGAAGAAAACTGAAGCACACAAAGTTTACTAACTTTCCTAAGGTCTTATAATTGGTAAACAGTAGAGCCAGACTTTGAACCAGGCAGCCTTCCCCACAGCCTACATTTAAGTGATAAGTACACTTCAGTGTGAAAGCACGCAGAACGGGTCAATACCTGCAACTGTGTAAGCCTTCAGCACTTCACAAAGAAAACCCATTCATACCCACAGGCAGTGTCTGGACTGGTAAATAGACTGGCATTCTACCTTCCAACATATCTGCATTTAACTCCTTATCATTTCACAGACTCCTTTCTTACCTTCCTGAAGAACCAGCCCTACATTTTCCACTACATCTATTATTCATTGCTAAACATAACATTTCAAAATTGCCAACATTACACAATATTCTCATGCTAAGATTTCTCAGCCTGCTCCTATCTCAGCCTCTCACCATCATCTTTTTTTTTTTTTCCCACCAACTTTCTGTTAATTAAGGGAAGCCTCCTTTCTCTCCAAGAGCCACAATGGCACATTTACTTTCAGTGATTGCATTGCTCTGTCTTATCTCTAATGCATTTTTTGGCCAGGGGTGAGGGTGGGGGCTGAGGAGTGTTCCTTGATCATTGATCACATGCATTTTTACCTGTCTGGCTACGTCTTTTTGTTGTGGTTATTGATGTTTTCAAACAATGACAGCTTGATCATTAAAGCTGCATACATTTTTATATAATAGTTGTGGTTCAGGCATCTACTGTGTTCATGCACACAGAGGTGCATCTCTGGGGAACACAAAGACTTAGTTATGATCTGACCAAGTAGTCAAAGCAACCTTGAACCTTTTGGGAGTTCTAAGAAGGAAATAAAGATCCCTGTGGGCTGGAGGAAAAGGTGAAGTTTGGACTGTTCTTGAAGAATGGAAAAGATTTGGATGAAGAAAGTTATGCATGCTAAGGCAAGGGCATTGAAGTTGGTAAGTCTTAGTTAAGCATCAGGAAAAGTATTCCCAGTTGGAAAAACATGGGAGATAAGACTGGATGAGATCCTGCTATGATTTGTATATGATTTGAATGTGTCTCCCAAAAGGTCGCGTTTTGGAAGTTTGGTTCCCAATGTGGGAATGTTGGGAGGTGGTAGGACCAGGAGAAGGCTGTCGGTGAGGGGGAATTTGGGAATTACTGACCAGATTCTGGGCTGTAGAACTTCCTAACAGAAAGGTTTGGCCATTGAGAGGCACTAGTGGTAGACTAGAAGATATGAAGAAGGAGCCAGCATTCTTGTCCATTTCCTTCTTGGCTCTGGCTGGCATTTTATGGCAATGATAATGTTTCCGTTGGCATTGCAGCTTCCCCCAGGCAGCCTCTCCTTCAGAGGTCCCAAGTTGCCACCATGTAAGATTCTCCATAGTTAAATAGCTTTTGGGTTCTGAAGTTTGGGTCCCTCCTGCATAGAGCTAGTGGTAGATTCCTGCTCTAGATTCCGGGCACATCCCTTGTCTCGTTATATAGTTACGAGTCCATCTGATTTATTTCCCCTGCTGCACCTAATCAAATGAATCCTTGTATTAATATCTGCTGTCAGAAATACCTAAAGATCTTCACTGACTGGACCCTGACTAGTACAGGAAGTCACAAAAATTTTAGATCAGGGGAATGACAGGAACTAATTGTTTTTTGAAAAAGTACTCTGACTGCCACAAAACTTCTAACAAGAAAGAAAAATGAGTACAATGCTAAACCACCTGGAGGCTCCTTCAACCATCCCAGCAACAGGCAGTTGTGTCCCTGACTTGGATAGTTCAATGAATAAGGAGTGAAATGGATAGAGCTGAACTTCATTTTGGAGATGGAATGTGTATTGGATATGGAGGGATGAATAGATTGAATGTGAGGGGGATGAATAAATGAATTAGTGATGACTCCTCTATATTTTTGGCTTGAGGTCCCAGGTGGAAAAACAAGGGAAGGGGCCACCTGCAGGACACCTGGGTGGCAATTATCTCCTTCTTATGAAGTCGCCAGTGGCCCTTCCAAGAGGAACCAATTTCTCCCTTTTGTAATCACAGGACACTGGAGACATACTATAATTATATAGTTACAAGTCCATTTAATTTAATTCCCCTGCTGGAGTGTACTGTGCTTTAGCTCACTATCTCTTGTCCATCTTTGTGATCTCCATAGCACCTAGAGCTTTTGGATGTTGAACCACAGGGCAAAAGCACCAAGGTAGAAGCCCAACAGAACAGAATCATCTCCAGGCAACAGACTTCAAGTTCCAGTCATTTACGATACAAAATCATACAGATTTTTTTTTATTTTAAAGAGAAAAATACATTAAAGATAGGGTTGTGTATATCACAGAAAATGTATTAGACATTCGTATAGAGTATTGTCTTTAAAATCAGATTGTCTCTTCTATATCGAAAGCATTTTTATGTTTTCTAATTTAAAAATTAATATTTTCTTATAGATATTGTGCAATAAAGCTGAAGTAAGATGTGTGGTTTTTGCAAATGCTTTAACAGCTGATAAAAATTTTACATTTGTAAAATTAATATATTGTACTGTTACAAAATAGTTTTAAATTATATTTTAAAAAGCTCAAAAAAAAGAGAAAAATAAAATAAAACAAAATTTCAAAACAAGACAATTAAGGGTAACAATGGTTAATACATTGCATATTGCTATCTCCAAACTAGTTACTCAGAGTACAAGATACTGGCATTAAGAAAAAAAAAAAAAAAAACAGGAAAAAAGATATCAACATTTAATTGTCCAAACAATGTTAGCACAAACCTTTCTTTTCAATGAACTTAGAGAAATTAGTAGTATAACTATCTTAACTTATATATATATATATATATATATTTTTTTTTTTTTGCTTTTCCCTTCCTTCTTTCTTCATTCCCCCATCCCAGTTTCTCTTTCCTTTTAAACAGTTTCTTCCCATTTCCTACTATCTATTGTACATTTTGGATCTTATTTACTCTTTCAGCTTCTTACACTAGGGAGACAATATGATGTTTACACATGTGTGTCTGGTTTATTTCAGTTATGAGTATGGTCTCAAGTTGCATCCATTTACCTATAAAAGTCTCCAGTTTATCCTTCTTTATGGCTGAGTAGTACTCCATTGCATAAAAATACCACATCTTTTTTATCCATTCCTCAGTTGATGGGCATTTGGGTTGTTTCCATGATCTAACTATTACAAATTGTACTGCTATAAACATGGGTGCACATATATCGCTGTGGTATAATATTTTTAATTCTTCTGGGAAGATACCCAAAGGGGAATAGCTGGGTCAAATGGGACCTCCAATCCTGCTTTTTTGAGGAATCTCCACACTGATTTCCACAGTGGTTGCACCAGTCTACACTCGCACCAACAGTGGAGAAGGCTTCCTTTTTCCCCACAGCCCCTCCAGCATTAGTTATTGGTTGATTTCTTGATGATAGCCATTCTTTCTGGGGTGAGATGGAATCTCAGTGTTGTTTTAATTTGCATCTCTCAAATGACTAGTGATGTTGAACATTTTTTCATGTATTTATTTGCTCTTCATATTTCTTCATCTGAGAAGTGTGTATTCATCTCAGATGCACATTTTTGGATTCGGTCTTTAAATTTGGGAGGTCTGATTTTTTTTTTAGTTCTTTATATGTTCTTGATAGAAATCCTTTGTCTGAGGAACAGCTGGAAAACACTTTTTCCCACATTGTGTGTTGTCTCTTCACTCTGTTGGTGGTTTCTCTTGCTGTGCAAAAGCTTTTTAATAAGATGAGATCCCAGTTGTTGATTCTTTGTGATAGTTCCTGTGCAATTGGGGTTTTATTCATAAAGTCTTTGCCTACACCAGTGTCTTCAAGAGTTTTAACTATTCTCTCTTCAGCAGATTTAATGTTTCTGTTTTAATATTTAGATCTTTGATCCATTTCAAATTTAGTTTAGTTTGTGGTGAAAGATATGGGTCCAATTTTAATCTTTGGCATGTGTAGAGCCAGTTTTTCCAGCACCATTTATTACAGGGGCTATCTTTCTTCCAGTGAATGTTTGGCACCTTTGTCAAAGATAAGGTGGCTTAGTATGACTGGAGTTGTTTCTGCATCTTCTAATCTGTTCCATTGATCTTTGGGTCTGTTTTTTTGCCAATACCACACTGTTTTTATCACAGTAGCTTTATAGTATAATTTCAACCCAGGGATTCTGATGCCCCCTGCCTTGCTTTTGTTGCCCAGAACTGCCTTTGCTATTCCAGGCTTCTTCTGGTTCCAAATGAATTTTAGGATTGTTTCCTCTAATTCTGTGAGATATGCTATTGGAATTTTGATCAGAATTGAATTAAATCTGTATAACAGTTTTGGAAATACAGCCGTTTTCACTATATTGGTTCTTCCTACCCAAGAGCTAGGGATATCTTTCCATTTTCTGATATTCATTTCAATCTCCTTTTTCAGAGTACTGTAGTTTTCAATATAGAGGTCTTTTACATCCTTCATTAGATTGATTCCTAGGTATTTCATTTTTTTGGATGCTACTGTGAAAGGTGTTGTTTTCCTAATTTCTCTCTCAGTGAGTTTGTTATTCGTGTACAGGGAGGCTATTGATTTTTGAGTGTTGACTTTCTATCCAGCTATGCTACTGAATTTGCTTATTAAATCTAACAGTTTTTTAGTGGAGTTTTTTGAGTCTTCTATGTAGAGTATCACGTTATCTGCAAATAATGACAATTTAACTTCTTCCTTTCCTATCTTTATTCCTTTTATTTCTTTCTCTTGTCTAATTGCTTGGCTAAAGTTTCCAGGACTACATTGATTAAGAGTAGAGACAGTAAACATCCTTGTCTTGTTCCTGATTTTAGAGAGAAAGCTTTCAGTTTTTTTTTCCATTTAGTATGATGTTGGCTGTTGGTTTTTCATAGAGGGCTTTTATCAGATTGAGATAAAGACCATCTATTCCAATTTTCTGTAGGGTTTTTATCATGAATGGGTGCTGGACTTTGTCAAAACCTTTTTCTGCATCTATAGAGAGGATCATATGATTTTTGTCCTTGGCTCTGTTAATATGGCATATTATGTTTATTGATTTGCATATGTTGAACCATCCCTGCATTCCTGGGAATCCCACTTGGTCATGGTGTATAATCTTCTTGATGATTTGCTGCATTCTGTTTGCCAATATCTTATTGAGGATTTCTGCATCTATGTTCACTAGGGAGATTGGCCTGTAATTCTCTTTCTTAGTTGGGTCCTTCTCCAGGTTTTGGTATCAGAATAATTCTTGCTTCCAGGAACAAATTTGGGAGTATTGTTTCCCTTTCCATTTCATTGAAGAGTTTGAGAAATAGGGGTGTTAGGTCTTCTCTAAATTTCTTGTAGAATTCAGCAGTGAATCCATCAGGGCCTGGGCTTTTATTTGTTGGGAGGTTTTTAATTACATCTTTGATTTCATTGATTGATATTGGCTTATTTAGGATTTTTATATCTTCTTGATTCAGCTTTGGTAATTCATATGTATCTAGGAATCTGTCCATTTCTTCTGCATTTTCCATCTTATTAGAATACACGTTTTCAAGTAGCTATAAATGATTTTCTGGATTTCTGCAGGGTCCATTGTGATTTCACCCTTTTCTTTCCTAACTGCATGGATTTGAGTATTTTCTTTCCTTTTTAAATAAGATTAGATAAGGGTTTGTCAATTTTATTTACTCTTTCAAAGAACCAACTCTTCATTTAATTGATTCTTTATATTTTTTTTTTAGTCTCCAATGCATTAATTTCTGCTCTGGTCTTTGTAATTTCCTCCCTTCTACAAGCTTTTGGCTTAGCCTGCTCTTCTTTTTCTAAAAGTTTGAGGTTTACCATTAAGTTGTTTATTTGTGCTTTCTCTGTTTTCCTGATATGGGTATTTACTGCTATAAATTTCCCTCTTAAGATTGCTTTCATCGTGTCTCATAAGTTCCTGTATGTTGTACTGTCATTATCATTTAATTGTAGAAACTGTCTAATTTCTTCTTTAATTTCATCTGTGACCCATTGGTTGTTCTGGAGGCTGTTATTTAATTTCTGTATATTTATGAAGTTCTTATGGTTTCTTTTGCCATTGATTTCCAATTTCATTGCACTATGGTCTGATAATATGCATGGGATAATTTCAATTCCTTTGCATTTTCCTAAGCATGTTCTATGAGCTAGTATGTGGTCTATTTTTGAGAACATCCCATGTGCAGCTGATTATAATGTGTATTCTGATGTTGTGGGGTGGAACACTCTGTAGACATCTACTAAGTCCATTTGTAGAAGTTTGGTTCAGTTCTGATATTTCATCATTGATTTTTTTTGTCTAGTTGATCTGTCTTTTTGTGACAGTGGGGTATCGAGACCCCCCAATACAATTGTATTAGTGCTTATTTGATTTTTCATGCCCATTAATATTTGTTTTATATAGTTGGGTGCACTGGTATTTGTTGCATATATATTTATGATTGTTATCTCTTCCTCTTGAATTGTTCCCTTTACAAGGATATAGTGACCTTCTTTATCTTTCTTAATCAGTCTTGGTTTGAAATTCACACTTTGTCTGCAAATAGAATAGATACCCCTGCTTTTTTCTGGGTTCCTGTTGCATGGAATAATGTTTTCCATCCTTTGACTTTCAGTCTATGAATTTCTTTTTTTTAATTAAATGTGTTTCTTGTATGCAGTGTATTGTTGGATCTTGCTTCTTGATCCATTTTGCCATTTTGCATCTTTTGATTGATGAATTGAGACCATTAACATTGATGGTTATAACTGATATGTATTGACTTATCCTTGTCATGTTATTTTCCTGTTGTTGGCTCCCCCTCTTTTCTTTCCCTCCCTTTGTTTAATTGTTTTCCTTGCCTGGAGGATTCCTTTTATTGAGGTTCATGGAGTTGTACTCCTTGTTATCTCTTTCTAGAATGTCCTTCAAAACATTTTGGAGTGCTGGTTTGGTATTCATAAATTTCCTCAGATGTTTTTTGTCATGGAAGTATCTTATTTCTCCAAGTTTTGAAAGATAGTTTTGCGAGGTACATCAATCTGGGCTGGAAATTATTTTTTTTTAGTACTTGAAATACTTCACTCCAAGCTGTCCTTGATTTGAACGTTTGTGCTGAGAAGTCAGCTGATTCTGATGGGCTTTCCTTTATAGGTGATTTGATTCTTTTCCCTAACATCTTTTAAGATTCTATTCTTGTGTTGAATTTCTGGAATCTTGACTATGATATGCCTGGCTGTAGATTTTTTTTGACCGTGGCAAATTGGAGTTCTATATGCCTCACTTATCTGTATGTCAAATTCTTTTTCTCTACCAGGGAAGTTTTCTGCCATGATGTCTGTGAACAGTTTTTTTATATCATTTGTGCTATCTCCTGCTTTTTCATTAACTCCAATCAATCTTAAGTTATTCTCCTTTGCCTCATCTAGCAGCTGCTGGATTGATTTCTCATAGTCCCTTGCTATTTTTAAGAAATCTTTCTTTTCAGGATCACTAACCACAAGCCTGTCTTCTATATCTGAGATCCTGTCCTCACATTGGCTTAATCTGCTGCAGATACTTTCAGTGGAATTTTTATTCTCCTGGATATCTGTCCGAATCTGTTTCATGGATTCCATTTCTTTCCTATGCTGAGCATTCACGGCTTCCATAATTTTCTTAACCTCATCTATTTTTTTTTTTTGCCTGTATCTGCTCTAGAGTCCCTAAGCATGGTGTTCATTGTGGACACCATCTCTGCAGTTATCTGAGAAATTATTTCTGATTTGATTTTATCTAGAGCCTCATTCAATTCCTTTGCTGTTACCACTTCAGAGAGTCCAGGTGGGTGGCTTTCAGATTGTCCCACTTCATTGCTCTCTTGGTTTGCCTTTGGTGAACTGGACATCTGGGGTTGCATCTTGTTTAAGTGTCTTCTCATTTTCTTTTCTTTTTTAGTTTAATTCCTGGGGTGATTCTTATAAATTGCCTATGGTGGGTTGCTTTATTGCTAGTATTTAGAACCCTTAGGAAATGGCTATTTCTCCAATGTAGTCTGCAGGTGTAGCTGATTATTGGGTTTTGAGTCTGTTGCAAGATTCTACCTCTTCAGTTTGTTGGGGATGAGAAGTTGCTGCTTGTTTGGTGCAGCCCCTGGTTCTCTGACACTGTGCCACAGTATTTTCTGTGACCCTTAATCAATCTCAGCCTTGGAATACCAGGAAGAACAGCTGTTTAGAACAATTATGTCACTTTTGCCTATAGTGGTACCATCAGCAATGAAAAAACATCAAACACTGCCTAGAAAATGCCAAACTGAGCTACCCATTAATTTGCCACCTTTAACCATATGAACTAGGTTTGTGGTAATATAACAAAATCTAAAACAAACCGGAAAATTATATACAGTGTACAAGTCCTTAACATGTCAATTTTGCCCTCAGGGGTTAAAATTTAAAATGGGTTAGTGAGAAAATAGAGAAATTAAAGAAGAGGAAGAGGTTAGAAGTAAGGTTGGAGGATGGGGGGGTGTCACACTAACTTTGGGAAACTGGTGCAGAAGACTGGAGGGAAAGAGAGAAGGAAGAGATAAAAAGAACAGAACAGAACCAGAAACACAACCACAAAGGGGCTAGAAACCACATTCACACTCCTATAAAAACAAGATCAAACAAGGAAGGAGAAAAAACAAAAACAAAATCAAAAACAAAAACAAAACTACAACAACAAAAAACAAACAAGAGAGAAAGGGGGAAAAAAAAAGAAAAAGAAAAAGAAAAAAGAGTCCACTTCCAGGTTTGACTCTGCTGTCACTGGTAGACATGTGTGGAGACAGAGTCCCAATCCATGCCAGTCTATCCCAGTAAGCCAGCAGTCGCTTTCTGGGGGGATGGTGGATGATCTTAGCAAGCCTACACCTTTTGGCTGAGACCAGACTCATTTGGCCTGCAGCCATCAGCGCACCTTCAGTGGGCCTGAGCCCAGCTGGGAGACACTAGATGAAGCCCACAGCTCTGAGTTCTGAGCTCGGCTGGCCCCTCTCCAAGACGGCTCCAAGCCAATCGCTCTCGCGCGCGGGATGACTGAGCCCTTAGCACTCACCACCAGCCAGTGCAGTCTCTCATGACCACTGCTCCCCTCCACCGCCGCGTCTCTCCGTGGAGGCCTCTGGGTCACCAGCAGTCACCGTGTGTCCGCAGGCTCGAACCACTCCTCTTGCGCAGTGAGTCCTGTCTCAGGGAGAAGGTGCTGCAGGCTGCCTCCTCCTTTTCTGTTGAAGTTTATCTCTTCACTCTCTCCATGGGCTTCAAATTATGCTTCAGATCCTTCCTGGGTCCCGGAGACCCACTTCCCTCCTTCTTGTCTTCCTCACGTTGCTATATTCCAGCGTCTGGACCACGCCTCTCAGAGAGGCTCTTTCTCTGCTGCTTACCGCTCTGCCATCTTGGTCATTCTCAAAATCATGCAACTTTAAGCAACCACTTTGAGCTTTTGCTAACAGTCCTTGATGCCTTTCCCCGACTTGTAGATTAAACGCACTCTCCAGCTTGTGGGCAGCTGTCCTTGACCTCCTGCCCAGAGGGCTTCTCTGCCCAGTCCCTTACTCCATGCACTGCAGCAGGAAGGACACACAGAACTCAAAAATGACTTTGAACCAAACTAAATGGACATCACCAAAGAGCATGAACACTGTATCTTTCACAGACTCTGCCAGCTTCTTACACTTTAAGCTCTCATTAAAAGTAAAAAGAGTCTCCTCTGCTGCGGTGACTGAACTCAGACGACGCTGTCCTACAGGATCAAGTCAGCAGGGTGGGAGCACAGGCCCGCACTACTGCTCCTGCGGGAAGATCAGGGTCCCCTCAGCGCATGCGCATAGTGCATGGAGCAGCCCTGCCTGGCTCAGGAGCCGGTGAAGATCACTGACGGCTCGCATGGAGCGGGGGCCTCACAATCTTAAAAAGGGAAGTCCTAGAAAATGCAAAACCACAACTCCTCAGCAGCACCTTCCCAACCCAGTTGGCCTCGCCTGCCATCTTCTTCCTGCAGCTACACTACTCAGTCTCCTCCTTCACTTCCGTCTGCTGCCTATTCTTTTCTTTTTGAATATATCTGAAGCTCTGTGTCCTCACTTTAAGTACCCCTTAGGTTCTGGACACATACCCTTGTCTCATTTCATTTTCTCCCTCAGCTCCTTCTGCTCCAAACCAGCACTATGCCAGCCCCAGGAGGCCGATGACAGTTACTTACCATATGTCCACTCTGGGGGAGACACTGAGCCGGACACAGCTGAGGTAAATGAGAGGCTTGCCTCCCAGAGCTGAAAATCTAAATGAGGACATGGGGCAGCAGGTAAGACGTGCGTACTGTACAGACATAGGCCACCACCTGGGACCTCCCTGGAACATACACGTGCATGGAATTTCACACTGTTCCTGCCTGTGGCACTCATTGACATCTGGCATTCACTCCACATCAGCAGAAATCTGACTTCCCTTTTCCTCTTCCTTTGTGCTCATGGTACAGTCCATCCTTATTCCCTGCAGACTCCATATCTGTGAATTCACCTATTCACCAAAATGTACTTGGAAACCCCAAATCAGTACTCATGTTCATCTGTGCACACATGCAAGGGGACAAAGAATTTGAGTCATTGCACACACACATCCCCAGTGGAGATGAAACAAGGTCATTCAGTGCCTGCCTGTTTTGGGTCTCAAGGTGTTAGCACACGTGCTTTTCATGGTCTATTTTTTCTCCCAATTTTTGCAGTTTTTGTTCTTTCTGTTGGTGAATTTACTGTTTAAACAGCCCTGAGCATTGTGCTGAAGTGCTGTCTGTGTTCTAAGCACAGAAGGCTGTGATGTGCCTTACAGAGAAAACACACGTGTTCGATCAGCTTTGTTCAGGAATGAGTTGTATTGCTGTTGGCTGTGAGTTCAATGTTAATGAATCAATACTACGTATAATATAAGGTAGCTTTAAAAGAAGCACACATAAGACAAGGTTGTACATTGATCTCTTGATGAAAATGTTGTCGCCAGAGACTCACAGCAGCCTAAGTTGGCAGTTCAGTTTGTCAAGGAGCAGTGGCCCAGCACTGGCTAATTCAGTATTTGCAGTGATCTTGTAGAACATGACTACTGCAAACAGTGAGCACCCACTGTAACTGTAGTACTAGAAAGATGTGGAGTGTCTAGAATGCAGAGGAGATAGTTACGCTCTCCTTGTTTTGCTTAGTGCCACTAAGCAGCTCTGGGTGCTCTCTTCTGGGGAGATACTGAAGATTGTCACACTGGATGACCACTGGTCTAGAGCCCTAAAGCCCACTGGTCTAGAAACAGCTGTAGGAACTCTGGAAGTCACCTATAGAAGGAAAGACTCTGGTACCATCAAATTCCTGAGGGTTCCCACAGGGAGGAGGGATGATCAGCTCAATTTACAGGATCCTAAGAGGAAGGTCTAGACCCAGGAGTGAAAGCTACAAAGCTCAGATTTTTAGGTCAGCCCAGGCACATGTGTTCCAATAGTCAGAAGGGCCTGGGATCAGGAAGGCGGTCTCATATGGTAATGAGCTCAGGTGACAGAGACCAGTGGGAGACACTGAAGAAATGCAAGCACTGACTAAATATTTGAGAGTCTGCTATTCCATAAAAATAAGCTCTCCAAATGGGAACCAAGGCTCTGACAGGGCATGATCCCTGTTCCACTGCTAAAATTACCACATCTCCAAGCTCCATGTATGGTGAAAGTGGGGTAATGCCATCTGCCTGGACACGTGTCAAAAGGGCTCCTGCTGCCACACAAATGAACTATGCTGGGGAGAGGTTCTTTCTCAGGGTGGGAGCTTCTGAATTCCTGGCTTTGATGATTGAGGGAAGGTGGGGAAGAGGCAGATCAACAGTTATCCCCAAATTGACTCAGAGAAATTACCATGAGAACATTTCCTTTTATGCCTCAAGCTGAGCTGAAAACATAAGTGGGGAAATCAGGCCTTTTTCCAATCATTTTAAAACTGTAAACCTCAGTGGGAAAATGATTTGACTGTCAAGAGAAAATGTAAGAAAGAAAAACAAAATCCCTGTCACCATAAAGTACTCAGAAGAGAAGCCCAAGTGCACTTTTGGAGTTGACAGATGCACAAGGTGACACCCGCCTTCCCGCGAGGAAGCGGAGAATCCGTCCACCTCACATGGTTTGCAGCACTGAGGTGTCTGAGGGCTGGGCAAACAAGAGATTCTGGAAGGACAATCAGGGCCATGCCGTTCGGCTTCGCAGAGACAGAGGGGGGCGTGCCCTCATAGAGGACCAGCGACAACATACACCTCAGGGGTAGCCCATCGATAAAGCTGGTAACTGCATCTTTGAGTTTGTATGTACCCATTAGCCCAAGAATGAAGCCAATAAATAATTTTTTTTAAAAAAAGCTATTCAGGGAGCAGAGACAGTGCTTGTGGCCTTCCTTGGGACAAAGCCAGAACTCAGGAGCAGTCCCCACTCTGGGAGTGTGACCCATCGCGCTGGGCAGGGAAGACACAGAGAAACTGTTAGAATAGCTGGCCAATTAGCTGAGAGACATAACTAGTTCAACAGAACTCCCTAATGGGGAAGGCCCAAGAGTTGCAAAAGGGCCCATGAGGGGATGCTATGCAGGAGAAATTTGATCGGATTATGGATGCGATGAGCAAGATATACCTACTTGCACTGCCCATTATAGTAGCTACTCACATGTGGTTATTTAAATTTAAATGAAATAAAATTTAAACACAGTTTATTAGTCACACTAGTCACAATTCAAGTATGCAACAAATATTTCCTGTGACCTGTTGCTACCCTATTGGCCACAGAATTTCCATCATCACAGAAAAATTTATTGGACAGCTCTGATCTCTATAGTCATTACCCCATTCAGTGCCCTTCAAATGCCCTATGGTGAACTTCAAACTTAGGGATCAGGCTTTGCCTGGCTCTCAGGATTCGTTTTTGTCACTCTCGTGGCTAGTATATGACATATACTAGCCATACTACACAAGTGTTTATCTATCCTTTTTACAGGCTGTTCCCTTAGCAGTTAGCTGAAACGTTTCCCTTGGTCCCTTTATATGGCCTGTTATGGTTAAAATATGAAGTGAAGTATCCCATAGAGACTCATGTATTGAGGTCTTGATCCCCAATACAGCAATGTTCAGAGGTGGGAATTAAAGAGGTGATTGGATCATGAAGGCACAGACATCATCAGCAGATTAATAAGTTCATTAGCTGACTGGGCTAATAAGAGATAGGGCCTAGTTGGAGGAACTAGGTCACCAGGGGCATGCATTTGAACCTTGCATTCTGCTTCTTTTTTTTTTTTTGTGGGTACTGGGGGTCGAACTCAGGACCTCACGCTTGCCAGGCAGGCACTTATGCCGCTGAGCTATCTCACCGGCCAACATTCTGCTTCTTGACTGCTACACACTTCTGCCATAAAATTTTTGCCTTGAAGGCAGTCAGCCATGGACTAAAACCTCTAAAACCATAAGCCAAAATAAATATTTCCTCCACTAAGTTGCTTTTCTTAGGTAGTGGGTCACAACAATGAAAAGCTGAATAATACACAGCCTTTTTTCTTACCCTGTGGGTTCAGTCAAAGCATTGCTTTCCTGAGGTCCCTCTGAACCCTTAAATAGGCAAGGTCTCCTGTTTTGCAGTTCTACCACAAAGTGTACACTTTGCCAATCATAGCCCTACTATCAGTTTTTCCACGATGCATCACAAGCACATAGAACACGGCCTGACTCATTGTGAGCTCTTCCTAATGATTTGTTGAATGAGTAAATGAATGAATAACACTTTGTCACAATTCCTTGTATCACTGGTTACCAACCATCATAGTTTGCAAATTATATGAGAGCAGGAAACTAGTTTATGTCATTCACCATATTATCTCCACTCTTCAAGACAGCAGATCAAAATTATCGAGGAATAATGGTAAAATAAAAAGGGAGGGAAGAAGAGAGAGGATGGAAGGACAGTGGGTAAGAGAGAAAGAAGAGAAAGGAAGAAACAACAGAAACAATGGAATGAAGAGATGAAGGATGAGGAGGAAAATAAAAGTAGGGAAAACAAAAAGTTAGGAAGAGGTAGAAGAGAAAGTGATGGATGCCAAGTCTCTACCTTAGGAGACAGAATAACAATGATACTGTTTAACAGGATAGCTGGGGCACTAATGGCACTGAGCTGTCGAGCTTTAACTATGCAAGAACAATCACTTCCTATCACCAACTCAAAGACAGATTCGGAAAATTCCCCCAAGTAGCCTCATCCTTGTCACCCCATTCTCCAACCCAGTGAAATGAGAAATAGTCAGAGGTGCAAATTAAGCTTTTTATTACAATTAGCAACCTAGCACAGGCATCACCTGTGTTGATGAAATGTGATATTTCATCTTATATGCTCAAAATCATAACCCAGAGGAGACTGTGAATCAATTCACTGCCTGCTTTTCAAAGGCATTATATGAAAGGATTTTTATTCTTTACACTTGCAAGTTGTCACCAAGGAACTCGAGGCAATTTACAAACTTTTAATTCTCATGACACCCTGGGAGTGAAGGAGGTAAGAGACTAGAATTTATAGATGAGGGAGAAGAACCATGCAGCAGGATTAAGCATCTTTCTTTGCCTAATCAGGACAGACTCACTCATCCCTAGAGCCCTCTCTCTTTTGAAGCTGAAGGGAGGTCATTATAGTGATATTCTTAAAAGTCATCTCAGCTGAGAAATCAAAGTGAAAGCCACCCTGGAGAGGGTGAAGGTGTGTGAGGTGTGAGGCAGTAGTGAAAGCAGGAATGGGCATAATTGTTGGTAAAGAAGAAAGAGGCAGTGAAGCAGGAAAGAGTGCTAAGGCTGAGGACAGAGGCACAGAATAGATCTTGGAAGGGCCTGGAAAAACTTGAGCCAGAAGTACTGAAGTGAGGACACCCCTTCAAGACAGGAGAAAAATCACAAAGGGTGCAGGAGAAGGGCAGACACTTGAAAGGAGCATTTAGAATAAGAAGCAAAGCCAGGGGGCCAGTGATATAGCTCAGCGGCATCAGCGCCTGCCTGGCAAGCGTGAGGTTCTGAGTTCGACTCCTGGTACCCACATATAAAAAAGAAAGAAAGAAAGAAAGAAAGCCAGAAAACACAATTTTATAGGTGAAGACAGCGATAATCAGAAAATCAATGTGACTTGCCCAAGCTACTCAGTGAGTTATGATGGAGGGGAAACCAGAACCCTGAGCTTGTTCTGCTACCCTATATGGGAAAGGAGATAGGGCTTGCTTTATGGTCTCCATTTTTTTTTTTTCAATAAAACAGGGTGGGGCAAGATTGGGACTTCAAGAAAGATGAAAGAGGATTAGGCTGTCTAAGAACTGGATTTGATATTAGATACTTGGCTTGTCCGGCCATGTTGTACCAACTAAAGATAGATACACTATGAATTTTTACTGTATATGAATCTTTAAGTATTCCTCGTTTTTAGGAACAGATATTGTATCTTGGCATTTTATTTTATTTATTTTTTTTTTTTTTTGTGGGTACCGGGGATCAACCTCAGGACCTCACGAGCCAGCAGGCGCCTGTGCCGCTGAGCGATATTACCAGCCCTTTTTTTGTATGTGGGTACTGGGAATCAAACTCAGGACCTCACACTTCCAGGCAGGCCCTTATGCCACTGAACCATCTCACCAGCCCTATCTTGGCATTTTAACACAGTAAATATTTCTTTTTCATACATTGTAGGTAAGCAGGGGACCTTTTATTCCATCCACTTACTCAGGGACAAAACTCCTCTCTAAAGCAATGCTATACAGTGTGGTAGTCGATAGCAACATAGGATAATTTAAATAAAATAAAATTTCAGTTTCTCTATCATATCAGCTACCTAGTAGCATATGGCTACTACACTGGACAGCAAAGATATAGAAACTGCCATCATCACAGAGAGTTTTTGGTTGGAGGTGGAAGCTGCTGGATCTCTGGCATTTAGCCAGCAGGCAAAGATGAGGAAGAACCTGGATGATAATGCAGGTTTTATAGGCCAGGCCTGGAGGTGCCATGATAACTGCTGCCCATATCCCACAGCCAGAGGTTGGTCACATGGCCACACCTAGCTAGAAGGAAGACAGGGGACAGGGACATGTAGTCTAGCTGCATGCCCAAGAAGAAAAGGAAATGTGTTGAGTGAGCATTTACCATTTTCTGCCACAGATATGTGGCAGAATTCTCCAAATAAAAACCAACTGAGTATTGTAATAAAATCAGACTGATCTTAAAAGGAGACCACCTCTCCAAAGAGTGTTTAAAATTTTAAACAAGGAAGAGTTAAGATGGTGGTCAGGCTTGGGCTTGGTGTCACAGTTCTCCAAAGGCATTCTGCCAAATCATATTTTCTTAATTCTAAGCACTTCCAGATGCCCCCATTTATTCTCTCTGCTTCCTTTCTGCCACATCATTTATCCCTGTGCAGAGACTCCTGGATTGGTATTCACAGGGGAATCTTAGATCCCTTCTAGTTTTTCTGCATACCCACTATGTCTGGAGTATGTATTTAAATTTGAATGCATTCAATTCATTTCAGCAACCTGCAGTGGGAGCGTGCTTTATGCACAAGCTATCTACCAGGGGCTGCAGGGCATAAACAAGTGAAGGAGATACATGATCAGGGAAAGTAGGAAACAATTATATGGGATGAGATAAATGCCTGAAAAGAGATACAAAGGTAAATGTTCAAAAGAATAAGGGACTATGACCTCACCAAATAGAAGACACTGCAACACGGACTGTAGACGCTGAGTCTGGTTTGAACAGAATGGAATGTGAAGAGCAGGTGCCAGGGAGAGGAGGCAGCCACCCTGGCCTCGCCCTTCAGACGAGATGGCTGGTTGTGCACCCAGAGTCAGTCCTGGAGAGGGGTCCCTTGCCCAGCTTGTGTCCCACTATCTAAGCCTCCTTTCCATCCCTATGACTTCCACTTTTCCACCAAGGAAACACCATTCCCTGCACCAGACTACTGAGATATGACGGATATGATCTGAGCGATGGGGGCTGTGTCCTTGAAGGACCACTGGTTATGAAAACACATTGGAAGATTTGAAAGACAGCACAAATGTGAGAGAAGGCTATTGTTGCTGTCTGCTAAGGTATTTGTATACAGCAGAGTGGAAACTAAGGTGTTTGGTCAAGAAGTTCTACTAGATGACCCTACACCACTTCCAACTTTAAAATTTCAAGGCCCAGCAATTTTGTCATTGACAAGATTCCTGAACACCTTGGGTTTGTATCAAGTCTTGTTATTTCAACCTTAAATTCTTCCATTCCTCTGCCATTATTCTAGGCTAAGTCACCATTATGCCACACCTGAACTACTCAAAGAACCTCTTAGCTGATCTTTCTGCTTCCACTCTTGCCTCCCGCACAAGTACTTGTCTGGCAGTCAGAAGGACCTTTCTGAAAATCCATCGATGATTTCTTATAGCTCTGAAAATAAAATCTACACTTACTACAATCCATCAGACCAACCAAGTCTTGTACTGCATTCCTCCTCCTCACCAACTCTAGCCACACTCTGACAGAGTTCCTAGAACACACCAATGCCTTTCCTACCTCAATGCTTCTGCAATTGCTGTTCCTCAGCCTAGAATGCTCTTCTTCCTGATTGCCACATGGCTGGCCCAGCTCAGAGTCACCATTCTTGATGATATCTAAATGCCCTACCCCAGACATTTACTGATGGTGCCCTTCCCTCCTCAGTATTATCATAGAATTGTTGGTGTCCCCAGACTTCTATACTCCTGCTCCATGCCATCCTTCCAGATGTCTTATTGAATCCCTCGCTTCGGCTCTCGTCTCTGTGCTTACATGCACATCTTTCTGGCAAAACTCACCTCTCTCCACATTCTCAAGCAGCTCCTGTGTGTTCTCATGTCGATGTCAGATTTGGAACTCCAGAATTCACCATCTCTGGTAAATCAATTCCTGTTCCTTTCATCCTCGTTCCTGCTAATCTGTCTAAGTTTCCTGAGCTTACAATCTCACATTCATCTTTAATTAAGACGTTATATATAATTAATAATGACCTTTTATACAGTATACAGTATTTAAAGGGCTTTATGTGCCATCTTATTCATCTTATTAATCATTCAGCCTGTCCTTATTGTGTAAACAGCTTTATTAAAGTAGATTTGACTATAATATGAAACCATGACCAAGATCGTGTAATAAACATAACCATTTTCCCAAATGTTTTCCTCAGGCCTCTTTGTAATCTCCCCCTCACTTCCCCCATCCTCGCCAAGCAACCACTGATATGTCTGCTGTCACTATATGTTAGTGTGAATTTCCTAGAATTTCACATAGTGGAATCACACATTATACACTCATTTTTGTCTGGCTTTGTTCAGTATATGTATTTTGAAAACCATCCCATGTTGTAGTTAATACCAATAGTTATTCCTTTTCATTGCTAAGATGTATCCCATTATATTGCTGCATCAGTTTGCTTATTCAGTCTTCTGCTGAAGGATATTTGGGTTGTTTACAGTCTGAGGCTACTTCAAATAAAGTTTCTATGAACATTCATGAACAAGGCTTTATATAGGTATGTGCTGTCACTGCTCTTGAGTAAGTAACTCAGACTGGAATAGCTGTGTCATTTGTAGATATATGTTTAACTTTTTAAAAAACTTTCCAACAGTTTTCCAAGATGATTGTGCCATTCAATATACCCATCATCTGTGTTTGAGTTCCGGTTGTGCCACATCCTCACCAACATTCCATGTCATCAGTCATCTTAATTTTAGCTATTCTACTAGATATGTAGTGATGCCTCATTAGGGTTCATTTTTCTAATGACTGCTGATATTGAGCATATTTTTATGGGCTAATTGTCACTTGCTTGACTTCAGTTTGAATTTAGTTCAGATTTTTTTCAACTATGTCCATGAGGGATATTAGACTATAGTTCTTTCTTTCTTCCTTCCTTCCTTCCTTCCTTTCTTTCTTTCTTTTCTTTTATCTTTTAATTTTTGAGACAGGGTCTTGCAACCTAGGTCAGGCTGGTCTCGAACTCATAACAATCCTCCTTCTTCAGCCTCCCAAGTGCTGGGATTATAGGCGTGTGCCACCACATCCAGCACTTTTTTTATTCTCTTACACTGTTTTTTTTTTTTTTTTTTTTTTTTTTTTTGAACAGTAGCAAAGTTTTACATCTACCAAACATAGCAAAAGAAACAGGCTCTGCAGAGCAAATTTGGGCCAAGTAAAAGTAGGAAAGAAATACATTCTACAGGAGACAGCAGGCTACAGTGAGAGATCAGAGTAGCCTCTTACACCATCTTTTGTTTGCTTTTAGTATCATTGTAGTGCTGGCTTTATAAGTTGAGAATTATTCTTTTACTTCCTAGATGAGTTTGTGTAGAATCAGTGTTATTTCTTATTTAAATGTTCAATACAATTCACCATGAAGTTATCTAGGCCTGAAGTTGTCATTGTTTTCAACCAGAAATTATATGCCTTTAATCAATAGACATATATTAAGGTTATCAGCTTATTCTTCAGTTAGCTTTGGTAGTTTGTTCTTTTGAGGAGTTTTTCAGTTTGATCTAAGTTGTTGAATTTTTTGACACCAAGTTGTCCATAGTATTATTCTTATTATCAGTTAGATATCTATGGAGTTCTCAGCAATGCCACCTTTCCCATTACTAATATTAGTAGTCTGTATCTTCTCTCATTTTTCCCTGACCAGGCAAACTAGAGGTTTATCAATTTACTGACTTTCTTAAAAGAACCAGCTCTTGATTTCATAGATTTTTTTCTACTTTCTTGTTTTCCTTGGATGTGACTTCTGCTTTGGTCTTATTTTCTTATAATTATTTTGGTTTACTTGGCTCTCATGTGTATGTTCGTGCATCCGTGCTCATGCACTAGATCCCCAGCCCTTTTTAATTTTTTTTTTTTTTTTTTTTTTTTTTTTTTGAGAAAGGGTCTCATTAAGCTGCTAAGTTGCCCAGGCTGGGCTTGAACTCTCATTCTTCCTTCCTCAGCCTCCCTAAGTGCTGGGACTACAGACATGCATTACCACCGCCAGGTCTTATTTCTTTGTTCATAATTTTCTATTATAGGTATTTAGTGCTGTAAAATTAGTGTCTTCATACCCGCTGTATGGCAGATATGCTTTTAGGCAGGGTGAGTGTTGCTTTTTTTAGCCAATCCAACGATGTCCATCTTTCAGTTGAAATATTTATTGATGTGATTGGATTTAAACCTATTATCTTGTTTTTGCTATTTGCCACATATATGTTTGTTGTTTCCTATTTTCTCTTTCCCTGCTTTCTTTTTGATGAACTGAATATTTTGTATGGTTCTATTTTATTTCCATTATTGGCTTGCTAGCTATAACTCTTTGTTATTTTAATGTTTATATTAGGATTTATAGTATATGTATTTGTCTTAGGGCAGTCCATCCTTAAGTAATAGCTTACCATTTCTCATACAGTATAAATCTTCATTTCTCCTCTCCCTTTGTTCCATTTTTTGTCATGTTTTTGACATATACTGTGAACCCCACACTACATCACTACTTTTATTTAAAAAATGAATTTTCTTTTAAAAAGATTATATAATAAGAAAAAATATTATATATTTATCCATGAAGTTACCATTTCTTCTATTCTTCCTTCCTTTCTGTGGATCCAGAATTCCATTTGGTATCACACTTCTTCTATCTGAAGGACTTCCTCTAATATTTATTGCAATGCAATGATGGATTCTTTTTGCTTTTGTGTGTCTGGAAAAAAGTATCTTTCTTTCATTTTTGAAAGATATTTTCTCTGAACATAAAATTCTAGGTTGACAGCAGTTTTTTTTCCTTTCACTATTTTAAAGATGCTGCTCCACTAACTTCCCATTTGCATTCTTTCCAAAAGAAAAGTGCTGTCTTCCTTATTGTTGTTCCTCTGTATATATCTTTCTTTTTCCTTCCCCACTCTTCATGCTTTTAAGATTTTCTCTTTATCAGTATGCTATGGTGTGTATATTTATGTCACTCACCCCCAAGTTCCTATGTTGGTACCTAATCCCCAGTCTGATGGTGTGAGAAGACAGGGAGATGACCATAAGGGTGGAGCTCTCATGACTGGAATTAGTCCCCTTATAGAAGAGACACCAAAGAGCTATCTTGGCCTTTCTAGGATGTGAGTACTGAAAGTGAGCCCTCCCCAGACATCAAATATGCCTTAGTCTTGGATTTCCAACCTTTGGGACTGTGAGAAATAAACTTCTCTTGTTTATAAACTACTCAGTGTATTGTGTTTTATTATAGTAGCCTACATGATTCAATTTGATTTGATTTGATTTGATTATGATTTGTCTTGGTATAGTTTTTCTTCAGGTTTCTTCTGTTTAGCATTTGTGAGCTTCTTGAATTTGTGAGTTTATAGTTCTCATCAAATTTGGAAATTTTTCAGCTACTATTTCCTCCCAAATAAGTATTTTGTCCCTTCTCTTCACTGTGGACTCCAATTACATGCATATTAAACCACTTGAAGTTGTGTCACAGCTTGCCAATATTCTCTTTTTTTTCCATTTTGGATATTTTTCTATTATTATGAGTTTACATTCACTAAACTCTTCTGCAAGTCTTACCCACCATTCATCGCATTCAGTATTTTTCATCTTATACGTTCTGGTTTTCATTTTTAGAAGTTAGTTTAGTTGTATGCTCATTCTAATATCTGTGTCAGTTCTGGTGGATTTAACTTCACATTATGGGTTATATGTTCCTCCTTACTTGCATGTTTGATAATTTTTTATTGGATAGTAGACATTGTCAATTTTACCTTATTGGATGCCAAAAAATTTTTGCCCTTAAATGTTTGTGAGTTTTGTTCTGAGATGAAATTTTACTTGGAAATACTCCAACACTTTTGCGTTTCACTTTTAAAATTTGTTAGGCACAATTAGAGCAGTATTTGGTCTGGAGATAATTGTTCTCCAGACTGAAGAAGACCCTTCCATGTACTCTACCAAATGCCTTTGAATATTGAGGTTTCCATGTCTGGCAATTGAGAACAGGCCCTATTAATGGCCCTGTGTGAGCTCTGAGCACTGTGACCCAATACTTTCAAGCAGTTATTTCACCAACCTTGGTTTGTTTCCTCAAACAGGCACTCATAAGCACTCAGCTGAATACTCAAAAAGGATCCTCTACCAATCTCTAGAGTTCTCGCTCTACATCTCTCTCCCCTCTGTTCCTCTGTCCTGCAAACGCATTTGGCCTCCCAGGCTTTTAGCTTGGTCTCCACAATTTAACGAGTCTACTAGAATCTCCCTGGATTTTCATTTCCTGGATGTGACCTGGAAACTCAAGACGGTACACTGACGCAATCATAGAGTAACTTGAAGAGTGGCCATTCAAGATTCCACATTGGAAGGGTTCTCAAACCTTACAACAAATTTAGTATCACGTTCTGTCTGTCAATTATTTGTCTTTCCTCCATTTCTATAACCATCACAATAGTTCAATGTTTTAAATTTTTATTAGTATGTGTTTCCAGTACATAATGATTACATTCATGATGAGGAGTTAGTACATGTACATAACACATCTTACTTCTTTTTCCATCTTTTAGTCCCCTCCTCTTTTGCAAAAGATCTATCTCCCTGTTTCCTACTATCTATTTTTTATTTTGCTCTTAAATTTATTTAGGGTTAGGGTTTCTCATATAAGAGAAGCCATGCAATATTTAAGCTTGTGTGTCTGATTTATCTCACTTAACATTACGATAAAGGTGCATCAAAATTTTAATTGTTGTGTGGTGGTGCATGCCTGTAATCCCAGCACTCAGGAGGCTGAGGCAGGAGAATCACCATGAGTTCAAGACCAGCCTGAACTACATAGAGAGACCCTGCCTTAAAATAAATAAATAAATAAACCCCAAAACAAAACAACAACAAATAACTCAAAAAATGTAAAAAACAATTTTTACATTGTCATATTAACTATCCAAATAATTGCCTTTAAACTGAGTGACAAAGGACAAAACTATGTACATTTTATGTGTATATTGCCAGCAGTTCCAAGCACATTGTTAGAGTTGAATAAATATAGGGAGACTATAGAGACTAATAGTAAGAGTACGGAATGCCAAAGTCAGACTGCCTGAGTACAAATCCTGTCTCCACAATTCACTAGCTATAGGACATTGGGCAAGTCATTTAGCCTCCTTCTGCCTTCATTTTCTTAGCTATAGCACATAAACAATCTCAGATTACTATGAAGATTGAATGATTAATATATGGGAAATGCATGGAATAGTACCTGACACGCAGTAAGAATTGTGTAAGTGTTAAATAATAGTATACACTTGAATTGATCTGATCTCCTTGCTTTCAGTTTATCCTTTAATTTATCCACCAGAAGATGCCTCTTTTAGAAAATACTCCCTAAAGTCCAAGTTTTATTTTATTACATTTCTGCTATAAAATTTATGGCTCCCTGTGCAACCTCAAAGCGCTCCCACCCTCTAATGCCAGCTCTCATCTGTAAATTCACCTCCTCTCCCCACAATTACCACATCAATTCTTTACTCTGACAATATTAATTCATTTGCCAGACCCCATATATGTCTTTCTTCTGGCCTTTGCTTACACAATCATTTCCATTTGGAATTCAGTTCTATAGCCCCTCTCCACCCAAGTCTACCCCTAATCAAAATCTTCTCCATCTTTAAATGTCCAACTAAAATGCTATCTCCCTTATAAATAAAGCCTATTGTGGTCACTCTAAAACTATTAAATTTTTATATCCTCTCTACATTGCTCCTCGGAAACAATGGTCTTTATTTACTTCCTTTTTTAGTACTTGTTATAGACCTATGCACCTACAAGGCACCCAATAAACTCCTACTTGATAAACAAATAAATGAATTTGACTCAGAGGACTAATGGGGACATCTAAGGCAAAGGATCAAACAGCAAGTTCTTTCCTTAGACAGTTCTTCTGGGGAGATGCTAAGCTCCTCATCATGCAAATGATAGGAAGAACTGAGCCCCAAACAGCGATGCTATTCCTGGCAGCTTCAGGGGTGCAGAAGTAGCAAAGGCCATGAAACTCCACTTGCCAGTTTCCAGGCTCTTGAGCTTACCTAATTAACTCAGGCTCACTGAGTCAAGTGTGCCAATGAGACACAGAACATCCCACAAATATAAACTCAGCCGCCATCCTCCCCTGGAAATAGAAACTGGGAGACAGCAGAAGTTTAAGAGGCAAAGGAAGAGTGACATGATGTCAAGGGACTGGAACCAGTTCCCGTTCCATGCCAGCCCTGCACCAAGCAAGCGAGGAGCCAGATAGTGACAACCAATCTCCACCCTCTCTGCCTCAAGGGTGAAACCAGGAGCAAGGGAAGGTGTGACTTTGCCACCTCCCACCATGAAGTCCTCTATGCCTCTGTTTCCTAGAGACTACAAGGGAGGAAAGAGAAGGCATAAAAACCACTTTCCCACAGATTCTGCACCACTGTGCTGGCTCAGGAAACATGTGGCAGGTCAGTGCCATCACTAGGGCTTCCTTCACTTGTTACTATCTCTGTCCCAAAAGGTAAAGGGCTTACCTTCCTGGGTGGGTAGTTCTGGTCAGGTTTTACCTTTTTTTTTTTTTTTTTGTGGGTACCGGGGGTTGACCTCAGGACCTCACGCGCCAACAGGCGCCCGTGCCACTGAGCGATATCACCGGCCCTTTTTTCGTATGTGGGTTCCGGGAGTCGAACTCAGGCCCTTGTGCTTGCCAGGCAGGCGCTTATGCCGCTGAGCCATCTCACCAGCCCAGGTTTTACTTTAAAAACAACAACAACAACAAAAGAGGCATCCATGCATATGGTGTATGCTGCACAAGTTTTGCCCTAAAATATCTCTAAACCCCACACCCAACCTCCCTCCCAGTCACCTTAGGTGTCTACAAGGCAGGCTTCATACAGCTCAAGCCCTTTCCTGGCTCTATTCACTCAACAATTATTTATTGAGTGCCTTATAGGTACCAAACTCTTGCATTAGGAAAAAAATAGAGAAAATGCATAACAGTTTTTGCCCAAATGGAGATTATAGTCTATAGGGAGAGATAGACATTAAATAAAAAATTTATGTTTACATGTAATTAATGATATAAAATGTTATAATTATAGATCAAGTTATAAATAATTTAATAAATTAAATGAATGATATAAAATGTTATAATTATAGATCAAGTTATAAATAATTTAATAAATTAAATAAGTGATATGTACAAATAAATGTGTGATTATACAACATGGTAAATTCTAAGTAGGACAAGTGCATGATGCTGTCAGAGGATGCAACTAGAAAGCTCAGCGTCATCTGGGGAATCAGGAGAGGTCTTGCAGAGGAGACTGGAAGGAGGAGCAGAAGATAACCGCCCACAGAAAAGAGCTGGAAGACAGAACTCCAGCGCCTGATGTGTCTTACCAACTAGGTGATCCAGGGCATACTGTTTAACTTTCCTGTGTTCCCATAAGTTCCCTCAGTTTTCCCATAAGCAAGGCTCATAATAGTATCTACTTCCCAGAGCTATTGTGGGAATTAAAATGAATTAATTTAATATTTATTATACGCATAAAATAGTGAGAATAGTTCCTGGCAAAGAAAGCACCAAGTTTTTGCTGCTCTTAGTGTGGTTCCTAATCCTCTAGAGACCAGCTCGAGTTTCTTCTCTTGGTAGACCCCATCAGACATCCCCAGAGATCTCCACGCAAGAATCTATTATAGCACCCGCCATGCTCCCCTTGAACTTATTTGCACATTCATGTTTCCTTCCTGTCATGTGAGGTTCTAGAAGGTCTTGAGTATGTCTGACATCCATCTCTGTCTTCATTACCTCCCACAGTCACTACAAAGTAAGCGTGAGAAGTCATTTAAGGAACTAATGAATGAATGCCTGTTTAGGGTTAAATAAGCTATCACAATTTAAGTACCAGATAAGAGTATTAATGAGCTAAAACCCAGCCTACATGTATACGACTCTTAATGAAACACCTTTGTCAGAATTTTAAGGTTTATTCCTCCTATTTGCACATACAAACTGATAAGAAACCACTACAGAAACTCAACTAGACTGTGGGTTCCATGTGAGCAGTGCCTGAGTCTGATCATCTCAGCCTGTCTTAGACCATCTGGGCAAGTATAACGAAATCCCATAGACTAGGTGACTTATACAAAGCAGAAGTTTATTTCTCACAGTTCTGAGGAGCTTGGAAGTGCAAGACAAAAGCTGAATCCCAGGGGTCCATATCCGGTGAGGGCCCACTTTCTGGCTCGTAGACGGCACCTCACACATGGGAGAAGACAGAAGGCAGCTCTCTCAGTTGTTTTTTATAAGGGGATTAATGCCACTCCTGAGGTCTCTGCCCTCATGACAGAATCACCTCTGAAAAGCCTTACCTCCTAATACCATCACTTTGGGAGTTAGGTTCCAACAGATGAATCTGGGGAAAACATAAACATTTAGTCCAATGCACAATCCCAACCTGGCATGGTAAGCATAATATGTACATTCTATAAATACTTGTTGAATAAATTAACAAATTCTCATTGTGTTGTTTCCATGGATAATATTTGTGCACTGCATTGCTTAGCATCTTGCAGTTTCTCCAACTTTAGTGTCTGGAAACCTTTTCCAGGGCAACCATCTTTCTTTTACCTTATAAAAATGTGACACCTGTGACTAACTATGCTTCTCTTTTTGTTCTGGCTGCAAAGAAACTCAGAGCCAAATCTGAAGTGCACTTCACAATTGTGAAGGAACTTATGGTACACAATGTGCCAGCTTTTTAAAAATCTTAACTATGTTGTATTATTTTTCCTTCTTTCTAGTTACTTGTGTGCATCTTTTATATTTATTGATAAATGAAGAAGTGCAAACACAGATCTGAAGTGTAAAAACATTTTCTAAATATACTTTCAAGACATTTTTGAAATACACTTTTGAACCCTAAATCCCTCTAGGTGGTGGGGCAGGGATTAAATTTGCTACTTAAAGTTTTTAAGACTTGGGCCGGCGATACAGCTCAGCAGCATAAGCGCCTGCCTGGCAAGAGCAAGGTCCTGAGTTCGAGTCCCGGTACCCGCATATAAAAAAAAAAAGTTATTAAGACTCTTAAAACTGTTTCCTTTAGTTTATCTGTTTTTTAGGGGCAAAAACTGAACCAATTCAAAGCAGTTTCTCCTTTCTTCTACTAATCAAATGATAAGTTGAGAAAGCACTTGGACATCTTGGCAGAACTGGAGAAGGAGTTCATAGGTTTTCATGGGGCTACTTTGTCTAACAGTTAACAGCAGAGACACACCTTGAAGTGGACATTTTTTTTCTTATTTTCTTCTTCTTCTCTTTTCTTGTTTTTTTGTTTTGTTTTGTTTTCTCTTCATTGTTGGTTCTTGTTTTTATGAATGTGAACATGGTTTCTAATTTTTTTGTTGTTGTTGGTCTGTTCTGTTGTTTTTATTTCTTCCTTCTCTCTTTCCCTCCTGTCTTCTTGACCAGTTTCCCAAAGTGTGAGTGATCTTCCTTTGTCCTCCAGCCTTGCTTCTAATTTCTTCCTCTTCTTCTCTCTATTTCCCCCTCTATCCCTTTCAAATTTTCTCTGCTGAGGGTAAAATTGGCATATTGAGGGTTTATTTACTTCATACAATTTTCTGGTTCATTTTAGATTTTGTTACTTAACCACAAATCTAGTTCATAAGGTTAAAGATGGCAAATTAATAGTTACCTTGGTCTGTCATTTTCTAGTATGTGTTTGATGCTACCACTTTAGCCAAAGTGACATAATTGTTCTAACCAGTTGTTTTTCCTGGTATACCAAGACTGAGCTTGCCTGAGGGTCATAAAAAATACTATAGGCCAGTGCCAAAGAACCAGGGGCTAGGCCAAGTAGGCAGTAGCTTCTCATCCCCAATAAATCAAACAGGTAGGATCTTGCAACACTCCAAACTGAAAAGCCAGCTACACCTTGAAGATATCTCTGAGAAGTAGTCATTTCCTAAGGGTTCTAAATACTAGCAGTAAAGCTACTCACCATATGCAATTTACAAGCATCAACCCAGGAATTAAACTAAAAAAAAAAGGAAAACAAGAAGATGCTTAAACAAGATGCAACCCAAGCCGTCCAGCTCACCAAAGCAAATTCAGAGGGCAATGAGGTATAAAAATCCAAAAGCCACCCACCTGGACTCTCTGAAGTGGAAACAGCAGAAGTAATAATGCAAATGAATGAGCTTCTAGAAAAAATCAAATCAGAAATAATTTCTCAGATAACTACAGAGATAGTGACCATAATGAAAGACATGCTTAGGGACTCCAGAGGAGATGCAGATTAAAAAAAAATAGAGCAGCTTAGGAAAATGATGAAAACTATGAACACCCAACATAGGAAAGAAATGGAATCCATGAAACAGATTCAGACAGATATCCAGGAAATTAAAAATTCCATTGAAAGTATATGCAACAGAATGAGCCAATGTGAGGACAGAATCTCAGATATAGAGGACAGGATTGCAGTTAGCAATCATGAAAAGAAAGAGTTCTTAAAAATAGTAAGGGACTACAAGAAATGAATGCAGCAGCTGCTAGATGATGCTAAGAAGAATAACATAAGGTGGATTAGAGTCAACAAAAACTGAGAACACAGCACAAAGAACATAAAATACCTGTTCACAGAAGTCATGGCAAAAAACTTCCCAAGCATAGAAAAAGAATCTGACATACAGATAAGTGAGGCACATAGAACTCCAATTAGCCATGATCAAAAAAAAAAACAAAACTACAGCAAGGCATATAATAGTCAATATTCCATAAATTTAACACAAGAACAAAATATTAAAATTTGTTATAGAAAAGAAAGAAATTACCTATAAAGGAAGGCCCATCAGAATCACAGCAGACTTCTCAACACAAACCCTCAAATCAAAGAGAGTTTGGAGTGAAGTATTTCAAGCCCTAAAAGAAAACAACCTCCAACCCAGATTGATGTACCCTGCAAAACCATCTTTTAAAATGGATGGAGAAATAGGATACTTCCATCACAAAGAACACCTGAGGAAATTCATGAACACCAAACCAGCACTACAAAATGTTCTGAAGGTTTTCATGGGGCTTCAATGCATTATGGCTGGCGTGGCCTGGTCCTGGGCAGCTGGGATTCCTTCTTTCTTTGGGTGTCATGCTTTGACCTGGCACCAGTTGATAAGGAAATGCATCCAGATGCACAGTCCTTACTTTTGAAGCCCATGTATTAAAAACACCAAATGACTTCCATTCGATAAATTCATAGAGAGAAAATTCTGTGATGTGGCCTTTTGTGCTTCACGAGTCTCATAAGCATGTAGGAAATTATCTTCCCTTCCAGGGAAACTCTGATTGACAGCCAGAGCAAGGCTGTTGACACCACAGGCATGTTTTCTCTTCCGGCCTACTCAGACCCGGAAACAGAGACTGAAGAATGCTGCCATCAGAAACACTTGGTACCAAGCCAGGTAATTTCTCTAGTTGTCAACCCCCACACTGCATTTTTTTCAAAGCTTGAATTCATGGAAATTTCCAAGCTAGAAATACCTTGGAGTCAAGGAGCTTTGAAATGTTGACGTGCAAGTATTCACTGGTGTACTTGCAGTCTTGAATAATTATGTGAGGAATGTCCTAACCTGAACTAGTGGAGTTACTTAGACAAAAAAATCCCTCGCTTCCACAGCATGTACTTCGGCCTTTCTGAATTATGCTTCTTCTGGAGTGGAGCCATCTTCTTGATCAATCAGCATTAATACAAATCCCAGCAGTGATTATAAAAGAACCTAGTGTGTGCCAAGTGCTTTTTCTTTTTTAAGAATCTACAAAGCAGGTCTTCTGATATGAATTCCTGGGATAAGGATCTGAGTAATCCGATGTCAAAACCCATGTTTATTTACTCTGCTGCATCCCAAGATATTTCATCTTCCCTTTCTTGGAAAGTCAGAAATAAATTCAGTATAAATAAGGCCAAAAAAAAAAAAGAAAGAAAGAAAGAAAGAAAAAAGAAAAAAACCTCTTTGTGGGGGGAGGGAGTAAAGGAGCTTTCTTTATACATTTTTTTCAAAATTGTTTCTATAGCCATTTGTATTGATGTTGATTGTGAGCAAAACCCAGCCATCCCTCAGGTCTGGTCCTGTTCTTCACACCCATCTGCTTTTCTGGCCTCCAAAGATGGAGAGAAAATGTCAGATGTAAATTCTGAAAAGCAGCTCTTCCTAAAGCTGCGTGAGGATGTCTGAATTGTGTCTGTTACACAACTGAACAACCTTCTCTTGCTTAAACGGGTATTCTCATTTCAAGCTAATTTTGATTTCCAGCTGCTTTTATAATTTCTAATTCAAATGCCTTTCATAACTTTTTAGAAATTTTTCAACAATAAGATTTGTACCACAGGTTCTCTGTGGAAAGAGTTTTCATTTGTCATCTAGTTATAAATACCTTCCTTCTGGTTATTCTGATAGGTCTGTGATGCTTTCTCTTTTCTCTTTCTCTAATAAGTACCTTACAAGACAATTTATCAAAAGCATTGGCAAGGTTATTCTGAAAGCTTGCTGAGAAATACAGCATTATTTTCAAGGAAAGCAGAGTAAGCTACAAATAAGTTGGTGTATTTCTTATGGTTTTAGAACAGAATCATATTCATTGCATCTGAAAATGATTAAAAGATAAAAGCTAATTTACCATATCTTATCACTTATGAAACAATGTTTTAAGTAATCAACCAGTTACTCCCTGTTATTTTACTGTCTGATTAAAATATACACATAATTAGTAATTCAAATCCAGTACATCAGGACACATCCAAGCTGGGACTTGATTTTTATTCATTTTTTTCTACAATAAATTCTACATAGCCCTTTGAGATGACAAGCAGTTCCTAGATGGTTTTCAAGGTTGCAGTGGACAAAAATAAACAAACAAACAAATAAGTAAGTAAATAAATAAATAAATGTCCAGGTGGTTCTGGGACAAACTGATTTTAAAACAAATTCCCTGGGGCCCAAAATTAGAAAAAAAATTAAAAGGAGAGATGAGATGGTGCCAATTCAATTAAAAAAAAAAAAGTTTCTTAAGCATTTTGGATCAGGCACCAGGCCAAAGATCTTTAACAAAATCTAAATTTTACTTAGAATCTGCCTTGATCTTGATGAAGGTAATAGGGTCCCTGAATAGCAACTGTCCAGGGATGAGGAAGGCAGGGAGATACAGTTCTGTCTCAGGAAGCCAGGAAGCCAGGGCCCAGTCAGCACCCACCCCTGTGGTACCCCCAAAAGCAACTAATAGGACCTGCTGGGCAGGGCCTGGGTTTACACTGCTAATCATCTCAGGCTTCAGCTTGGCTCACAATGTGCCAGGATACTCTCCCCTCCTACCTCAGGTCCTGTGACATATTGGATCAAATGCCATTCCTGTAAGCTTGGACTTGTTCCAATGGGCTCAAGTTCAAAAAAGAGAGAGAGAAAGAACGATAAATGAGGAAAGCAAAGGAAAATACCTAGATTACACTGGGAGCCCTCAAAATGCCACAGGTCAAATCAACCAGTTAACTCTAAGTATAGAGTCCTTATAGACATAACTAGTGATAACCAGGTCTCCTGCAATCTCCAAACAAAATGGATCCAACCTGCTTCTAGCACAGTGCATCACCTCGAGCCAGAGTCTGATGAGAGGGACCAGAAGACACCAGAGCACCTGGTTGTTAAAAAAAAAAAAAAAATGGATGGAAAGGAGAATGCAACCCGAAAAGGACAATGTACAAGAGGTGCTTCAGCACTCTCCTCCCATTCAGGGAGGTCAGTCAGATGAGAACCAAGTCCCCAGGAGACTCCAATCCTGGGTTCCATTTGACAGCCTTCCTCACCTCTGGCCAGTCTGTGGATGTGGCATAATGGTAACGACAATATGCTCAGGTTCCTAGATACTGGCAGGCCCCTGGTCTTCTGCAAGCTCTCCCCAGTGACAGCGGATAGACCCCAATAGCTAGCTCACCAATATTCACCAGGCAGCTTCCACAGCACATCTGGCCTAATCTCCCTTTCCCACTCTGGTCCCCTCATCCACTTCTTGTGAGAATGTTTGTGTCTGCCAGGATCACCAGCATCAGCTACAAAAGTTTATCAGCCAGAGTGGTGTCACAGGCCTTTCATCCCACAACTCTGGGAGGCTGAGGCAAGAGGAGCACAAGTTCAAGCCCAGACTGAGCAACTTAGTGACCTAACAAGACCCTGTCTGGGGAAAGAAACTCAGTGTGAAGGTCCTGGGATCAATCCTCAGTATAAAAATTCTTTTAAAAAGACTGTCTCCAGGGGCCATTTCCTGCTAAACATTAGGACACCAGAGCAAGCCCATGGTCCCCAAGCAGAGGGAGGAAGACATCTCCTGCCCACCAAGGTAAATACAACTCCTTCAGCTCCCTCAATGTCCAGACAGCATTCCCCTGGCTCCAGGGGATGAAGGGGAGCCTCGCCTGAGGCAGCCCAGCCCAGGCTCCATTTGCTAAATTTTCAGCAGCCCAACAGCAAACAGCCATCATGCCAACGGACTTACCAGCTGCTCTGAACTTCAGGTAGCTCTCCAAAGCCAGGATGGCCACCCCAATAGCAGTTGGCCTCACCTTCCTCCACACTCATGCACACTCACCGTTAACCAGCCCTCCCTCTCCAAAGTAGAAGCTCAGTGCTACTACCAACACTTTCCGGGGTGAATGAGGCCTCCCAGGCCTGGGTGGGAGTAGGGAGACTTGGCTAATGAGCATTTGCAAAGCCTTCTGCAGAGGAAAGGCTGGGGAACCACTCATTATCCCAGCAGCACTGTCAGCAGTCAGTTCTCATGCAGGAGAGCAGGGAAAGCCTCCTGTCCACGCTGCATGGCACCCGGCTTTCCCCAGAGAAGTCAGACTTGAACCCAAGCAGATCCTAAAGCAGCCACTGGCCCTTCACACTCCCGGTGCCCCTTCCAAGGGAAAATCTGGTCCCTAGGACCTCCCTCTATTGTGTACTCTTCCAACATGCTTGGCCTAGAATCCTGTCCCCCATGCCACCACACCAACTCCCAAAGCACAGCCACTCACTGATGACACAGTGTCATTCTACTTGCCCTTGTTCAACCTTTCAAAATCTTTCTTGTGTCTTCCTCCCACCCAACCCCTATGTGGAGCCCATCCATCCCTGTAGCTGTTCATCATCCAGAATATTTAATGCATGCCTGTGGGTCCCCGGCTCTGCTTATGTGCACAGGATGAATAGGAGAGCAAAACAGACACCCTTGCCCACATGGAGCTCTCCAACATAGGAGGACCAATGGTTGTCAATAGGCATAATAAAAAGATGAGTTATAAAATACAACAGCAACTGGTAAGTGCTATAGAAAAAGGAAACCACGAGAGCAAGACATAGGGGGTTAGGACTGTGGGGATACCGGAAAGCACCATGCAAAGTTCAGCAGAAGACTCAGAGGAGGCTTTGATGAGAAAGTGAACTCTGAACAAAAACCTAAAGGAGGTGCAGGAGGAAGCCAATCAGATTCCCAGAGGAAGGTTTTTCAGGCATCATGGAACAGCCAGTGAGTGCAAAAGCCCTGATGGGAAAAGCCTGCCTGGCCTGCCTAGCCTCCAAACTGTGCACTCTCCAAATCCCTTGAGGTAATCTTTCTATTTTCTTCTTGCCAATCACCCACTCAAAGCTTTACAAAGCTACAGTCGAACAGGTGACCAAGTCCAGGCTCCTAATTTTGGCAATGAAGATATCTTAGGCCCTGGGCCCACCTCTCCTACCTCAGTGAATGCCACTGGTGATCTGCCCAGGTCTCTCTCCCCACCTGTGTGCACTGACACCTCAGGTTCTATTTTCCTTGTTTCTGACACTGGTACCTGCAACTTTATTGAAAGCCCAGCCCTTGGGCTACTCCATTGTCCTCATGCAGAAATCCAGGAGTATCCAGAATTCTATTTCCCTTGCCTGCACTAATCTGTATATGTATGGGGCTTTAAGCACTCAGGCCCTTCTCTAGCAGCTGACAAACTCTGCCATATATTTTATGCTGCAGAGCTCTCTGGGGGATCAGCTTGGGACATCAGCTGGGACATGACCTGAAACTGCATCCTTGCTAGATGTCTTTCTCACTTTATCCAGACCCCCCCAACCTTAAACTCTGCTTCTTCTGGAAGCACTACCTTAATAAATCACTTGCATCCCAATCTTTATTTTAGGGTCCACTTCTAGAGAAGCGACCTAAAACAATGTCCACATTTAGTTCTGGACATGGCTTCTCTACTTCTTTTCTTAGCCATTCTGGCCAGTGCTCTTTTTCTCCTCTAAGTTCTTACAACAATAGACAAGTTACACACTCACACATGGGTAGAGTTTCATTTTTGTGACAGTTTTCCCAAATCTACCTCTTATCTTCCAAAGGAGACTGTGAGTACCATTGAGAGCAGCAATGGTGTTTTGGGCTCCTTGGAACCTTCAGCACCAGACAAAGCACAAAGCCTGTCCGTAAAATTTACTGAAGGTAACCTGAAGCCATGAAAGCCTGTTTGTCCTGTGCATGGTTCAACATGGAACGAGGGGTTTCAAGAAGACCATGGGATGTGGCCATCTGCACACCTTGATTCAGAAACATACCTGTGATGAGCTCCCTATCCCAGGGAAAACTGGGCTCACAGAGGCTTTGGGCAGCTCCCTTATTTAAACCCTCCAGTCTCCCCAGCCTCTCCAGTAAACTCAAAATGGGGTCCTGAGGAGGGACTTAGGATAAGGGGGACAGCCTCGGGGCCAGGTCAGCCCAAAGCAAGTGTGCAAAGCAAAAAAAATGTCTTCGATTTCTCCAGTCTCCTTGTCACACTCTCTCCAACTCCCCAGTTTCTCCCATCTTGCCTTGCCGTATTCCCTACTGATAGAATGCTTTGGTAAGCCACCTCTGGGAGACATTTGTGTTTCAATAGAGTTGCAAAACCAAGGTGTCAGAGAGTGCAGAATAATAATCCCTTACAAAGGTACAGCATTTTACAAAGTACAGAGCACTTTCTCATTCATCCTTTCATTAGACCCTTGTAACAATCCTGTAAAATGAGTGAAGAAAATAGGATCATCACCTTTGTTCTACAGACAGGAAACAGGTTGGGAGAAGTTGAGGGCCTCACCCAAGCACACACACCTACCAAGTGGTAAAGCCGAGGCTGGATGAGGATCATGTCCATGTCAGGACAACAGCTAAGGCAAAGACTTCCTCCTACATTGAGAAAGTCTTGCTGTCTTCTGCAGCAGAAAGGAGTATAAGAGAGTCCTTTTCCCATTCCTGCACCTGCTGGGGAAACTCATGGGGCTTGGGCACTAGGAAGAAGAGGTAGCAATAAAACAGACCCAGAATATCGCAGTCATGACTGGGACAAAGCACCTTGCCTTGTGATCACTGATGAGGAAGGACCAGGAGCCACAGGAGAAAACCTGAGAAAAGGTGGATTAAGATTCCTTCTACTACCTAGATGCTTCAAAGCAGTCCAATGAAGGAGGTAATATTAGCCCTATTTTACAGACCAGGAAGCAAGTTCAGAGAGTGATGAGTTCAAGATCACAATCTAGTAATAATAATCTACAAATAGCCCATTTATTGAGCTCCTGCTGTGTACACTGTGCTGACTCAGTAATTTTAGTAATCATTAATTTGTTGACTAGGGGGGTTTTATGAGTTCAGTAATCATATCAATATTTACAAATCTGGGAAGAGTCTTGTTAGTAATTTGTCCAAAGCCAATCAGGTAGCAGAGCCATCTGGGGGACTTAAAGATCAAGTCTGATCCCCTTCCTCACTACAGCCTCAGACACAGATGGAGCAGTCAGTCCCAGGCAGACACAGGCACGAGGGCAGCAGGGACAGGCTCTTGAGGAAGAGACACTTGCAGGTGAGGTGGGAGGAGAGCAAGTAGCTCCCTCCTGGGATGATTTCAGAGGATTAAAAGGCCTTTTTTGTGTTGCTTTTGCCCAAGGCCAGCCTCTGGCAATGACTCCATCTTCTCTTCTAATGATCCTGGAGCAATCCCAAAGGGTGCAGGAAAAAGAGCCCTGCCACCAGATCTCCTAGCCTGAGATACCTCTGAGATCTTCCCTGCTACCTTTGGGAGCTGGGTCCCTGCACACAGCAGAAGACTGCACTGCATGAGTAAGGTAATATTTGTAAATATTAACTGAGATTTCTGTTACAGCTTATATCTCAATGTCCCTCATGGGCTCATATGTGGGGTTTTTCTGAGCTGGTTGGATCTAGGACATGGGATATTGGGATTAAGGATGTATGGTACTAAATTAGTCTACTGATTGGAATCAGCATAGTTCTGGGTGTGAATAACAAAAGCCCCACTCTGGAGGTGGGTGGCACCAATCAATAGGCATATAAGCTGGATGAAATATAAAGGGAGAGAGGGAAAGCAGGCTTGCTGTTGCTGCTGCTTGCTGCCTTCTTCCTGCTGTGCCATGAACTGTTTCTCCTCTGCAATGCTCCTCTTCCATGCTGCTCTGCCTTGGAGCCAGTTGACTATGGACTGAAACCTCTACAAACTGTGAGCTGAAATAAACCTTCCCTCCTTTAAATTTGGGTGTTAGGTATTTTGTCTCAGCAAGGAGAAAAGTAGCTAAGACAGTTTCCAAGCCCACCTGGGAGTTTCCCTACTCTCATTTGCCATTCTCTCTGGGTCGGCTTCCACAGTACATGGTCTCAGGAAAGGAAGACACAGAAAGATCACAGAAGAGAAGATGGTTCTTAGATTTGGGTTTTCAAAGCCAAATTCTCAGGAAGAGCAGAGAGGATTCAGTGTCTAGAACAAGACTGAGCAGAATACATGAAGAAGCAGATCAGAGAAGTCAGGGTGAAGCCACGAGCGGAAAGATGCTGTCAGTCTCTGAGAAAGTGGAGCCCTGTGTACCATGCCCTGTCCCTGGAGGGTAGAACCATCAACAGGTTTAGAGGATTTGGGGGTTCCTGCTCCCTTTCTCAGGGAGGCAACAGAGAAGAAATGGTTGTGTACAGTGTTTTGAGAGAGATAGTGGGAATTATTTTATTTTTGCCCATGTTGTGGTAGGTGGTGGGTGGGTTTTCAATCTTCAAAATTGAGTTATAATTTGCATATAAAAATTTAAAGTGAGCACTTCAGTGGTTTTTAGGATATCCATGATGTTGTACAGCATCACCACTAATCCCACGACATTTTCATTCTCTGTCCCCTCAAAAGAAAGCCTGTACATACTGTACCCGTGAGCAGCTCTCTCCTTTCCCCAGCCACTGAAAACCACAAATCTAGTTGTTTCTATGGATTTGCCTCTCTTGGACATTCCATAGAAATGGAATCATACAAAACATGACCTTTATGTCTGGCTTCTTTCTCTTAACATATGGTTTCAAGGTTCATACCCATGTCACAACATGTATCACTACTTCATTATTTTGTATGGCTGAGTAATACTCCATTATATGGATATACCATATTTTATTTATACATTCATCAGCTGATGGGCATTGCATTGTTTTCACTTTGGGGCTATTATGAATCATGCAACTAGGACAGACATACAAATTTTCATGTGGATATATGTTTTCAGTCCTCTTGAATATGTATCTAGGAGTGGAGTTGCCAGATCATATGGCAACCCTTTATTTGACTTTTTGAGGAGCCATCAAGACATACAAAAGATTGCATCAGAAGTAGGGTTTGGACTGCCCTGTGGAACTGCCCCTGGCCTAATATGTCATGGGGGTAACAAAACTATTATGTTTCATGTGCTCTAGAAGAGAGGGCACCAGACCTGAAGAATACTTGCCATTGAGAAAGTGAGAGTCAAAACCACTTAGCAGTGAACTGCAAGGCTGGCAATAGTGTAGAAACTTTAGCAACTGCCAGTATGAGTATATGACAGATAGCTGTAACCCTAAGGAAAGGAGAGACTCCAAATCCAGTAAAATTGGGTTTTCTCCTCTAGCCAAATGGAAATTTATTGTAGAAATTAAGTGATTTATAAAAATAAATAAATAAAATTACATTTCATGCACACCTAAACTTGTGACTAGAGATATGTACCCACTATACTCTTCACCACCCAGGTCTCTCATTGTACATTCAAAGGGGAGGAGTAAGCAGAGACCCATACAGTATTGGAAGTAGAAGGCCTCTTAGTGCCAGCAGAAGTCTCCATCCCTGAAAATGGCCATTAGCCCCAAGCTAACTGGTTTCCAACTCCTCACCGCATCACCTCCCTTACAGCTCCACAGGATTTCTTGCTGATCCCCTCATCTGTGACACGTTTAACCTCTGTGCCTTTGGACAGGTCCTATGTCAAGACCAAGTGCAAATGGTACTTCCTTCAATGAGTTGTTTTCTGAGTTCAAAAAAGAACAAACCCTTCCATCATCTACTTTCCCTTAGCATGTGGTATGCTTACATTGTCCTTATGTGTTTACATGTCTCTATCTTTTGTTCAAATTGTGAACCACGTCAGCTACATGACACTATCTTACTTGACTCCATCCATTTTATTTAGCACATGGCATGTTCCACAAATATTTGCTGAGTGAATTAACCAGGCCAAACCTCTGTCATACAAATAGAGGACTAAGGCCAAGATAAGTGAGGGATTGCTCAAGGATTCCAACAGTCGGCCAAGCTGTTGCTCAAACCTAGCACACCTAGGTTTCTTTCCAAGGAATGGCCGAAAGTTGCATCCAAATAAACATGCTGGTGTCTTCTAAAATTCCTGTTGTTGCCACAGCTGCTTTCTGAGTTTCTAATAAAATGATAGAAGTAAGGAAATGTCACAAGTGAGGAACATCTTTGGCATATGCATTAGACTGGTATTTGAGGGAGCGACATATGGAGGAAAATGTTACAAGGACATTATGTAGCTTGCTGGGTATACTTCTGAGGGAGGGCAGTTTATAAAAGCCTGTTTTACGTCAATATGAAAGGATAATTCATTATGAAAAAAAAACAGGTTTAAAGCACAGCTCTGTGGTGACCAGATTCTCTACTCCCCAACACTCATCTTGCAAAATAGAATATCCACATCAACCCTATTACAAGAAAAGCAGCTGTCCAGGCTTTTCCAAGAAATCCCCATGGAAGGAGAAGCCTTAATGGTCCTTAGTTCGCTGTATCACCAGCCCCCAATAAGGAAGCTTTTTTAACCTCTACAGTAAATCCTGCAACCTTGTAAACTCTCCTAACTAGACAGTGGGTGAGGATTCATAAAATATGCCTTAAATGTCCCTTTATATGTAGAATAGAAATCATTACAAACCTTATCATTGCAACTTCCATCAAAACAAAGCTGAACATATGACCATTAGCATGATTTCGCATTCTTCCAAGGTCCTGCCTGTTTCCAGAAACAGTTCCCGACCAAAGAGGAGGAGCAGCAGGTGGATCTCAACTGCTCCAAATAGGAGAAAAGCTGCTGCCAGCCTGGTCCCTTCAAAAGCTGAGGAGTATGAGACTACTCAGGCCACTACCAGGAGGAAAACATGGCAGTCCTACGTGGAAAGCCGGCTGTGGATATGATCTGGCCTGTTTTGATAGCCAGCACACTCCTGTTCTCCTGAAGGCTGCATCAAGCTCTTTCTACTCTCCTTAGTCTCCTTCCTCCTGGCTTCCTTTGCACTTGGCAGATGACCAGACCTCCCACTTCATGGCAGAGAGAACCCGCCATGGCAAATGTCACAAAAGGCTTTATCCCCCCTGTCCTCCACTCGCCATGAATGAACAGCAGGAAAATACCCCTCACTGGAGTAGAATCAATCTCCTGTCACCCTCATTCATGACACCAGGAAGCAAAGTCCAGGAAGTGAGCACCCAAGAAGACCTGAGGAAGCTAGGCATTCATGGTGTCTAGATATCAAATGTCATCCAGATATCTGGGGTTCATTTATATAGTTTTCCTCCCTTTTCAATACTTTTTTATTAGTAGTACAAGTTTGCAATACATTGTGATTATATTCAGCCTCAGTGTTTGATACATATGCATGTCACATTTTGTATTCCCCCACCTCTTTCAATTATTTTGGGTTTATACCTAGGAATGAACTTGCTAAATCATCTGGTAAGGTTTAATAAAAGTTTATTGTTAAATGTATAATAGACTTCAAGACAACACTTTAGCTTTAGGTAGCAAAAGATGTTAAGGCAGGGAATCCAGATGTTTAAATAGGAAGGGAATCAAGGGTCACCATTATTTCAGCCATAAGAAACAGCTTTCGCCAGATTTCTTCCCACAAACTTTATATTTAGCTCCTTGAGTTTCTTCTGCTCTTCATTATTATATAGCTTTAAAATCCAGGAAAAACAAAGTACTCTTTTATTTGCCTTAAGTTAAATAGTGATGGTCTATATGGGGCTGAATTTCCCCCATGGAGCAAGAAAATGGGTGTTCTTCTGGTGATACACAAGCAATCCTACCTGTGAACTATCACAATCAACTAACTCTAAGTGGGTTCACACAGGGTTCCTGGTAGCATCCTTCATTTCAAAACAAGAAACAAATAAAAATGGAGAATCAGGCACAGTGTCTGTCCTCATGGTCCAGGGCAATAGCCCAAAACTAGCACAGAGCGGCCTGGTGGCCCAAGAAGAATCAGACTTATGCATCTGCCTCAATTTCTTCACACAGAGATGGCAATAGTAATTTGGACACTAAAAAATCCCCAGGGTGCTTCACCGAGGACTTCTGAACACTGCAACAGTAAGGTCACACCCAGCCCGGGAGTCTCAACCCAGAAAAGCAGGAGGGAGCATCAGCTTGTCAGAAGGAAGGAATTTGACAGCCAGGCCTTCCAGAGATTTGCCCTAGACCAGAGTTCTACTCAGCAACCCAGTGGGTCTAATTTAAGAACAAGAGTAAAGACTCCTTCCCAGCAGAGGGTGGAGGAGGACGCAGCAGGTGGAAAGAAGGCGGGGAACAGCTTCAATGGAAGCAGTCACATGTGCTGCTGAAAAGAGATGAGGAAGCCTGAGAGAGGGCAGCTCCAATTACTGGTAAAATAATCAGAAATAAACAATCACTTACCCAAGTACAACTTCTCCACACCCTCTAGCTGAGCCTCTTTGCTGCCCTTGTTATATTTAGAACTGATTTGAGCAACCAGGCTATTTTGTCCACTGGAGCCAAACAATGCTCTAAGAGTTCCTACCAGGGCTAGGATGGGGGGAAGGGGTGGGAAAGGGCAAGGGTATGGAGAAGCTAACTCCTCACACCATGATCACTGGACAGGGAACTCCCAGGGCATCACAGGAGGCCACCTTGGTAGGAGCAGCAGGAGAGCCTGGAACAGCCTCCACTGTCAAGGCCTTCCCCAGCTGGCTTTTGCTCTGAAGACAGTGGCACAGAGTTTCAACGAGCAGACCCGGATCAATTCTCTCACCAGGGCCTACCTGGTGGTAGGCTGTGCAGGGGTGATAGCATCCACGTCTTCTAGGGACAGCAGAGCCCTGGGTTGGGTCCAGCCACTAAGGGACTAAGTCAAACCAAGCCTCTAGGCAACTTTGTGTTCCAAGCACCAGGCACAAAATCATACATTAAACTAGATGACACAGAAACTACCTTTTAAGATCTCACAATCCACTTGGAGACACACACACACACACACACACGCACACACACACACACACGTAGAAGGCAACAGACAGGAAATAAGATGGCTGGAGAATCCTGCTACCTTTCCTGCTCCTCTGAATCTTCTTGCTCTATTTCCCAAAATTTCAGGGGGCACATCACTGTTCCTAACACCTCCAAGCCATCCAGGACAGTCCTGATAAATCTGTCCACAAAAGTATGTGGCAGCCAGTATTTTCAACATGCGTGCTTCCACTGCACCAGACCCCAGTGTGGCCCTGGAAACACAAATGTAAGCACGACTTATCTGTGCCTAGTTTTGTGGAGCTCACAGCCAACAGATTGTTTTTTTTTTTTGGTTTTTGTGGGTACCGGGGATCGACCTCAGGACCTCATGCACCAGCAGGCGCCCATGCCGCTGAGCGATATCACCGGCCCTTTTCTCGTATGTGGGTTCCAGGAGTCGAACTCCGGCCCTCGCGCTTGCCAGGCAGGCGCTTATGCCGCTGAGCTGTCTCACCAGCCCCCAGCCAACAGATTGTGAAAGCAATGTTTTTGGCTTCAGCAGAGGGAGGTGAGCTCAGCTTGCTTCTCACAGGAAGTGCTCTGAAGCCCTCATCACCGTATGCATCATATAAGACCACCGACCTGCACGGGTGCCTTGGTTTACTCAACAGCTGTGTTCCTAGGAAGTAAGTATGACAGAGATTATTAAATAAGAGCAAGATGCTAAAATGTATATTTGCAATGATCTCATTTTTATAAAACAATAACAAAACTATTCCTGACCTATACATCTCTTTTTAAATCATACCATCCCAGAGAGAAAGATATAAACAAGGCACAGTAGGTTGTGAATTCAGGGAGGAGGTGACCCTACGTAAATGAGGATTGCAAAAAAAGAAAGGGAGAAATTAAACACTTAACACAGCTTGGCATATAAAATAATATGAAAGTTTGGATGACAAAATAATGTGCAAATCAATTGTTTTGCAAATTGGTTCTTAATTCCCAGATAGCCTGTCAAGCAGTTACTGATCTGTAAACAAGCATTACAAAGGAGGTCTTTACAGATTTTTTTCCCTAAATTGCTAATAAAATGAACGCTTAATCCATGGGACACCCTGGGCTAAGCATTTTGTACACATGCAACCCTCACTGCCACCTACAAGGTAGGCTCCATCATTTTCCACATTTTTCAGGTGAGGAAACTGATGCTTGCAAGGATAAAGAGTTTAGCCAGGGCCCAACAGTAGCAAGATTCAAACCCAGGCAACTAGCTTGGGGCCTCTTCCAGCTGAGCCACAGTACTGGACTCTCCCTTAGGAATTGTTCCATCTATTTTGTAGCATTGTCACTTTCTCTGTGACAATGCCCATGTTGGTGGAGCAGGCTTCAGAAGCTCTGCCTGGGCTTGGGCCCTCATTGGGCTCATCACACAACTGAACAGAACCAGAACTCCTGCAGGCACTGCTTGGATCCCAAGCCTCATCTATCAGGGCCACTCACTAGGCTCACGGTTGGCCATTTTAATTTTCTGGTTTGATTTCTTCAAAGGCAAGATTCTCCTTTCTTACCCTCTTCTGTGGTGGAACTCTGTCTCCCCTGCTTCCCACATCGCACCCCTACACCCTCTCCTACCCAGAACCTTCTCAGGCACCTGGCCCTACCCGGCTTCCCCCTCTCCCTCCCTGCAAACCTGATCTGGGGTGGAATCTTCCCCACTGGGCCATAGTGCTACATGCAGCTGAGTGTCCCTCTGAAAGAACACATCTCTTTGCAATGGGATAAGGCACAAACACCTCAACTACCAGAAGGACTCACTAACTGAGAACTTTCCAGCCCAGGAAGCTAACAGGAAAGCTGTTCATTTTGATGCAGCGAACTCCCCAGTGCCCCCTACACACACACACACACACACACACACACAATTATGTAACTTTGTTCACTCATTTCTTTGGGTCTTCACTCAAAAGCCATCTTCTCAGCAAGACCTTCCCCAAGCACCCTATTTAAAAGAGCAGTTTTCCCTGCTACTCCCTGTCCTGCCCCAGATTTTCTTCATAGTACTTACCAATGTCTAATGTACCATGGAGACTAGGTATTTATTTTCTTTATGACCATTGTGTCTCTATGCCCAGAATGTGCCTGGCACATGGTGAGTGCTCAATTCATTTTTATTTCACTCATTTATTCACTAAACAAATGTTCACTGCCTGCCTACTATGTGACAAGCAGCATTACAATGGATGCTGGTTTTAAAAATAAGGGCAAGTATACCCTCTGCCCTTATTCAGCTTTTAGTTTAATACAGAGATAAATGTTAAATTTTAAAAAATAAATAAAGGTTTCAATTTGTATGTCCCAGGGAAGGGGGCAAGTCAGCCAAGGAAGTTAGCACCTAGGGGTTGATGAAAGTGGTAATTTACCAAATAGGTATGGAGATCTTTTCATCTTTAACAACCCAGTGTGGCAATACCGGTACACACCAGCTAAGTATGGTGGTGGTTAAGCTAACTGTCCACTTGATTGGACTGAGAGCCGCCTAGGGGATTAATAAAGCACATTTCTGAATGTGTCTGTGTGCGTTGTGGACACATGATCTTAGAGTCTATATCTGATCCTTTTCCTCTTCCTCTCTGGCACTGTTCCCCTGCGCTGCTTCCTAGCCGCCATGAACTAAGCAGCTTTGCTCCACCACACTCTTCTGCCAAGATGTTTCTGCCTTAGAGCCAACCAATCATGAACCAAAACCGTGAGCCAGATAAACCATTTTCTCCTTTAAGTTGTGGGAGTCAGGAATTGGGTCCCAGTGATGGGAAAGCAAAGTAATACAAGTATTAACCTTAACAGTAAGGAAATCTCCTCCAATTCCTTGTCTGTGAATAAGAATAGATTTGCCTCCTACAAACTCATCCTTCCTTCCTCAGTGTGGTATGAATATTTGTTGACGTTTGTTCTTTGGTGATGTAGTCTATGTTCCCACCTCTAGAATCTAGATAGGTGGTCTCTGACTGCTCAGCAAATAGGAAATATTGCAAAGAAGAGTTTATTTACACTAATAAGCCATTTCATGACCCAATGTCCTCATCCCCCATCCAAAGGGCCTGTGTTCAGCTCACCCCTATCACTTTGTACCCTATCTGTTGCTCAACACGACTTTCATACCAGACATATTGTGGCTCCCCAAATACATCACACTCTCCCAAGAACATATCCATATGTTGTTCCCAGTATCTGGAACATTCCCTTCCACCTGTACTTGTCTAATCCCGCATTATTTTTCAGACATCAGAGTAGTTGTGATTCCTCCAGAGACACTCAAGACTGGGCTTTGCGTTCTCATCACCAAAACTCAGTCCTGCATCAGCCTGTATCCCACCCTACTGTGACAGTTTGAAACTTGTCTGTTTCTCCCATTAGACAAGAGCTACCTGGGGATCAGACCTGTACCATGCCTTATAGTATCCCCAGGCCCTGCTCCGTGGCAGAATCCCATTAAATGTTTGTGGAATATATAAACTCAGGCCCCTCATAGAACCCCAGGTAGATGATGTCCTACAAGGAACTTCTAGGTTAGTGGAGGAAGCTATGGGTTTCTCAGAAGTCCAACAGCTGTCCGTCCTATTAATTTCCAAGATGTGTAGCTGGCAGCAATCTGCATTTGATACAGCAAATAATGGCACAGCCAATAACAAGTTGTTGTGTAGAAGCCAGGGCAGCCTGCAAAGCCACTCTGAGAGGGGTACTGAGGGTCAGTCCAAGTCTGTGTCCTGCCACCCTGGGGTCAGAGCAGGGCTCACCAGTCCTGCTGGGGGACAACCCACCTGCTCCTCTCCTTCAGTCTGCCCTGAACCCCACTCCTCATCCCAATAAGAAAGGAGCGTCCTGCCCATAAGTTAGATCAAAGGGACACTGACATGGTCCCCCAAAAGCTAACAGTGAAGGGCTCTCACCCTCCAATCATGACCACCACCTCCACCCACAAGCCAAGCAAGCAATTTAGCTGATATCTGCAAATTACGCTGCCACTCCTCTGATCTGTTTCTTTCCTCTCAGCGCCTTAAGATGATATAGACGCTACCAAGTGGCAGAGGAGGTGGTGAAGGGAGAGACCAATGCATTAATTATTCAAATTTATTCTTGTTTAACTTCAGAAATAATAAAGAGAAGTTCAATATTTCTGGAAAGACTGTCTAGGTAGGAAACCTTAAAGTTTTTTTGACAGATCTAAGAAATATAATATTCTTCTCTTTACATACTTGATCTTGTCTGTTGTAATTATTTAAGTCCATAATGTTTTAAATATACCAATAAATAAATTGGATCTGAAATCAGCAAAGGACCCTGTTAATGGCCATGGAGGGGCTGCCGCTCCACTCGTGCTTACCCCCCCGCACACTTGGACACCACCACGGTTCACTGCTCTGTGCCCTTTCACTCACTGTCAGAAGGCTTTTTATTAAAAATGCAAAGAGTTGCTGCAACTGAAACGCCCAGGGCTTCTGCCACCCCAAACTTCTCATCTCTCCTTCCTGCTGGTCAAATCCTCTCCTGGGGATGACAGGATTAAGATGTTATGAAAAATTAAAATATCAGAGCTGCCAACATAACCAAGTATAGGCGTATTATGTACAGCTGATGCGGGATTCTCTTATACAACTTACCAGTGCATACTGGGGCTCGAATCAGGTGCCAACCACTATGTACTCCAGGAGCCGATGTGTGGACTCAGCCCTAGTCCTCACCACTATCTCTTCCTCCTCCTTTTACAATCATATCTGTGGTGACCTAAATAGCTTACAAATATGTTCACATTTTAATCTCCAGAAACTGTAAAAATTCCTTCTATGGAAAAAGAGACATTGCAGATGGGATTAAATTATAGATCTAGAGGTGGGAGATTATCCTGGATTTTCTGGATGGGCCTAATGTAATCACGAGTGTCTTTATAAGAAAAAGACAGAGGAGGAGGCAATGTGAACATGAAGGCAAAGATGGGTATGATGTGGCCACATGCCAAGGAATGCTGGTAGCCACAAGGAGCTGGAAGAGGGAAGAACAGACTCTCACCTAGAGCCCCTGGAAGGTGCTTGGCTTTTCTGACACCTCGATTTCAGCCCAGTGATACTGATTTCAGACATCTGACCTCCAGAACTGTCAAAGCATAAATTTCTGTTGCTTTAAAGTACCAAGTCTGTGGTAATGTGTTACAGTATATAAACATCCAAATACTTTATAGTAGAATTCCAAACTTCTGCTGCTGCAGGGCACTTGTGGCCATGTCCAGCCTTACAGAGTCCAGGACAGGAATAGTCTTTCCTGCCATATTCTGTGATACGCCTGCGGACTCTGAGCACTTCTTGTGGGCACTTATTTCACAATTTTACTTCAGCTAGAGAAGCTGCATAGACTAAAACTCAGCACATTTACCCTCCCACACACGCACACAGTGTGAACCACACCCCAAGCCTGGATGTCATCACTGTTCAGGAGTGAGCAGCTCGGATCCGCCAGACCTCCCTCAAGACATCCCACTATCTGGAACCCTGCTCCTCTGGCTCCTTCCTCAGGTCTAAACCTAGGAGTCACCTCTGAGAGTCCCCCCTTCTGCTTTTCTCTGCCACCTTCCTACTTGCTTGCTTCATAGGACTAATCACCATTTATAATTATTTTTACTTATTTGCTTGTTCCCTTGGGTTTTCTTCTTTCCAGTTGTCTCCCTCTGAAAGTGCACGGACTCCATTTGTCTTGTTCACCTGTATCCTCAGCACCAGCACAGCACTTAGCAAAGGGCAGGCACCTCAAAAATATTTGTCTATTAATCAATGAATCCCCTAACTCTATGGGGTAAAAAGGGTGGGCCTTCCAGATTATTTCCAAGTGTGAATCATGGAGCATGGCTCTTTGAAAGGGAACCTCAGTCTGGGTAGAAATGCCTTGTAGATGGAGTGGGTTGTCCTAGGGTTACTCTGACACCCAGGAATCAGGGATGGTGCAAGCACGTGGCCAGTGGGGAAATGGTCCTGCCACAGGACCATTCAGTCTTCATCGTGTCTTACTGCTAGGTGAGCTGAGGTCTATCAGTCCTTGTGAGGTTCCCTTGGAAACAAGGTCCGAGAGACACCCCTCCCTTTGTTATGAAGGGAGGGAGGGAGGAGAGGAGAGGAAGCAGAGAAGGCTAAGAAAAGAGGAGAGCCACTCAGAGCCCCAAGGGGCAGGGCTTCCCTCTGCTGTTTTGTGTCCCAGAACTCTCTGTTGTTGGGAAGCAGCCGCAGAACCACCCCCTCTCCCAATGAGGGAGGGCACCGGCCCCAGCAGCCATCACTCACATCCTCCACTGGGCTCCAGAGGGTGTTTGCAGCCTTTCTGATGACAGATCAAGGGAAGAAGAATATCACATACACAAGTTTCCCAAAATTAAAACAGGGAATGGGGCCTTGGGGAAGGCCGCCTGGATAATTAAAGCATTAATTCAGGCTCGGGTTTGCCTGAGAGTATCAGGCTCCTGAGAACACCACTAAATTTCCCCCAATAAACACTAGTGGCTCCAAGGCAGTCTCCTGGGCAGGATGTGGGGTCATAAAGGAACCCCCTTCATCCCAGCTCCTCACTGGCCGCACTCAGTGGCAATGAAGCCAGGAAGCTGAGGTTCTTCACCTAAAATGTCTCTCTTAGAAGGCAGAGCTGGCTGAAGTCTGAAAGGCCAGCTACACACCAGGAAACTGAGGAACAGAGGTCAGAAACTTGCTTGAGGTCACACAGCTGTTAGCAAATAGAAGTGGAGATTTGAATTCAGATTTCCAATGTTTTTCCACTGCACATTTCTTAGAGCCTCATCTGTGACACCGCTGTACACACGCACATGCAAGCACGTGCACACAAGAATGCACACACACATCCCTGTGTCTTTTCTACACAGGCCTCAGCCCTCACCATTTCTCCCCACCTCTATGCTCTGCTCAGCACCCCTCTAACTGTGTCCTTCCTTGGGGTCCCAGTTCCAGCCCTTGGATTCTCCAGCACTAGCAGTTTCCACACAACACAGATTTGCCCTGAATGCCAGCCTGTGTCTAAGTGCAGAGCTTCCTCTTCTGGCCTTCCCAGCAAGACTGCAGCCCACGAGGCTTCTTCCAGAAGTCCACTGCCCAAGCCCAGCACACAGAAAATGTCCTGGCACTGCTGGTTCCTCGATAGCCAGGGATTCCAGTGGCCCTGTGTCTCTGTCCCCATCCAAATAAAGCACATAAACGCCACCAAGGGGCCAATATTATTTCACAAGATGACACTTCTCAGCATTGTCTCTCAGTCCCAGGGCAGCAAGTAACCTATCCAAGCCTGCTTTCTCCCCATGTGTCCTCAAAACCCCCCAGATCTGCAGCTGGCTGAGGAACCTGTGACCACATGTTAACTGTTCTGCTCTCCCTGCTCAGGAGGAGCATGGTGGCTGGTAACATGCTGGGTCCTGGATTCTAGTCCTGCCTGTGCCACTGCCTGGCTCAGGACCTTGCTGTATCCTGCTGTCCCTTCCCTGTCAGCTCTGCAGCTGTTAAACAAGGCTGCTGCCTAAAGCTCTACCGCCCTGGACTTTTTAAAGTCTGAAGCAGATACTCATGTGTCCATGCAGAGCAGGTGAAAGTAGGATGTGTCCAGAGGTCTGGAGCACAGAAGAGGAGGGAGAGGAGAACAAGCCCTGCTCCCGGAAACCTGGCCTGCCTTTCCCAGAAGACAGCATGCAAGGAAACACTAGAAGGCACAAAGGCTGCTGAGGCAACAACACACTCCCACCCCCACACCCCCACACACGCTTAATCCCGAGTGCAGCTTCCCAGCAGCATGGCAATGGGTCTTTAGGTCTAGGGCCCAGCAACTTGTGTCGGGTCTCATCACTAAGAGAAAAGCAAGTCGAACTGCCATGATACAAACCATACTGATGCTCTAAGTCAGCTCCTCAGATCACAAATGTGATCCACGGTGACATGAGAGATGAGCTAGAAATGGGGAGGTGAAGGGAATGGTGAGACCCAGCCTCACATCTACCTCAGGTCTGGAAGCTCCAGGTGTAGATGCAGCCCAGCTCAAGACCTTCTTTCCCCAGGTGCCCACCTCTGAAACCAAAGGACCCTTGTCTCCATTAAAAAGCCATCTCATCTACCGACCCTTTCTAACTCCAAGGGTGGCTCAGTGCTGAGTATTAAAGTGGCATCAACACACACACACCCACATACACACATGCACACACACATGCACTCACACATACCTCCTTGAGACAAGATTTTAAGAAATGGGACTGAGTTTATTGTTATGATTATAAACATCAATTATTCATTTTAGTTTCCGTAGCCTTGGGGGATGGGTAGCATCTGAAGAAAGCGGCCCTACCCATCTCCTTCCCACAGGCCAATCCCCACAAACATAAGTATAAAGGACTAGATGGTGGCGACCCAAAAGAGTGGCCTAGCAGAAAGTAGGCCATTCTAAACAGTGGCCAGTGTCACCTGTGGTCACCTGAGCAGGTGAGGGAACACAGCTCTTCTCTCTCCTGGCCCAGGTGGCCCTGAGCAGCCCTCCCGCAAGGTTCCCTTGTGTCCTGCCCCGCAGCCACCTCTGGACAGCACCCTGAGGCAGCTGTTGTGCAGCCTCAGTAATTAATGCTCATGCAAAGTGCCTTTTATGCCTTCAGCTGGGACATTGTCATTTCTTGATAAGAAAGGGAAATATTTACCATGTTAAAGCACTTCTAACTAGAAACATGATAGAGCACAATACCCAGAAAAGCCCTTGGGGTTTGAGGGGGCTGGCCCCAGCCTCACCCAGCAGGTTGAGATCTGCTTGTTGTCACCAGCTGACACCCCAGAGAGCTGACACAGTCATTGAATTTAGACTGCCGCAACCCCCAGCAATGACTAGAACACTAAGGTGAATGGAGGCCTTGAGTCACTGCAGACCCGGGGGAGGATCAGTGCCGAGGCAACTTCCTCTTGCCAGACCACCCCTGAATCTGTGGGTCTTTAGTTTGGGGCTGCAGATAGAGCAAGGGGTTCAGAAGCTCTCTGGATTGGAGCCTTCTAGAGTAGGAATTCTGCCTGCCTTACCATGCACGAACAAGCCGTGTACTGATTCATGGATAAAAGAGGATAAAAGAAAAGGTCTTGAGGATAAAAGAAAAGAAGAAATGGCAGGGAAGGGAAGAATATTCAGGCATATTTTATTCTTCCATTTTTCATTTTATATGTCATTTACCTAGGACTTTCTGGCTGCATGGACAGTCATGCTCTACAGAAAATTAAAATAGTCCTAAAGGAAATCAGGTTAGGACTAAATAAACAACCTGTAAGACCAACACGTTGGATGCTTCATTTCTGTGATCCTGGTGAATGCGGAGAAGCTGGTGATCATTCATCAAAATGGGGGCAGAAGGGATTTGAGTCAAAAATTTTGGAAAGTAAAGATTTCCTTATTACTAACTGTAAGGGAATGCTAGCATGTTCCCATTGAAAGCTGTGCCCCCCTTAATTAATGTGACATTCACTCAGTAAGCATTTACTGTGTACCTTCTAGGTGTAAGGCTCTGATCTCAGCAAGTCTGTACAGAACCACAGTCACAGGCAGGGCACCACTCATCAGGGCACACTGCTCAGCGTTTGCTTCCACGGATTGACTTCCATGATGGCCCAGGCTATGGCCCAAGGAGGAGGAGTCAGCAGCCACTCTCAGAATATAAGAGGCAGCCAGTGGAAGCCTGGCATCAGCTGCTCCCTGTGTCTGGCCATGCCATCTAGAATTCCCATTAGAAATGTAGCCCTTTGCATGAAAGAATGAGCACCTGAGAGCCTTTGATTAAAAGATAATAAAGGTAAAGATATTAACACACACCTCAGATTGGCTGACCCCCTTTAGGGAGGTGCTGGAAGGAACAGAATCCTGACCACAGAATTGCAAAGAGGGTATCAGGCAAATCTAAAGTAAATATACCAGTCAGGGAGATCAGGGACCTACAGAAGTTGCCCGCATGTAACAGAGCAAAGACAGGGTTTCAAAACAAATGCAGGCTGATTTCCTGGGTGGTCCTCCACTTTCTACTGGGGGCCACCCAGTAAGCAACAAATCAGACAAAGATCCCTGACCTTCTACATCTAACATCCGTATAGACAATGTAGAGGGGATATAGACAATATAGAGGAGTTTTCAGAACAGTACAAATGGTATTTTAGATGGCACTAAGGGCTAAGGAAAAGGAAATAAAGCAAAGGGATACAGTGGCCTAAACTTTTAGAAAGGATGATCAAGGAGAATCTTCCAGAGGAAAAAACTTTTGATGAAGATCTGAAAGGACTGATGGAATGAACTATGGAGCTATCTGAGGAAGTGCATTCCAGGCAGAGAAGGGCTAGTGCAGGTTCCCTGAAGGTGACACTCAGGGCCCTTGGTGACCATGCATGGCCCCACCACTCCTACCATCCCTCTGTCCCTTTCGGCTCCTACCAGAGGGTCTATCTTGGGCAATTCCCAACTAAAATGTCAAATGGCCTTTCCCTCAGGAACACCTTGTCCTGTGTAAGACAGGTGTGAGAAGGAGACCAGCATTGATCCCACTAGGGGAGGAAAAGCTTGCCCTCAGCGCTTGATGCCCTCTGTCCTGAACCCCGCTCCTCCTTCCATCAGAAGACCCTTAGTTGGAAGGTCAACCTAGGCTCAGCCCTGCCAGGAAAACTTGAGAAAGTTCTCTGACCTTCCTGGGACACAGTTCATCTGCCTATAACATGAAGGTGTTGAGTAGCTCCTTGCTAACATCTCTTCCAGCTCTCGGTGAGCCCCACTTTCTGCTAATCAGCCTGTCCTCACCAGTGTGTGTGTTTGCAACCCTTCCCACCCATTAGCTGATATTCTGACAGTGGCCCTAGAGTTACACAGCCACATGGTCACTGGAGGCTCTGACACTACCACATCCTGGCGAGTTATTTTAGGGCCACAGCTTCTTCAGTGGCCTACTCATGTTGTAGGCACAGCCCCTGGCTTACTGTGTGGCTGTTATGGTTGATTCACTGTGTCAACTTGAGAAGTTTAAAAGCTTAACTAAGCAACTCAGCAGGGGTCCAGGGTCCTCACTTTGTAAACATCCTGAGCCTGTGCAAGAGGAGGGCATGGAGATGGTGTGAGTGCTGTACCTGCCCTAGGGCGGGTAGCCTGCTTACAATATAAGGGAGGAAGAGAGGCTTGCTCACCCCCTTTTTGCTCTTTTTGCTTTCCTGAACAGTTGCCCCTCAACTATGCCACCCTGCCTTGCAGCCAGCTGATTATGCCTTGAAATCTTCACAAACTGTGAGCTAAATAAATCTTTCCTTCCTTAATTATGGGTGTTGCATATTTTGTCTCAGCAATGAGAGAAAAGTAACTAAGACAGTGGCCAAACAATATGGACAAATGAAGCCATTCCATGTGTGACCATCCTCCATCAGCCAGTGTTTCCTAGCATGGAGGCTGACACTGACCTTGAGATAGTCCAACCCAAGTGTTAGTCTAAACCACCAGCACTTCAAGGCAATCACCATCAATCAGCACAGCAGGTGACAGCTCACTGTGCCTTACAGTGTGTTTCCCGCTCCACTTTCCAAGGAGCTTGAACAGGTATGATTGTGTGAACAGAGAAGGCTGGCCCACTGAAGTGAGCAACAGATTGCTGGACTGCTGCCAGACCCACTCACTGTCCTTAATTCCAGGGGCAGGCTGAGCTCACCTTTTTCTGACAGGCTCAGGATTTGGTTTATCAGACCTTAAATATCACCTCCTCAGAAACTTCCTTGGCCTATGGATGGTGGGTAGTGGTGGGGCAGGGACATGGTATGATGACAAGAATGATCTCAGATATGGTTAAATTTCATGGCTGACCTGGCCAGTGCAAACCACAGGGGCCACTAGGGGGCCCTGACAACAGATTTAAAGAAAAGCTTTAAAGTTCTCAGGAAACATCAGCCCAGAATCGTTACCTAACAAAAGGCATTCTTTATGTACTTTGGGCAGCTCCTCTTCTACTCAATGGCTCCTATAGGATTGATGCCAAATGGAGGTGGGTGGTAGTCAGCTATACATAGTATAATTCATCTGGCCTTACCAAATGTATCCTTAGGACCAGTAGTATTTCCAGCCACTCAAACCTTGGTTTTCTCTAAGGCTAGTATTGGTTCATTTTGTCCATGAATGTGGCAGGAAGGCTGTTCTACTCTTCCCCCTCACTCTGCCTCCTTCTTAGTGACCTTTCAAGACCTTCAGACAGAAAAGCATCTGCACTCTTAGAAGACTTTGGGCAACATCAATGAACTCCCCATGTCCTCCCCGTTCAGGGTCTCCCTTGGACCTCAGCTCTTCATGATCCTTGTGAAAGCACCAATTCCAAGTATGCCTTACATCTACCTCAGGGTCTTTACACTTGCTTTTCTCTCTGCCTAGAATTCTCTTTCCCAAGATCTTGGCATAGTCAACTCCCTCTACTGGTTCAAGTCCCAGGTGAAATATCATCTCCTCAGAAACTTCCTTGCCCATCAGGTTTGGAAGAGAGCCCCAAATCTCCCTCTTTCATATGCTCTTGTGTTGTTTTCTTCATGACACTCTTCAGTATGATCAAACATGTAATTTACTTGTCTAATTACTTGCTTATTTATTTCCTCCCACCTCCCTGAGCTCAGGGACTTTGTTTTGTTCATCTTTGTATCCTCAGCACCTGGAACCATGTCTGACATGGGTTTAACATCCAACAAAAGCTTGTTGGATGGATGGATGAATGAAAGAATCTCCAAGAAAGATGTCCAGGTAACTAGTCTAGTGGGGGAGAAAGAAGAATAAAGAGTGGCAATGACTTTTAAGAACAATATAGGAAGAACAAATAAAGGGAGGGAATTAAAGCTCTTCACTGTGCTGTAGACAGTACAACTTATTCCTTCCATCTGTGTTTTGGTACCTAATATCCAACTTTCCTCTGTTCCCTCTCTCCACAACCCTTCCCCACTTGTAGTAATCACTATTCTATGTCTAGGTCAACTTTTTTAGCTTCCACACATAAAACAAAGCATGCAGTCTTTGCCTTTCTGTGTCTGGCTTATTTCAGTCACCATAATGTCCTTGAGTTCCATCTATTATGCTGCAAATGATAGGTTATCATTCTTCTTTATGGTTGGATAGCATTCTATTGTGGATGTATATGCCACGTTTTCAACATCCATTTATCTGTCAGTGGGCATCTATATTCATTCCACATCTTGACTGTTGTGATTAGTGCCACAAGGGAAGTGCAGAAACCCTTTTGATATGCTGATTTCCTTTCCTTTGGCTATATACCCAGAAATGGGATGGCTAAATTAACAAGAAGAGAGGAACTCAACACAAATAAATTGTAAGGAGTCAGAAATTCTAATTACTCTAATTTGATCAGTACAGATAATTTGATCAGTACAGACTGTATTAATGTGTTGAAACTTCACACTATATATATATATAATATATATATAATATATATTTACACCATAAATATAGACAATTATTATGTTAATAAATAAATAAATAAATAAATAAATAAATAAATAGAAGGAAGTAGGAGATTGAAACTGTGCCCTGTTCCCAGAGCTGGGCATTTCACTTTTGTCACATGCAAGAGTAGTCTTTGGTGTGCTAGAAGGCTGGATGCCCCTTGCAGGTTGGCTGGGCCCAGAGCCATGGAAAATGTCCCCTGTGAGGCTGGGAACACTGAGCCTCCTTCAGAGCGCAAGTCAGCCCCTGCTGAAACAGGAGACTAGGCAGGGCTGCTTTGAATCCTTGTATAGAAGGGAAAGGAAGGTGGAGGAGTTTCATTATTCTCTCTGAGAAATCAAGGCAGCAATATAAAACAATTTGGGTTGTCAACCTGTCAACACAGACTCTGGCAGTGACAAACTTTCCCAAATGCTGCCTCAGTAAACATCCAGAGAGCAGTAGAAGTCAGCAGCAGACCTCCATGTCTTTCAGGTGGGCTGTGGAGTGTGCTCCACACAGTTTGAGGTTCACCCCTCCACAGACCCAGAGCTGCAAATCTGGAACTATGGGGAGAGAAGACTAGAACAGAGAGTAACCCTAAAACACAAGAGACAGAAAGGCTCCTCCTGGAGTAGGTAGGAATGTGGGCTGCCAGGAGGAAAGAGGAAAACTTTTAAGACCTTGGACTGAAGGTGATAGGCTGAGTTCTTTTCCAGTCCATCCTCACCTGTGTGATCTCAGGCAAGTGTCTTAGGCTGTATGAGTGATGACGACTTCCTCTCCAAGTGGACACGAACATACATACACAAATCTTTGTCAACCTCAAGGTTACTGTATCAAATGAAATCATGTGTACAAAAGATTTTTGCAAGCAAATGTAAAATGAGAGTAAAGGGCCTCAAACATTACTCAGAAACCAAAACCAGATGGAAAATCACTGGCGGAATTTGAAATAAATGGCAGTGTTTGAGGGACTTCACCTTTAAGGACACTTTTACCACTCCAGGCCAGGAGGGCAGAAAAATAGCAATGACTCTGTTTCCAAAAGCATAAGAAGATCTCTGGTAGTTAAAAGTATGGTTCCTTGTAATAAGAGATGAAAACAACACTAAAACCATAGGAATAAATTTAGTAAGAAATATGCAAGATGTATTAAGAAACTCTTAACTTAAAAATGATTTAAAGACACAAAAGAAGAACTTGAACAACTGGAAAATCAAACCATGTTCATGGATAAAGAACACGGTAAAGCTGAATATAAACTGAATGTATAAAATTACCAATACATTTTGGGAGGAGGATATGAAAGTTTAATTTAAAGTTTATTTGGAACAACAAATAAGCAATAAAATCTAGGAAAATTCTGACAAAGAAAGGTACAAAAGATGACTGCCCTACTACATGTTAAGGCATATTAGAAAATTGCATTACTTTAAACATACATTTTTGGCATATGAACCAGAAATGAATCAAAAGGATGGAATAGAAAATTCTGAAATAGACCCATATATCTATAAGAAATATTGAATTTCAGGTCAATGAGGAAAAGATGAATAGTTTAATAGATGGAATTGGGACAAGCAAGTCGACATGTGGAAAAAAATAAGATCTTTCCTGTGAGTGTTATATTAAAACAAATTATCAGTGAATAAAAGATCTAAATGTAAAAAATAGAACTGTGAAAATGCTAGAAGTAAAAAGAAAGAGTGTAAATTTTGTAGTTGTGAAGGCTTTTGTAAGCATAAAACCAAAACAGTAATAAAAAGACTGACACATTCAACTACATAAAAATGTAAAAATTGTCATGAAAACACAAACAACCCCAAAAGTCTGCAAATTTGGGAAAACATTTTCTGCCTTTGTACCAGAAAGAGCTAATTTTCTTAGTATACAAACATTTTCCACAAATTAGTAAGAAAATGTACAAAAGATATAAACAATGAATTCATGGGAAAGGAAATATAAACAGTTCTTAATGTTTGAAAATATGTGTGGTCTCACAATAAGAAAAATTCACATTAAAATTAAGAAATACCATTTTTCATCTCTTAGTCAAGGGCCAAGAAGTTTTGTAATACAATATGTTGGCAAGGATGCAAGGAATCTGGTATTATGCCAATAGATGAACAAAATTGTACAACTTTCATTGAAGGTAATTTGGGACTATGTTGTAAAATTTTAAAATCATTCTTTGGTTCTATAATTCTACTTCCTTAACATTTTTTCTTCACATATATTTGCATAGGTGCAAATGACATTTATATGTTTATTAATTGAAGCATTAATATAACAGCAAAACACTTTTAACCATATGTCCATAAGAGAGGATCAACTAAATAAATTAGAGAATGTATATGGTCTTTAAAAAACAGAGACAGATATCAGTGCCCTGACTTAGGATCTTTAAGATCACTTCTTGGGCCGGTGAGATGGCTCAGCGGCATACGTGCCTGCCTGGCAAGCACGAGGGCCTGAGTTCGACTCCTGGAACCCACATACGAAAAAAGGGCCGGTGATATCGCTCAGCGGCATGGGCGCCTGCTGGCGTGCGAGGTCCTGAGGTCGACCCCTGGTACCCACAAAAAAAAAAAAAAAAAGATCACTTCTTAAGTGGGAAAATATCTGGGTAGAGAACAGTACATTATATAAGTTATTATTTGTTTTCAAAAAAATCCATACAGTATAATTTTATTTACATATCTGGAAATGGAAGGTTACAAAGAAAATGTGTTAGATGTACCATTTTCAGTGATACAAACAGGGGAGCTAAGTGGCTAGGGGAAATTTTTAAAATAAAGAGAAGTTTTAAAAATAAGAGATGATGAGAACTCCAAAGGTTGCTGAAATAAATTAAAGAAGATACAAATAAATGGAAACTCGTCCCATGTTCATAGGCTGAAAGACTTAATATTCTTACTACCCCAATGATCTACAGTTCAATGCCTTTTTTTACACAAATAGAATAATGAATCCTAAAACTCATAGAAAAGCCTAAGGAACACAGACTAGCCAAATAATCTTGAAAAAGAATGACCTTGATGTCTCACACTTCAAAACCTATTACAACCAAAACAATGTGATATTGGCATATAGACCAATGGAACAGACTAGAAAGCATGTATCATCAAATGACTTTCTACAGTGGAAAAAGGACGCCCTTTTCAACAAATAATGTTGGGGAAACTGGATCCTCACATGCCAAGAAAAAGAAAAAAGAAAAAAAACTTGATCCTTATGTATCCCATGTGCAAAATTAAAATGGTTCAAAGACCTAAACATAGGAAGAAGACACGGAAGAGAGTTATATGACATTACACTTGGCATTTCTTGGGCATGACATCAAAGAACATGCCAAAAATATAAATGAATTGGATTTCACAAAAACTAGTATCTATTTTACCTCAAAAGACACTACCCACAGAGTAAAAAGAGAACCTAAAAAATTGGGTAAAATATTTGTAAATCATATATCTGATAAGAGATTAGTGTCCCAAACATTAAATAACCTCAACAATCAAATAGAAACAACTAAAAATTAAAAATTGACAAAGAACTTGAATACATACTTCCTGTTATGATTATTATTGATATGTACCCCCCAAAGCCTCATACACTCACAGGTGGAGCTTTTCGGAGATGGCTGGATCTAGGGTGTGTGATACTGGGATTAAGGGTGTGTGGTAACTGATTGGTTTAGCATAGTTCTGGATGTGGATAATGGATGATACAACCTGGATGGGATGGCACCAAACAATAAGCTGGTAGTCTGGATGGAATATAAAGGAAAAGATGGAAAGCAGGTGGCTGCTGCTTGCTGCTGTTGCCTCCTTCCTGCCCTGTCCTGCCATGAACTGTTTCTCCTCTGCCATGCTGCCTTGACTTGGAGCCAGCCGACTATGGACTGAAACCTCTACAAACTGTGAGCTAAAATAAAGCTTTCTTCCTTTAACTTTGGATGTTGGGTATTTTGTCCCAGCTATAAGAAAGTAACTCAGACACTTCCTCAGAGATGCTATACAAATAGCCAATAAACACATAAAAAATATTCAATGTCATTAACCATTAGAGAAATACAAAGCTAACCCAGAATAGGAAACCACTTCATGGTGCCTATTATCATAATAAGAAAAGTAAAAAACACAAAATAACAATACCTTGGAGAAAATGCAGAGAAACTGAAACCCTTGTACATTGCTAGTGGGGATGTAAAATGGTACAGCCACTGTGGGAAACAGTATTATTATTCCTCAGAATAATTAAACATAGAATTATCAGAGGATCCAGCAATTCCACTCCTGGACATATACTGAAAACAATTGAAAGCAGAGACAAACTGATGTCTGTACATCCATGTTCATGGCAGCTTTACTCAAAGTAGCCAGAAAGTGGAAGAAACTCATACATCTGCCAATGGATAAATGAATTTATATATATATATATATATATATATATATATATATATATATATATGCGGGTACTGGGAGTCGAACTCAGGATATCGCACTTGCCATGCAGGTGCTTATGCCACTGAGCTATATCACTTGCCCGATAAATGAATTTTAAAATGTGAATTATAGATAGCATAGAACATTATTCAGACTTAGAAAGGAAAGGAGTCCTGACACATAATACAACATGAATGAAGCTTGAAGACTTTATGCTAAATGAATGACACCATCAAAAATAATAAAATATTTAAGAATAAATTTAACCAAAGAAGTAAAGAATCTGACATATAAAACTATAAAACATTGATTAAAAATTGAAAAAGACAAATAAATGGAAAGATATCCTATGTTTGTGGATTGGAAGAATTAATATATGTCATACTACCCAAAGCTACACCCAGATTCAATGCAATCCCTATTAAATTTTTTTGTCACACAAAGAGAAAAAAAGTTAAAGTTTGTATGGAACCATAAGACCCTGAATAGTGATTGCAATATTGAGGAAAAAAACACAAGTTGGAAGCATCACACGTCCTGATCTCAAATTACCTTACAGAATGATAGTAATCAAAACAGTATGATAGCTGCATAAAATCAGACACACAGAAAAGCAGAGCAGAATAAGCAGCTCAGAAATAAACCTAAGCATATATGGTCAACTAATCTTTGACAAAGCCACACAATGGGAAAAGGACAATCTCTTCAAATCGTAGTGCAAAAAATAAACAAGTGGAACTGCATCAAACTAAAAAGATTTGGCACAGCAAAAGAAAAATCAAAAAAATGGAAAGGCAGTCTTTTCACTAGGAGAGGGTTTTCTCAAATCATGTACCTGATAAAGGGTTAATATCTGAAATGTATAAGAACCTCAAACAACTCAGTAGAAAAAAAATAGCCCAATTTAAAAATGGACAACTGATCTCAATAGACACTAATTATCAGGAAAATGGAAATTGAAACTGCAAGGAGGTATCACTTTATACCTGCTAAATTGGTATTATCAAAAAGAAAAAAAAAAGTAAATGTTGGCAAGGGTGTGAAGAAAAGGGAACTGTTGTACACTGTTGGTGGTACTGTAAATTGGGGCAGTAATTATGAGAAACATTATGGGGAGGGTCCTCAACATTTAAAAATAGAATTACCATATTGTCCAGCAATCTTTCTTTTTTTTTTTTGTGGGTACCGGGGGTCGACCTCAGGACCTCGCATGCCAGCAGGCACCCATGCTGCCGAGCGATATCACCGGCCCTTTCTTCATATGTGGGTTCCGGGAGTCAAACTCAGGACCTTGCGCTTGCCAGGCAGGCGCTTACACCGCTGAGCCATCTCACCGGTCCCCCAGTAATCTTTCTAACGGGGGTATATCCAAGGAAATGAAATCAGTTTCTCATACAAATATCTGGGCTGCCATGTTTACTACAGTATTGTTCACTAAGATATGGAAACAACCAAAGTGTCTATCAATGGATAATAAAATCATGGTGTACATATGCAGTAGAATATTATTCAGTTTTCAAAAAAGAGATACTATTGTTTGAGACAAGATGGATGAATCAGGAAGACATTATGCTAAGAGAAATAATTCAGACACTGACATTGTATGAGCTCACTTATATGTGCAATTTTTTAAAAGTTTAATACATAGAAACAGAACAGATAACAAGGGTTACTGGGGCAGGGATGGGAGGAAATGAGAAGGAGATCAAAAGGTAAAAACCTGAAATTATGTAGGGTAAACATGTCTAGAGATCTTGCATATAGCATGAGGACTATAGCTAATAATATTGCTTATATACTGAAATTTTGCTAGAAGAGCAGATTTTAAGTGATTTTACCACAAAAGAGAAACTGTGTGATGATGAATATGTTAATGTGCTTGATTATAGTAACCATTTCATTTTATGTACATTTATATCAAGACATCATATTGTATACCATAAATATATGAAATAAAAATTTTAAGAAAATTAAAATAAAATTTTAAAACACTTCCCACTTTAAAAAATATATGTTCAGAGAAACAAGCCAGATATTAAAGAACATTGTATGATTCCACTTACAGAAAGTACCTAGAGTATTAAAATTCATAAAGACAGAAGTTAGAGTCATGACTGGCAGGGGCTGGGAGAAGGACGGAGGGATGAGGAGTTAGTTTCTAATGGGCAGAGTCACACTGTGAGAAGATGAAAATGTACTAGAGAAAGATTTTAGTTGCACAACAAGGTAAGTGTATTTTAAGCCATTAAATTGTATACTTAACATGGCTATCATGGTCAATTTTATGTTATACATATTTTGCCACAGAAAAATAAAGAGAAAGAAATAAATTTTAAGTAATATACAAAGAAGTGTATGAGTTGTTGAGTTAACCCCCCTGAGTTTGAATCCTTGACACTGGTTAACAGCTATGTTATCTCAGATGAGATACTTAATATTTCCAAGCCTCAATTTCCTCATTATTCAAAGGGTAATAATAGCACTGCACTTGATTATTTTAAAGCATATACGGGGCTTAGAGTAGTACCCACCACATCATGAGTGCTTGTAAGTCATAGTTCATTATTTATTATCATCTCCAACAAACAGTTATCAAGCACCTACTATGCCAGTGTGCTGTGCCACAGTGCTAGGAACACAGAAGTGAAGTGGAGGGATTCCTTCCTTTCAGAACCTCATCACTTAGTAAACGTGACCTTAACTATTTCCATCTTCATTCAAGTCCTCACTTCAGGAGCAAGTGCTAAAACAGTCATGACAGAAGTACCCTCAAGAAGACAAATGGAGGGCTGGGTGTGAAACTCAGTGGTAGAGCACTTGGCTGGCATGTGCCAGTCCTTGGGTTCCATCTCCAGCAGCAGCAGCAGGAGGAGGAGGAGGAGCAGGAAGAAGAAGAGGAAGGGGAAGAAGGGGAGGAAGAAGAGGAAAAGGAGAAGACAGAAGACAGGAAGAAAAGAAGGAGGAGAGGCAGAAGGATGAGGACCAGGAAGGCAAGGAGGATGAAGAATCACTGCAGCAGCAAGAAGAAGGAAGAGGACAAGAAAAAGGAGGAGGAGAGAAAGATAAAGGGGAGGAAGAGAAAGAAGAAGAAAAACAGCAGCAGCAGCATGAGCAGGGGCAGCAGCAACAACAGGAGACTCAATTAGACTGAAGTCTAAAATGTTTTCTAATGATTAGACTCGTGTGAAAATGGAATGTGAGGTAGTCTGAAAAATTACTCCCAGGTACGTGGCAGAGGAGAGTCAGAGGGCTTCACTGCCTGCTCTCAAATGGCTCCATATGGCTCAGAGAGTCTAATACCGCAAGGAGAGGGCCGAGGACTGGACCTGAGCAGCCTGCTGGGGAAAGACTCCAGGGTGGCAGCTTTGTAGACGCCTCTGCTTCATGACATCATCCACATTCCCCCAGCAGGGACATATGTGTCCATATGTCAGGTGTGGATTCTAATTCAAAATGACAGATACAATTTTCACATAGATGAATGGAGAGGAACCGAGGCTGGATCATCCCTAGATGACAGAAAGGTAAAAAGGCCCAAAGGGGAGACCCCCTCTACCTTTTTCTGGACCAGTGCAAGTTCCAGGCTCCAGGATATGCAAGTGAAGACCTGGAAGGAAACATCCCCAAGGTCACCTATGAAACCAAAGAGGAAAACCCCATCCCAGACCCCAGCTGGCCCAGGTACCCAGAGGTGTCTGAGAGTTTATTTTTTAAGGAAATGGAAAACAGTTTTCTTTCTTGGAAAGAGGGGGCTGAGAATGTACCCCACAGAGACAGAGGGAAGACAGCTCTCACCCTTCAGTCTTAGAACCCCATCTCTTCAGCTACAGCGCCCAGTCAGGGCGGAGGACAAGGAAGGGGAGGGAGATGTCCCCTGCGTGGTTGTCCATAGGTTCTCGGGGGAAAGCCAGCCTGGCTTCTCTTTGCTGGAGATCCTGAGGTCTTTCCTAGAGTCCAGTGGTCAGGAAATGGCCGTGTGATCATGAAAGGCCTCCCTGATAGCGATGCTTGAGCAAAGGTCTGAAGGTAGTGACTGAGGGACAAGCCACACAGCTGTCTGGGAAGACCGGGCCACACAGAAGGAAAAGCAAGGCCAGAGAGCCAGAGAAAACGTGTGCCCGGGATGCTTACAGCACAACAAGGAGACTGTGTGATTGCAACTGAGAAACGGGGGGGAGCTATTGGACACAAGTCAGAGAGCTGAAGGGTGCGGTAGGTTTCACACTCTCTATGGCTTTGTGGGCCATTTCAGGGATTTTTTACTTCATTCAGTGATGTATGGGAAGTCACTCACAGGTCAGCAGATGCATAAGGTGAACTGACTTACAGATTTTAAAGGGGCCCATGGGCTGCTAGGCTGAGAACGCACTCCAAATAGGGCAGCATGACCCCCTGTTTTAGTTAGGTGTGGGGTGTATGCAACAATCCAGGAAAGAGATGATGGTAATTTGAACCAGGCTGCTAGAGTGGATGCGGTGAGAAATGGTTGTATTTTGAAGACATAGCTAACAAGATTTTCTAACAGATATATGTGTGTCTTGGTTACTTTTCTCTCACTGCTGGGACAAAATACCCAACACCTGAAGTTAAATAAAGAGGGAAAGGTTTATTTAGCTCACAGTTTGTGGAGGTTTCAGTCCATAATCAGCTGGCTCTAAGGCAGGGTGGCATGGCACAGGGACAACAGTTCAATACTGCAGAAGACAGCAAAAGAAACAAGAGCAAAAGGGGGAGGAGCAAGCCTCTTTTCCTCCCTTACATTGTAAGCAGGACGGCCCCTCTATGGCGGGTGTAGCGCTCACACCATCTCCCTGCCCTCCTCTTGCACAGGATAAGGGTGTTTACAAAGTGAGGCTGAGTCGCTTAACCAGCTAAACTTCCTAAGTTGACACATGTATCAACCATTACAATGTGAGAAGTAAAACAAACAAAGAAACAAAAAAAACCCAGAGATGTTATGAATGATGCTAAGATTTTTGGCCTGAGCTATTAGAAAGATGGAGTTGTTATAACTGAGATAAGTAGTTAAGATTGAAGAAGCAGATTTTATGGGGAAGAACAAGAATTCATGACCAGACAAGTGAAATGTGACATGTCTCTCATACACCCACATGGAAATGTCTCGTGGGCAAGTTGATGGACACATGTAGTGGGCAGGGAGAAGGTCAAGCGACAGATATATGTTTAGAAGTCATCTGTCCACAGGTGGTATTTAAAATCAGGGGTCTAGATGAATGACTGTAGACAAAGAAAAGAAGGCAGAGGATTGAGGCCTGGAGTATCCAAAGCTCAAAGGCTGGCTGATAAAAAAAATTGGCAGACATCCAAGAAGTTACCAATGGGGTAGGAAAAATATCAGGAAAGGGTGGGATATCCCAAAGACCAGGTGAAGAAAGCATTTCAGGGAGAAGGGAATAATTAGTCATGTCAGTTACTGATAGATCAAGAATCTCAAGATGAGGGGCCTGTGAGATGGCTCAGCAGCTTAAGCGCCTGCCCAGCAAGCACAAGGGCCCGAGTTCGACTCCCGGAACCCACATACGAAAAAGGGGCCGGTGATATCGCTCATCGGCACGGGCGCCTGCCGGCGCGCGAGGTCCTGAGGCCGACCCCCTGGTACCCACAAAAAAAAAAAAAAAAAAAGAATCTCAAGATGAGACCTGAAGGTGACCAACAGATTGAGCAACAGGAAGGTCACTGATGATCTTAGGAAGAACAATTGTGGTGGGGTGAAGGGTGCCTCCTCGATGAGGGTACAGAAAGAATGGAAGTAGTTAATGCAAGGAAATGTTCTCTTTATAAATCTATTCTAACTAATAAATAAAGAAGGGGTAACAAGATTTGAATAGCTGCATTTTGTAAGCCAATAATGAAGCAGTCTAGGAAGGGATCAGCAAGCTAAGGGCCTTGGACTACATCTGGCCTGCTTGCTTTTATTAATAAAGTTTTATTGGAACTCATCCATTCCCTGTCACTTATGCACTGGCTGTGCCTGCTTCATAGCTACAATAACAGTACTGAGTAGTTGAAACAGAGACCGCATGAGCCACAAACTGAAGTATTTACTGTCTGGCCCTTTAGAGATAAATTTTGCAAACCCTGGTATAGGTAGTGATCCTCAGCAGCTGCTAATATGCCCAGAAGAGAAACAATCAGACGCCATGGCCCTCTCTTCCACCCCCAAGGAAGTCATCTTGCAAAATAATAGAAAACCAAACCTCAATCAGATGGACTTAAGTATCAATTTATAGGAAATACAGGGAACAGAAATGTTCTACAACACAACGGGGATTCAATCAGCAAAATTCAGAATGCAGGAAAATTACCCAGAAGGTGATCAAGTTTCAACAACCTAAACTATAAGACCCAAAACAAAGTGGGGAAGGGAATATACACATTAAGACTTAAATCTTTAAGCCAAATATATTATGTAAAACTTATTTGGATTCTGACGCAAATAAACCAACTGCAGAAAAACAAATCACATGATGAGGGAAATTTGAACACCAACTAGATATTTAAGGATATTAAGATATTATTTTTAACTTGGGGGAGTATAATTCTGTTATGTTTTTAATCATTATCTTAAAAATTGATACTTCAATATCAATTTAAGTATTGGCATATATGATGGTTAGGATTTGCTTCAAAATTATTCAGTGAGGAAGTAAAGTAGAAAGTTTAGGTGAAAAAAATTGGCCATGCATTGATAATTATTGAAGCTAGATGGTGGGTATGTGAGGTTCATTATACTATTCTCTCTCCTTTAGTATGTGTTTGAAATTTTCCATAATAAAAAGTGAGTTTGAAAAAGATAACCAAAAGAGAGTGTGGAACACAAAGGAATTGAGGGTACCAGAGGACACTGATTCTGAGAAGCAGTGAAGGATGTGGGCTTGGGGAGATGCCAGCTATCTTCAGGAGGAAGCAAGAGCAGAGAGGAGAGCAGAGCACTGGGGAAGGAGCGTAAATGTGAGGCCCTTGAAGAGAAGCCCCTTCCACAGACTAGCCGAACATTCATGGCGGAAGGAGCTGGGAGACTATGCCATCCACGCTCAACCCACCCTCACTATCTTACTGTGGACGACTTCCTGCAGGCCTTTTCAACAGCATCCGGGTCTAAAGCTCAGGAAGGGATCCCTTCTCCTGTGAGGCGCAGGAGGCATTCTCAGAGACAACCAGTTTGCACCCTGAGGATGGAAATATTCCTTCCTATGTGACTCCCATTCCACCAGATGCTTCACCTAGGGCAAGTTCCAGGCCCGTCTCTTCACCAGCACCTGTCTGCTGACTCAGCCTAGTTCTCTCATGGGGGACTCATGATACACACAGTCTATCTGGGGTGATCCACCAAGGCCCCAGGTAGAGTTTTTTGGTGGGCTTTGGGTTCCTGACGTTAGTAAGGCTTTGGAGTATGCAGTTTACCAGTTGGAGTCCTCAGCTTCCCTTGGATTCTTAAAAGTTTCTCTGACTACAAAGGTTAAGAACCACTATACTTGAAGTATAATAATTTTTGACATACTAGATTTAGGGTAGGTCTGGTATAAAATTATATCTGTTAGAGCTCCTTCAAATGTCAGTATGTGCTCCTTACCCCCAAAACTAGAAGATTGTTTCCAGATCACCCAAAACAAGAATTAAAATTCTCCGATGGCAGGCTGGTAGCAGTACAAATTTCAAACATCCTCTACCTTTAGAAGCCGAATAAAACAGCAAACCTATGAGGAGCTAGTTCCTAAGTAACAGCTGACATTATACACACTTTATAAGCCCTACGGTTTACAAAGTAAATTATTTCACTAGCATTTCATATTTCGACTTGGAGAATTGCATCATGAAAACTTTAAAAAGGAGAGGAAAAACAACGAAATGGAGTGCAACTGGAGTTTTTAACGTCTGTGTTTAAGTGCCTTTCTGGTTTGAGTGGACTTTACAAATTAGCATCCTTCAAGCCCTTGCCCTCTAGAGTCCTACTGCAGCCACTCCCAAAAGGGTATGGGATCTAAGGCTCTCTCCACTGTCTGCTTCCCACGAATATTTCATATATTGATATAATCAACTTCTCCTGGGCTTGAGGCTCTGAGGTGCCACAGAACATCAGGTTGAGAAGGTGAGCCATGGGCACAACAGCAATGCCCAGCCAGAGGTCCACCTGCCACTCTGCCTTCCCCCACCCAGAGGAGCCCTGCACCCACTCCTGGTCTCAGACCAGCACTGACCTTCTCTAGCTAATATGGCTGATTATTTACACCAATTCAATCTTTACATAAGCCGGAAGAGGCAAATACTGTCCCTACATGGAGGCTCAGAGAAAATAAGTCACCTAGAACAGCTGGTCAGTACTAGCTTTGGGGACTAGGTGTTCAGCATGGAGGGACCCCGGTCTGGGGCTGTGGTGCTGAGGAGTGTGCAGAGAGGAACAGTGCTGAGTTCTGGCACAACTGCCTCTCACAGGAGCTCATATTCTCAGAGATTGGCTTCGGTTCCTCAGAAGCCAAGGACTGGGGGCTGGAGGAGTGACTTCCCACAAGTCCCAACTCCCCTTCACTCCCTCCAACCTGTAGTCCTTCATCCAATGGTGACTGAGCCATGGCTATGTGCCAGGCACTGTGCTGATTTTGGGGACACAGTGGTGAACAATACAGAGTCCCACTCCTCAGAGAAAGTTCATTCTGGGAAACCCAAACATTGCTCTAACAAAAAACCAAAAACCTGGGGTGAGTACTGTAAACACATAGGACACTAAAAGACAGGAAAATGGGAAGACCTAAGCTAGCTAGGCTGATGGTAGTTGTCTGTGAAGCAGATGATCTCGCTGAAGAAATCACATTCAAATTGAGAACTAAACATTGTGAAAGCACTAACCAGATGAATGAGGAATTGGAGATTGGGAGAGCTGGGGGCAGGACAGCATATACAAAGGCCCCGTAATGAGAAAAAGGTTGGCATATTCTGAAACAGTGCAGAAGAGCTGGCAAGTGGTGGGTGATGGACGGAAAAGGGTAGGTTGAATGTGGAGGAGATCAGGGCTGTTGTGCACAGAGCACAAAGCCCAAGGAGAAGATCTTGGACTTCAAGCTGAGGAGTGGCATGGCCCTGTTTCACTTCAAGATAGTGCAGGCTACCATGTGGCGCATGGGGCTGTAAAGCTAACAAGACAGGAAGCAGAAAGAACAGTTAGGAGGTTTTTGTGGATGTCAAGTAAGAGATGATGGTGACTTGGTCTAGGACGGGTGGTGGAAGTGGAGATAGAAAGAAGAGGACAGGATAGAAGTGCTGAAACGTAATGCAGAGGCCCATGCCTACAGTCCCAGCTACTTTGGAGGCTGAGGCAGGATGATCTGAAGATCAAGCCAATCTGAGCAACTTATCAAGGCCTTGTCTCAAAATGAAAAATAAAAAGGCCTGGGGATATAGCTCAGTGCAAGTCCCTGTGTTCAAACCCTAGTATCACAAAAAGGAAGAAGAGGAATAATACTAAAGCATAAGGCTGACAGTCTTTCACAATGGATTGCTTAAAGTGTGGTCCTGGACTACTGGGTGGGTGAAGATGCTATTCACCTACACTAAGAAAGTTGGAAGAGAAGCAGATCTGGAGGTAAGGTCAAGAATTCAATTTGAATATGTTAAGTTTGAGATGCCTCTGAGAATCCCAGAGGGCAACATTTTAAAACCCATAGACGGGTTTGAAGCTTAGAAGAGAGATCTGAGCTGGAAGTAAAAATTCGGCAGTTGTGACAAATTGTTCGAGTAATGACCTTGTAATGACCATGAGAATGTGCCTAGCAGACCTCCAACTAAGGCCAAGAGCCCCAGCTGCCTGGCTCTGAAATCCATTACCATATTTACTCACGGCAGGGATAGGAAAGTAGGCCCACTTCTGGGAGACAGGGGATTCCTCTGGCAGTCAGCTTGGCTCAAGAGCTTCCTGACAGCTTTGCTGAGCATTGTTAGGTTGCACAGTAGTCTGAGACCTTTGTGCCCAGCCTGTTTTCCCTCTCTGTCATTCAGGATCAGATTTGCATGGTGACTGACTGTTTCTTCCAGCCTTTCCTGGCTTCTTCCCCGTTACCTCTCATTGGTGTTTTCCCTAGCAAAATCCTCATCTTGGTGTCTTCTTCTTGGAAAACCCAAGTCAACCAAGCCCCAGTGTGCTCATATCTCCTTGTATCCAGGCCGTGGGCATTCGCTTCCCATACTGAGTCTAAGCTTGGCCATGTGACTTTCATTAGGCAATGGAACAAGAGCAAATGTGACACAAGTGGAGGATTGAAAGGGCTTATACATTGGGGCTCTCTCTCTCTGTTATGGTATAAATGTTCCACTCCCCCAATCATATGTTGATATCTAATTTTCAGTGTGATAGCATTAAGAGGCAAGGTCAATGGGAGGTGATTAAATTATGAGAGCATAACCCTCAAAATGGGATTAAGGGCTTATAGAAAGACCCCAAGTTGCTGTCTTGCCCCTTCTGCCATGTGAGCACATGGCAAGAAGGTGCCATCTATGAACTAGGAAATGAGCCTTCACCAACACCAATCTACCAGCACCTTGCCATTGGGCTGTCCAGTCTCTGGGATTGTGAAAAATAAATTTTTGTTGCTTATAAGCTACCCAGTCTGTGGTATTATGTAACAGCAACTCAAGCAGACTAAGACATTCTTGCTTCTGGAACCGTCTGCAGCCATTCGAGGAAGTCTGGGATAGCCTTTATGAGGATGATGAGAAAACATAAAGAGAAGCTCTGGTCATCCAAGCTGATGATTCATAGATGTAGGGCCAAACTAGACCATCCAATTTCAGCCAAGCTATCCCAGGACAGAAAAACCACCAACCAACTCACAGAATTGTGAAAAATACTACATGCTTGTTGTTTTACACTTCTATGTACTCAGATGTATTATTATGCAGCAAAAGTTAAGGACAGGAGTCTGGATATAAACATGCTATTCGAAGCCATGGGAAAGAGTTGATCTTGTATTAGACTTGAAGTTCCTGTCCTTGTTTGCCTAACCCAAAGCTTTTCCTACAGCTCTTGACATTAAACAGCAGCCTTTCTGATAATTTGTTTAGTACTTACTATGTTATAGGCAATGTACGGAGGGGCCATGGACATACAGTGATAATTAAAACACGATTTTACCCTAAAGGGAAAAAATGGGGGTGTCAGAAAAAAAATTTCTCCTTAGTTAAGAAACTAAGGAGTTTTCTATAAATTAAAAATTGTTGGATATGCAGTTGGCTGGAATTCTTCCACTTTGCCTTCATGGTCTCCCCCCTTTTCTCTCTCCTTCTCTTCCTCCAACCCCACTCTCAAATATATCACAGCCTCGTTCAACTCATCATTTTCTCTGAGGGGAGTTGATAGGTCCCTGCTGTCACTCCACAGTCAACAAGTTGTAAGTACAATTCCCCAGGTGCAGGGAAGATGGTGCAACAGAGAAAGGGAGAATCAGAATTTGCCAAAGGTTCTAGAGTGCCTTCTTTACTTGGTTAAATATTCACTAAATTTGTTAGTCACCTAATAAGGGGAAAACACTGAAAAGATATTGATAAAAGACACAGTCCCCTTTACCAGGATCTCGCAATTACACCACATCAAGTGCAGTAAGCACCAGAAACTAGGGCGGAATAAAGAAAAGGAAATGTGACTGTTTAAAGAGAATCTAGGAATCTTCCCAGAAGAGGTAGCTGCATTTAGCCAGGCCCTTTGTGGGGCAGGTCATGTTGAACTAACATGAAGGGCAGGGAAAATAGGAAGAAGAGGAGTCACAAACAACTCTTACATTTCTGGAGTGGGCTATGGAATGGACAATGGCACCATATGCTGAGAAAGGATAAATGACAGGAGGACAAGATTTGGTCAGTGATGATGGGTTCAGTTTTAGACAAGGTGATTTTGAGATACTGTAAGGTACTAAAGTGCTAACATGCAGTGTTGAGTTAGAGAGCTATTCTGGAACTGAAAAGAGAATTCTGGATTGGAAAACAATTTTGTACATCATCAGCATGTGATGATGGCTGAAGGCAAAGAGAAGAGATGAAATCCCCCTTGAAGAGCACAAGTGAAAAAAGCCAGGGTCAGGATGGAAGCATCTACATGTATCAGTCACTCAGTTCCCATCTTGGGGAGGAACCCAGACAACACTGACTGGGGGAGAAATTGCCCAGCATCCCAAGGAACCTGCTATCCTCATCCCAGCTGTTCTAGCTCTTTTCTCAGTAGTCTATTATAAATAGCCAGGAAAATAATTCTGCTAAAATGTGAATGATTAATAACATATGTCTCTAGAAATATTTTCAGTTTAATTAGGGGTCTAAGCTTCCCAATAATTCTTGCTTTGAAGCCAAGACTTGGGTTAAACCTAGACTCCACCACTTAACTGAAGTCTTGGATTCTGGAGGCCTTTGTGCTCATTTATTAAACAGGAATAACAAATCCTCTACCTCAAAGAAGTATAATATATATCAAGCTCTGGCACATGGCACGTGCCCAACACTTACATCCTTCCTCTACCCTTCTAACCATGGTTTCCACACTTCATGCACAACAGATTCACCGACCAATGATCCACTCCTAGATTTCTAATTCACAAATGTCTGGCATGGGGCAGAGATATTCTCGGTGGTGCTGATGTTGCTGGTCCAGGTCCAACACTAAAAGAAGATGTTCTCCCTGAAGGATTACCACATGGGTGAGTACTCGCTCCATGTATCCCAGGAATTGAAGTGACCATGCAGAAGGCTGTGGAATCTAGGATCTAGGTTCTAAGTGCAGGAAGCATGATAAAGCAATGGGGCGGTGAAGGGCAGGCAGGGCCTGCACACAGATTTCTGGATCCGCTCTCACCCCAGATAGCTCAAGGCCTAGAAGTTGAATGATTCACACCTCAGAGTTTGGAAAACTGTGACTCATGGCCTGGATGCAGTAGGTGGGCTGCATTGACTCAACTCTCGGGGAGGTGGTAAGTGAAGAGAACGGGTCTGCAGAGTCACAACCAACAGCCAGCTGAATGGACTGAGGTCTCCTCTGTACCCTATGAGCCTGGAGAGAACAGAGAGATGTGTCTGGGCTGGAAGAACTCAAAGGCTATGGCGACTGTGCCCTGGACAGCGAGGGAGAAGAGTCGTCCTCCTGAGTGTGCAGGTGGAAGGGAGACCCGTGGGAAATCTCCCCAGTTTCCGATAGGCCAACCTGGGCTCTGAGATTAAAAGACTATGGAAAACATTTCATTTAAGTAGGTAAAATTGGAGTTAGATACATGGTCACAAAGGCATTTTGATTTGTCTTTTTAAAGGCTTTTCTTTTTTCCCCAAGATGATTTAGTTCAATATAACTATCGGGACCACCGGTATTTGAATATGATTTTGATAGGGACTGGGAGTACTTGGTAGGGCAGCAGGAGTCGTACAACATTTTGTATAATATGTACCTTTGTTCAGGTCATATTTAAACTTGACAGTGTGCTGAGGGGGTGATCTTTTTTAACCACAGTGGACTTGGGTTATTTAGCTCTGTTCTTGTCCAGTATATCAAATAAATGTTTCATATTATTTCCAAAAAAAAGGACTACGGAAAGAAAGAACAGCAACCCAGGAGCTCCTCCCAACTACTCTTCAGTATTGCCTGTCCCTCTCCATGTCTTGGGGCATCACCAGGGCACATCATGTGTGGGAATCTCCAGGAATGTTTGTTAGCAGCAAAAGGAAGGAAAATCACTTCTTTTGACAAAGGCCTGTTATAGGCATCATTTTATTTTATATCTTAAATATCTCCTCTGAACTCCCAATTTACATTTGTAATTTAATTCAATCCATATTTACTATTATGCTAGGTATCAAAATTACAAATATTAATATTGCAAATACTAATTTGCCACAAAAAATTTTGCCTACTGAAATATAAGATTTATTTATTAGTCTGCAAAACTCTTTCAATTTAACTTATTCCTCATAAGTCATGGAAAATTGGTGATATGAATCCTACTTCATTTTTGCCGTCGTGATTCTCAGCTTAAATATCGTCTCCCCAAACACTTCCTTTGACATCCCAGTACAAAGAGTTACCTAATCACTATCACATGGCCCTGTATTAATTCTCGGAATGGCACACATCATGGTGTTATATTTTACAAATTTGCTTGTCTACTTACTGTATCTCTTTCCCTGCAGTAAAATTGCAGAGATACTTTTTCACAGAAGTAGAATATTTAGCTGCCTTATTCACTGCTATATATTTTTTGTTTGTTTGATTGATTGAGAAAGGGTCTCACTATGCAGTTAAGGCTGGCCTTGAACTCACTTTGTAACCCAGGCAGGCCTCAAACTCACAACGATTCTCCTGCCTCTGCCTCCTGAGTGCCGAAATTACAGCCCTGCACCACCACTCCTGCCAATATTTCTAGTACCAAGTCAGAACTCAGCCCACAACAGCACTCCAAGGTATGTTGTGAGAGGAAATAAAGGAGGAAACAAGGAAGGGAAGGAGGGAGAGAGGGAGGGAGAAAGGAGGGAGGGAGGAAAAAGTAGGGAGAAGCTAAAAGATGTTTCCACCAAGTGATAGAACTGAGACACATACTTGGGACTCCCTCCCCCCAAGCTTTTCCTCTCCACCCACCTCAGGGGCCAGTCTGAGCCAGCACTCAGCTTCTGAGTTTGGCACGCTGACACTCTTCCCTGGAGACAGAGGTAGATGCACCCAGGACTCTCAGACTTCAGCGCTGAACAGCTCATTAACCTTCAGTCTGACACCAGCAAAAAGAGAAGCTGGAATCTGGGTATGTGTTCACCGTCATGAACCCCTTCACTAAGGAGAGGGGGAACTTCTGCTGTATTTAAGATCATTACATTCCAGAAAACATCAGTCGAGCACTACATAAGTCAAGAGTAACTCAATTTACTTTTCTTTTAAGAGGCAGAAATGTTAAACGTTCTTCATCACTTTTGAAATTAAGAACAAAGAATAAAAATTTCTATTCAGTAAATACAGCAAACAAAAAATTCTATTGTATGACTAGTCAAGGGAAGAAGGGGGAGACAAAGTGTAAAGAAAGGAGGATAAAGAAGGGAAAGGAGACAAAATCATAAAACAGTCATTGATGTTAAAATGCAAAGGGACAGGCAGTCATTGGCTCTAGACCCCCTTCTCTGAAGCTTGGAGTGCTGTGCCTGTAACCCGACACCTGGGAGGGCTGAGTGACTTTACTGTGGGCCTAAAGTCAATGAGCCTTAGATCAGATCCACTCCATCATGGCCAGAGAACACGTAATTGGGTAAAATAAATACCATACTGTACTTAGAGCTAGAAACCAATCACTTGAGAGCAAGAACCATGTCCTTTTCATCATTATTTTTCCATTCCTCCTAGCAAAAGTCCAGGTACACATTTGATTCATGATGAAGCAAAGGAAACTCCAAAGCAAACATAAGAGGGACACAAATATAGATACCCTCTACAGGACAGGGAGACACAGAGAACTACTTTAATATTTTTGCAACTACAGTGACAGTTATACCATTAAGAGGTAGGTCCATCAGCTTAGCCCTGGACTATGTTATTATCCTTGTCAGAAATTATATTTTAAAAACCCAGGCACAGATGCACTCCCCCACCACAGACTGCATGTTCTCTCCAACACTCATTCAGCCACTGCAGCTATCACTAATCCTCCCTTGAGAATCTGGAGCATTCTCTGTTTACCCCAATCCTAGACTGGTGTATATAGGTGACATTTTTTTTTTCCTAGTGTGGCCAATGTAGTTATAAACACCCTAGGATTTCAGAGAATGAATCTTTCAAAGTAATTTCATATGGACACAAATGGGAAGGTGTTTTCTTGATGGAGACCCATTCTGCTTTACAACCTCAATCACTTCAATTCCAAGTGCCAGCCCTAACTCAGCGGAGGCCTGCTCATAGGAGACCAGAGGCAGTCACTGCCTCTCCTAGGAGGCCCTTCCACGGCCCCTCCATCGAACTCCTATCCATCAGCCCAACTGTCTGCCATCCCGACTGATAGAGGGGTTAGTGTTAGGGTTAGGAATGGCTCTGCCTAGGATTTGCAGGACACAGAAAGCAAAGCCACCCCAAATTATGGGATCTAAGACTGCTGGAACTGGGAAGTACCTGTGACATCTGTCCAACCTTTATTTTGGGGCAGGTTAGATTAGGTCCATGTAGTGAGCGATTCGTCCAATGCCACATGGCTACTTCGTGGGGCTGAGTCGGAGTGGAAATGAAGTCTTCAGGGCTAATGCTCTCTAATCTACTTCACTCCAAGCCAAACACCCAGGCATGCTCTTCTTGGTCTGGCAAATTATGGTGATATAGAGTATAAAAAGAAGGATGAATAGTTGGAAATAATGTGCAAGATTTTTCCGCTTAAGGCTCTATTTTTGCCTCAGGATGGAGACAGGACCTGATAATCTATCAGCTGAGATGGTCAGATTTTCTTGCTAATCTACAGAATTATTTCTGGGGAAGCCAAAGTGGGAGGAGACCTTTTCTAAGTCTACGCCTTGGTCAGTCACTGAGTCAACTGAAGGCAACTTACTGTGACCCCGAGAATCAGGTTTCAATAACTAAGTTGTAGGCAAAACCTAGAAGTCAGATGGTGGCACACATTCTGCCTTTGCATTAGACAGTGCTGTCACTCCAGCTAGGGTTCGTGAGCACTCTGGATAGGGATCCCATACGACAATCACTCCAGTGATGGTCCGGTGACCAGGTGGGCGGTGGGGAACACACACTTCATGCATCAAACAAGAATACTGCTGGTAGGAAAGACAGAGGTGACGTGCATCAAAATCCAGGCAGGGTGGACAAGCCTACTGCTCAATCTGCTTCACTCTGGAACCAGCCCAGGACCCTGAGCAGCTAGGACTAAATCTACGAGCCAAATGCTGACCCTCATCAACCACAGCATGCAGAGGCAGTCTTGTGTGGAGGGGCACAGCTGGCCCTGGATTGAATCCCAGCTCTGCCTCCTAGTAAAATGGAGAACTTAAGCAAGGTACTTAACTTTTCTCAGCTTCTGCTTCCCATTTATAAAATGGATACCTACTTAATAGGATCAGGCAAGCACTCTTGATGGTAATATCTGGAAACTGCCTGGCATGGTGTCTGGAAAATACTAAGCACAAACAAATGATAGCTAAACTTTCTGAAATTCTGCAGGAATTTGTCTGTCTGGCAGACCCACAGGCTGCCTGGAGGATGCAGGTGTGTGTGACTGACATGTCCCCAAGAAGCCTCATTACTCCTTCACACAGCAAGAAAGCAAAATCCAGGGATTCTTCTGCAAAAGGATGCTTCTTGAACATTAATTTCACAGTTTGAAACCCAGGCAACATGTAGAATTTCTTTCCTCTCCCCTCTCCTCTCTCAAACTCAGCAGATACCCTAGCCTCAGAGGACTGGAGGAGCTACGACAGCCCTGATCCAATACCTCAATTTCGTGATTATTAGGGTCACTGTATATCATGCTGCCATCAACACAGCACTCACAAATCCTGGCAGAAGGACAGCCTCCTGGGAGCCTCAGGCTCATAAATACCACAACAGAGAGGGCAGGGATGGCAACAACTCCATGTAAATCACTCCCAATTTGTAAACCCCACATAGCATGAAGTTCCACGCTGGAAATGGGCATTGCAGGGGACTAGTGGAATTGAGGAAAGAACTCATCAAAAGAAAGAAATATGTATTTTGAAGCTGGATTTTCAGAAGGAAGTGAAATAAAAAGTCCTTTTGAAATCAGTCAGGAAGAACCATTCTAGGAGAGAAGAGGCAAGATCCAAATGACATAAAAGCAAAGCATGTTGCCTCATGAATTGTCCCTACATCTGACCACAAAATCACTCTTAGGGCAATCACTCATCTCTACCTGTAGGAACAGTCTCCATTGTTTATGTGTAATTATTACTAATGTTTGTCCACTCTGAAAAGTGTTCCAGTTTGGATATTAAGTGATACACTTACCTTATACTACAGAGAGGTAAAAACGTCTCACTTGGCGCAAGACTTAGCATGTGAGAGAACAGAGAATGGAATCAAACAAGAAAATGTCACTTTCTTCTGGACTGTAGTGATAGCTGCACAATCCTACAAAGCCTACACATTTGCAGGAGAGGAAGTTCTATATTTCCCATCAGTAATTCCTCTTGGAACTGCCAACGGGAAGTTTTTCTCCCATATGCATTCCCATTCTCACCCAAGTAGAGGAAGCCCCCTTTTCCTCTGGTTCTGATATCAGTGGAAATAAATCAGTGCTTTTATTTAAGCGTCAGAAATACTCTTTTCTTTCATGAAAACATTTCTCTGGGTTCGGGTCTCACAGCCTCCTCTCTGAATTAAGCTATCCTGGCTCCCAGCCTTTCTTCTGGGGATGCCGTCTCCACGACATAATGTGATCCTCAACCACCAAGAATGAGCAAGGATCACTGTTCCAACACTCTGACCTCCAAAAAGGAGAGGGTGAATGAATCATTATGAGCCCCGGGTCCAGGCCACCCACTCACCCATTCAGCCTGAACCCCCTGCTCTGCCGGTTCACAGTCACAGCCCGGCAGGAAGAGGACCCCCACAAACACACCTTGGTGAATGGCCAACCACACACCCAGGTCCCCATCGTGAGGAGGACGCCTCGACCTCAGCAATCGCAGGGAGAGGGTGGAGTGAGGGAGGAGGGTGGCGTCTGCCATCATTCTCTCTCGGGCACCCGCAGGAGCAACAAGACACTGCGAACTGGGTGTTCCCTCCCTACCGAGGACCAGCAACTGCCCTCGCGGGGGAAGACCCAACCCTGGTCAAAAATCATCTAAGTGGCCCGGCTCCCTTTTGGTACTCTCCTTCCTTCTCTGCTCTAAGTCTCGATTGCCAGTCCTCTTCAGGAAAAGACCCACCTGCCTGCTCTGACCAGCAGCTCCAGAGACACCCAGGCCACCCTACATGAGACCCTAGTGCCTCCAAAGGCGCACACAGCTTCAGTCACAAAACTTCTCTGGAAGTGCAGTCCCTGCTCACCGCGTCCTCCCCTTGAGGGGTGCCCCACAAAACTTCCTGGTGCTGGGCACTGGCCGAGCCTCCCGGGGGTTCAGGAAAACCCCCAGGCCCCACCTGCTCCGAGCTGGGCTCTGCTCCCATGGCTGCGCGAGAGCCTCCCGCGCTGCAGGGTGAGAAACGCACAACCACCAGCCAGATGCCACCCTTGGGAGCCCCGGAATATCCGAACGGCGCTTCCCCCAGCCCAGGCAATTGCCACAGAAGTTGCAAAGGAAAGGGTAGCGCGTGTAGAGGAAGAACAGGCTTAGGAGAAACAGGTCTGGGTCAGTTAGGAATCTCCGAGGTCCATGCACCCCAACAGGTAGCAGCACCCGGGCCGGAGCCCCCGGGTCCTGGGCACCAAGAACCTGGGACTTACCTTGAATGAATGCAGAGTCCCGCGCTCCGCTGAAGGAGTAGGCTACGCTAGCATTCCCGAGACATCATTAAATCGTTTTAAAAAAGCAAAAGGTGGGGGAAGGGGGCCAGAGGTGGGGGATGGTGAAATCGAAGGGGAGAGAAGGAGGAATCCACAGAAAGGAGGGAGGAAGGCAGCGGAGGTGAGGGAGAGAAACGGAAAATAAAATAAATAAATGAGAGGGGAGACAGTTGGGTGGGGTGGGTTGCTGTCTGCTGCCCACACAGTGGAAAAGAAATTCTGGCAATCAGAAAGAGAACTCGTACTTATGCTCCCCAGAGCGGGCAGCCTGGGACTAACAAAAGAGAAGGGAAGACGAGAGCCTTATCCAAACAGAAGCAGGGATCCCTGTCCAGGCACCCGCAGCGCCTGCAGGCGGGCGAGGGAGCGGGCGGGAGGGCGGCGAGACCGGGACTGAACGCCCGCGGGAGCGCGCACACGGGCCGGGCGGGCAGCCCGAGGCTCGACTTACCGGTGGCGGGCATCTGTGTAGTCCACAGCCTGGGGTCCAGAAATTTAGGACAGGGTTCTCATGGAAAAGTTCAATGACCTCAAACTTCCGCGAGGGATTTCCATTGGAGTGCCAGACCCCGGCTTGTGGGCGGGGGCGGTCCCTTCTCCGGGTCGCCTGTGGACCTCTCCAGGGTCCTGGCCTCTTGCCTCTCCGGGCAGGGGAATCGTGATCGGAAGCGTACTCACGACTAAGTATATCTTAGGAGAAATAAAAGCGGCTTGGGGGCTTGGGGGGATCAAGTTAAGGGGGATGGGCAAGGGTGCACGGCCGGTACCCAAGCCAGATGCCGCCCACGGAAAGGGGACTCCAGCCGGGGGAGGAGCTTCTGTTCCCTCTGGACAGATTCAGAGGATCTTTGAGTGAGTCAGGGGCCAGCTGAGGACTGGAAGGAGAGCTAGGACTAGGCAGGCAGTTAAGGAAGACAAAAAGCAAATAGCCTGAAAATTAGAACCGCAGTGGCATTTCCAAGGGTTCCAAGACCTGAATCCCTCTAGGGTCACCTGTCCCCTGTGTCTCTGGCTCTCTGCATGTCTTTCCCCCAAGAAAGCAGAAATGCCTCCCAGAGCACTACCGGCAAGGCCTTCCTCCCATCAGCCCACCTCTGCAGGTCTCAGCAGGGTCCTCAGAGGGCCTTTGGCAGGCGGGACAAAGTAACTGTCCCCTCTCCTCTTCCTGGAGAGGAAGCAGCTAGGAAGGAGGAAGAGGCTGGGCAGCCTTCCTTTCTCTCTGCTCTTACTCCTTAAGTTTGGCCTGGCCCAGAGGGGGAACGTCCTCTGAAGGCTTCATTTGGAGGCTCCCAGAGTTGAAAGAGGAGAGTTGGCTTTTTCTTCTTGCTCTGAGCTTCCCACGACAGAGAGCAAGGACTTTCTTTAGCCACTTTGCATCCTCTTCACCCTGCCTGCCTTAGGCCTGGCACACGGCAGAGTCAGGCCACATGCACTGATGGAACAAAATAAACCATGAGGTCAACCACAGCTGCTCTCACCTTTTTTTTCAGTTGGGCAGAAAGAGAAGTGAAGGTCAAGTGCTATAGAACCTGCTTGGCAAATTCCTACTTTACCCCCAGAAGGTCTGGTTGGGAGGTTCACCCCGTGAGGGACCAGGACCACGGTCCCAGGTCAGGTAAATCCTAAACTCCCCACCAAGCCCGACAGGAAGTTAATTTAGCCTCTGTGAGTCAGACTCCTGGTAAGCTGAGTGCTAAACCTTACATTAAACAAACATAAAAGGGTACAGCTGGGCCTTAGGGGAAAAAACCAGGACTACACATCAGTTTTTCAGAGGACGATGGGTTTCTGGAAAGTCTTGTGGTTCTGCTTTCCCTTACTAGAAGACGCGTGCATGCGTGCATGCGTGTATGCGTTCAAGCATAAGAAGCCACAGGATCCCCTTTGTGGAAGTGACCTTCCGCCCCTGCGTGAGGGGAGGTTAGAATCCTGGGTCTTCAGCATCAGCAGCCCCCCTCTCAAGGGACAAACAGTATGGAGCCAAGGAGGAGAGTGAGAGATCTTCCAGCTTTAGGAAATTAACCTCAGAATCTTTTGGGGTCTGTGGGAAGGAAAATGACTCCATTAACCCCAAAAAATACACTCTTCATGCCCCACCATCACCCTAACATACACATGCACAGACACAGTGTGGTCTCCGGCAGCGAGGCCCTTCTGCATTCACACTACAGTGTTTGAACTGCTTCTTCTTTTATGAAATTGTTTAAAGAACTAGGGTACCAGAACGCTGATGGTTTTCCTGGCTTGGAATATCCTTAAAAGAAGAGCATCCATGCTCACCCCCTCCTTCATCAAAACAAGTAATAATCACACCCACAAACAGGACTCTCCTTGACAGCCCTTTCCTACTATTGGGAGAGTGCCATATGCACCAGCTAGCTGGTTCCATGAGATGCCCTTTACCTGTTCATGGAGGTGACATAATCCCAGGTTGCCAAGTACAATCCCTTGAACACACCTGCCATCTTATTTCTTGCCTCTCCAGCTAAAGGATTTGAACAATTTGAACAATATGGTATCCTTTCCAACTTAAGCAAAATATTGGTTTTGGTTCTTCTCCCATTTGAATGAGTTCTGGCTGTGGTCTAGGCAGAGGAGGAGGAGAAAGCTTGGAAGCAGAGATTCATCTCAGCACACAGGGCCTTCTCCCTGAGCTCCAGCAGATGCACCTGACCCCAGGCCTCCACTATCACCACCGCGGAAAATGGCCCAGTGCCCAGACTCCTCCTCTTCTCCCAGTCTTTAGCCAGACAGCACAGAAGCACCTTTCCACCCAGGCTCAGACCTATGCCCCACACTGCCCCCTGCAAGAGGACTTGGGAACTTCTGTACTAGGGCCATGACTTCAAAAAAAAAGACCCTGGTTTAATAATTCAGCCTGCTTGAGTGCCATTTAGTAGCCATGGCAACCAGTTCCCTGACATCTAGTTGTAGGCAGGATGTGGTTAGAAGGGGAAAGAAAGGGAGAGAAAAAGGGAAAGATAGGAAAAGAAAGACATCCAGCTCACATTTCAGCTCGACTTCCCCTGTTCTAACTCCACATCGTAATCTTGACAAGCCTGTTGAGGATCTCAGCTTCCAGTACCTTTCCCTGGCTTCCTTCCCTCCTTCTCTGACTCAGCTTCCTCTCCACCTCTCTGTCTCTCCCTCTCCCTCTCTCCCTCTCTCCCTCTCTCCCTCTCTCCCTCTCTCCCTCTCTCTCCCTCTCTCCATCTCCCACTCTCCCACTCTCCCTCTCTCTCTACTATGACAAATGGGGAGATCCAGGTTCCTGACTCAGCATTCTAAGTCAATAACCTCGGGGACTCTAGTGAATTCCTTAACTTTTCCTTGCTTCAGTTTTTTTATCTGTTAAGTGAGAGATCTGTAGATATTTGCTATAGTTCCCACCAGCTCTAACAATGCATGACTCAATGGCCCTCTCTCTATCTCTCCAGTCTTTCACAGCCTTTCTCTGTCCAGCTGTCTGTGTCTGTCTCTCCATCTCTCTGCTTCTTTGTTTGCTTCCTGTGTTTCTCTTGCTCTCATTCTTGCTCTCTCTCTCGTTCTCTTCTCTTCTCTCCTCTCTTTCTCTTCTCTTCTCCTTTCCTCTCCACCTCTCTCTCTCTATCTATCTCTCTCGCTCTCTGACACATTAGTACCATTTGCCATCAGGTTTCACATGTGAAGCAATTATATTTTTATATTTTTACTAAATATTCCATTCCTCCTTGCTGGAAAGCAATCTGTCACCCTCTCCCCTTACCCCAGCTATCTCCCACCTCACCTGCAAACATCACCTCTTCCAAGAAGTCTCTCTGTCTTCCAAGACAGAGCTGGTGGCAGTGGAAGCTCCCCTGGCCCTGGGTGAGCTCTATTGTTCCTCACCTCACTGTCCTGTAATTGCCATCCATTTGTTGTGCCTCCACTGCCGTAGGAGCACATGAAGGGTGAAAACAGTGCCTCATGCATTGCAGTATCCAGCACCTGCCATCTGGGAGGGACTTAAGAAGCAGTTGTTGAATGAAAGGATAAATAAGTTAAACCACAGGTTTCTGAATCATGGCTTGTTAAAGACCCAAGACACACCCAAAAATGAGACAGTGTACTAAGGGGAAGGGAAGCCAAACCATGCACTAGGCAAGATGTAGGAAGAGAAGGCCTCCTCCCCAGACTGCTCTGATGAGGAGATGGGCCAAGAGCAAGGGCCCTTCAGACATCATGGGTCACTCAGAATGGGCCAGGGGGAAATGAGGACAGTCTGCAGCAGGACAGGGAAAGTGGATGGTGCCAGCAGGGTGGTTCCCTCAACCCATCTCTGGAGCTGCTGTGGCATCATTTGGGCCAACTTCTAAGGCAACACATGCAGCAATGGCAGGTCCATCCAAGGTGTCAGTGCTTCAGGCAACAGCCTGGCACCATCTACCCTCCAGCCTTCTTACTTGGCTCCTTCCTTCCTGGGAGAGGGTTACTAGGAAGCAGACTGAGGCTAGAGCGATGCGACCACAGGTACACGGGCCTTGTGGGCAATGCTTCAGACTCCACTGGGAGAAGCCAGTGTGGATTTATATGCTGCAGAAAAGAGTACTTCACAAGATAAAAGAAAATATTATTGTAGTGGTCATTTTTTAATGGACAAACAAGACCTGTCCTGTACATTTAAGAACACTTAGCTGTAAATGTGAATGAAAGGCAAGAATTCAGAAGACATGAGTTTCATCTTCCTTATGCTCCCTAGTGAATACTCTTTCATTCGTCCATCACACAAGGGGAGGGACAGCGTTGATAAACATGAAGACACATGAGCCCTGTACACAGCTCCCATGACATGGAGACTGCCTCATCTGGGGCCAGGTGTACAGCCTCCATTCGCAACCCGGAAACCCAGGCATGCCCTGCTCAGAGCTACAGCCTCCATATAGATATTTCCCCAATAATCCTTAATCCAGACAGAGCTGCCTACCCTCAAAGATCTGCCACGTGACACAAAATCTTCTTGACATCATGCACATACTGAGTGACACATTTCATTACCAGACTTCCATGAGTTGTCCCCACCACCCCCTCCGCACATGCAACATTCACATATCCCTCATGCAATCGGCGAGCTAGTTTCAAGCTTCAGAGAAGGGGCTGAGGTTTAAAACAGAAAGCTAGAAAAGAAAAAAAAAACCAACACATATCCTAAAAGAGACACTACTTTGTAAAAGTGACACTTCCAAATCTGAGTTTATATCCACACTAGGTTGTTTGAAAAGTTCAATACAGATCCACACCGAGTTTTCCAGTCCCAGGGGAATAATACCTCCCAGCTGGTGAAAAATTCAACTCCTGTTCACTTCTGTGGAATAGAAACCTGAAATGGGAAAAAAACAAATTGAACACCTTCCTATATGCTCAAACTATGCCATCGTACCACCCTCCACTAAACTGAAATTGCACACGCTCTCCCACACTCTGTAACCGTCTCCGAGTGCAACACCCAAACATTAGGACAAACCTACGCTCTGAGAACAGAACCGGAAAGCATGTGGCAGTGAACGCCCATACCAATTCCATTAGATACACACACACACAGACACACAGACTGCCAAGGCATCCCGCAGACTCACCCCAACACACACCCCACAACTGAAACATGGGCACGTGTACACAGTCACCCAATGCACTCTTGCTCATGTACGTGTGTGTGTGTGTATGTGTGTGTGTGTGTGTTTAACTTGGAGACTGGTGATGCTTTGGATTATGAGGTTTCCATGGTTACCTTCTGTGGAGGGAACTGGTGTAATTGAACTCTTGGGGTTCACCATTCAACATAGATGCCGCTTGTTCATGCTGCACACTCACTTGCTTGCTCTCTCTGCTTTTCATTACCAACAGCTTTTACTGACAGTTTCAAGTCAAGGACACTGTAATAGAGCCCAGCCCTTCCTAGGGCTCTGGCTATACTTTGGAAAGAAGTAAAACTCTGAAACTGAAGACTAACTTCAACATAAAGATTACCCTGGTAGAGTCTCAGGCTAATCATATCTAAGAACATCCATAATCATCTATCCTGAATCCCTTCTCCCCTGTGCAAGAAAGATGACCACCCCAGAATGAGAGCCATATTTCCTAACTCACAGAAAGCTCCAAGAGAAAAACCAAGGGCCCAGGCCAGCACAAGCCCCTAGGAATGGGGACAGATGCCCAATGTGTGTATTTCCTCTCCTCTTCACAGCCCCTTTCAGCCTTCTAAGGTTATTGCCTTAGTCAGTTCTGGATGCTATAGCCAAATAGCATGGACTGGGTGGCTTCTAAACAACAAGAAGTTATTTCTCATCAGTCTGGAGGCAAGTTTGAAATCAAGATACCAGGATGGGTTTTGGTGAGGACCCTCTTTTGGGTTGCAGACTACTGAGCTTTTATTGAATTATTTTATGGGAGAGGAAGGCAAACTCCATTCCTCTTCTTATAAGGTCATAGATCCCATCATAAGGGCTTCACCCTTGGAACCCAGTCACTTCCCGGAGACCCCATTTCCTAACGCCATTCTATGGGGTCAGGATTTCAATATGAATTTGGGGAGGGGCAAAGAAGAAACAAACATTCAGTCCATAATAGTTACATCAATTTAGAGGAAAACTAATTTATTGGCATGGTGTTAGCCTCAAACATGGTCCCCATCCATACATATGGGAAACTGGCCAAACTGATTGTCAAACAAAATACTTCAGCACATTTTACATGCTAATGTCTTGCTGCCTCCAGTGAGTCTAATAAGACAAACACGCTAGGAACCTATTGGGAAGTAATTGCCAGAACTGTCCTCGGACTTTAATGACTTAAAGGACAAGAAAGAAAGAAAGAAAGAAAGAAAGAAAGAAAGAAAGAAAGAAAGAAAGAAAGAAAGAAAGAGAATTTCATTTACAGTAATGGCACCATATGAGGGAGCTCGACTGTGAACAGGAGCAGGGAAACTCACTTCATCCAGTGGTAGACAGAGCCTCAGTGTCAGCCTCAGTTTAACTTTTTGCCAGCCAAGACTTTAGTTTCCTGGAGCCTCAAAATCTTACATTTCTAGGATTCTTGGCTTCTAGGAGTTCCAAACAGCTTTCTCATAGAAGAAGCCCTGTGCCTGGTAGTTCAATATATGATATAGCGCAAAAGGATCCAGTTCAAATGCCAAGGGGGCACCTGAAGAATAAGATAGAAATCAAAATTATGATCCAAATATCCACACTTTGACATTCTTTTATCTCTTCCTTCTCTGCTCTAAATTTTTCCCCAACCCAGAACGAGCGCAATGAGTCAATAGGAATAAAGAGAAAATTTAGAACATAATACTTTCAATTTGGACTCAACTACTTACACAGGACAGGAAATGAGGTACACTCAGGTAATCTATGGGAATAAAGAGCAGTGTAGATAATTACCCAGTTGGAAAAGGAGCCATGGGAGGTAAACAGTGGAGGTGGGACTATTCTTCACACAAAGGAGAATAAAAAACAATTTAATCATTATGGGTTTCAATGGAACACCCGTTCTCCATTCCCTATGTTATTGGCTGAATTGTGTCCTCTCAAAAAATTCACATATTGACATCCTAATCCTCAGTACCTCAGAATGTGACTGTACTTAGAGACAAGGTCTTTAAAAAGGTAATTAAGGTTTGGGGTCACTGGAGGGGCCCTTATCTAGTATAACTTGTGTCCTTATAAGAAGAGGAAATTTGCACACATACATAAACAGAAGAAAGACAATATAAGACAGGGAGAAAATGACTACATATCTACAAGCCAAGGAGAGAGGTTCAGAAGAAAAAACCCTGCTAGCATCTTGATCCTCAACTTCTAGCCTTCAGAATTGTGAGACAGTAAATGTCTGCCATCTAGGCCACCGAATCTGTGGTACTGTGTCATGGCAGTCAGAGATCAAACTGTAGAAAGTGCTGCCGAGTGAGACAGTGAGGAAGCGCTCTCAATCACCGGTCCAGGGCTGGGCTTGGCACTCAGGCCATCTGGGCTCACCACATGCTCAGACTCTAACTAAAAAACACATGAACTTAGGCAAGTTATTTAACCTCTCTGGGCCTCAGTTTCTTCTCATCTATATGATGTGGAGGATACCTTCCTCCTGGGGCAATTGCAAGAACTAAAATGATAATGCGTTCAAGAACTTAGAGCAGTACCTGGTATACAGAAAACAATAAATGCTACTACAAAGACAAAACAAGAAATTTTTTAAGGGAAGTTTTTTTTAAAAACTGGAATTGAAGCGGGTGTCTGAGCTAGTCCTGTCTGCAGACAAGGAAATGAGTAAGGTAATTTCCTGTGCAACTTCCCAGCTCTGGGATTACACAGAAGTCTGACTACCACCTTACTACTTTCTGGGAATGCTGAAAACCGTAACCCATTAAACCCACACATTGATTAGAAAATGTGAAAATAAACCAAGAGTATCTGCAGTTTTCAAAACCATCACAGCCTGTGACCTGTTTCCCACAGGCATCCTCAAGCCTCCCCCATAGCCCACTTGAGGCTTTTCAGTTTTCATTTTCCATCCCTGATAACACTTCATCCCTGAAAGGTCTCTGAAGGAAGCCACCCACCCCCAGGCCTCTTCACTCCAAGGACAATAGATCTGAATCATTATTTACTCTGTCCTTGTGGATGTTTAGAATAAGAGGGAGAAGGGCTAAAGAAGATCATTTAATGGCACCAGAATAGAAGAAACAGGAATCTGTTTCCATAAATGGGGAAGGGATGGTGAGTACAGGGTCCCAGAATCACAGGCCTCTTGCTGAGCCTCGTGAGAACCCTGACAACAATGCACCAAATGTCCCTTAACTTTCCATCACATGGGACCACAGGCTGTCCACCACTTAGGCCTTTGATTTGGTTACTGCTGCTCTATCTCTGTAATACTTCTTTTGCTCTGAAAATCTCTTCAGCCTCTGCTGCCCTCAGGAACCATGGCAAGACACCCAGCCTTACAGTTCTTAAGACTCTGGTCATTTTCCCAGATGCCCACTGGGTTGTATTTCAAGGAAAAGCCCAAGACCAACGAAACAACGTTTAATTCTACATTTCCAGGCGATGCAGAAAATGGTTATCTGTCCATTCAGAAAGCCTAACAGCACTCAACCTGCCAAAGCCTAGAATTTTTGAACAAGAGTAAATAAGTCATCAGAGGAGGAATCAAAATATTCTCATCCCAACCTGGCATGGTGGCGCACACCTGTAATCCTGGCACTCAGGAGGCTGAGGCAGGAGGATTGCTGTAAGTTCGAGGCCAGTCAAGGCTACATAGTAAGTTCAAGGCCAGTCTGAACTACATGGCAAGACCCTGTCTCAAGGAAAAAAAAAAAACAAAAATTCTCACCCCAAATGGATAAAGAATGTGTGATTTTTTTTTTTAATGGAGTACTACTCTGCCATAAGGAAAGATAAACTTGAGATATTTTTAGGTAAATGGATGCACCTTGAGACCATACTCTTAAGTGAAATAAACTGGACACACATATTTAAATGTGGTATTGTTTCTCTGGTGTGAGAAACCAAAAGGATAAATAAGGACCAAAATGTATAATAGATATTGGGGAACAGGAAGAAAATGTTCAAATGGGAAGGAGAACAAGGGAGGGGGGGAGGGGAAAGGAAGGAAGGGAAAAGAATAAAAAGAGAATAGAAGAGAAAAAATGGAAACAAAGCTTTTGTAAATAAGGAGGGGAAGAGAGGTTGAAGGGAGGGGAGAGGATCGGGGGAAAAAGAAGAATCAAGATATATTATGTAGAGGTACAAATTCCCTATGATGTATGTGATCATTATGCATATCTAAAGTATACCAATAAAATTAATTTTAAAATATTCTCATCCCAAGCCCAGAGGATTCTATGTTCTAGGGCTGGTCTAACAGCAGGTGCAACCGATCAGACAGCGCGCAGCTTCCCCAGCCTGTGCCTGTCCTTTCAGTAGACACCCTTACAGTGTTATTATATGGAAAGATGGCAATTTAGAGTCTATGTCTTTCCAAGTCCATAGAGGTGGGGGCAGGAGAGGGAGGGAGAAAAGAGAAATCAATACATGTATGGAATCTTGGTGCAAAGTTTTAGTCCTACTCCATCCATGGTCAATGCTAAAGACAAGAGTCTCCTTGCTTCTCTTTCCATGCTGAGATGGCAGCACCACTGGCACATTTTTTCAAAGAACACATTTGTGAAGGAAAGGAAACACCAATAGTTCAACCAGTAAATGCACCTCCTTGTCCACTAGAGGCTGATAGCTCCTGAGGTGCCTGTTAGTTTTTTTCTAGCACAGAAGTATTAATAGCCAAATCATCATAATAGAAAGATCGGGGCATTTTTCACTTCAAAAATTTGCATCTCCCAGATAAGCCCTGCAACTCTTGTTGCTAAGCACTCATTTTGGCTTCAATGTCACTTCCCTGGCTTTATTGGACCCACACCCTGCCCCATGCACCTGTTATGTTATTCATTTAATGAAAGGTGAGAAAAGAGACCACACTTTTTTTTGTCTGTGTGGTACTGGGAATTGAACTCCAGGCCTCGTGCTTGCCAGGCAGGCACTATGCCACGGAGCTATATCCCTGGCCAAGAGACCACACTTTTATAAGCCCCGATATTACCCTAATTTTACTTCCTTGGGTTCTAAATTCTCCCATTTCCCATGACTTCTTATATATAAGATTAAGTCTGTTTCTCCAAGGTGAGAAAGTGTCTAGTCTGGCTAAATGAATTTAATTCTGCAAATGCAATATCATAATGGTATTTGGTCTAAATATTCTGGACTTGCACTTTGCTCTCATCCCATTTTAAGACACAGAGGCCTTCCCACCAGGGCGAATGTCAGGGCCTGTACATTACCTCTGCAACTCCATGTCCCTGGTCTCTCTGGAAACCTGATGACCAGACCACACAATCACATTCTTCTCTTTATTGTAACAAAATATGCATAACAAAATTTTTACCCTTTTAGCCATTTTAAATGTACAATTCAGTGGCATAAATGTATTCACATTATTGTGCTATCACCACTGTCCATTTTCAGAAATTTTTATTTAATCTTTCCCAACTAAACTAGATACCCATTATAAATAATAACTCCCCACTCCGCCCCCAGGCCCTGGTAACCTCTATTCTACTTTCTGTCCCCATGAATTTCACTATTCTAGGTGTCTCATGTAATTGTATTCACAGGGTATTTGTCATCCCACAGACATCCTTTGTTTCTGGTTTATTTCACTTAGGATAATGTTTTCAAGGTTCATCCCTGTTGCAGCATGTGTCAGAATATCCTTCCTTTATAAGATTGAATATTCCATTGTATGTAAATACCATATTTTACTTTTCCATTCATCTCTCAATGGCCATTTGGGTTGTTTCCACCTTTTGGCTATTGTGAATAATGTGGTTATGAATGTTGGTGTGCAAAAATCTGAGTCCCTGCTCTCATTCTTCTCAGTGGGATTGCTGGATTATATCGTGATTCCTTTTGAGGAACTGCCAAACTGTCACCAAGTTCTCTTATAAAAGGACTCATTGTCAAAGAAAACTTTCCCATGGACTACAGTTTCCAAGAATTTCAAATAAGCAGCTGGAGCTGAGGATTGATTGCCTTAATGTGCTTAGTCCTTCACCTGTCCTTGTATCCACACCCTTTGCGGTTTAATTGGTGGTTCTTCTCAGAAGCAGGCAGGAAACTCTTTCTGGGCCTTAGAAGCTGGGTTCAGCTTTGGCCAGTGGGTTGCCAGAAGACACACCACAGGCAGAAGCTTGACATTTGTCCCTCTTGCCCTTCTGCCACTGCTATGAAAATAATATGCCCTGCCTGACCCACTCGTCCCGAAGGATAATGAGGGACATCTGAGCAGCAATACTTGGGCCATTGTGACCTGAAGCAAAGCCACCCCAACTCACCTGCTGGTCCTTGAAAATAAATGAGTATAGTTTTAAGCCTCTGAGTTGTAAGGTGGTTTTTGACAATGTATTATTGTGGTAACAGTTGATGGCACAGTAATATGTCTAGTTACTATTGTCTTCAATGTAAATAATATTTCTGGAGAATTGGTAAACAGGATAAAAATCTCATTAACTTAGGGATATTTTTAAAATTGGAATTCACTCTAACCTGAATTAAAAGCTAGAGAATTCCTTCGTCTCACAGGTGTCTGGTCTGTCTTACAGACATGTTCTGTCTGATGTTGGAATCAGGCTTTGCTAATACCAAACCCAGTCTATGAAAGTATCTTAGCTTGGCATCAAACAGAATGTGCCATAAAGAAGCATAGAGGAAGGGGCTCTTTGGAAGGCTGTGATTCCTTGGGGCCAGGAAGCCATTACTCAGTGGAAACTTTATCAGTGAGCACCTGACCCCAGATGGGCAGTCCCAGAAACTTAGTTCTGTTAATTCCCTCCCAATTGACCAATTTCAGGGGATAAGTCACATAAACCAAACTTCAGAGACTGAGAAACTAGAAAGCCACTCTATTAAATTATATGTGGCAGATAGTGGGGAATGGGGAGTGGGGTGGTAATCCTTTCTGGGACCCAAAGTAATAATGTACTCAGATTCTCTAGCCAGTTTACCTTCCGCTATCAGTGTATCTGGAAGAGCACATTAGTCCTCAGAAGGCTGCTTGGTGAGCACAAAATCATAACAAGGAAGGGAGATGGTGTTGGCATATTTTATCCAGACCATGGAAAATTCTAATAAATATTCCCCTCCAAAAATAGAGCTCCTAATTTAGCTATTCAGCAATATATACATATTTCAAAACATCATGTTGTATCTTATAAATATAAACAATTTCTATTTGTTGATTTTAAAGCTTCTTTTTAAAACAGAGCTCAGGTGCTAGGGACCAAATACTGGCATGGTGTCTACCCATTTTAGTACCAACTCTCTAAACAAATCAGTGCTATCTTGATAAAAGATAATAAATAGGGCCGGTGAGATGGCTCATCAGCATAAGCCCCTGCCTGGCAAGCGCAAGGTCCTGAGGTCGACTCCCGGTACCCACATAAAGGAAAAAAGGGCTGGTGATATCGTTTAGTGGCACAAGCACTTGCCTGGCAAGCGCGAGGTCCTGAGGTCGACTCCCAGTACCCACATAGGAAAAAAAAAGAATAATAATAATAATAATAAATAATTTGGGAAATAAAATATAAAGCACTATATAGAAGTAGTACATTATTTTATTATTTTCCTGTTGTTGTTGCTATTTCCATGTGTTCTAAGTGCATGCAGTGCCATGTAGGTAGAAGCAGACTGAATTGTCAATGAAAACTCAGATTCTAATCAGTTTTGCTATAAAATTACTGTATGACCTTGAGAAACTGACCGTGGCACTGGCCTTGGTTTTCTCATCTGTAATAGGAATGAGTTGAACTAAGTGGGCAGCAAAGATCAGTCCCAGGGAAATGTGGACAATAAGTGCTGGAATTACAGATGATGGAGGAATAAAGGAGGATTAGTCACACGATGGATCAGGAGAAAAAAAGCATATGGAATAAAACAATTCAAGAGTACATCATTTTGGGTCAGGAAATAAATGGATAGACACCAGCTGTCCAAAAACCACTTGTGCTTAGAATAACAATAACTTACCTGTCTTTGCAGATCTGGAGGCACTCTGCTGAGAGGCTCATGGAGTCTTCCGTAGGAAGAAGTCAGCTTGACATTTCATATACAGGATGAGAATTAAGTACCACTCTTATTCAGTGGTAAGCACTTACTCCGTTGATGTTAAATTTTAATTCCAATTAAAACATCAGTATCATGTCCCAGGATTTAGTTTGGTTAAGTCTCTAAGCTGTTGAAATGGCCATGTTTACTTTCTTGATAATCCCCGTCTTGGCTTTAAGCCCCTCTACTTACATTGAAATCTTAGGACACACAGGTCCATTATTTACTTATTTGGCTTAAAGCTTCCCTCCTAATGTCTTGCACTGCAGATCTCTGAACTGGTAAATTTGCCCTGTGTCTCCTGGTGTGTTCTCGGCATGATTTTAAGCCCATGTGCTACGACAGACATTTTCTGCTGAAACCCAGAGCTTTTAGCTGTCAAAATGGGTTCTCAGTTTCAAGCTCAACCCAACTATACTTTGACAGTATGTCTTGTACTAGGTCCTGCTTGGTAGATAAATTGTTAAGAAATGGCACCCAGCCCTCAAAATTATTAAAGACTGGCCAAGAAGATGGAATGTGTACAAATGAAATTATTAAAGAACAACATAGTCCTCAAACACTGAGTCCTTGGAGAAACATAAAAACAATGAGACTAACATCAATTAGAAAAAGCTTTATGAAAGAAGTGGAATTTGAAAGAAATGAAAATTGATTATGAAAGTTTCATAAAGGGCAGAAAAAATGTGATTGTATTTCCCAAGATTCAAGAAATGGAACTCCATCTTTGATCTCTTTTCCTTGTGCTTTTATAGATACAAAATTCCCCTGATGGAAACGAAATGGTCATCTTACCATCAAACTGAAGGGAATCCTCATGCAAGGAAGATTTAAAGAGATTTTGCTTATCTGTACTCTACACCTGCTTTGCAAACTGGGACACTTACTGAGCACAGGCTTACGGGTGGGAGGCATGACACTGGACACCACCGATTCCACCTGGCTCCATGGCTAGCAATGGTCACAGTGAAACAGATGAAAAGCACCTGACTCTCCCATCTTTCTGGCTGGAGTGTGACATGGTTTGGCTTCTAGAAGATTCCCTGGTTTCAGCCCTGCCTCCTCACTGGATCACGGCCAGGAGAGCTGAGGCTGTCCTGAAGACTTTCACCAGTCGTGGGCAGGCCTATGCTTGGACCAATCACAGGCCTGTAGCTGCTGTGTAAGCACCACTCCCCCCACATTTCTCCGGTTAGTCTAGGAGGGCTCCCTCCAGTGTACTAAACCCTTGTGCTGCAGCACAGGTCCTGTTAAAATAAAGACTTGCCTTTATGTACAGGTGGTCCTGTACACCTGCTTGTGAGTTATTTCTTGTGTAGTGTGGTAAATCTACTCAGGATTCTTATCCTGAGTAATGTGGACAGAGTGGTTGTTTACAAAGAATAAGCAATAAACACTAAGGGTTATTAGCACTGAAGTGCTTCAAAAACCAGCAGCCAGCAAAGATCAGCAGCAGAGGTGTACCTGGTAGAGTCAACCTAAGGTGTTCGGCACAAGCCAGCACCAGAAGGCGGTAGCTGGCAGCAGCAGTGACCAGCAGCTGGTTGTATCAACTGTTGGCATCCAGCATTATCTAGTGTCACTGGTGACATCAGGACTGCTGGCAAAGCTGCACTTTGTCAATTCACGATTTCCATCTGAATCAAGCAAAAGAACCCTGGGCTGATTGGCAGCAACAGTAAGGCTCAGAACCTAAGTGGCAGGCAGAACTCCTTCAGAGATGTGCTTGCTAAACAGAGAGCAGACCTCCAGCCTCCACCAGAAAGGCAGGTTTTGTTCTAGGAGGAGTTGAGAAATCACTGTTAATAGACTCCTGGGGCCAAAAATAATCCCACTAGGGAATGCCACAGAGGCTGGGTTCCCTCCTGAACTTGACACTTTCAAAGTTTTTTAAGGTACTAAAAGACATTCTGTTGGTAGCATAGGGGAATAAACTCTCACCAAACCAAATGAGAGCTGTAAACTCTTGGGAAATAAATACAATAAGATTACCTGAGAACATCCTGGAGGAGAACCAAACTTGGAGCAAGGAGCCAGTACGGAGTAGTTTTCTGTTTATTGTGCCTTTGCCATGGGAGTTCTGAATTCCAGCAATACTGGTGCAGGCTGACTTAAATACTCGTAGAAAATCCTCCATCTTTCTAACCAAAGGAACTATGAATAGAGCCAGGACAACAAAACCATCAGAAGACAAGAGGGAACCCCAGAAAAGAGAGATCAAGACAAGGAGAACCTCAAGTTCAAATCCAAGTCTCTGGATGATCTACGAATCATGCATGTATAGAACAAACAGAAAGCAGCTTACAGCTATGGCTTAAAGAACTGAGCAAAGATCTGAGCTGCCACCCAAGACAGGCATGACAGTTTCATTCTGAGTCTAAATCAAGTTAATTACCTGCTAAAACAAAATGTCAACACTCTGTGGAGAAATACAACAGGATGATATAACGTTCACAGTGTCCAGGATACAATCCAAAATTAGTCAACAAAAGATGACGTGGGAAGATGTGAGCCATTTTCAAGGGAAAATATAATCAACATATTCCAACCCTGAGATGATCCAGATGTTAGAATTCTTAGACAAGAACTTTAGAGCAATTAAGTATAGTATAACTATGCTCAGTGAGGTAAAGAAAAATATATTTGTAATAAACTAAAAGGAAGGGAATATCTGCAGTGAAATAGACATGATGACTTATGTAGAAAGTCCTCAGGAAGCTATAAAAGAATTACTAGAAATAATAAATTTAGCAAGATTGTAAGATACAAAATCAATATGCAAAAATTAACACTTGTTTTATACACAAGTAGCAACTAGAAAATGACATATTTGGGCCAGGTGTGATGGTGCACGCCTATAATCCCAGCACTCTGGAAGCTGAGGCAGAAGGATCGCCATGAGTTTGAGGCCAGTCCAGGCTACATAGTGAGTTCAAGGTCAGCCTGAACTGCATAGTGAGACCTTAGCTCAAAAAACTAAAAAGAAGAAGAAGAAGAAAAAGAAGAAGAAGAAGAAGAAGAAGAAGAAGAAGAAGAAGAAGAAGAAGAAGAAGAAGGAGAAGGAGAAGGAGAAGGAGAAGGAGAAGGAGAAGAAGGAGAAGAAGAAGGAGAAGAAGAAGGAGAAGAAGATGAGGAAGAAAGAAAAAAAGAAAAAGAAAGAAAGAAAGAAAAGAAAATGACATTTTTAATGTTACATTTGTATTTATTAGTACATCTCTGACTAAACTATACGAGGGAGAATATATAGGAATATATAAGATAGTGTGTTAAAGCTGATAATTTCCATGAAGCTAGAATATGTGAAAAGTAAAATAAGCTCATTAACTGCCTTATGGAATTAATTGGGAGTAGAAGAATACTACTTCAAAGTAGATTCAATGAAAGAAAAGGAAGAGAAAAGAAGCAGTGCATAGTTAACTTTAAAATTAAACAAAAGGGGGGCCAGTGAGATGGCTCAGCGGCATACGCACCTGCCTGGCAAGCGCGAGGGCCCAAATTCGACTCCCAGAACCCACATACGAAAAAGGGGCCGGTGATATTGCTCAGCGGCACAGGCGCCTACTGGAGCGCAAGGTCCTGAGGTCAACCCCCGGTACCCACAAAAAAAAATTAAGCAAAAGGGGAAAAATGAACCCACAGACAAATATCCTAAAGCCAGAAACTTCTAGATGAGGAGACACCAAGGCTCTTCTACAAAAGTCAAGAACAAGATAAAGCAAGCACTCTCTTTCCTCTGCTTCGCACTGTGATTGAAGTAATGCCATAGCATTAGACAAAAGAAAGGAACTAGAGGAATGAGAATTAGAGTGAAAGAGGAAAAACGGTACCTGTAAATAATGTAACCTCAAAAATTAAAAAGAATCAAGGGAAGAATTTTGGTATGACTTGTTCTAACTACAAATAAGAAAATGTAGTAAAATCCTAGATGCTAAAAGTATCATATACAAAGAAACTCAGATGTCTAATGGAAGAGAAAACTCCATTTTATTGCAGCAAAAAATAGAATATCTAAGCATAAGCCTAAAAACAGTCCAAAGTTTATGAGGAAAAGTATAACACAATCTCAAAAAAATAAAAGTAGACTTCAGTAAATGAGATGAGATACTGTTTTTAGATAGGAAGGCTCCACATCCTAAAGATATCAATTTTATAAGCTATTTCATAAGGGGAATGCAATCTCAATCAAAATACCATCAGGGAATTTTTTATATTAAGTTGACTATAAGGTTCATTTGGAAAAATAAACCAGCAAAATTAATTAGGAAATATCTAATAAAGAAGAGAGTGAGGGACAAGCCTCGTCAGCATCCCTCTAGAAGCCTCAGTAATTAAAATTTATTGGCACTATCACATTAACAGAAAAGAAAAGCTGGAAAATTATCCCACTGTATATGAACATTTAGTATATGATAAAAACAGTATCTCAAATCAGCCAAGAAAAATGTGAACCTTTTGTAAGTGGTATAACTATATAGCCATATGGGAACAAATAACATCAGATTCACTACTTGAACTGCACTCCAGATTAAATTCCAAATGGATTAGAGATTTAAATATAAAAGATAAGAAACAACATAAGTATTCAAAAAGAGCATGGTAAATTCCTCTATTACTTGGATAAAGGAAACTCATCCTAACCATGACTTAAAACCCAGAATAATATACAAAAATTGATAAATTTTACTACATAAAACATAAATTAACCTACATGAGGCCCTGGGTTCTAGTCCTAGCACCACCTAAAATAAATATTTAAATATTTTAAAAACTTTGCCTGGTAGAAAAGTATAAAAAAAGAAAAATTGCAAAGTAAGAAAAGCTATTTGTAAGCAAAAGCTTTATGTTCTTATTATATAAAGGACTTCTAAAAATAGAAAAAGGAGCCAGTGGTACTTTTTGTGTGTGTGTGTGTGGGTACCGGGGGGTCAACCTCAGGACCTCACGCGCCAGCAGGCGCCTGTGCCGCTGAGCGATATCACCGGCCCCTTTTTCGTATGTGGGTTCTGGGAGTTGAACTAGGGCCCTCGCGCTTGCCAGGCAGGCGCTTAAGACGCTGAGCCATCTCACCGGCCCCCAGTGGTACATTTTTAAAAGGTAATACATTATAAAGATATGAACTGAGAGTTCATAGGAAAAAATGCAAATGTCTTCTAACCACTTTAAAAGATATTTACCCTCACTCATATCTAAAGTTTAACATCATACTTTGTTGGCAAAGCTGGTAGACAGGCATAACAATATAACCCTTTTGGATAAGAATTTATCAATGTCTAACAAAATTCCCCAGAAATAAAAATTCTATAGTGTTTCAGGTGGACTTAGAAGCCAACTTGAATAGCTTCCTACATATTATAAAGTAAGAAAACTATTTGCAATTTATTTGTAAACAAATGTTAATATCTTTAATATAGAGAGGACTTATAAAAATAGAAAAATAAATAAATGATGTAACTAGGAAGTCATCATAAAAGATTTAAGTATAAGAGATGATCATTAAGGGTGAGTAACATCAGAGGAAGACAACTAGATACCACTACCCCTCTTCTGGGACCGACCTATGAAATCTTGTCTCCCCAAAATAAAACCCTAATCTGATCAAACCTCTAGATCAAATTGCTAATTTACAAGGGAAACAGAAATATGCCAAACACTGTCATGAAGATACAATCAATCAAACACCATTGGAGGTTCTACTAGACAAATCACTGGATTTCTTAAAAAAAAAAAAAAAAATGACAAGGACCAAAATAAATAGAACAAGAACCTATAGACTAAAAGAGACTTTGGAGACATATTCACTAATTGTAATGTACAGGTCTTGTGTTGATCCTGATTCAAAGTGTGAACAAATTTAAAAAAATGAAAAGAAAGATCACTTACAGTGCACTGGACGATATTTGATGATACTAAGGATTAATGTTGATATTTTATATTCAACACTAGCATTGTGGTTATGCTTAAAAGTGAGACTCTGTCTTTGAGAAATGCACACTGAAATATTCATAAATTAAACGATATGATGTTTGTGATTTGCTTCTTTAAAAAATATCTTAGCCAGGCACTGTGGTACACACTTGTAATCCCAGCTACATGGAAGACCAAGACAGGAGGATCCCAAGTTCAAAGCCAGCATGAACAATTTAGTGAGAACCTGTCTCAAAATAAAAAATAAAAAAGGCTGGGGATATAGCTCACCGGTAGGGCATTTGCCTATCATATGCAAGCCCCTGGGTTCAATCCACAGAACTGAGGAGAAAAAAAATCTAGGGAATAAAAGAAAATCTAGGAACAAAATTGAGGGGAAAAAATTAACCATAAAGTTGAAATTGTTGCAGCTGAGTGACAGATAGTGATTCATTAGGGTTTGCTCTGTAAATGTTTTAAATTCTCCATAATTTCATCAAATGACACTGACAGCACTATTCCTCATAGATACATGCGTATTCGAGGTCATAGATTGAACATTTCAATATAATTGTCAATGTGGGAGAGGGGAATGGTGACCTGGAAAATGAAGAAAACTAAAAAATAATATAGAAAAGTAACTTTCCAAAGAAAGGTGTTAATTATATTCCACAGGCAGAGGAAAATGAATAATGCTACTCTCTGAACCCAAAATCTCCTCTCCAAATTAAAGAAATAAAATTCATGAATAAAATAAAATGACCATTCACTCAAAAAGTAATTGGAGGATTTTTATGTCATGTACTCATTAGCATTGTAACTGTAATTAGGTTGCCTGAGAACTCCACGGGCACTATTGTCATCTGTCAGGGAGCAGAGTAGGCAAGGGTTCTTCTGCCCCATCAAATCTCCCTCACACCCTGTAGTGTTCCCTTAACCCTGAGCTCTAAGCTTCTGCAAGTGGATTAATCCATCCTTATAAATGTGCTAAATCTTTCTCTTCTCTAGCAGTAGTTTACACTCTTCTAACAAACTTGCTCTACAAGCAAAAATTTCCAAAAGGCAAAACTCAGAATTCATAAACATGCTGTAATTTGATGCTGTTCTCTGAACTTTACAAAGATACAGCAGGCCGGTGAGATGGCTCAGCGGCGTAAGCGCCTGCCTGGCAAGTGCGAGGGCCCGAGTTTGACTCCCGGAACCCACATACAAGAAAAGGGCCAGTGATATTGCTCAGCGGCACGGGCACTTGCTGGAGCATGAGGTCCTGAGGTCAACCCTCGGTACCCAAAAAAAAAAAAAAAAAAAAAAAAAGATCCAGGAAATTAGAAAGGGTGACCCAGTTCCTCCTAATGGAGGAGAATACTACTTTTCCCTGGACATGAACAATTGAGACTCAGGGAACCACAACTGAAGGTCAAGCACTAGGAGGAGAAAAGCAAAGAAAAAAAAGAGGCAAGAAAAAGTAGAGCTAAAAAGTAGCACAAATCATAGGAAGAAGGGGATTTCAGAAGAAATCCCCATGGGGCTCTGGCACATACTATCCTCCCCACAGGAATCTTTCTTAAACTGGAAAGTGAGCTCACAGACCATTTTCTTATTAAATCTTACCTGTGATGAGTCAGTGACCAGAAGTCAGAGTGGGTTTGGTGGATTTGTTTTAGATATATAGTGTTAGATCTTTCATTACACTCTGAGAACAAACAAATTACCTGAATCAAAATGCATTCATTTCAACTTCTGCTCCTCTGTCCTCATGATCAGACTCTTTAGGAGCAGATAATGAAGCTGAAGTGATGTTTAGGTCTGGCCCCATCTGGTCACAGGCAGTATTTGGAGAAGAACTGCCAGCATGCCTCATTCAGGTCTTACATACAAGGGTCATTCGCATGGCATTAATAGACAGACTTTGCTTTCTCGGAGCTGGGAAGGTCATGAGAGGCTGAAATTTTCCTTGGGTTCATGATTCTCTGTGAAGAGCTATTGGAGGGCATGACAAGAGCCACCAATTAAACAGATCAATGTGTTGGAAAACTGAAGTTGATTGGGATCTAATTGCAGCCTTCTCTGAGCAACGTGCAACATCTACATGCATTTTCCATCCCCAGATCCCTTTTGGAAACGAGTCAGGTTCTATCATAATCAGCTCCTATGTGCCTTAAGCTTCCCCTCTAGAGGTCTCTACATTCATATCCTACTCAAATGCATTTTGGTTTCTTCACTCCATCTATGCAAACCTGTATGACAAGTAAAACTGTGCAACATGGCCTGCAAAATAAATGCTGCATTTTTATTGTTTATAACAGAACTTAGGTCATTTCTTCCTCTAAAAAAATCATAATCTTTCTAATTCAAGGCTATTCAGGCTCTTTTTGACTTAAATATGGTTCATGTGAGATGCGCACTCACCTATCCACCCCTCTTCTCCTTCCCTTCTCACTGAGGACATTCTAAATCTCTATGCTGGGGAGAGGCAGGTGTTGTCCTGGCTTCTGGAAAAGATGTCTGATCTCTGAGTTGTCTTCTTTCCTGGACAACTCTGCTGGGAGATACCTCATCTTTTCTGGACCTTACCATCACCCTGCTATAGCTTCTCACTTGGAGGTGGACACATTCTGTAACCTCCTTGTAGAATCCAGCCCCAGGTTCCCTAGAGCCTACTACTTGTTCCCACTTTTGCAGTCATTGTAGGTGCCATAGCATTCTATTTTAGATTTAAAATGTTTCTCAAAAGTCTCATGTGTTCAGATATGGGGCTTCCAAAAAGTGATTAGACTGTGGGGCATTATACATATCCGTGGATTAATCCATTGATAAGTTCATAGTTGAATGTGCTATTAGGAGGTGGGGAGAAGACAAATCACTGGGGTTGTGACCTGAAAGGGTATATTCTTATTTCTGGCTCTTCCAGTCTCTCTCTCTCTGCTTCCTAGGTGCCATGCCCTGCCAGCATAATATATCTGCCTTTGAGCTGGCCAACCATGGACTGAACCCTCCAAAACCATGAGCCAAAATAAATCTCTCCTCTTTTAAGTTGTGAGTTTAGGGTATTTTGTCCCAGCAATACGAAAGCTGACCAATACTAATGGGAACTGTTTGGACTTCTTCTGCCACCACCCTGGAAAGCCTAGAAATTTGTGGGCCTCTATAAAGCTGTCCTCAGTCTTGCCAACTAGACTTTCCTCAGATATTGTTATTCTATAGCCCAAGTGCTACGTTGGAGGCAAGCCTCCTTGTCTTTGGCCACAGACCAGGAAGAGAGGCACATGTGCCTTCTGCTCTCGGGACTCCTTTCAGCCCATTTACAATTCCAGTTGCCTATTCCACCCCCTCTTATAATTCTTCCCAGAATAACAGAGATGCTGAATCCCTTTGTGGAAACTCAGCAGCACTCAAGTTCCACTCTGTTTCTCCTCCTTCCCCCAGCTGGCCACATTTTTATCTGCCTTTGAGTGGAAAATAAATTATGTCATCCTGCTTTCTAAAATCTCAGCTCTCTAGACTTTAGTTCTTGATATTTAAAGCCAAGGATTTTTAGAGTTAAAAAAGTTAAAAACCTCAGCTTTTAAGATTATTGTTTATACTAGACAAGGAAGATAATTCAATCAGAAATCCAATGGTTTATGTTCTGGCTTTATCTGCCCCCTGAGTATGGTATAATAAAAAGCTTTCCATGAATCCTGAATGTGAATGAAAAGGAAAAGGAAGTATACTGTGATAATTAATCCTGACATGTCAACTTCCTTGGGTTAACGAATGCCTAGCAGATTAGTAAAGCAAGATCCAGGATGTGTCTGGGTAGGTCATGAAGGCACAGCCTTGGGTATTATACATGGTTTCTTGCCCATTCCTCCGTGGTGCTGTTCCTCTGATCTGCTCTCTGGCTGCCATGAACTGTACAGCTTTACTCCACCATGCCCTTCCACCCTGATGCTCCTGCCTTGGATCTGGCTGGCTATGGACTGAATTCCCCCAAACAGTAAGCAAAATTAAACCTTTCCTCCTTTAAGTTGTGAGTGTCTGGTACTGTGTCCAGCAACAGGAAACCTGATAAATACCTGATAAATAAATAAATAAATAAAAGAGTAGGAATTCATGTTCTAAAGATCTAAACAATGATAGCCATCATCAGAAGATTCTCTCTTTTTCTCATCTTGCTCGATTCTGCTCCTCTCTGAAGTTCTGTCTCTATCTCCTTTTCCCTGGAGCCAAAATACTCACCACCTTCATAACATTGCTGACAGCCCATCTCCTGCAGGGTATCTTCCCTGACAACATCGTCATCCTGCTCCTCCACTCTGCATTAGTAGCTCTCACCCCAAGCAACCTGCCCACAGCCGTGGGCATCAGTGTCGGGTGTTGTCATGACAGAGCTTCTCTGCAAAACTATCTAAGGGCTTCTGGGCTGTCGAGGCAGGCTGAAAAGTGTCCCATGTGCATGATGGCCCTGAAGCCAGCTGAGAAGCTAGGGAACAAGGCATTGGAACTAATAGGCTTTCAGAAATTTTCAGGAGACTTAAGAAACAAGAAAGGAGACAGCCAGGCATCTCCAACCTGCAGTGAGGATAAGGAGATGGAAAGGAAGAACAGATCTGAGAGATGGAAGGCTAACCCTGGCTTGCTGCTCAGCACACTCCTACTCTTGTTCAACCTCTCATGTGCTCATAATAGTTCTATTTTTATTTCTATCTTGTTATTTAAAATGTTTTTTAAATACTGCTACATAACAAATAGAATTATTTTTATGTGCTCTAGATTTTCATAACTCTTTTCATGTACTTTTGACAGTTTTGTCATTAACTCCAACAATTATAACTCATTGTTCTATTGGGAAGATGAAATTGAGCACACCCCAAAGTCAGAGAACAGTGCATGTGTTTCTTTGTGCCTCCTCGCACGCTCTCCACAGAAGGCGTGCTCAGTATGTGTGACCAACTTGCTAAATGTCACAAGAGATATTTGGGTTTGACAAAATGAAGAGCTTCAAAATTTGGCTAGGAACTGCAGCATGATTTTGGAATTATTCCTTAGAGATCTTTTAAAAAGGAGGGTGTCACCTCCTCACAAAAGGAAAATGCTTCTTTTCCACTGGTCACCCATTTCATCAAGCCTAAGATTGTCAAGGGCACAGACTACTGCTTGCTAAATTTCCCTTAGAACCAGAGGAAAGAGGTCCCGCTGCTTGATGTGCATTTGCCATTTCAATAATCCTATAATAGCAACACTATGAGAAACCAGCTGTGCACCTTACAAAGTGTTTGGCCGGGACCCCACAGATTAGACCCTGAATTAGCCACATTGGGCCCAGTAGCCACCCACGGATCTTTCCCAGATGATTCTGGCCACAGTTAGAAAAAGACCTTTGAAGGTCTTGCATACTGAGTAGAGGACCCTGGAGTTAGATGTCAGAAGTTAATATTCCAGACAAGGAGTTCAAGGGAGGGTTGAAAGGGAAGAATTGTGTGGTCAGATTGACCACTATAAAAGATTCAGCAAATATCTTGTTTTTTTCCTCACATACTGGGGAACACACACACACACACATATATATATATAGTTGTGGGTCCCTGTGTGTGTGTGTGTGTGTTAGCACTTTGTATGTGAAAATTCTGTGAGGTCTGGGCTTCTCCAAAGAGGATCTGCATTTCCTTTGGACAGGCTCCTGGAAAGACAACCAACCAACCCCAGGGCCCTTTAAAATACACTTTTGAGATATAATTTTGGGGGTTAGAAAGATGATGTGAGTTCCAGCTCTATATCATCTGCAGGAGGGTGGCCATGTGATGAGAAATTCCAAGGAGTTTTTCTCTACTCCATTTAGAACCAAGAATGAAAGACACACTCCCCTCACCTCCCTCCACAAGGTATGTTTAATTTTTTCACTAAGAACCTAGCCTTTGGGCCAGTGAGATGGCTCAGCGGCTTAAGCGCCTGCCCGGCAAGCGCGAGGGCCCGAGTTCGACTCCCGGAACCCACATACGAGAAAAAGGGCTGGTGATATCGCTCAGCGGCACGGGCGCCTGCTGGCGCGCGAGGTCCTGAGGTTGACCCCCCGGTACCCACAGAAAAAAAAAAAAAGAACCTAGCCTTTGAGGGTTCTGGCAGCTTTAAGGCTTTATGGAAGTCTCCAACTTCATCCACTCTACCTTGATCTAATATGATTTGGACTGAGACAGGTTCATGTAGATTTCACATGAAACTCTAGCTCTCCATCACCAGAGATCTGCTGGTGTCCCCCAGCCCACACTAGATTCAGCATGAAGTTAGCTTTCCAAAATCACATTTCTATCATTTCTGGCCTACACACATTTACACTACCTTTCTGCTAGTAAGTTATCCATGTTTTTGGTATATTACTAAAAGCAAATAGTAAATTTTCAATGGAGATATTTAAGTATAAATAAAAATTTTTAAATATTGACATTAATAAATTTGAAAATAATAAAGGAGGATGCTTTCACCATGTCTGATGTTTAGTTCAGAAAACCATACACATGTACACAAATACAGACACACACAACATGCCAGCAGTGGTAGATTGTGTTTTCCAAAGATGACCACAACCATATCTCCCATTCTTCATGCTTCTTGCAATATGGCTTTGGCCTTCCTCCCAACAAAATTTATGTTCTGTGTTTCCTCCCCCTTGAAACTTTGGCACGTCTTTGTGGTTACTTCAATCAACAGAATAGAGTAGAAGTGATGTTCTGAGACTGGCAAGGTAAAGTCATAAAACATCATACATTTCTGCTTTGCTCTGTTGAGGTAATTGCTCTTGATTCCCAGCTGCCATATTGTGAGAAAGTCCAAACTAGCCCACATGGAGGGCTGAATCTTCAGGTGACAACCATCATAAGCCATCAGACAAATGGGTACAGATAAATGCCTCTAGATGATTCCAATTCCCAATCAGAAAGTTGTCCCTTATCTTTGAGTTTTCCCCTGAAAGTCTTGCACACCAAGGAGCAGAAATAAGACATTTCTACTGTGCCTTGTCTGAATTCATAATTGACAGAGTCTGTGAGGAGAATAAAAAGGCTTTGTGTAATTTGTTACATAGCAATAATAACTGGGGCAGGGAAGGGATGAGTGGGGCATGTTTATATGTGCAAAATTAATGGAAAGGAGAATAGAGTTCAACTTCCCCACTTAACAGTTTCATGATGCAACCAATCATTTAATATACATTTTTGTTGTAACATCTAATTGAAAACAGTTGCGTTGGTGTTAATATTGCAGACCATAGCAATAATATTGGCACTACCTATTTCACAGTGCCATTGAATTAGGTAAGAAATGAATTTCTGTAACTATAAAACATTATAAATATATGTAATATTATTATTCTAATTCTTGGAATGTTATTGGAATATTTTTATGGAAATTAATAAGGCCCAAATAAGAGTCATATATATTGTCTTAGTCTGCTTGAGGTTCCATAACAAAGGACCATAGACTGGGTGCTTAAAGAACAAAAATTTATTTTTCCACACTTTTAGAGATTAGTAGTCTGAGATCACCAGCATGATTGATCCTCTTGGGAGAACTCTCCTTATGGATTTCAGATGGTCAGCTTCTAATTATGTCCTCACATGGCAGGGAAAGAGAAAACTGAGAGCTCTCTTGTGTCTGTGTTTGTTCTTATAAGGGTACTAATCCCATCATGAGGGTACCACCCACGTGACCTCATCAAAACCAGATTACTTCCCAAACAACACATCTCCAGATATCATCACATTGGGGATTAGGGGTTCTGTACATAAATTGGGGGAAACACAGACAATTCAGTGCACACACTCATCAGAAATATACCTTGTCACTCAGTGCTGGTATGTAGTCACTCTTCTAAAATGTATTTTAGTACCTAAATGACAAATGCCCTATTTTCTATTCTTAGTGCTATTTAGTTTGAGAATTAATGCAGACAACTAGTACCAGTTACCTAAAGGATTTTTAGCAGAGAACTGACATGATGACATGGTGATTTAGGAGTTTAAGATACAAAGGACTAAGAATGGGAGGGTGACAGGGTCAGCAGGCTTATATGTTTTTGTGTGCGTTATACTTTTCACTTAATACAACATAGTAAATACTTCAGCGATAATAAAAATTAATTTAGGTCAGCATTTTATTTGATTTCATAGTATTATATTCTTTGGATCTACATATTTTTCTTCAAAAAAACATAATCTATTTGACATTGGGGGCTTGGACAGGCTCTCGATTGCCTATGACTAGTGTATGGTGAAGGTTTAAATAAAAAAGACAAGTAATGTGGTTTTGGGGAGTCCAGGAAGGTCAGAACTGTCTTGGAGCTAAGACAAAGACTTCTCTGGACAGCCTGTATTTATTGGGTCCTTAACAATTCAGGGAGGTGCTGGAAGTGGAGGATACATCTGAGGCAAAAGCCTACAAAAATGAGCGGGGCCTTGAGAAGTTAGAACAAAGACATTCAAAGCAGTAAATCTTGCTAATGAAGAGAACTGTTTGATCTCTAAGGTTGCAGTTTATTGCTCTGGAATAGGGAGTGTCAGCCCCTGCAGCTGCAGTCTTATCTTGCCTTCAGAGGCTGTGAACATGAGCTTTTCCAACACAGCCAGACAGCACTGTGTGTAGCAACTTAACCCTTACACAGCCTGTTCCCCAACAGTTTGGTATTAGGGATGTTTAGATTTTAAAACTACCATTTCTAAGTGCTCACTCTGGTTGACAATGGTTTGATACACATCTTACTCCATTTTACCACACTCGTTTGGTCTTTCCTTGGGTTAAACTCTGTAAAGTGGAGTTACTGGGTATACTCCTTTCCAAAGCTTTTGATATAGATTGCCAAAATGCCCCCCAGGAATGTTTCTATACATAAACCTCAACAGCAAGGTAGCTCTCACTAAATGAGATAATCCTTTTTACATTTTTTTCCTATCTTATAACCTACAGGTGGCAAGTGGTATCAAATTGTTCCCTTAATTTACATTTCTTTCATAACTTGTGATGAACAAATTTTTATAAAGTTATTGATCACCTGTATTTCTCTTTTGTCAGTATGACTATATTTCAAATACATATGGAAATTAATGTGATTTTCTCTTTTTTGGTGCTCACTAGTAATACAGAATAATAAAGTATGTTTTGATATATTGGTAAATGCATGTAACATTTTTTCCCCATCAGTCTTACCTCTTCTCCTTTTCCTCCCCCTTCTTTTGGCCCCCTTCCCCATCTCTAAAAGTCTGCCTTCTAGTTTCTTATCATCACTCCTTTACTTAGTTAATTAATACATTCATTTTTAGATTGCTCATATAAGAGAAAACACACAATATTTAACTTTCCAACATCAGTTTATTTGGCTTAGTATAATGGTCTCCATTTCCATCCATTTTCCTGCAAAGGACATGATTTCATTCTTCTTTATGGCTGAATAATACTCCATTGTGTATTTAGTACCACATTTTCTTTATCCATTATCTGTTGATGGACATCTAGGCTGTTTTCACAGCTTAGCCATAGTGGATTGCACCACTATAAACACGGGTATGCATTTATCACTATAGCATTGCTCTCTTTGATTCTTTTGGGAATATATAAAGGAATGGTATAGCTGGATCAAATAGTACTTCTATGTTTAGCTTTTTCAGGACTCATACAATTTCCATAGTGTTTGTACTAGTTTAAACCAACAGTGTAGAAGAGTTCCTTTTCCCATGAATCCTCACCAGCATTTATTGATTTTTTTTCTTTTGTATTCCTAGTGATAGCCATTCTGACTGAAGTGAGAGAGAATCTCAATGTAATTCTAATTTGCATTTCTCTGATGGCTAGAGATGCTGAGCACATTTTAATATGTTTCGCCATTTGAACTTCTTTTGAGACGTATTTATTCAGCTCATTTGCCTATTCTTTTACTGGGTTCATTGTTTTATGGAGGTTAATTATTTTAGTCTTTTACATAGTCTAGATATTAAACTTCTATCAGAAGTAATAGCTAGGGCCGGTGAGATGGCTCAGCGGCTTAAGCGCCTGCCTGGCAAGCGCGAGGGCCCGAGTTCGACTCCCGGAACCCACATACGAAAAAGGGGCCGGTGATATCGCTCAGCGGCACGGGCGCCTGCTGGCGCACGAGGTCCTGAGGTCGACCCCCCGGTACCCACAAAAAAAAAAAAGAAGTAATAGCTAGAAAAGATCTTCTGCTGTTTAGTGGGTTGTGTCTCCACTCTGCTGATTGTTTCCTGTGCTGTGCAGTATTTTTTTTTTTTGCGTGATGTAATCTCATTCACTATTCCCGATATTATTTCCTATGTTCTTAGGGTCCTATTCAGGAAGTTTCTGCATGTGTCTATGGCTTCAAGTGTTTCCTCTATATTTTCTTTCAGCAGTTTCAACGTTTATGGTTTTATGTTTAGGTCTTTGATCCATTTTAATTTGATTTTAGTACAGCACAAGAGATAGGGATCTAGTTGTAATCTTCTATATGTGGATATCTAGTTTTCCCTGCACCATTTGTTGAAAAGAAAATGTATTAATAATTATTATGGTACCAAATTAATGAGCTCTCTCGGGGTCAAGAGTGAACAGAATTTGTCAAAAGTCATTTGCTTACTGGATCATATCATATCCGATCTCATCATTATATTCAGCATCAGAACCTTGGACAGTGCTAGCAGTGAAGAAGAGTCCCAAGCTGAAATATTATTATTCATCCATTTATTCATCCAGCATCTATTTTATTTACTGTTGCACCTGGAATTTTTAAGAAATATAAAATAAGGAAAGTCAACTTCTCCTATCCTCAGAAAGTTTATGGTCTCTTTGAGAAAGCAAGATAAATGTGAGTTTAAGAATAATCATAATAATTCATTATTTAGGCATTATCTTACAGCTTAAAAGTGAATTCTCAGACCTTTTATGGTAAAAAAAGGATGATCAACATACTCTCCTACAGACTGTCCATATGCTTTATGGAAAGAAAAATGATAGTCAATGTGGGATGGTGTTAGCCAGAGAAGACTTTTCGGAGGAGGTTTTTCGAATGTTGTCTTGAAAGATATGCTGAATACAACCAACTGAAGAAGAGTTGCAAGATCCTTTGGGCTACAAGAATATATTGGGCCACATCACAGGTGTTCAGGCTGACCAAACCACAGTGGAAGTTGGACTTTGGGATTATGACTGGGAGCAGGTAAGACCTCTAGTGATAAAAAGTCTTTAAGTCCAGGTAGAAGTATGTAGATTTGATGCAACAATTGAAGAGAAAGCAAGATTTTTCTGTAGCATAGTGATGAAAGTTTTTGCCATATGTTTTAACTATTTCTTTCCTTTTCCTCCACTTCCATATCAACTTTTTCACAGAAGTAAGATTTTTTTTTTTTTTTTTTGTGTGGGTACCGGGGGGTCGACCTCAGGACCTCGCGCGCCAACAGGCACCCGTGCTGCTGAGCGATATCACCGGCCCCTTTTTCGTATGTGGGTTCCGGGAGTCGAACTCGGGCCCTCGCGCTTGCCGGGCAGGCGCTTAAGCCGCTGAGCCATCTCACCGGCCCCCAGAAGTAAGATTTTAAAGTCAGCTTTGTACTTACTGTTTTTGTTGTTGTTGTTGTTGTTCATTTTTTGTTTTGTGTGTGTGTGTGTTTTTGTTTGTTCATTTATTTGTTTGTTTTGAAGTAGGGTCTTGCTATGTAGTTAAAGCTGGCCTTGAACTAACTAAGTACTTCAGGCTGATCTTGGACTCATTATGTAGCCCAGGCTGACCTTGAACTTCCAGCAATTTTCCTGCTTCAGCCTCCTGAGTTCTGGGATTACAGGTGTGTGCCACTATGCCCAGCACATTCTATTTTCTAAAAAGCTATAAAACTAATTCTATGAAAGCCTGTTTTAAAATTGCAGAACCACAGCTACTGAGTTAATATATTAAACTAGAAACTGAATACCTTTTCTCTTTCTGATTAATTCTAGACACTGAGAGGGATACAGAGTTTCAAAGTTTGTTCACTCATCATAATTTTATGATGCTTATCAAGGAGGTGGTCAGTGCCTTCATGGGCTACAGACAGCAATCACACAGGACTGAAATAATGGCTGGCTGAATGCAGGTCTCCTCTACCTTCCTTCACATCCCCATCCCAGTGCCATTAAATTCTCATTAGCTTACAGACACAAGGTGGATGCAGAATGAAACTCAGTGTCCTATCCTGGACACTTCTCCATGGAAATTCTTGGCCAGAAACACTGCTTCCTTTTCTAGCTTGTTGAAACAAAATTAGAATCTATAATTGGGCCTCAAGTAAAAAGGATGGAGAGAGCATGAGAGATGTTACTTTCTTACATAGTTTTTTGGATAATGCCCAGCTGTGTGAGGGAGGCATAATAAATGAAAATCAATTATTTCATCAGTAGGGGGGAAGCACTTGTAGCACAAGGTTTTTAGCTTACAGTAAAGCATGCCATGCCATGTTGTCACAACACAGAGCTGAATGCAGCCTTAGATTGTATTAATAAAAGTATAGTATGTAAATATCTAAAATAAAAATTTTCTGTTCTAGTTTACATTGGCCAGCTTATGTCTAAACCATTTTGTTCACCTTTAAGGATTCAATTTTAAGAGCAATACAGGCAAATTGTTATCTTGACTTGTTAAGAGATAAAGTGGGAACATGAAAGATTTGAAACTACGTGATAATTTGTAGGGATTGTCTCAAGCCACCATTTTGCTTTTGTAAAAAGAGGACTCAAAAGGACTTGAACACTGTCTTCAAATCCTAGACTGGATCTGGTGGACCTAGGAGTTGGAATTAAGAGCAACTGAAAGAAATATTGGGGAAATCCAAGTAAGAGGAACATCTCATCAGAATTTCTCCAAGATGGAATAGCTTGTCTGTGGAGGCAGTTAGTTCCCCATTGTGGCATAGATTTGATGATCATCTGGGGGAAATGTCATGGAAGGATTTCAATATTTGAAAGTCACAGGGACTGTTTGATTCTAAGATTCAGTACACTACAGTTAACCTACCCCATCACCATTGCCTGCTGAGGGGTGAGATGTAGAGCTAGTAGAAACATGGGGAACATTAGATGAGGCGGTAAAGAAAGATCCCAGTTCTGAGTAATGTTTGAGTCACTTTTAGAGGCAGGTCAGAGGGGGAAAACGTAGTAGGGAAAATACCTTCTGTTGCTCTTGGCAAACATTTGAAACTCAGCACTATAGGCTTAATGCAGCCCTGCCGGGGGAGGGATAATACCTGGTGCCTTGGCCTCTCTGTCTGTCTGTTCTTCTCAAGGCAGCTTTTGCTCCCCTTCTGGAAGGTACTTGGACCCTGGAGTGTGGGTGAAGTGAGTGAGGTCTTTTTTAATTTAAACATTCATATATTTCAATCACACCTTGTATAAATGACAAATCCAATGGGGAATTTGCAGACAACAAGAATCTAAAACAACAAATTGTAAGTGTTACAACTACGTACAGTAATTCTATGGAGGATATAGTACAAAACCCATAAAGGATGCCTGATAACCCAGATAGCACTGACTCTTATATGGACTATGTTTTTTCCTGTACACACGTGCCTATGATAATGTTTAATTTATAGATTGGAGACAGTGAGAGATAATGACAATAAAATAGAGAAATTGTAACGATATACTGTAATAAAATTTATTTAAACATTGAATCATTAATTATGGTTGACCATGGGTAACTGAAACTACAAAAGGTAAAATTATAAATAAGGGGCACTGATATGTAAGTATTTAAAAGAAAACAAGAACATGTGAGGTGAGAGAGAAAATAAAAATAAAAACAACACGGAGCATCGAGAGATAAAAATGCATTATTTGAAATTTTAAAATTCATTTAATATGAGTAAAATTAAATAGTACAAAAGAAAAGATCAAAGAATTGAAAACAAAGCAGTAAAACATCTTAATGAAGTACACAAAAATAAATTTTTTGAAGACAAAAACCAAAATACCAGCATCACTGTAATCAGTAGGATAATATCAAACTATCTAAAGTGGGTATATTTGGAGCCCCAAAAGAGGGAAGCAATAACAAAACCAAACTTGAAAAGATAATAGACAAAAAAACAAATTTTATAAAGATTATAAATCCACAGATCAAAGGCCCTGAACAAAGAGTGTAAGCACATAATCTAAGCAAAACAAATGCCTGGAAATCTCACCAGCACACACCATAAACAAATTTTTAAAACCAGTGACAAAGAGAGTATTTTCATAAGAGACAGAGAAAGAATGAGGAGGGCAAACACACAGACACACACACACACACACACACACACACGCACACACCTCGTAGAGAGGAACAAGGGTAATATTCAGACAGAGTTCTTATGAGAAATAATGTAAGCCAGAGGACAATGGAATATCATCTCTAAGATGCTAAAAAGGAAGTAAAGCACCCAACCTAGAATTTTAAATCCAGTGAAGATTTTAAAATGAACTTTACAAATCAAATTAGGGTAAATATTTTCCAGGAAAAGACTGAGACTATTTGTTATTAGAAGACTTTCATTATAACAAATGTAAACTTACTCATGAGGAAGGAAAATAATACCAGATGGAAACTTGGAACTACACAAAAGACTAAGAAAATTGAAATCGGCAAATATAAGGATAAAAGTAAAAATATTTTCTCATATTTTAATTTTTTAAAAACTAACAACAATCTGCTATGAGGTTCGTAACATGTAAAAGTAAAATGTATGGCAACAATAATACAAAGGTCGAGAGAAGAAAACACAGAAGTATATCGTTTAAAGGATTTTATGTTACATAGGAAAGGGTACATTATTCAGACATATACTGTTAAGGATGCATATTGTAAACTCTAGGACAAATATCCTGCCTACACACTGAAAAAGACGCTGTGCTATTAAGCCAATAGTGAAGAGAAAATAAGATACAGGCTGATTATTTCTTGTCCAAAATACTTGGAACCAGAATTGATTCAGATTTCTGATTTTAGGGATTTTGGAATATTCATGCAGACTTCACTGGTTGAGTACCCTCATCCAAAAATTCTGAAATCCAGAATGTTCCAAAATCAGATTTTTTGATCAGGTATGCTCAACAAAATACTCAGTCAAAAAAAAAAAGGTAGAAAAGTATGAACAAATCTAAAGAGAAAACAAATAAGAATATGGTACATTTAAACCCAACTATATCAATAATTGCAGTAAATTCAAATGGTCTTAAATAGTCCCATTAAAAGACAAACATTGTCAGACAGATAAAAAAAAGTCAGAAGCCAAAAGCAAATGCAGTCTTCAAGAAACCAACATTTAGTGTGATACTAAAAATGTGTAAATTAAAATTTTAAAAAATTAAAGATGTATTATGTAAAGACTAATCAAAAGAAATTTGGGAATGTCTATGTTAATATCAAAACAAGGAACATAACCAAGGATAAAGAGGCATACTTTATAATGACAACAGGATCACTTCCTAGGAAGACAAAATAATCCTCAGTGTGCATGCACCTAACAGCAGAGTGTTAAAATACAGGAAGCAAAAGCACAGAAATAAAAGGAGAAATAGATAAATCCATATTTATAGCTGAAGATTTCAACGCTCCTCTCTCAGTAACTGACATAACAAGTAGACTAAATATTCAACAAAAATACAGAAGACTGAAGCATGACTATGAACCATAGTGAACTCGCTGGCGCTTACACTCTCCATACCAGTCGGCAGCACGTGAGTGGACGTACAGCGTTCTCTGACCACGACAGGATGTTAGCAATCAAAACATAAAGTTATTGGGTAAATCTCGAAGTGTGTTGAAATTAAACAAAATGCCTCTAAACAATCCATAGTTCACATAAAAATCACGAGAAAAAATGTTAAATATCTTAAACGGAACGACAAGGAAAACACACATATCAAACTATGGATCATGAAACTAAAGCAGTGCTTACTAAGAAATTCATACCTTTAAACACAGCTATGAGAAAAGAAAGTTCCATAATAAATTAAGCTCCTACTTTAAAAAACTAGACAAAAGAATGTGTTAAACCCAAATTACACAAAAACATGAAACAATAAAAGCACTGAAGTGGACAAAAATAGCAAAAAAAAAATCAATTTTAAATGGCAATTTGAAAAGATCACTAGCAATAGCATCAAAATCATGAAATCTTTTGGGAGAATATAAATAAACTACACTGAAAAGTATAAAACATTGCTGGGTAACTTAAAGTAGACCTAAATAGCTGGAAAGATACACCATGTTCATAGATTAGAAGACTCAGTATCCTGAAGATGTAAGGTCTCCCCAAATTGATCTGTAGATTCAACGGATTCCAATGAAAAGGCCAACAGGGTTCCTTATAGAATTTGATCCTAAAATTGGTTTGAATTTCAAAGAACTTAAACAATTTAAAACAATTTTTTAAAAGAATAAAATTGGAAAAGTTGAACTACCTGATCATAAGGCTTACAATAAAGTGACAGTATGATACGGGTTTGAGAACAGACATAGAGAATTGAATTGAAGGTCTAGAAGTCAATCCACATGTGTATGGTCAATTGTCACTTTCCACAAAAATTCCAAGGAAATATAATGGAGGAAAAATAACTATTTTAACAAATTCTGCTGATAGTTGAATATCCATTCAATCCTTCATTCTCATTAAACAAAAACATAACAATATACAGTATGTCACAGATTGAAATGTAGAAGTTTAAACTATAAAACTTCTAGAAGAAAACATAGGAGAAAATCTCTGTAACCTTGGGGTAGGTATTTCTCAGAGAGAATACAAAAAGCATGAACCATAAAAGAAATAATTTGGTAAATTGGCCTTCATCAAAAATGAAAACTTCTGTTCTTCAAAAGACAATTATAACACCACTCAATGTAGCACACACCTATAATCCCAGCAGGTAAAGAGACTGCAGCAAGAGGAATGTAAGTTCAAAGCCATTCTGGGCAACATGGCAGGACCCTGTTTCTTATACTAGTAAAAAAAAAAAAAACAAAAAACAAAAAAAACAATAGATTCCATTATGAAAATGAAAAAGCAAAACACATCAGAAAATATTCATGGTACATACGTGTGACAAAAGTCTGATAATCACTATAATAAAACAATGTCTCCAGCCCAATAAAAAAATCAATTTTAAAAATGGCAATATATTTGAGCAAACACTTCACACAACAAGCGATACAAATCTCAAATATATGAAGAGGTATTTATCATCAGTCATAAAGAAAATACAGATTAAAACCACAATGAAATATCACTAGACACCAACTAAAACAGCAAATTGTAAAAGATTGATCATATTAATCATTAGGTATGAGAATATAGAGCAAATAGCATTTTCATGCATGTCTGAGGTTACATAAAATGTTTTAAACACTTTAGCAATAGTTTGGCAGCTTCTTTAAAAGTTAAGCATATTCTTTTCAATGACCCAAAATTCCATTCTTAGGTGTTTCTCCAAGAAAAAAAAAATGAAAACATATTTCTACAGGAAATACTATATACAGATGGCCGTAGCAATTTTACTTAAAATAACTCAAAACTGTAAACAACCTAAACACCTAACTGAATGAATAGCATATAAAAGCAATGGACTATTACGCACTATTTTTTAAGATAAATACTATATACAAAATATATAAATCTCAAAAACACTATTGATTGTGGTGGTATTTACTTGGGTGTATACATTAGTCAAAGTTCATTAAACTTCTTACTTAATATGGATGCATTTTATTTTATGCAATTTATAACCAAATAAAGTCAGTTTTAAATAACACTACTGGTCTAAAAAACAAACTCAGACCTGCATTCAGACACCCCATAATTTACCCCACATTTTTCCACCCTCAATTCCCATATATCCCAGATTCGAAAAAACTCTCAAATTCAAACACTGGGACTGGGGGTGTAGCTCAGTGGTAGAGCGCTTGTCTAACATGTATGAGGCCCTGGGTTTGATCCCCCTTTTTTAAGGACTGGGGATGTAGCTCAGTGCAAAGGCCCCGGGTTCAATTTCCAACAAACACACACAAAAAAACCTACCTTATAACCGGTCCTCCTCAAACAAAATGATTCACCCATTCCTACTCTTAGCTTTCTGAGTCTACATAAACCCTCTTTGTTCTACGAAGCCCATATTTATGACTATGCTTTCCACAAATCCTTCCTCTAGCTTGCCCTGACTTTCTATCCTTTGTTATTTGTACCACTTTTACTATTTAGGGTGTTCATTTGTTTATGTGTGTTCCTCTCATCTCGTGAGGTCAGCTGCCACCCTTTGATATATACAGCCAGCTTATGTCATTCTTAGTAGTTACATGTTCTATAAAGTTGCTTTGAACCCTGAATTAACAAATACTGAACCACTGTTCTAGGGAAAATACAGGGTTAAATTCCTTTGAGCCTGTGGCCCCAACATTTTCACCAACCAATCAGTACATAACTTAGTTTACTGTGTATTTCTCCTTCAAAGATACCTTACTTAATATGTGTTGTTGATTCATTGAACTAAGGACTAATAATAGCACTGTACATCATGCCCCCAAATGCAGCTTATCTAACACATGTATTTTCTCCACAAAGCACCATCACAGCTTGTTTAGGAGCCCTGGATAGTGCTTCAGCACTACAATACAAGGCTATTTCAAACACAAAATAGGACAGAAACAAAAAAGACAAAAATATTTTTTAAAACCCACTGGATTAAATAATACTACAAAAAGGGCACTTATTTAGATAGAGTATGGGAGATTAAATAAAAAGGCACAACACTGTCTTGTGCAACCTTAGCTGGGGACATCGGTATTTGAGAACCTCGGGTTTTTGCTATTCTGTGTATGTCCACAAGTAATTATAAAAGTGCCATGAGTATTGATTTGGGGTTAGAAATAAATTGTAACAAGATATGAATCTATGAATAATAAAGATCACCTGTTCTTGGCAACCTCTAAGTACAGTGAATGCACTTAGTGGGCCTTCCATTTGTCCTGATAATGAAAGGACAGAGAAGGCATTAACTCACAGCTCCACTTAACTCTCCACCATTCTCCTTGTTTGAAATTCACTCTAGGAGGCAGTTCCAGACTGGAAGACAAACTCTCTGAAATAAGTTTTAAGATACTTGCAGATAAATTGAAACCCATTGTTAGGAAGAGGCTGAAGAGAAAATCTCATATAAGCACCTGCGGCATCCATTGAAGAAAGGTAGTTTCTTGTCCTTTATTAGCAACCTAAAAGTTACTTACTGCTGACTGGGGAGAAGGGGAAAGAGAAAAAAATTATTGTCATGTGTCTAAAGCAAAGAGATATTTTCAATATTACTTCTTGAATTAAAAATAGACCAGGGAGATAATATACATGATTCAATTTGCCCCATGATAAATTTCTAAGACTAAGCCAGAAAGGGGGTAATCAAAGAAAAAGAAGAATGCCAAGAAATACTTTAAGTTATAAGGCCCAGTGTTGGGAGACCTGCGCAGAAATGAACACTCTTGTACACTGCTAATGAGAATATGACTTGATATAAATTTTGGAGAGGGAGATTAGTAATATATAACCAAGAACCTTAAAAATACCTGTATTCTTTAATCCAACAATTCTGCTCCTGGGGAGTGAAATAATTGAAGAGGCATACTACAGGTTGTAGTAAATTACAGTATATCTGTATGTAAGTCAGGGATCAGAGATAGGGAGCAGAAATAGGAAATGTAATGTATCATTGAAATGAACCTTCTTTCTCTCCATGAAGGTCGGAAGTTTTGGAGTGCTTACTCCATAGACTGGAGAATATTCGTATAGCATACACCTTTAGGTGCTTTGGTCCTACTTTCAATTTAATAAGCCAAGCTACAACACTCACAGCCCGTGGCATCCTGACACCTGTGGCACAGCCTTCCTCCCCATCCTTCTCTACCCTTTATGTTCAAGGCCATTCTCCTCTATTACTTGGTGGAAGGAGAATGTTTTATCATCAAGGTGCTCAGCTCACCATTCCAGCTCCACTATGTACAGTGAGCCCTTCCTGGTCCTCGCCGCAGTGCAGGAAGTTTAATTTAATCCCATGGAAAAGTTATTGGAATTCCATCAAGTTAATTCCAAACTACCACTTCCAGTGCAACCCATGGTGAGAATAAAGACACTAAGACATATTTATAGTTGTGGGGAGCCAAGGGGGTCCTAAGTCCAGCTAGGGTGATGGATAACCAGAACAAAGGCCTCGACCCATGGCTGAACATGGGTTTTACTAATTCTCAATGAGGGGAGTGGCTTGGGGATGAGTGACTGGGGGAGTGGCGGGAAGTACATGAGTACTGTGAGCTGGGCTAGGTAGGTGGCCTGAAATCACCTCTGCAATATGCAGAGAGAAGGGTATGCAGAAAGAGTAATCTGCATAACACAATTCGAGGTAGTATCTAATGTTTCGGGGTTTGTGCTTCAGCTTTGATGTGTAATCTTCTATGACCTGGGGAATCATAGCCTCTTATCTCAAGGCTCTATCCCAGCTGACAGCATGGAGCATGGCTCTCCCTCCAGCCCGGCTCACACATATTTTTGGGAACTAGGGGACAGGGAAACACTGACCTGCCAGCTTGTTTCAAAGACCACATATCAGCACCTCTGCTAGACCGATTTGCATTGCTTAAAGCCAATTAAAGGGATTAGGAAACGTCCTAGCCAGCTCTGTACATATCAATACATGGAAATAGGGCCAGGTTTAGCCAAAATGGAGATAATTGCTCTTCTTTCAAGGAGAGCCGTCCAGGTGGTCCTCCACAACTATGGACCACCATTCATTTCACAGGTGGTCTCCATGTACAACTCCTAGACACAGCACCTGCAAGGACACTGTGGAGTCTGGATTGGGAGATGGCCACACTTTATTTCACAGACCTTTCATTTTATTCTTCATACCTTATGCCACAGGCTGTGAGTGTTGTAGTTTGTCTTAATTAAATTGTAAGTAGGACAAAAGCACCTAACACTGTATGCTATACGAATATTCTCCAGTCTATGGAGTAAGCACTCCAAAATTTCAGACCTTCATAGAAAGAAGGAAGTTTCATTTCAGTGATGCACCACATTTCCTATCTCTGCTCCTCGTGCCTGTCTCTGTTTTCTATTGAGTCTCCTCTATTGAGTCTCCACACACGTTTTGGAAACTTCTCTTCTAATCCTTCAGAGATCGTCTCCTCTTCCCTGGAATTGCATGTCCCCCAATTTCATTTACCCACTCTAGAATAAGGTCCTGGGTTTATTTTGAAGGAGAGGAGATTTCAGCATAATGATGCGTGCTATGATTTACATCTTGATGTCTCCCAAGAGCCTCCTAGATGGAGCTTTGGTAAGGCAATTGCATTCATGAGGGTATCATAGCTGACTTGCTGTTAGGAGGTGAGCCCTGTTCAGAAGAGGTGGGTCACTGTGGGCAAGACTATTATATCTCCTTCCCAGGTCCTCCCTTGGCTCTCTGCTTCCTGGCGGTCATCCAGGAGCAGCTTTCCTCTGCCCAGGCTTTCCCACTGTGCCATCCTGCCTCAGAGCCAGCCAACTATGGATAAAAAATGTGAGCCAAAATAAACCACGCCTCCTTTAAGTTGCAGGTGTCACATATTTTGTCCCAATGACAAGGAAAGTGACTACGACAGTCAGTAATGGCTTTTCCAATGCAATCAGGAAGGAATGGACACAGGCAGGGTGTTGGCAATCCAAACCCTCCAGAACAGAAGGGAGTAAGTAGGGACATGCCACATCTGGTGGGTTTCTTTTGTGATTCCCTGTTCAGTCAGAGGTACTAAAGGTGCCTCTTTGTTCCCCCAATTTTCCAGAAAGAAACCGTTGAGCCAAGTGTACAATCTCCCAAGAATAAACACTCATTCTCTGAAATAAATATCTAATCCAATGGCTCCCAACCTGATTACACATTAGAATTACCTGAGGTGCTTTTCAAAACTTCCAGTGCTCAGGCTCTACCTCCAAAGATTCAGATTTAATTGGTCAGGTGCAAATATTCACATTGAGCTCTGAAAATTATGCTACAATTACTGAAAATGTTATTGAATGATACTTTCAGAACTTTCCTCCTATAAAGCTTGCTCTGGAATCTAGAGTCTAGATAGCTTCTCTTAAAGACTGCTCAAAGAACATTAATTCAGTAAGAATTTTAGCAGGCATTACAACCCAAAAAAATAGGAAAATTTGAAGTTTCTGTGCTCAGATAGATTTTAGAAAATCTAACCTTCTAAACTAAAGAAAATAAATATTTATTTGCAACAGGATTTCTCACAGGCTTTGATATATTAATGTGCATCATAACTCTCCAGAAAGAGGCTATGTATAATATATAGTATTTCTGAATATATTTAACCAGGGAAATATATTGTTTCCTGTTTGTCTTTTAGGATAGCTCTAAAAATATCCAAGAAATCTGGCTTGAGAAGTATCACATATCATTTATGGTATGCTTTTTTTTTTTTGTGGGTACCGGGGGGTCGACCTCAGGACCTCGCGCACCAGCAGGTGCCCGTGCCACTGAGCCATCTCACCGGCCCTATGGTATGCTTTTTTTGAACAATTTAAAAATATTTTTAAAGAAAATTTTGACAAAAAAGCAGGTTATCTACATTATGGTAACCATGCCTTTAGCTTAATCTTTGATATTCACTTCTCTATATAGTGAATTAACTACTTGAATGTTAAATAATCAGATAAATTATCTAATACTCTTCCCATTGGAAACTGAAATCTCTATCCCTGGCCTTGAATATGAGTGAACTTGTGACTCCTCCAACTTAGAGTATAAGGGGTCATAAGGACCATGCAGTGTTTGCTGGAACACTTACACTTGGAGCACTGAGCTACCATGTACATAAGAAATCTGACTACGCTGGGGACCCAGGTACTGGTGGAGGCCCCATACATGTAAGCACTCATATCTACAAAAGCTCAGTCATCCAGCTATCCTCACCAAGACACCTCACATGAATGTGAAGAAGCTACCAGATAATTCAAGACTCTCACTTTTCAAGTTACTCCCTATGATTCAAATCATCCCAGCTGAGACCCCAGGCATTCTGAAATAGAAACAAGTCATCCTCATTGTGCCCTGTCAAATTGCTGATTCACAGAGTCTGCAAGCATAATAAGTTTTAGGGTGGTTTATTATGCAGCAAGAGATAACCACAGCACAGTCTAAAATAGTTTTCAAAGATATATCCAGCCTCTATCACAATTTTAACCATGCACACTGAGTGAAGGAAGGTGGGAGGGGACATGAGGAGAGCAAGTTAGCTCATAGGTGAGTGCAGAGGGCTTAAATATAGGCTTCTACTACTCCTGATTTGAGGGAGATGTCCTCAGGTACCTACCTGGATGATAACGCTAGTACTTGGGGAAGAAATGGGCTGGGAAACTCTAGGTTCTGGGCTTATGCCTCATTGACATGGCAAACAGTCCCCCACTAGAACCCTGTGACAAGCCAAAATGTCCAGGCAGCCAGCTCCAGGCTCTAGTGGCCCTCCAGCTTGCTCTCATCTGGGCACTGTCTCCCCAGCCTGGCAGGGTCAGCCTCCTGGAGCAATCCCACCATGATCCCTCTCCATCCCTGTAGGGTTCAGCTAGCCAAACTTGATCTCAACCTAAGACAGAAATCTGTGGCTTGATCATTAAAGGAATAAAGGGAAAGCTAGGTAAAGGCCATGGAGATTATTGGAGAATGAGATAATATGGGAAAGCACAGAAGCTGTTTCTTTATAAGGGAGTCTGTGGTCTTATTTGTGTAGCTAGCTAGTTATTACCATACTTGGATTTCATTTGGACCCAAAGTTATTATCATATTATGAAATATCAGCATTTTATATTCAGATCTCTATTCCCACACATTACACTGTGATGGAAACCATGAATGTTCAACATAGGAAAGAACTGGAGTCAATAAAACAGATCCAAACAGATATCCAGGAGATTAAAAATTCTATTGAAAATGTATACAGCAGAATGAAACCAATGGGAAGATAGGTTATCAGATCTAGAAGACAGAGTTGCAGTTAGCGATCATCACATGAAAAACTTCTTCAAAATAGCAAGAGACCATGAAAAATCAGTCCAATAGCTGCTATATTATGCCAAGGAAAATAACATAAGATTAATTGGAACCAATGAAAAATCAAAAGATAGCACAAAGGACATAAAAAAAACCTGTTCACAGAAGTAATAGCAGAAAACCTCACAACCATGGAAAAAGACTGACATATAGGCAAATTAGGCATATAGAAGTCCAATTAGCAATGATCAGAATAAAACTACACCAAGGCATATAATAGTCAAGATTCCAGAAATTCAACACAAGAACAGAATATTAAAAGCTGTTGGAGAAAAGAAACAAATCACCTATAAAAGAACACCCATCAGAATCATGGCAGACTTCTCAACACAAACCCTCAAGTAAGGAGTGAAGTACTGCAAGCCTAAAAGAAAACAACCTCCAACTCAGATTGATGTACCCCACAAAACTGTCTTTCAAAACTTACAGAGAAATAAGATACTTCCATGATAAAGAACACCTGAAGAAATTTATGAGCAGAAAGCCAGCGCTCTAAAAATTTCTGAAGGATACTCTATAAAATGACAATGAAGGTAACAATTCCAAGAACCTCAACAGAATGAATCCACCAGGCAAGGCAAGCAAGTTAATAGAAGGGAAAGAAAGGGAATAAACAACAGGAAATTTATATGTTGACAAGGACAAGTCAATACCTATCAGTTATAACCATCAATGTGAATGGTCTCAATTCACCAGTAGAAAGAAACAGACTGGCAGAATGGAGAAAGAAACAAGAACCAACAATATGATGCATACAAGAAACACATTTAACTCAAAAAGAAACTCATAGATTTAAAGTCAAAGGATGTAAAACTATACTTCATGCAATAGGAACTCAGAAAGAAGCAAGTGTAGCTATTCTATTTGTAGAAAAAGTATATTTCAAGCCAAGATCAATCAGAAGAGACAAAGAAGGTCACTACATACTTGCAAAGGGAACAATCCAAGCAGAAGAGATAATGATCATAAATATATATGCAACAAATGCTGGCACACCCAGCTGTATAAAACAAACACTAATGGATATGAAAAATCAGGTAAGCACTAAAGCAATTGTAATGGGCAACCTCAATGTCACAAATAGACAGATCAATTAAACAAAAATTCAATAAATAACTATCAGAGTTAAACCAAACCTTTGAACAAATGGACTTAGTAGATATCTACAGAGTGTTCAACCCCACAACAACACAATACACATTATTCTTAGCAGCCCACAGGATTTTCTCAACAGAACATGTACTAAATCATAGAACATGCTTAAGTAAATGCAAAGGAATTAAAGTTACCCTATGCATATTATCAGACCATGGTGCAATGAAATTGGAAATCAAAGGCAAAAGAAACCACCAAAGCTACATAAATACATGAAATTAAATATTAGTCTCCTGAACAACTAATGGGTCACAGGTGAAATTAAAAAGAAAATAGATAGTTTCTACAATTAAATGATAATGCCAATATGACATACCAGAACTTATGGGACACAATAAAAGCAGTCCCATGAGGGAAATTTATAGCAGTGAATTCCCACATCAGAAAAACAGAGCTAGCTGAAATAAATAACCTAATGTTGAACCTCTCTTCTCGAAAAAGAAGAGCAAGTTAAACCTGAAGTACACATGAGGAAGGAAATGATAAAGATCGGAGCATAAATTAATGCAATTGAGATTACAAAAACAATACAAAGAATCAAAGAATTTAAGAGTTGGTTCTTTGAAAGACTGAATAAAATAAACAAACCCTTATCCAATCTTATCAAAAGAAGGAAAAAAATAGATCCAAATCTATGCAATTAGGAATAAAAAGGGTGAAATCACTAAAGATTCTGCAGAAATCCAGAAGATTATCAATACCTACTTTGAGAACATCTACTCTAATAAGATAAAAAAAAGGTTCAGAAGAAATGCACAGAATCCTAGACTCATATGAATTACCAAAGTTGAATCAAGAAGATATAAAAGTTCTAAATAAACCAGTATCGGTTAATGAAATTGAAGATGCAATTAAAAACCTAACAACAAAGAAAAGCCCAGGTCCTGACTGATTCACTGCTGAATTCCACAAGAACTTTAGAGAAGACCTAATGACACTACTTCTCAAACACTTTAATGAAATTGAAAGGGAAGCAATACCCCCAAATTCATTGCTTGCAAAGACCTAATGACACTACTTCTCAAACACTTTAATGAAATTGAAAGGGAAACAATACCCCAAATTCATTGCTGCAAGCAATTCATTCCTGATATCAAAATCAGAGAAGGATCCAACCAAAAAAGAGAACTACAGGCCAATCTCTCTAATGAACATAGACCCAAAAATCCTCAATAAGATACTGCTGAACAGAATGCAGCAAATAATCGAGAAGATTATACACCATGACCAAGTTGGATTCATCCCAGAGATGCAGGGATGGTTCAACATATGCAAATCAATAAAGGTAATACACCATATTAACAGAGCCAAGTACAAAAAACCATGCATCATCTCAATAGATGCAGAAAAAGCATTTGACAAAGTCCAACACCTATTCATGATTTTTAAAAAAAACCCTACAGAAAATTGGAATAGATGGTCTTTATCTCAACCTGATAAAAAGGTATCTATGACAAACCAACAAAAATAAAATTATAATAAAAATCAAATATTTTGAAAGTAAATAAATAAATAATCTTCCATCACTAAAAAGAAATACAGGTTTAATATAACTAAACAAATGCTTTTTCTTCAGGACTTCTCAGAGCCTGAGAAAAAAGCTCACTGTTTTTATTCCTCTCTCTAGGAATCTGATGAGGAACAGGAGAAATGCCAGCAGAAGGAGGTCAAATCATTCATCAGCACCATGCCCACCATGAGCATCACAGTCTCCTTCATCACCTTGTCTAAGTTCCTTTCTGTGTGCCAGGCACCATCCATGCCTTATAGCATTTTATCATCACAAGGGGCACTCCAAGGGGCACTCAGAAGGTTCTGGTGACTTGCGTAAAGACACACAGCTAGAAGGCCTGAGATAAGACCAGAACCCTGGTCTGTCTAACTTAGTCAGTGTCGCATGGGCCATGACCCTGGCTGTGTATCTCTTTTCTGGTCCTCACTCCCTTTTCTCGTGGAAGGATTTATTTCTTTCTAGAGACTTCTAGCAAAGGGAAGAGGTTCTCTCTCGAGCCAAGACTTTGTGACAAAGAGAACCACTTCCAAAAAGAGAAAAAAAATGTTTCATTTAGATACCTGACAGTACTCCACCAGAGAATAACAATCATAAAAATAGCCAATATTTATTGAGTAATTACTGCAGCCAGGCACAGGGTAAATGCCTTATAAATCATCTTCTCTCACAAGAATTATAGAAACTCTCAGACTCTCAGAATGAGTCTCACCTTGGGCACAGTACTTTACTGGGGCAAACTGCTCCTGTGCATGTCATTCTCTGTGCCTCAGTTGACTCACTTCAAAGAGAGACAATATTAGTTCCTACCTGACGAAATTATTGCAAGGATTCCATGAATCATGTGTGGAAAGCACTCAGAATAGTGCCTCACGAGTGGCAAGTGTCATGCAAACATTTGCTTTTTGTTATTTGGTTTCAAGAAAAGATCACATCATCTCAGGAAGCAAGGAAGTAGGGGTTCAGGATAAGAGCGAGAGAAGAGTTTCTGTACTTTCTCGACAGTCTTTGGCCTCAGTGGGATCGTATCCACTCATCTTCACACCCCAGTTTCCAGCAAGCTTCCCACAAATGACTGTTGCATGCTGAGTTCCTGCCCGTGGTTTTCTGCCCCACCCTACTCCCAATTTTAGTCACTAGCTCCATGTATGGAACTAGGTCTTCAAAAGGAAAACCAGCCCGTGGTCTGTCCATTGGCAGGAGCCTGTCTGCTTCCCACTCCCTATTTTGCCTTGCCCTGTACTGCTGTGTTTTCTTTGGTTAGCCTGGCCCCTTCTCCAGACAGCATGATATTCACCCTTATCAACCCCTGCTGAATTCTACTTCTCACTCTCCCTGCAGACAACTAAGCTGGTGCCTAGGAAATAAACTCTTGCTAGTAAGTGTTGGTCCAATGTTAGAGGTGGTCTTTGGGGGCCTTATGTAAGACAAAGTTGCTAAATAAGCTATGCATATGGTTTTCCATTTTACAGATGAGGAAACAGAGGCTTGGGGGATTAATTGATCCAATATTACATAGGCGGCAAGCAGTGATGCTAAGATTTGTATCCACCACTCTGATTACCTTCTAGAATTTTTTCCATTATGCTCTTGTTCCCCTCTTCTGCACCTGTCCTACTTCATTCCTCTTCATTCAACTTCCCTTGTGGCTGTTTGTCGCCATTACTTCTGGGAACTTGCCCTTCCTGAATAGGGCATAAGCAGCAGCTATCTTCACTAACTTGCACCTGTGGATATCTACCCACCCCACAAATGTCTTCATGTCTCCCCTCCTCTGAAAATGTCCTGCACGTGCACACACACACACACACACACACACACACACAGAGTTCAGGTTTTCTTTGTGTTGTCACTTTTTAATCCTACCAAGTGGACTGGGGATGGGGAAGTCAAATAGTTACTATATTTATAGAGTGAATGGATTTAGGTGATAATAAAGGCAGATGTTGCCATAGCAACTAGCATTCTAGGATCCTATACACATCTTTTTGCCTTTGCACAAAGTGCACTGAATTGTAGCTAACATCTTCCAGAACAGTCAGCACCGAGCAGGGCATACTGACCATTGTGATTAGGTCAAAGACTGCTCACTCCCACGTGACTTCTCAGCTACCAAAGCATCAGCTGCAGTCCCGACACCACGTGGACCTGGACACCAGCTCAGCCTCCAGAACAGCCAGTCAGAGGCTGCACTTTCTTCCTCCTGGGTTAACTCTTGGCTTTGCTCGCCTCTTCTTACCCTCTTCTTCATGCTTGTTCTAAATTATGGTAACTGGTTAATGACTGCCTAAATTATTTTCTGAACACCACCTGGCAGTACAAGAATAAGGTACTCTGACAATAGCCTGCCTGGATGAGAGAGAGGCAAGCCCTGTGTGCTGTCTGGAAGGAAACGTCAGACCCCTTCCCCTGAACCCCTTCTGTTCTACCCGAGGTTCTCCCACACCCCTTCCTGCCCAGGCACTCAGAACTGCTTGCACTCCCCCTTGCCCACCCAATAAGCTTGGTCTCTATGTATCACACAGAGATGCAGCCTGCAACCCTGGGAGCCTAGGAGCTGTGTGACCTCCCAGTCTCAGTCCTTTCCCTTGTGAGAAAGGACTACACCTCTGGAGAAAGGGTTAACTTAATTGAATCACTCACAAGTAGGTGAAAATAGTAACATGAGGCAAACACGATTCCAAGGTTACTTTGCCATCTTTCATCTTTCACAAAATAGAAGGCTTAAAAAAATAAACTGCAGGTGAGCTCAACCTAGAGGGCAACATGCTAAGTGAAATTAGCCAGATCCAGAAGGACAAATGCCACATGATCTCACTTATATGTGGAATCCAAAAGAGTCTAACCCACAGAAACAGAGGGTAATGGTTACCAGAGGCTGGGAGTTGGAGGAGATAGGGTGGTGTTGACCAAAAGGTACGGTTTTCAGTTATAAGATAAACAAGTCCAGGAATCCAAAACATAGCATGGGTCGTGATGGACATGATAATTAATTTGATCATGATAAGAAATATACAATGCACATCAAATCATCACATTGTAGCCTCAAATATATACAGTATTTGTTAATTAAATATTTTAATTCAAAAAAGTTAATAAAAAGTTTACAAATGTAAAATAACATCTAAAAAATATCAGCTACAGGCCGGAGAGATGGCTCAGCGGCATAAGCGCCTGCTGGCGTGCGAGGTCCTGAGGTTGACCCCTGGTACCCACAAAATATATATATATATATATATATATATATATATATATATATATATATATATATCAGCTACCAGGTGAAAGAGATGCTTTTATAGCAATGGGCTCCTGTAACGACCACCTCACACAGGGTCATGTCCAGCAACATGTCTTCTCCCCCTCACACCCTAAAGTACCTGTGTGCTCTTGAGTGGGGAGTTCAGTCGAGCAGGCAGGGAGGAAAGAGACTATCGATGCATGTGTGATGATGGGTGTGTGCTCTAGGGAGGGACACCAAAACTAGAGGGAGATACCAGCTGTGTGGGCAACTTGGACAAGCTACCCAACCTCTCTGAGCCTCAGCTTCCACATCTGCAAACTAGAGACCATGTCTTCTCATGGGGTCCCTATTAGTTTACTTTCTTTTGCTATCACAAATACCTGAATAATCAGCTTATAATGAAGAAAGGTTTATTTTGGTTGACAGCTTTGTAAGTTTTAGTCTGTGACTGGTTGGTCCCTTGTTTTGGGCCTACAGCAAGGTGGCCCATCATGGCAAGAGTGCATAGCCAGGCAAAGCCACTCACCTCGTGGCCAGGAAGCAAAGAGAAAAAGAGAAAGAGAACAAGCCCCCAAATCACCTTCAAGAGCTTGGGGCATGCCCCCAATGACCTAAACTCCCCCACTAGGCCCCCCCCTCCTAAAGTTCCTACCACCTCCTACTAGTGCCAAGCTGGAGACCAAGCCTTTAACACATGGGCTCTGGGGAAACATTCTTGATCCAAATGATGGCAGGGCTGTTTCTGTATGATCTTTTCCACTCTGCGCTTACACAATCCCCTAGATGTCTAATATCCCAATGAACAGCCCAGGCCTCTTTCTTGGGCCTCATATCCATATGCCAAGGTGTGTTATGATTTATATCTTCATGTCCCCCAAGAGCCGCAGGCACCCACAGGCAGGGCTTTGGGAGGAGGACTGTACCATGGAGGTGCTATAGCTGACTTGCCGTTGGGAGGTGAAGCCTGGTCAGGGGGGAAGTCAGTCGGGGGGGAACATGACCTAGAAGAGTGTATCTCCCTCCTGGCTTCCTTCCTTCTCTCTCTGCTTCCTGGCCGCCATCACATGAGTGGGTTTCCTCCCCCATACCCTTTACCATGACTTTCTGCCTTGGAGCCAGCAAACTGCGGACTAAAACTTGAGCCAAAATAAACCTGCTTTAAGTTGTGAGTACCGGGTATTTTGTCCTAGAGATGAGGAAAGTAACGAAGGCACAAGGCAACACCTACCAGCTGTGTGACCCTCAGATACCTGAAACTCCATATTGTCATGTGTCACATAACAACATTTCAATCAATCATGGACTGAGTGGTGGTCCCACAAGATAATATCACCAAGTGACCTTGCAACCAACTTAGCACAAGAACATTCTATCAGGCATGTCCAACCTATGACCCACATTTTGCATGCAAGCCTGGACAGCCAGGAACATAGGTCCAGAGGATCATATACTTTTAACATGTGATTTTTAGCAATATCTTTCATGACTCAAGTGGGAGGTGCTAGATCACAGACTGCATAGGAAACAATGGAACTCTGAGTAGGAGAGGGCACAATGCAGTGCTAACTCTGCCTCCTGCACCCACCATGCACCATCAGACCAATGGAAGCCACATGTATCAGACATTTGATGCACTTGTACTACTTGACAAGTAAAATGCAACAATTACCAATAATCATATTTCAATTTTCACACACACGTGTATGCCTGTGAAGACAGGCATTGCTTGTTATGAAGCAGACATGTAAATTTTGGCTTTGTTGTATTATTTTGTAAAATAATGTAATAAATTACCAAAAAATAAAGTAAGTTTTCCTACTTATATACATCAACTATACTGTATGTTTTATATGCTCCCCAAGACAATTTCTCTTTACTCAATGCAGCCCAGCCAACCCAAAGTTTGGACAACCATGCTTTCTATCATTTTTTTCACAGAACAAAACTGCCTAATGATATATTTCTCAGAACATGTCCTGTGGTTAAGTGGCACTTCACTACACGTCCCCCCCTGAGTTTATGATCTCCCCCTGAAAATCTTTACCTTCCCTATGTTCTTTCTAAATCATTAATGCCATCTTCTACTTCTTGCCTCTCCTTACATACTCACAAGACCAGCCAAGCACCCAGTCCTGTGTATTTCACCTTCCAAATATGACTGCATAACTTCTCTCCAATCCTTAAATAACCACCCTAATCCTGACCTTCAGTGTCTCTGGCCTCTAACAGCCTCCTTCTCCCATGTCTTGTCCCCATTAATCCCATCTTCCCCCAGCATTCCAGAGAGGCTCTTTTAATAGCATGCAGAGAAGAGCATGCTGCTCTTCATCATCCACGCATACATCCAGACTCCTCTATAAGGCTCACCAGAATGCGGCCTCTTTCTACCTCCCCAGTCTCATTACTTTCCACTAGCTTATGTTCCTCACTCCAGCCTCAAAGAACTGTTCACAGTCCCCTGAAAATCCACAGCGACCCTCACTTTGTGTTTTTGCTTATCTGTGTGTCCCCTCTGCTTGGAACACCCTCTACCCCCACATTTTCTTTCTACTTACTCATTTCTCCCCTTTCTCTGTCCATTCAAGTATAGGCATTGTCTTTTCCTGGAAGCCCCTTCTGACTGATATCCCAGAGATGGGCTTTTTGAGTGCCATGTGAATAGTCCTCCTGTGGCACTCACCACATTGTCCTCAGTGTGTGCAATCATTTCACCCAGTAGACGCTGTGGCACAGACTTGTCACAACTTATTTGTCCAGGGGCCTCTGGCTCCTAGCACAGTGCCCGACCCCAGCAAGTGATCCAAGTAATATCTAATGAAAGTATGAGTGAGATGCTTGGATGAGACTCTCTTAAAATTGAACTGAGCCCCATGGACATTAGAGTGTCCTTTTCTATCCAACCAAGCCAAACAAAGTAAATTATGCTAAATTAGATGGCCACCCTCAGACGACAGCTGTGATGGCCAGTTTTGTGTGTCAACTGAACCAGGCTAAAGCACCCAGCCATCTGGGCAAACACTAATGTAGGTGTTATTGTGAAGACACTTTGTAGATATAGTTAATATTTATAAACAGTTGACTTTAAGGGGATTATCCTTAATAAGGTAGGTGAGCCTGAGCCAATTAGTGAAAGGCAGAGAATTGAGCAGAACTGGGGTTTCCAAAGAAAGAAGAAATTCCACATATGGACGGCAGCATCAGAGAGTTTCCAGCCTATTCTTCCTGACAACTGCCCTGTGGCTGTGACCTGCCTACTCAGCCCCAATTGCCTAAGCTAACTCCCTCCAGTAAATTCTACTAGTTCTGTTTGTCTGGCCTACCCATAACTGATAAATGAGCCTTCAAAGTCTATCAAGATCCCCAGATGCTGAGCAGACCCTTATCTTCAGACTAGAGCTCTTCCAAAGGGAGCGACTCTTCAGGTGTCGTCACTTTGCAGTAACTTTGCAGTGTCATCAAGAAGTCGGTGGGTGGCAAGGATAATGCCTTCTTTTGCTCCAGGACAACCTTAGCACAGGTGTCCTACAGCTTGTCCAAGATGACACAGAAGGATTGGTCATCAGGTAACCCTATCTCCCAGGGCACGGCTCCCCAGTAGACCAAGTGTGAAGCATCAGTAATTTGTATTGATGAGAAGAAAAGGCTGCTGTGGGTTATTGAACTTGGCCAGTTAGCAAGTAAACAAACACGCAATAGCAAGCTAGAGCGCCGGCTAACCCAATGTACTCTGCTCATTTAATTTGACATGAGTCGTTTAGTTTTAATTAGGACAATGCTTCATGGCATATTAGTAGGAGTCCTGTAGTATATGTTGTGGAAATAATGAAGGCTTAGCAACGAGACCTGTTTCAGTGCTCTGCTATTAAATCTTCACTGAGAAGGGAGGTGAGGCTGCCAGACTCTTTGTGGAAATGATTGCATTGGGAAATTAGCACTTTTAGAAAGAGCTAGATGAGACAGAGTCTGGAAAAGGCCCCAGACTTGCGCAAACCCGGAAACACTCAACTCATAGGCCCAAGGACCAAGCTAAATGTTGAATCTAACATAGCCCCTGCCAATAACCAAGGTTAGGTGGATCCTGCCAAAGCAGACAATGAAGGAGAAGGTCCCAACTCAGATCTTACACTCAAATTTCATTAACCTAAACATTCTTTGGGAGACTTTTTTCCTAGCAGTAGTGGAATCAAGATTCATACCTCACTCTCTCACTAGTTGGAAGAAAACTAAGGTTCTTTTCCTTTCTTCTGCTTTTCCAAGTGTACTCGGTCAAGTTGCTCCATCACTAAATGGTTCTGCGCATGGTCCATGTGCAAAGTTTCCTAACTTAGTTAGGTGTCTTCACTCCTCACCCATGCAGTTTCACTTTGAGCCCCAGCTCTCTCGCCTCTCCTTTTGCTGGGATAACTCCCTTGCCTTGCTCCTCCAAGGAATTACCATCACTTGTCCCTTAGCAGGGTAGCAGCCCCATGACTGCTCTCTCTATCATTTGCAGTTTTAGTCTTTCTTCTCTCACTTGTGGAACAAGAAGGAAGCCTTTCAAAGCAGTTCCAGGTATCACTGAATAAGTAGGGAAGGAAAACAACTATTCCTTTTCCCAAGGTCATCAACATTTATGGAAAGGGCACTGAACTGGGAAACACAAGAGATCTGATGGAGACTGGCTTTGCCAAGCAGCAAACTCTAAAACCATGGATAAGTGAGTGGATAAGTCACTCACTTCTCTGGGCCTCAGTTTCCCTTTTATAAAATGAAGGAATTAAGCCAAACTGAAATGTCAGAGGAAAAACAGCTCATTTCCCTAAAGCCACCTCTCTATACCACTGTCCTGCGTCTTTCTCCCCTTCCCTCCATTGATCCCTCTCTCTTCTCTCTCCACTGCCAATTCTGTCCTTCAGAATTAAATTAGTCACCACCGCCACTGAGGCAGATGGTATATAAATTTGTATCTCCATGATGCTGCAGCCCCATCTCATGGTATCTAGATTTCTTGGCCGTTGAAAATAATCACAGAAGCCCTCAGTAAAATAAATGGGAAGAATTGGGGGGTAGGAGACATCAGCTACTATAATGGGAATGCTTAGAAGGAGTTCACAAATCTTTAGGACCTTCTAAGATAAAACAAAACAGAAGACCTCAACTCTTGGGAATAAAATGTGAAGCCTTGGACTGATCCCTATTCTGGGGCAGGGAGAAGATGTGTATATAACCTTGACTGATTCATATATTTTGTTTTGTTTTGTTTTGTTTTGTTTTGTGGGTACCGGGGTTCGACCTGAGGACCTCACGCACCCACAGGCACCCGTGCCGCTGAGCAATATCACCGGCCCTTTTTTCGTATGTGGGTTCCGGGAGTTGAACTCGAGACCTCACGCTTGCTAGGCAGGCACTTATGCCACTGAACCATCTCACCAGCCCATATTTTGTGAACTAAATCAACTCAAAGCTACTATGTGCCTGGAATAAGCTTGGGGTCATGAATGATAAAATGCCATCCTCAAGGGGCTTGTTGTCCAGGAGGAAGATGAACAGGAAAAAGATAATTACATTATACTGAAAGCACAGGAAAGAGCTACTGAGTCTGCTCCGATGGGTGAGAGCAGAGTTGCTGGGGAGAGGATTGCATAACTAGGACATGTGCGTCTCCCCTTCCCTCGGTCTCCCAGCAGCACTGATGCGGCAGATCATTCCCTCCTCCTTGAAGCACTTTCTTCTCTTAATTTTCCCCTCGTGCAGCATCTCCTTCCTAATCTTTGCTGGCGCCCCCTTATCAACCAAATCTTTAAATGTTAGAACATCGCGGCACTTGGTCCTCAGATCTCTTCTCCCCTCTATTGCTCACACTCCCTAAGAGGTCTCTTTCATGAGATATTCTGAGGACCAAAAGGACTAACAACACTGGGAATGAGGGGAGGAAATGACTTTCCTGAACTCTTCTGGAGTTAGAGCTATGGAGGTAGGAGTGCTTGGTGGGGTTGTGGCTGTGGGAGAGCAGCAGCAGAACTGAGGCCACACAGAAAGCAGATGACCAAAAGCCCAGCTCTTTTCCTACTGTCAGGTCTCCTGCTGGTGCCTCCTTTTGGCCAAACTCAGCTGTGGAACTGGAAGCCAGGGGGCAAGTTTTTTATTGAACAAGTGAATGAATAAGTGAGCTCCTAATGAACAACATATAGGTGTCCCAGGCACATTCTCACAACTGAGAAAGTGAAAAATTAAACAAGTTGCTCACCCAGCTTAAATAGTAGAGCAAGTCATGTAGGCATTTGGACTCCAGACCCAAGCATTGGCATCTCATGCTCTTCCTGTCATGCTGCTTCTCACTAGGAAGAGGGCTTGGTGCAGAAACTTCGAGACACATGCTTCCAGGTACAGCCCAGAGAATGGGGAGAGCCAATGCCCCCTACGTACTGTAAAGTGTTAACTTTCAGCAGGAACTAAAGGTGACAACCAGTAAACTACACTGGGTAACTGGGAAAATTGAAAACTTTGTTTGACTATGTAAAAATAATGTTAATTACAGTCATTTATGGGAACTGCTTATCACTGCTGTCTAATTATCAGGCAGCACAACAATTAAGTAGATCTTTAACTAATGTCAACCTTCGTTGTAAGTTTTATTTTATTATAACTGTAAAGGCTAAAACAAGAGCTTAGTCCAACAATGAATTGGTTGCTAACAGAGACTGGTTCTCTGCCCAGAATTTAAAATTAGAGATCAACTAACTGGTCCTTAGCAGTTCCTCTCTGTATTATTAGTGGCCTTCCAAGCACAAGGGATTTATCTATATAGGAGCTCCTTGTGGCGGGGTCTACAGCTCCTCCTAATATCCCAGGAGACCAGCTCAGCCCTGGGGGTCGGGGGGCTTCACCAATGTCCACCCACTTGTCCTCACTCTCTAAAGATGGCCCTGGCTTATATGCATCTGAGTCTACTCTTGCTACCCGGACTCTGGGGGTGCCAGAAACGCATCAGTGTTTTGAAAACATTGGCTGGAAGGTGCCACATCTAGACCAGATATGGACAATGCCGAGAGTCTTCTTGAAGCCCTGTTGGAAACTTCAGAAGAGGAAGGATGAGAGGGTGGGGGTTGTTTGGTGGCTGAGAGACTGAGGAGAATCCTTGGAATGTTATAACAAAGAAGGCCATCTGTCCCTACAGTAAGCCAGTCTTCCCTTCTAGAGTTACAATGGTTTTAGATGGGCACTTGCAACCCAGATAAAGACCATATTCCCTTTGCAACTAGGTGTGACCAGTAGAATTTCAGAAATGACAATATGCAAATTGAAGACTGCGTATTTAAAAGGAAAGGAGGAACTCCTCTTCTTTTTCCTCCAGTTGGCAAGAGTTAGAGTTTAGAAAAACCTCTTTAGATCCAGGGTGAAAGGGAGGTGTTGAGATGCCAGAGCAGCAAGACCAAAAGAATCCACATGGCCAGAACTGTGGAACTGTACCGCACATTATCACAAGATACCACCACCGTGGGAGGAAGGGAGTGAAAAGGAGGGGAAGGGAGGAAAGGGGAGGGAAGAAATGGGGAGGGGAAGGGAGAGAAGGGGGAGGGGAGGGGAGGGGAGGGAAGGGAAGAAGAGGTCTATATATGCAGCAATGTATGCCTATATGAGCCAAGAGAAAGTTCAGGAAGGACACCCATAAAACAATTATCATGGGTTACTTTGGGAAATGAAATAGGAGACAGAGTTACTTTTCTTTATATGCATCCATATTACCTGACTTAATGTACCAAGTATTACTTTTGCTATTAAAAACACTCAAAATGTGATATGAAATACTATGTACCTGTTAAAATGAATAAACTGAGTTATAGTAAAGTGAATAAAACTCAAACAATAATTTTGAGCAGGGCTGGTGAGATAGCTCAGGGGCATAAGTGCCTGCCTGGCAAGCGCGAGGTCCTGAGTTTGATTCCTGGTACCCACATACGAAAAAAGGACCAGTGATATTGCTCAGCGGCACGGGCGCCTGCTGGTGTGCGAGGTCCTGAGGTCGACCCCCAGTACCCACCAAAAAAAATAATAATGATAATAATTTTGAGCAAAAGAGGGAAGTTAATGATTAGTACATATACTCTGAAAGCAGTTATATAAAGTTTTAAGCAAAAAATATTATATACTCTTTCTGGATACTTATATACATAGCAATAGTACATAAGAACATGTACGGGTATATTTTAACCTAAATTCCCATTAAGGGTTACTTCTAGAGAAAGACAGCAATGCAATGCGAAGCAATGTGTGCATTCTCTCAGCGAATCTGCGTTTGTGTGCATGTGTATGTGCATGTACGTGTGGGTACGTGCGTTTTCATTTGAAGCCAGTATGGCAAATGTTAAGACTTGATAAAGTTAGGTGATAAACACGCAGATGTTCATTTTTAAATTCTTAATATTTGTGTGTCTGAAATATTCTATAATATAGATGATCTTACTTTTAAAATTAGGAAAATACACTCGCTAAAGTGAATTAAATCAGAAGATAAAGAAAGTGTGCATTACTCATAGCTCCATTAAAGTACGTATCTTACTGTACTGTCAGGGTAGAGCTATATGCCCATGTTACGTTAGACTGTGTGTCCTTGACTGCTGGGACTATAGTTTTTAACCCATTAATCTCAAGTGCCTGCACTAATACTTGGTCTACCATCTCTTGAGCCCCTGTTATGCACCTGATGTTTACCTATCTTCCATAGATACATAAAGGTCATTCAGACCCAGCCCTTGATTTTAAAAATCTTCCACCTAGCAAGAGATACAGATAACTAACTGAAATCCACTAGGTTTGCTCTGGAATAGACACATGGCCCTGGTGATGCCTATGCTGCTAATAGAGTCAGTGGCACACAGGCATGGAGAGGTAGTATATCAGAGGTGGGCATTAGGAAGGGAACAGATTTCTGTTCGCCTCCCAGCTCCACCACTTACAAACCTAGGACCTTCAATAATAAAGTATACTATTCTTCACCATAAATTCATTGCAGAACTGTGAGTCTTCAATAAAGCCATCTGATCAAAACTACCTGGCACCTCACCAGGACTGACAGTGCTGAATAATGATTAGAACACCCAGGAAATTGAGGATCAAGAAAGCTGAATGGTGCTGGGCATGGTGGTGCACACCTGTAATCCCAGCATTCAAGAGGCTGAGGCAGGAAAATTGCCAGGAGTTCAAGGCTAGCCTGAACTACATAGCCAGATTCTATCTCAAAAGGCAAGAAAACTTAAATGATTTGTTCAAAATCAAGTTATCATGGATGGCAAAACCAAGATTCCAAACCAGATGTGTGCTCCCTAAGTTGCCCTGAGCACAGTATGAATCTTAAGTCTTCTGAGATTCAAAGAGTGCCTGCTAGATTGACTTGATTTTCAATTCTAAATTAGTCTTTTAGTCAAAGAATCCTATGATTGTAAAGCTAAAAGAAATTTTAAAGAATAATTTTTAGACAAGAGGAAGAGAATAAGGGGAAGGGGGCAGGAAGTTAAGGGCAGGTAATAAGGGCCTGAACAAAATATATTATTGAACCCCCCCCAAAAAAATGTGAAGCTAGCGAAGAAGGTAAAGTGGATGATGGAGGGGTGAAAATTATCAAAGTATGTTATGTGCGTGTTTGAATCTGCCAAAATAAATTCCACTAATCTGTATAACCAATATGCAATAATAAAGATAGAGACCAAGAGAATTATTAATTAATTAATGTCCTTCCCTTCTGACCCCCATAATAGTTAGGAAGGCCAGGACAGGAGGTCGGTGACCTTCTCCAAGATCCCAGAGCAGCCTGGCATGGTGGTGTACACCTGTAATCCCAGAACTTAGGAAGTTGAGGCAGGAGGACCACAAGTTCAAGTCATGCTTGGACAACTTAGTAAGTACAGTACTTTTCTCAAAATAAATATAAAAAGGGCTGGGGAAGTAGCTCAGTGCAAACGCCCTGAGTTCAATCCCAGTACTGCAAAAAAAAAAAAAAAAAAAGATCCCAGAGCAATGCCATTCCAGATCATACTCCAGGTACCCCACTTCCACCATTCCCAGGTTCAGAATCCCTTCTCTCCTCCCCTAAACAGCACATCTCCGCTCTCACTGGCCTGTGACACCATGACCACTCCTAATCCTCACGCACAAAAATCTACCTTCCCTTGGCTTTGAAGCCAGTACTTGCCCCCGGTTTTCCTTCTGCTTCAATGTCGGCTCCCTCAAGTCTCTTGCTTGGGCAGCTTCTTTACCTATGTGGTATTATGTATAGCTTTGGGGACCTTTGTGACTTTTTTGTGCCTCTGAATAATGCTGAGATAGACTTGATTAAGACTCCTTGCTTCACAGATGAGTAAACTACAGCTAAGAAAATGAGGAGACTTGTGCAAGGTCACATATAGATAAGTGGTAGGGCCAGGACTTGAACTCCTGACACCTAGACTCAACCTCTCTGCAAAGCTGCCTCCATGGAGCAGGATGTGTGGTGTACTCACAGGGCTCTGCTCACTCAGCAGTGGTGACAGTCCTCGACTGGACATAAGTCTACAAGATGGGAAAAAGAATCTACACGTGCATTGGCCATTTCGCATTAACATTCGAGTTCAAGGACCACACACTGGGCAGTTTGGTCTGGTCTACAACCACACTTCCAACCTCTGCTTTCTTGTTTTCACCTGAAAATTGCCCCATTTGCTGTTGGTGGTATCAAACTTTTATTTCCTGGGCATTTTTCTCTCAGTCCTAAAGATGGGATCAGCAAGCATCAGGCTACAACCCCATGTTTCCTGGATTTTCAGTCTATTCTCACAGGCAAGCTCCCCTTGTGGTGTGTCGCATCCACCAAAGCCATGCTGCTGCAACCCTTCCCAGAGCCGCTTGCATCCCACGGTCCCCTTTCTCTTCTAAAGTCGCAACCTTCAACAGGAAGGAGAGATCAAAATGCCTCCTGAGCCCGTAAGTCCTATTTCCTCCTCAAAATGTCAGAGTCTGTAGAGACACAGTCAAGGTTTGTTTTTTTACTCCTGACTGGATTATTTTTTCCATGTGAATCAGCGGCGGTAGGCAGTAACAGGAGACTCAAACGAGCAAGCTAAACTCTGTCACATCCCCAATTAAAAGGAATGATGGAAATTAGAGCGTACCCTACAGGGTAAAGTACTAATCAGATGTTAGTTGGTAGCACTTGTTTGAGATGAGCCATCCAGGAAGATAATGGCATATCTGCTTCTTGGTCCTGTCTGACGAGACACATCTGACTTCATACTCCAAGGGAAAGGGTCATCAACCCCCCACAACCCTGCTCCAGGCAGCCCACCAGGACTCCTCCAACTTTCCACATAGTACCTGTGGACATAAATCTATTTTGGGAGCATCTGCTCAGCTAGGTGGGCTAAACTGCTCTTGGATGTACTGCTTTGCCACTCTGAAGCCCTTGGGCTTCTGCCATATCATCAAAGCTCTGCCCCCACCCCACTCCTGGCTCAATGACCTCAAACTTCCCACATGAGAGCATCTTACTTCCTGTCCAATGTCTCTGCTTTACTGTTTGCAAAGTTTACAATGTAGTTAACATTTATTAAACTATGTACACATCTTATCTCATTTGATCATTACTACTATGTTGTGATATCATTAACATGTTGCATTTTGGAAAATGGAGGCTAAGAGACATTAACTAACTTTATTAAAGCCCCATACTAATAAGTAGTAAATCTGAAATTGAATCTGTGGGTATATAATGCAAAACCCCAATCTCTTAACCCTTTTGTTAGCATCCCTCATCCTCCTAATTTAGAAGTAAAGAATACAAGTGGTCTACAACTAACCAAAACACAAGCCCTGGCATTTTATTCCCAGAAGACTAGGTAAGAAGACATACTGCTCTACTCACAAATACCTTCTTCATAAGCCCCAAACCAGAGCAGCATCCACCCAGCAAACCCCTCCTAGGTGGCTCACACAAAATCTGGTATCCTCAGACTTCCAAGTATCAAATGACAAACAGGGTATGCTTTGCTGATTATCTCCATTCATCCCCCCAACTTCATTTCCCACCCTTTCTGTCCTGTTTTGACTTCAGGTCAGCATCTGCAGGCCGCCACACTGGTGAGGTTAAGCCAATGCAAGACCCAGGACTGGGCAGAAGGCATCGAAAGATGTAGGCTGCATATATTCCCCCGTTCCTTCCATGTCTATGACTACTGGGTCAGAGGGGTGACCCCTCTTTCAGGTTCCAGCAACACTGTCTCCTTCCTTTGGTCCTGAAGGCCTACACGTGGTAATGGCTTCCAGCTCTTGCTTTTCCCCAGTGCGTCACTGTTGCATGCGTGTGCCCCGAATCCTGTCCACATATAAATAGACCATCATTAAACTTCTTCAGCTTACCCATCTGTCTTCCACAGGGACCTGAACTGATGAAAAGCCAGTGAAAAGGAAGGACAGGAGGTAAAAGTGCCCCAAACATTCCTGATCACCAGCTGAGACTGAAGCAGGAAAGCATTTTTGTCTGACACGTGCTTTCACACACACACGCTGCTGGCTATAGGCTTCTCACCTCCCTCATCTCGTTTTCTGAAATCTCTCAGGCAGATCTGGAAAATCTTTTTGGAGGTGGTAGATGGCTCCTAAAAGAAAGAAACAAAATAGTAAAAGGAAGTGCACAGGACCACACTGACCCACCCCATCAAGACTATCGTGGGGGCTCCTGTGCTATCCTCGCAGGAGATTCCTGCACCCAAACATCATGTCCCCATCCCCTCCCCCCAGACAGCTAAGCATGGCTGTAGGCGAGAGCGGCTCCTGCTTCACTGGGTCCTCAGTCCCAGGCATGGCAGAGGTGATCATTGAAACTGTGCAGGCCGTGCATGTTTGCTCTTAGATCCATTCCCCGCCCTCTCCCTGCTCAGCTCTGTATCACAGAAGATGTGTGTCCTGGGCTCCTTTGATCTCTGACAGGTTCAACCAATGGCTCACTTGTACAAGACTGGAAGGTGAGAAGGGAAAAGCTAGGGTATTTTTCTTCATCTCTTTCTACTTTGAATGGCATCTCCCTTCCCTATGGCTCTGTCTTCCCCATGATTCCTGGGAACCCTTCTCTCCGCGGTACCACTGAGCATATCCTCCCACTGGAGAGCCTTCTTTCCCACCTCGCCCCTATATCCCTCCAGCCTCAGGAGTGAACAGCAGCTTCCTGTCCCCTGTCTGACTCTTCAGCTCTTCCACTGCCTACATAATTACAGTGGTGACTCAGTTCATGAACTTAATTCTTTCCATGATTCTGGTCACAAGCCAAATTGGACAAGAGCCAAATCAAATTCAATGGTTAGGTTCAATGTTGACCTTATGGGGAAATTTGATTTGGTTCTCATCCAATTCAGTTTGCAACCAGAAAAGTGGAAAGAATTAAGTTTGTGAACCGAAGTACCACTGTAAATGCCCTCTGTTGAAAGACTTAGGGTTTATTTCTGTTTTCCTGACTGATACAGTGACTTGTCCAAGATCGCACAGCTGGTATGAGCAGACCCAAACCAGACACGCAGTGGCAGAGCGGACTCAAACCAATTTTATTCACCCAGAGCCCCTCTCTCCAGCCACGCCTCCTGCCATATTTAGGCCTCCAGGTGTTGCTACATCACCAAAGTTACTGCTTTCCATTGGAATCTTCTACATGGGAGTCAGGGTTTTTGTGCTTGGATTCCAAGGTTTTCATGCTCACTACCTGATTTACCTGGGGCAGAGCTCAATCAGGACCGAAAAACACACCTCCATGGGAAGCCTCTCTTTCTTTTTGTTTGGTTGCTTACTTGTTTGTGTTCAAGAAAAACTCAGTTCAATTTAAGAATTCTCCTCACCCCATATACAAATGCACTTCAAAATCTTCTGGATTAGAAAGAGAACTTACCCATAATTTGCTACATGAGGCAGACACTGTCTTGGCCTGTGCACCCTCAGAAACACTGAGGCCAGCTGCACTCTGCCATCTCCAGACTGTTACATAACAGCCTCATGGGCTCACTATAATTGGTTTGGGTGTAGCTCACTCTTTTATTCCCTTGCTGCGTAGAAATGATGAGAAACAGCACTTTCCTGGCCTCTCAGGTAGCTCAACATGGACCCTGATGTGCACAGCAAAGGGAAATAATGAGATTTCATCTAACAGAGAAGTTATGTAAGTGGAAATCAGCCCATTAACAATAGCAACACGATCAGGAAGTCACAGAAAGAGAGCTCCATTCTGAGCTCAGGTTCTCCTGAGGATGAGGTGGAGAGCACCAGCACAGCCCTAGAGATGCAATCCCAGGCCATTCAGCTGAACTGTCCCCAATAGCACTGGGAGGCTGGCAGACCCTAAAGAAGGGATTCTCTGCCTCCATTGCTCAGGAGCTTTCTTGCTTTCTTTGTACCATGACAGTCTTGCCTTTCTGCTTCTTCTCTGACTTCCTACCAAAGTTGCTGTCAATACTGCTGGCTCTGGAATAACTCTACCTAACTTGAAAAGGGATGGAGAAAATGGGGTGGCATTGTCATAACTATATTCCCAAATGTCTACTGCACACAGAGAGATAGAGAGAACATTAACAGGGAAGCTCTTCATATTTTAGCAGTGAAACAAATAATGAGCTTTGTTCCCCTACCTGACAACAGAATGAGCTTGGGTAGCAAAGGACCACATCCACTCCAGGCTTTACAACAGCTCTGCCAGCAGGTAGATGACAAAGGATGACCCCCGTACTCACACACTCTCTCCCTACAGGCAAAAACTAAAATCAAGCACAGACAGAAGAAGCAAATCAGTGCTATCAGTGAGTTCCACAGCTATATAGCAAAATCATCTGAGGCCCATTTAAAAGCTCACTCCCGGGCCAGTGAGATAGCTCAGCAGCATAAGCACCTGCCTGGCAAGCGCAAGGTCCTGAGGTCGACTCCCGGTACCCACATAAAGGAAAAAAGAGCTGGTGATATAGCTCAGCAGCACAAGCGCTTGCTGGCAAGCACGAGGTCCTGAGGTAGACTCCTGGTACCCACATTAAAAAAAAAAGCTCACTCCCAGGTTTTGTCCCCAGAAATTGGGATTTCATCTTCTAGGGTGGCACTTGGGGGTCACATGTAGTCTGGCCTGGTTCCAAGACAAGCTCAAGGTGCCCACTGAGGAAACCCCATGGAGACTTGCAGGGATCCCTCTCTCTATCCTCCCCACAAAATGCATGACCCTCAGGCTCTGGCTCCTTGGTTCCATTCATACCCAATATCAAATGTGTTCCAGACCTGAGAAAGAATTTTATGAGGAGATATCATTTAAGATACCAAGTTTTGACTTCCACAAAGATGGTGGACTGGAGAACAGCAGAAAAATAGCCTCTCCAAGACTTGGTGTCAAGATGCTGGAATATAGTAATGTGAGAAAGAGAAGGAGAGAAGTGGGTCCCCAGGACCCAGCAAGAATCTGAAGGGAGGATTGAAGCCTATGGGGAGAGCAAAGAGAGAGACCTCAATGCAGAAGAAGGAGAAGGCAAGTGGCATTTTCTCCCTGAGGCCTGATTCACTGTGTGGAAGGGGCAGCTCAAACCTGCAGACTCATGTTGACCACTGGTAACCCCAGAGGCCTCCACAGACAAACCCACCAGTGTAATGTAGCAGTGGGCACAGTGAACTGCAGTGGCTGGTGAGTTATTTGGGTTCAGATTCCTCCCCCGCAAGAGAGGGTGATTGGCCAGTAGCCATCTTGCAGAGGGGCCAACTGAGCTTGGAACTCAGAGCATCTGTGGGCTGGCTCCCTCTACCTGCTTCCAGTATCAGGGTGAGGCGGAACAAAAGTTCAAGTCAGCAGAAGGTCAGAGAGCCAATTTCAAGATGGCAGGGAGCCGAGTTCAAGCCAGAAGAAGGCACATGGAGTGCTACAGGCTGAACAAATCAGGTTCCACCCTCACAGCAGGAAACCAGCATGAAATTCAGAGGAACTAAAGGTGCAGGCTTGCTGGGATTATCCAATACCACACAGTAAATCTACAGTGGGCTTGCTGGGATTAATCAACACAGATCAGGGCTCTGTCTGACCATTTTGTCTGCCATTGACAGTGGAGACATACCCTGAAGTGGACATTTTGTTTCTTTCTTTTGTTGTTTTGTTTTTGTTTTGTTTTCTTTTGTTTTTTCAATTATTTGTTCTTATTTTTACATGAGTGTGAACATTGTTTCTAGTTTTGTTGTTGTTGTTGTTCTGTTCTTGTTTTTATTTCTTCCTTCTCTTTCCCTCCTGTCTTCTTCACCAGTTTCCCAAAGTTTGCATAATCTTCTTTTATCCTCCAGTCTTGCTTCTCATCTCCTCCTTTTCTTCTATTTCTCTATTTTTTCCTCCAACCTCTTTTATGTTTTGTCCCCTAAAGGTAAGATCACCATATTGAGGGCATATTTACTGTACTTAATTTTGTGGTTTCTTTTAGATTTTGTTATTTAACCACAAATGTAATTCATATGGTTAAACGTGGCAAATTAATAGTTACCTCGGTTTGTCATTTTCTGGCTGTGTTTGATGCTATCATTATAGCTGATTGTACCACTTTAGCCAAGGTGACATAATTGTTCTAATCAGTTGTTCTTCCTAGTAAGCCAAGACTGAGACTGCCTAAGGGTCATAAACAATACTATAGGCCAGTGTCAAAGAACCAGGGGCTGGGCCAAATAGGCAGCAACTTATCCTCAACAAATTGAAGAGGTAGGATTTTGCAACAGACTCAAAACCCAAAATCCAGCTACACCTAGAAAATATCTCTCAGGGGTCGGTGAGATAGCTCAGCGGCATAAGTGTCTGCCTGGCAAGCGCAGCGTCCTGAGTTCGACTCCCGGTATCCACATATGGAAAAAGAGCTGGTGATATCACTCAGCAGCACGGGCACCTGCTGGCATCTGAGGTCCTGAGGTCGACCCCCAGTACCACAAAAAAAAAAAAAAAAAAGAAAATATCTCTCAGAAGTAGTCATTTCCTGAGGTTTCTCAATACTAACATTTCAGTTACCTGCCATAACGAATTCTCAAGCGTCAACCCAGGAATTAAACTTTAAAAAAATAGAAAATGAGAATACACTTAAGCAAGATGCAACCACAGAGTTCCAGGTCACCAAAGGCAAACCCGGGGGAACAATGAGATTGAACAATTCAAAAGCCACCCCCCTAGACTCTCTGAAGTGGTAACAGTGGAAGTAACAAAGCAGATGAATGAAGCTCTAGAAAAAAGTCAAATCAGAAATAAATTCTCAGATAACTACAGAGATGGTGACCATAATGAAAGACAGGCTTAGTGACTCTAGATCAGATACAGATTTTTAAAAAATAGAGGAGCTTAGGAAAGTGAAAGGAAACCATGAATGCCCAATATAGGAAAGAAATGGAATCCATGAAACAGATTAAAACAGATATCCAGGAAAAAATTCCATTGAAAGTATACAAAGCAGAATGTCCCATGTGAGGACAGGATTGTGGTTAGCAGGCATGAAAAAGAAAGATTTATTAAAAATAGCAAGGGACAACAAAAAAACAATCCAACAGCTACTAGATGATGCAAAGAAGAATGACATCAGATTGATCAGAGTTAATGAAAAAGCAGAAGATAGTACAAAAGACATAAAAACCTGTTCACAGAAGTAATGACAGAAAATTTCCCAAGCATAGAAAAAAAAATTTGACATCAGATAAATGAGGTATACAGAATGCCAATTAACCAAAATAAAAAAAAAAATCTACAGCAAGGCATATAGTAGTCAAAACTCCAGAAATTCAACACAAGAACAGAATATTAAAAGCTGTCAGAGAAAAGAAACAAATCACCTATAAAGGAAAGCCCATCAGAATCACAATGAACTTCTTAACACAAACCCTTAAGTCAAGGAGAGCTTGGAGTGAAGTATTTCTAGCCCTAAAAGAAAACAACCTCCAACCCACCTTGATGTACCCCACAAAACTGTCTTTCAAAATTGATGGAGAAATTGGATACTTCCATGACAAAGAACACCTGAGGAAATTCATGACTACCAAACCAGCACTCCAAAATGCTCTGAATACTCTATAAAATGACAATGAAGACAATTCCAAGAACCTCAGTAGAATGAATCCACCAGGCAAGGCAAGCAATTAAATAGAAGGGAAAGAAAGGGAATCAACAACAGGAAAGTTACATGTTGACAAGGACAAGTCAATAACTATCAGTCATAACCATTAACATAAATGGTCTCAATTCACCAACCAAAAGAAACAGACTGGCAGAATGGATCAAGAAACAAGATCCAACAATATGCTGCATACCAGAAATACATTTAACTCAAAAAGAATTTCATAGACTAAAAGTCAAAGGATGGTAAACAATAATCCATGCAACAAGAACCTGGGAAAAAGAAGGGGTAGCTATTCTATTTGCAGACAAAGTGGATTTAAAGCTAAGAGTGATTAAGAGAGACAAAGAAGGTCACTACATCCTTGTAAAGGGAACAATCCAAGAGGAAGAGATAAAAATCACAACAAATACCAGTACACCCAACTATATAAAACAAATATTAACAGACATGAAAAATCAAATATACACTAATAAATTGTAATGGGGGACCTCAATACCCCACTGTCACAAACAGACAGACCAGCTAGAAAAAAAATCAACAAAGAAATATCAGAACTGAACCAAACTTTTGAACAAATGGACTTAATAGATGCTACAGAATTCCACCCCACATTCTTCTCAGCTGCACACAGGACTTTCTTCAAAATAGACCATGTATTAAATCATAGAACATGCTTAAGTAAGTGCAAAGGAATTGAAGTTATCCCATACATATTATCAGACCATAGTACAATGAAATGGGAAATCAATGGCAAAAGAAACCACAAGAACTTCATAAACACATGGAAATTAAATAACACCCTCCTGAACAACCAATGGGTCACAGATGAAATTGAAGAAGAGTTAGTTTCTACAATTAAATGATAATGCCAATACAACATACTAGAACTTATGGGACACAGTGAAAGCAGTCCTGTGAGGGAAATTTATAGCCGTGAATCCCTATATCAGAAAAATAGAGCAAGCTCAAATAAACAACCTAATGTTAAACCTCAGGCTTCTAGAAAAAGGAGATCAAATCAAGCCTAATGCTGATACAAAGGAGGAAATCATAGAGACGAGAGCAGAAGTTAATGCAATGGAGACTAAGAAACCAATACAAAGAATCAATTATTTGAAGAGTTTGTTCTTCGAAAGATTAAATAAATTTGACAAATCCCTAGCCAACCTTATCAAAAAAAAAAAAAAAAAGAAAAGACTAATCCATGTAATTAAGAAAGAAAAGGATGAAATTACAACAGATTCTGCAGAAATCCAGATCATCAAGGCCTATTTCAAGAACCTGTATTTTAACAAGATGGAAAACACAGAAGAAATGGACAGATTCCTAGACATGTGTGAATTACCAAAGCTGAATCAAGAAGATATAAAAATTTTAAATAAGCCAATATCAGTGAGTGAAATTGTAGAAATAATTAAAAACCTAACAACAAAGAAAAGCCCAGGTCCTGATTGATTCACCACTGAATTCCACAAGAACTTTAGGGAAGACTTAATGACGCTACTTCTCAAACTCTTTAATGAAATTGAAAGGGAAGCAATACTCCCAAATTCATTCCTGGAAGTACACCAAAACCAGAGAAGGATCCAACCAAAAAAAAGAACCATAGGCTGATCTCTCTAATGAACATACACCCAAAAATCCTCAATAAGATACTGACAGACAGAATGCAGTAAATCAGGGCCAGTGAGATAGCTCAGCGGCATAAGCGCCTGCCTGGCAAGCGCGAGGTCCTGAGGTCGACTCCTGGTACCCACATAAAGGAAAAAAAGGGCTGGTGATATCACTCAGAGGCACAAGTGCTTGCTGGCAAGCGCATGGTCCTCAGGTCGACTCCTGGTACCCCATTAAAAAAAAAAAGAGAATGCAATAAATCGACAAGAAGACTATACACCATGACCAAGTAGGATTCATCCCAGGGATGCAGAGATTGTTTAACATATGCAAATTAATAAATGTAATATACCATGTTAACAGAGTCAAGAACAAAAACCATATGAACATTTCAATAGATGCAGAAAAAGCTTTGACAAAGTCCAACACCCGTTCATGATTTTAAAAATCCTACAGAAAATTGGAAGAAGTGGTCTTTATCTCAATCTGATAAGGAGACATCTATGACAAACCAACAGCCAACATCATACTAAATGGACAAAAACTGAAAGCTTTCACTCTGAAATCAGAAACAAAACAAGGATGTCCACCATCATCACTCTTATTCAATATAGTTCTGGAAACATTAGCCAGAGCAATTAGACAAGAGAAAGAAATAAAAGGAATAAGGACAGGAGAGGAAGATATTAAATTATCATTATTTGCGGATAACATGATATTGTACATAGAAGACCCCATAAATTCCACCAAAAGACTTCTAGATTTAATAAACAAATCCAGTAGTGTTGCTGGATACAATGTCAGCACTCAAAAATCAATAGCCTTCCTATACACAAATAACAAACTCGCCTAGAAAGAAATTAAGGAAACAACACCTTTCACAATAGCATCCAAAAAAATGAAATACCTTGGAATTAATCTAATGAAGAAAGTAAAAGATCTTTACATTGAAAACTACCATACTCTGAAAAAGGAGATTGAAGAGGATATCAGAAAATGGAAAGCTATCCCTTGTTCTTGGGTAGGAAGAACCAACATAGTAAAAATGATCATATTCCAAAATTGTTATACAGCTTTAGTGCAATCCTGATCAAAATACCAATAGCATATCTCACAGAATTAGAGAAAACAATCCTAAAATTCACTTGGAACCAGAAGACACCTAGAATAGCAAATACAATTCTGGGCAACAAAGGCAAAGCAGGGGGCATCACAATCCCTGACTTGAAATTATACTACAAGCCTATTGTGATAAAAACAGCATGGTACTGCCAAAAAAACAGATCTGACAATCAGTGGAACAGATTAGAAGATGCAGAAACAATTCCAAACACATTCAGCTACCTTATCTTTGACAAAAGAGCCAAATACCTTCACTGGAAGAAAGCCTCTTTAATAAATGGTTCTGGAAAAACTGGCTTTCCACGTGCCGAAGATTAAAGCTAGACCCATATCTTTCACCATGCACTAAACTAAAATTGAAATGGATCAAAGATCTAAATATTAAAACAGAAACACTAAATCTGCTCAAAGATAAAATAGGTAGAACGCTTGAAGACACTGGTGTAGGCAAAGACTTTGTGAACAAAACCCCAGTTGCACAGGAACTATCACAAAGAATCAACAACTGGGATCTCATCTTATTAAAAAGATTTTGCACAGCAAGAAAAACCACCAACAGAGTGAATAATCAACCCACAGTGTGGGAAAAAATTTTGCCAGCTGTTCCTCAAAAGACTAGTATCTTACCAGCTGGTGGCCTCTGGGTTTTAATTGCAGATGGACCCTTTTTCAGGATGAGGCAAAGGACTGTGAGAACACTTGGCCCTTGGTGAATCTAAAGTCACACTTGTCCCTAGCCCAAGATGCCATCAAGTTGAAGCCCAGACCCCTTACTGGGCCACCAGGGCTTCCTTGGCCACACAGCAGAGTCCCTCAGCCCTCTTCCATCCTGCTCCCCACCACGGCGTCCTACTGGTCTCCCTATTTCCACCTGGTCTCCTCAATCTCCCCTTGATGCAGCCCCAGCATGATCCTGCGCAGCTGTATGTCAGGCCTCTCCTCTGCCTGAAACCCTCTGAGGCCTGCCCCTGAGGTGGTGGCATGATTTAATCAACAGGCCTCTTTTAAAAGAGGCTAGAGGTGAGAGGCAGAGGAAGTCAGAGGTGCTAAGCAACAGAGGCACCTTCCAAAACCATGACATTGTGGAGAGGCCACATAGCAGGGAAATGAGCAGCTAAGAAGAGCTCCAGGCAGACAGAAGGTATCCCCAAGGATCTCAGACCTACAATTGCAAAGAATTCAGTTGTTCTGCCCATAACTGGTGAGCCTAGAAAGGGAACCCAAACTTCAGGGGAGATTGCAACCCTGGCTGACACCTTGCCTTCAGCCTGCTGAGACCCTGAGCAGGGGATCAGTGAAAACATGCCAGATGCCTGGCCCTCAGAATGATAAGATAAGTGTGTATTGCTTTACGCCACTATGTGTGTGGTATTTTGTTACACAGCAATAGGAAATTAATGTACCCACGAGTGTTTCCCCTTGCACAAAGAAAGAGTTTGAACCCAACTTTGCCCCCATTCACTGCCAGCCAGCCACATGAACCAGGCATATGCTCACCTCAGGGCCTTTGCACCTGCCATTTCCTCTGTCCACATGTTCCTCCCCCAAAGGTCTGCATGGTTTCCTACCTCACATCTCAATGAACCCATCCTTGCCTCACCTCCATACTCCCAACCCTCTGTATCACTCTGCTTTATTCTTCTCCAAAGCAATCTCTACCTGCCAATATACCATAAAATCATTACTTATGTTGTTGTTGTCAGTCCATTGCCAGCAAAAGATAAACTCTATGTGCACAGGGATTATTTTTGTCTCATCTGTTCACTACTGCATTCTACATGCCAACCACAGGTCTGACACATGTAAACCCCCACTACTTATCTGTTAAATGCATGAATTGTCTTCTTTGGGTCCCTTTCAAGCCTACATTTTCTCAGCTGTGTGGACATCATGTGCTGCTCAAGGCCTAGACTGAATCCTACCTTTTCCAGAAAACTTTCCCTTCACTCATTTCCTATGTCTCTTACCTCCTGAAACAACATCAGCACCACAGCATTCATTTAACACTCAATTATATGCTGAAATTTTTCTGTAGCCTGGTCATTGTTTTCCAGCTTTACCTCTTTACCTATCTTCCTCATTTCTTATCTCAGCCCATCTCCACACTAGACAATCACACTAGACTGGCTTCCTGAGAGCCAAGTTGTTTCCTTTACTGTTTTTTCTGCAGTGCTCAGGATTGGCCACATCCCCAGCTCTCTTTTACATTTTTTTTTTTTTTTTTGAGGCAGCTTCTCATTAAGTCACGAAATTGACCAGAATAAGCTTGATCTTGCACTCCACCTGCCTCAGACTCCCAGAGTGGTGGGATTACAGGTGTGTGCCACCACACCCAGTTTTATTTTTAATTTATAAACACCTACAATGTGCCAGACCCTAATTTTACTAAGGATGCTTGACACAATCCATGGCCTTATGGAATGAATTGACACAATATTGCACTGGGTTCATTAAAACCAAGATACAAAGTCAAGCAAAGTTGTTCATCAAATATAGAGGATCCAGGCCGGCGATATAGCTCAGCAGCATGAGCACCTGACTGGCAAGCGCAAGGTTCTGAGTTCAACTCCCGGTACCCGCAAAAAAAACAAATATAGAGGATCGCCAACTTGCCATGTTTCAACATACGATTTTTTTCAACTTTACAATGGTGATAAAACAATATACCTTCAGTAGAAACTATACTTTAAATTTTAAATTTGGGTCTTTTCCTGGGCTGGCAATACATGGTAAGATACTCTCTCAGGATGCCGGGCAGTGGCAGTGAGCTACAGCGTCCAGTCAGCTACGTGATCATGAGGCAAACAAATGATACTCTACAGTGTCCTGTGTTGCCAAATTGTGATGTTCTGAGGGTTAGGTGGACTAAATACATTTTCCACTTAGGATATTTTCAATTGATGATGGGCTTGTTGTTGTGTAAGCCCATCGTAAACTGAAGAACATTGCATTTGTTGCTTGGTTGATTGCTTGAAGCTGGGTGGAGTCATGGAGGACTGAAAGAGGGAAGGGCTGGTATTGACAGGAAGCACATGCCTGTGTTCGTGTGACACGTGCATAAAACTGCATTACATGGAGTTCCAAGAAGCAGCCACAGCCAAGATAATGAGGTGATAAAGTTTCTCTGTTCTAACTCCTTTTGAAATCTCAACTCATCACCAGAATGGCCTGAGGGCTTCAGGAAATTACTTTTGGAAAGTGCTGCCAAATTCCCCACAGTGCCCATGGGCTTCTCTTCCTATGTTTCCCATGGGAAACATAGAAGAGGCAGGTTAGTAAGAAATGCCATAGTTTAGAAAGAAAGTCAATGGAACAGTTACAATGCCATTGCTGTAGCTGTTTGCAGAGCCTCAGTCTAGAGCCATCGTCTCCTTCCGTATTCTCTAGTCTGGATTTCCCTCACCTGCAGCTGGTGCTTTTTTTTTTTTTGCAGCTGGCGCTTTTGCCGGACTCACACTGTTGATATAACTCTGACTCTCAGCTGGTCCCAGCCCCATTCACCCTGCCCATCCAGGGCAGTGTTGCTGCACTTGTCCAATTGCCATTACACTTGAGGAAGGGAGCACCAAAGTTATCATCCGGGTACCAAACATTCCTTCCTGCCTCCATTGCATGATAGTTGTTCTATCTCTTCCAAAGGTCATTTGCCCCAGCCAAAGTGGTGACACTTTTTGCCTGCTCTTCCATGGACACAAGGAGCCTGAAGTGCCTAGAGGGCAGCTGTAGCTTTCACAGAGATTCTTGCTAAATTCCCTGGTGGAAACAATCCCTCTTTTAGGAGTAGGACTTCAACTTTGCAGAGCCGAGTTGTAGGCACAGAAAGCACAACTTTGTTTGTTTTCTATGTTGCCCATTTTGGGTGGTGATGATGAACAGGGCCACTCATATATTCCCCCATCATGGTCCCTGGGCCCGTGAATTCTTCCAATTTGGAACAAAGTACTACATAAAAGTCTTCAATTCAAAGAGCATGTTGCACCTTCAATATGACATCTCACCTTTGGAAACATTGCATCTGAGCTGGAGTTTCGGCTGTTCCTTCAACAGTCATTCCAAGCTCTACCAACCCAAGTCCTAGGTGGTGCAGCCTGTGATATAACCAATATATTCCATGATCATGTGCCTACACTGTAAAATAGATACCCTGGTCTGAAATAATGCTACATAAGATCATGTGTACATCCTTGGATGATAGCATGCCCAAGAAAGGCCAACCATGCCTACATCTTGTAATCTGAGCGACTACTTTGAAGATAACAAGACACAATATATTAACCATTGTTAATCTCCTATTATCTTGCTTTGAAATTCTGTATCATTGTTTTTATGGTTGTTTTCTCTTTAAAATTAAAAAAAAAAAAAAAAAAGAATGTGTAGCTATTCATGACAGAACAAATAGCTGGTCCTTCCAGGGTGGAAGGGACTCAACGCAGTGAATTTGCTACTTCAAGGAATGGTGCTATATTGGGAAGTTCTTTTCTTCTTGCTGACATTTAGTAGCAATATTAGCTAGATAAGCCTTGGCAAATGGGAGCCCAGACGTTTTTGAGCCCTGTTAGCTCACTAACATCAACTGGCCAAATCATTTTGTACATTTGATTGTTCTCAGCAGCTGAGACTACACATGAAGAAGAAGACAGCTGAAAGTTACTTACTAATGCCTCTCCCAGAAGCAAGCCCAACAAGTCATCTTTTGAAGTTGGATCTCCATGTCTACTACAGGCCCATTCTCATTCTAAGCAGCCCATATTATACTCCAAGACAAAAGATTATAGGATTTCTCCATAAGGAATAGGGACATAAAAAAGTACCTAGAGCTACTGACACTTGGGAATCAACAGTAAAACTGACTTCAAGGATCACCAGCCAACAAACTCCAGATATTCCAAATACACAGAATACTTCTCTCTTAAATATGAACATTAGCAAAGGATTACCAGACATTTGAAGAAATCCTCAAAGAGAAAGGCCAAAATAAACAGAAGAAAAAAACTCAGAAGTAAAGAGATAATGCACAAGAAAACATTTTTAAATATAATTTTCTTCTCAGAAGAAAGAGATAGAAAAAGAAGCTATTACATCCACAAAACAAGAATACAGAAGAAAAGGAGAGAGGACGCTGGGGTATAGCTCACTGCCTTGCCACAGGTATATAGAAAACTAAGCCAATAAGAATACTGCAGGTGCCAGGGGGATAGCTCAGCAGCACAGCACCCGCCTGGCAAGCGCAAGGTCCTGAGTTCGATTCCAGTACCAAAAAAAAAAATACTGCAAAAGTTATTATTCCAAGAGTTGTCTATGTTAAATAATAAAAAAAAATGTAAAGCTAAATACTTCTTATGGTTTCAATCTAAAATGTCCCCCAAAAGTCCCGCCTATTCAGAAGTGGGTCTTTTGGAAGGTGATTAGGTCATGGGGATGCTATGCTCATCAGTGGATCATCCAGTGATAAGTTCATGGCTGAATGCACTGTTAGGAGGTGGGGTTCGGTTAGAAGTGGGTCACTGGGGGCCTGATCTGGAAGGCTGTATTCTTGTCCCCAGCTCCTTCCCTCTCTCTGCTTCCTGGTTGCCCTAGGGTGCACAGCTTCCTTCTCGATGTCCTTCGTCATTCTGTTTCTTCCTTAGAGCCAACCAACCATGGACTGAATAATCTGAAAACCTTAAGCCAAAAATAAACTATTCCTCCTTTAAGTTGTGCGTGTCAGGCACTGTGTCCAGCAACGGGAAAGCTGTCTGATACAACACTGATCTTTACTTAACAAAAAATTACAAGACAGCTATTGGGAGAAGACAGAGAGAAAACTGGGTGTGTTGAAAGGGACAGAGACATGGAAAGTCAATAGATAGTGCCTAAGATTGGGAAATCAAGAAATAGTCGTACTCACATCAGTTAGAAATATGAAGGCTAAAAAGCAGAATAAATGACTAAGTTAAATGAAGCTGCTTCTGGGAAATTGAGATTAAAAAGAGGTGGATGGGGATTAATCATTTTCATTGTAATCTTTGTAGTAATTTTTTCACTTTTAAATTTATGTAATAGATAACTGTGGTAGAAATAAAATTTTAAGTTATGGTACAGTAGAATTGCCACGTAGTGGAACAAATAATATTTAAGTTTTTTTCCAAATTTTAAAGATTAAAATCAGTTTGCCTACAGTCAGCATTTTCAATTTCTTATCTCAATGATCCCCAAACTCATGTTCCTGAAAACATAATCAGGCAGTCATCTAAACGGGAATAACCCAGGAAGCCTGGATTACATACAGATGTCCAGGCACCAGCCCTTCAGCAATTCACCACGCTGAAGCTGAAGATCAGCCTCCCTACTTCAAACCTTGGCCCAGACAAGCTTGTCTATGCACTTGTTTTCTGCAAAATCTTTGGCATATTTCTATGTTCAAACTTTTGCCTCTTCTCTCCAGGGAATCCGTCTTTTCCCCAACCTCTCCTCCTTGCCTATAAACTCATCCAGCTTGAATTCCTTTTGAGCCTCATGTGACCAGGAAGGAGAAAGCCATGAAGGATGCCCACCCCAATATGCTGAGTTCACCCCAACTTGACCACACTCCATGCTGCCACCCACCCTGCTTTATAGCTGCAATTATATCTACTCCCCTGGTTCATACTGGTTGATCCATTGATTGTTGGGTTAAATTCATGAGTGTTATCAATTGGTCTTGGGCTGGAAGGAAATACTCACTGTACAGGATAACCCCGACTTGACAGTTCAAAGGGCCGCTGAGGATGGATGGTGTTATTAGTCTCCTGTTGCTGCTGTAATAAATTACCATAAACCACATGCTCTAAAAATAACACAGTCATTATTTCACAGTTCTGTGGCCAGAAGCCAAAAATTAGCTTTGCTGTGCCGAAATCAAGGTGCCAGCACAGCCACACTTCCTCTAGCAGCTCTAGGGGAGAATCCACTTCTCGTCTCTTCCAGGTTTTAGTGATTCCTAGTATCCCTAGACTTGTGGCCACACCACTCCAATCTTCAAATCTCTCCTCCATCTTCACACTGCACTGCATCCTCTTGTGTGCGTGTGTGTGTGTGTGTGTGTGTGTGTGTGTGTACTCTTCTTCTTCCACCTCCTTTTATATAGTACTTGGCATTTCAGGCCCACCTGGATAATCTCCCCATTTTAAGATTCTTAGCCACATCTGCAAAGACCTTTTTTATAAATAACAGGATTTACTGGTTCCATGGGACAGGACTGATATCTTTGAGGGTCATTATTCAACCTACCACAGGCAGCGCCTTCACTCACAGAACTACACACCAATGTGTGTCCCAGACATCACCTTCACTCACAGAACTATGCACCAGTGTGTGTCCCAGACATCACCTTCACTCACAGAACTACGCACCAGTGTGTGTCCCAGACATCACCTTCACTCACAGAACTACGCACCAGTGTGTGTCCCAGACATCACCTTCACTCACAGAACTACGCACCAGTGTGTGTCCCAGACATCGCCTGGTTAAAGTTCTCACAGTGGCTCTATACAGGTGCATCTCTGGGAACAGCGGCTCCAACACTAGCTGTACATACAAATCATGCCACCCCCAAAGACTCTGATCCTGTCATCTGGGGTGGGTGTTTTTTTAACCTCCTAGGGGATTCTGATAAATGTAGCTGGGCCAGAGAACCACAGCACAGGAAACTTTAGGAAATCAGGAGCACCCCAAGTCTCCCTTCAGCAGCTTGAAGCTCAGCCTCCCTGTCCTGTCCAGCCAACCGCCCAGGACTCCCAGGACCTTCTGACCTCTGGAACTAGGAGAGAGTTCAGGCTGACAGGTAGAGGTAGAAGAAGGCCTCAAATAGGGCTTGTTCTTTTCCAAGCTGGATACCTAGGACTCCATACCTGCACCCTCCTCCAATAACTGTTAGCCCAACAGCCTCAAGTTCCTTGTCTCTGAGTTCAAGTCAAATAGAAAAGAACTTTACTGAGTTGTGCAATTCAGAAACATGCATTGTTCCCCAACTGAAAGTTCCTAAGTTCCCTGAGGACAAAACACTGTTTGGCTTCTATGGGGTCTTGGCCTGCCCAGGAGAAGGGGACTCCTGAGGGAAGAGGGTGAAGGACATGCCATGAGGCAGAGCTTATCAAACATTTGCGTGTTTTCCATAATTTATATCCCTATTCTGCTTGAGTGAGGATTTTAGCATTATAGATTGAGGTGGCCACCTGACATCATCGTTTGGATTTGATGCTGCTGTTTGCTGTACTGTGCATGCCCTTATTCTGCTTCCAGGCAGACAGAGGTCATGGTCAGAATCTTCCATCTTAGTGTCCTGTTGAACCTACGTTTATTAAGTAAAGCAAACTAAACCCTCAGTGAGAGGTGAGTGAAGTGGAAATTACAAGATGGTAGCAAATCGTTATTAGGTGTGATGACCTGAGGCTCCTGGGGCACCTCCATCCCTTCAAAACTGGCTATAATCTTGATTCTCCCAGCACAGATCTAATTAGCACACTTCCAGTAAGAAAAAGGTGAGAAGGAAACACAATAAGCAGGATGCCCTGGGGCAAAAGAATTATTAAAGAGCACATGAATTTATTAAACCTATTGTGTGCTTTCCAAGAAATAAGGAGAACTTCTCAGGTCCCTATCTGCTAGAATTGTCCCACCCTAGTCTCCTTACACACACACACACAGGGTGGGGCACGGGGACGTCAGGGATTGGCACTTTGGCCCACCTATGGGAGAATTGATGTGCCAGAGGCGAAGCTGGTAGCACAGGAAGACATCCAATTGTTTTATACTCAAAAGGACGCATCTCTCCACTTCTAGCAGCAGGGAATTCCAGTCCCTAGAGTGTTATCCAACTGCCTAAGTAGGTCTGAGGCCTTGCCACACTTTTCTGGGAACAGGACCGATTTGGCATTATAGAGCTCAAAAGTGACCTCTGGGGCTTAGCAGCAACTAGCTGCCGTTTGGAGGCCGTCACTCCTGCTTTAAGGCTATTTATTCAGTCTCAGGCCCTGGAGAGATATATGAGAGGGCCAAGGCACTGCAGGATACGGAGGTTAACAGCATGTCTGTGAAGCACCCCCTACCCTTAACCTTCACCCACACACTCAGGTCCAGTGTGCCTATCTGCGCTGCATAGGAGACAGCCAGGTGTACAGGCAGGATCCTGAAAAAGCCCAGGACTGGGGAACCAGAGTCTGTTCTTAAAATGATGCGGCTTGAAGTAAGCAATATCACCTCCCAGAGACTCAGATTCTTCATCTGCAAGGTAAGAGGGTGGACTCCAGATCCCTAAGACCCTTCCTGAGCTAGGGTTTTGTCAACCAGCTCTCTCTCTCTCTCTTTTTTTTTTTTTTTTTTAATCTTTCTATTTAATACATTTAATTAGCTTTTCAGATTTCTGGTACTTTACAGATTCTTAAAGGTCTTGTTTCAATTCTTAATAGCCTTAAAGCAGCTGATTGCTGCTTAACAGCCACAAAACCCCAGTGGCTTGTGCAATTGAACAGCTATAGCTCACATGTCCGCATAGAGTGGCCAGCGTAGGCTGAGCTGGCTCCAGCATCTGCAGACCTACTGGGACTCCTTCTGGGATGCTTGGCACACACCTTAACTGGGGCAGCTCTGCTCCTCCTATCTCTCATCTTCCCTTCCCACCAGCCAGCAGACTAGCCCATGCCTGTCTTCTCAGGGAGATAGCAAGAGGGCAAGCAAAACAGGCAAGACCCTTTGAGATCCCAGCTGTACAGTGTCACTTTCACCCCCTTCTATTGCCAAAGCAAGTAACATGAGTAATCCCAGATTCAAGAAATAAGGAAATAAATTCCACAAAGTCACCCGATAAAGGGCATGGATACAGAAAGGGAGAATAGAGGGTGTTAATTCCATCTATGGAGCCTCTCTGAGACAAGAAGAAATACCACCCAAGTCAGGCCAAAATTCTACTCTCCCAAGCTCAAGGAGGCATCAGTGGAGTCTGTCCTTTCCTATGAACATGCAAGTTCTCCTTCCCCTGATGATGCAGCCACCCCAAATGGCTTAGCTGTGGGCCTCCTGGGGTGTGGGGCCAGGTTGGGAATGGTCACCTCATGAGGTGATGGAACAAGCAGCCAAGCCTGCAAGGCCCAGCTCCTTTGACAGCTCTCAGTACCTGGATTGGATTGGAACTGAGAAGGAGAAGGACCCTGAAAGGGGATAGAAGAGTGGAGAGTTACAAAGCTGACCAAAGCCTCTACAGCTTAGTGGGAAAGGACCAAGGCTTGACTTCAGTGTCAGACAACCTGGCTGCAAGTCATGGTTCTCCCACTGCCTAGCCAGGAACCTCAGGTAATTTACCCTCTTCAGGGTGATCTAGCAAATGGAGAGAGTAATCTGTTGCTCTGGGAGCTGGAATTAGGTAATTTATATTGACGGGCTTTGCCCAATACCACTAAACGTTCTTTGAAGCTAGGTTACACCAGCGACCCTGCAGCTGCAGGCGTTGGTTGGGGGGCAATTTCCATTTTCCATCCCCTTCCCCAGCATGCCAGATCTTCAGACCAATGGTCAGAACCTTCTCTGTCCTCCACCACCACCCCCCAGGGCACTGCGAATCTGACTTTCAGACCTAGTATGGCTTACTGTCTGCAGGCCTCCCAGAAGTCCTCTGCACTCCCTGGTCTTGTTTCAAACAGGGGACTACCATTTCCAATTCCCTGCTCTCTGGCCATTCCACCCTGGGCCAGGATAGATTTGTCGTCAGTATCTCCTGGTTCAGTTCCTCTGGTCTGTCCCCACAGGTTGGCTCCACACACCTACAGTAAAGGTCAGCTCTTGGACAGTTCTATGGCTGAGCAGCTGGAAAAGGCTCAGAAGCTGATTTCTCTTTCTCTAGCTACTAAATCATTCTTTTCTCTACTAACACCCAGGTGAGAACCTGGGCCCTAAAACAGACTGTTCCCTGCTGCCTTAGACAATGACATCTTTTAAAATTTCATCTGGGCTCATCTCCCCAAGAAGAAAACCCCCTAATCTATTCCTTCAGCCTTGCTGAATGACAAATGCCCACACTTGGAGGCCTTGACTATAGACAGGCTGTGTGGGACAGTAGGGGTCCCCACACCTCATTTCCCCAGCCATACAAGCTCCCTTCTGGCCTTCTCAACCCTGCTGGAAAATGAGCAGGATGCAGGGTATAAGGACTACTTTGTGACTCAGTGACTGTCTGGGAAAGGGCTCAGCAGAAAGGCGACACTGTCCTATTGAGGTAGGATAGAAGAAAAAAAGAAAGAGGAGACAAGGACAATCAGAAGTTTAAAATTATACTTCTAATAAAAACTGCAGCTTCAGGGCACAAAATTTACGCAAGCCTTTTTCCCTTCCAGGAAAAAGAAATTCATAAGGGTCTTATAAAAAAAATAAGCCCATAAATTGTGCTCTGGATCTATGCTTTTCACCTGTAAATTGTACTTCCTCCCATAGACCTCCACCCTCAAGGAAGCAGCAATGTTAGTGGGCGATGCATGTAAATGGTTTACATTCTAGCAAAGCCCTACCAGATGGGTGACGTGATGGACAGTAGGGATACACATCCTAGATCACCCATCCTTACACCCCCACGACCCCTTAAGTTTTCCCAGCTCTAAGTCATAATGTACCTCTCTCTCTCTCCTTGTCTCGGGCCCACGCTCTATTTCTTTCACTGTGTATTTTTAAATTAAAATTTCTGCCTAATAATACCCTACCCATGGCTCTTACTGAGTGTCCTGAAAATTCTTTTTTCACAAAGGGAAGCAGCCAACCTGCAACTTAACTCTAAAGGTAAGGTGGGTCTAGGTTATCTCAGTGGAAACATCCTCAGACCCTGTCTGGCGACACTAACAGCCAAGCCAGCTGACGGACCTGATCCAGGGGTGGGTACCTGTCTTTAGGTTACTTCCGGCCATGGCCTCACAGACTCAGGTAAGCCTCAAACTCCAAGGGGTAGATCCTGAGCTCTCCTTTACCTCCAGATCAACAGACTAAATATTTGTGTCCTCCAGTTGATAAACATATCACACAGCAGCCAACTACCCGCCACCACCACCCGCTCTGCAGACAAGAGCAGAGAGGCCTGCTTCCACCCCTCCCTCCCATGAAGGACCACTCTCAGCCCCAGACTCACTCTTTCCCTTTCTTTCTTTCTCTTTCTTTTTTCTTTCTTTCTTTCTTCTTTCTTTCTTTCTTTCTTTCTTTCTTTCTTTCTTTCTTTCCCTCTCTCTCTCTCTCTCTCTCTCTCTCTCTCTCTCTCGCTCTCTTTCTCTCTCTCTCTCTCCCCACCCCCCCCATTCCTCCAGTACTGTCCACCTCCAAACAACCCCCAGCTCAGCTCAGGGGAGGGTGGTCATAACTCTGCATGACTTTTTTGTCCTGAAACTTAAAAGTTGATATCAAATCCCCAGAGCAAGGAGGCCAGAATTCTAAATGGAAATACTTGGCTACTTTCTTAAGATGATAAAAAAAAAAAAAAAAACTCACCTCATCCTCAGGGCAGTCAGAACAAAGCAGAAACTAACAGATGGAGTATCCCCCCACGCAAATGAAACAAATAAGCAGCATGCTTTTCTGGCAAGGAAGCCAGTAGCCTATGACCTATGGCCCATTCTTATGATCCTTGAGGGTCAATGCTTGAAACCATCCCCCACCCCAATTCATACACCAAGTCCTACAGGGGGTGAAACTGCAGTTACAAGCCAGAAGCCACCTTCAATGCTAACAGAATTTGGTATCTGACACTAGATCCCACACCCTCAGCAAAAGCCCCTTCCTCCTTTAGCAGGTACCTAAAACCTCCTCAGAGGCTCTTAAGGTACGGAGAAAGAAGCAGCAGGACTTCCTCCGTAGCTGCCCCAGAGAGGTGCCACATTCACCCCAAAAGAGACTGGTCCGTGGAGAGGGGTTTGCATCAGCTCAGGGTCTGAGCCCTTCAATGCTGGGCCTGCTGAATAATTGAAAAAATGGAGTCCTCAGAGGGACCCGCTCAGGAAAGCACGGAGCTCATCTGGGAAAAGTCAGACTGAAAGGTGTGCGAGACACTCCAGGAATCTGCCAAGCAGAACCCCTCTTCTCTAAGCTGTCAGAGATGCCACCAGGAGCTGGCAGACATTTACTTAATATGAAACTGTGGTCCTGTGGGGGGAAACTCTGTCAAGAGACCCATATAGCCAAACGCCGGCAGGGGCTGTGGTGACCGAAATCACTGCGGGGACGCCTGGAACGCTGAAGACAGATGCAGGGCACCTGGAGTCATCTGGCCAGCAGGTGTGAATTTAAAAGGAAATATACCTTCTGCTTCTGAGAAAACCAAGCCATGAGGAAAGTTTAATATGGTAAAAGAGTATTAATCAGGACAGTCTATAAGATGCTTTAGTAACAAATAAATCCTGAAACATAGTAAGATTAATCTTCCACTTACAAGCTTAACATAGCAAAGATTCCTTTCTTGTTCATAGGTTTCCTGCTTGTCAGGAAAACCTCGACCAGCTTACAGCTATATCCTGTGGAACATATGGCCACCAAGGTAAGGGAAGAGGGAGATGAAGAAGGCACCTTACATCAATCTTTGCATGAAAACGGCTCCCATCACTTCCACTCAGGGTCCTCTGGAGGGAGCCACAGTGTCTCCTCTGTTTGTGATAAGGTTATGTCCCAGTAAACCCCCTGTAAGTCAAAAATTTTGTAAGTAAAAAATGCATTTAAGATACACAACCTACCAAACACCATAGCTTAGCAACAAAGAACACTGTAAAATATCATGGGTTTCCCCTCATAATCATGAAGTGGCTCTCACCACTGCCCAGAATCACAAAAGTATTGTGTCACGTAGAGTTAGCCCAGGAAAAAAGAAAATTTCAAACTGTAATTGAGTAATGTTTCTACTGAATTCATATGGCTTTCACACCATTGTACATTTGAAAAAATACTAACTCCAACCATTGTTGAGTAAGGAGCCATCTGTAATTCCAAAAGAAGCCAGTACATGTAGGAAGCTCATGAATATCTGATAAGCACTATCCTAGCCACATTAGATTTGAACTCCCGGCTCTTTGCCAGCATATCTGATATACTTCCTGGGTATTGAGATCCCTGATCAAAAGAATTCCATTCGTTTCCTTTTTACCCAGAGCTATCGTGAGAGCACGCGGTCTTAGTGGGCTTCTCTTAGCCCGTGTCTCAAAAAGCACTATCTGGGGCTCTATTAAAGGTGAGTATAGCTTGCTTATTTAAAGTCAGTGGCAAACAACACATCCAAAAGGCTAAAAAATAGTGAACTGTGATAATTTATTCACCCAACAAATGTTTGTGAAGCACTATTTGCGATATCACACTCTCTGTGGAAGGTAAACTAGTGACTCAGACAAAGCCACTCTGGTTCCAGGGAACTCAGAGTCCAGGGAGGCAGGAGGCACTAATCAAATCACTTCACAAATACGTAACTACAAGCCAAGGTAGAGAATACGGGCTGTGGCAGAATACAAAAGTGAACCCAATCTCATCAGTGTGAGTCAAGGATGATTTCGCTCAAGTGCTATTTCAGCTGAACGGGAGAGTTTCACAATCCCCAGACCGGTAGCTCACCTAGATAGGTAACCTGAAATCTGCACCATAGCCTTGCTTCAGAAAAGGATCTCACATCATCACCCAGCAAAGGCCCAGGTGCTATAGTGAGGAGAAGCAAGCTATGCTCTGAGTCGGGACTGCTCTAGCATCAGAAACCCCAGTATATTCCCACCTCTGAGACTTCACAGACATTCCACTGCTCTGGCTTAGATGACAGCTCCCTTGCAAACTTGGCCCAGCAGAGTGACTGTGACCTAAGCCCACCAGGTGCCCTGGATAGTATGAGACAGGTGTTAATGAAATGGAGGGCAGTGCAGGCCTCCAGCCTCAGGAACCAGGAGAAGAGAGCACTTGCCCTCTGAGACCCAGGACATGGCCAGCCATCTGTGAGTGCATGCAAATGCCAGGACTGAAGGCAGACACTCACGCAGCTTCAGCCACCCCTGCCCCTGCCCTGCACTCGATAGGCCTGGAGGGAACACCATGGTTCCTGCTGCTGAGGGGACCTTGAGAAACTGAGAGTCTGGCTCTTGCCCTCTTTCAGGTGCACACTACTACAGCTAAAGGAGTCAGGGAGAGAAAAGCCCCACCTCCAGCTGCCTGCCTGCACCTGAGCATGCATAGCGAAAGAGGGCCAAGAGCAACTTTGCCTGGCATCAGCCACAGCCCACTTCCAAATGTCACCGCCCCCAGCAGAGAGGAATACCAGCCAAGATTATATCCAATAAGGCTATCCTTCAAAAACAAAGGAGAAGTCCTCCCAAGATAAGCAAAACCCAAGGAAATTCATGATTAGACCAGCCTTACAAAACGATGCTTAAAATAGAGACTAAAAAAAGTACAAAAGATCAATGAAACAAAGATTTGGCATTTTAAAGATATACAAAATAGGGCCGGTGATATAGCTCAGTGGCATAAGCCCCTGCCTGGCAAGTGTGAGGTCCTGAGTTCAACGCCTGGTACCTGCATATAAAAAATAATAATAATAAAGATATACAAAATAAATGAACCTTTAGCTACATTAACCAAGAAAAAGAGAGAAAATCCAAATAAATAAAATGAAATTATGACCAATACCACAGAAAGACAAAGAATCATTAGGGATTATCGTGAAAAACTACATGGAAACAAACTGGAAAATCTAGAAGAAATTGACAAACTTCTGGACACATATGACCTACTTAAATTGAACCGTGGAGCACACACAAAAAAATGAATAGTGCAATAACAAGCAATGAGATTGTATCAATTATAAAGTCACCAACAAAGGAAAGCTCACAGATGGCTTCATTGCTGAATTTTACCAAACTTTTAAAGAACTAATGCCAAATTTTAAATTATCCCAAAGTTAGGCACAAAGCACACACCTGTAGTCACAGCTAGTCAGTATGCTGAGTCAGGAGGATCACTTGAACCCAGGAGTTCAAGACCAGCGTTGACAACATAGAAATACCTCGTCTCAAAAAGTTTTTTAACTATTCCAAAGAATTGAAAAGGAAAGAACCCTTCAAAATTCATTCTATGAGACCAGGATTGCCCTGTTATTGAAATCAGATAAGGACACAACAAAATAATAAAATCTAGACTAATGTTTCTGATGAATATAAATGCAAAAATTTTCAACAAAATACTAGCATATAAAATTCAATGGCACGATATAGTGAAAATGGCCATACTTCCAAAATTGTTATACAGATTTAATGCAATTCCAATCAAAATTCCAACAGCATATCTCACAGAATTAGAGAAAACAATACTAAAATTCATTTGGAATCAGAAGAGACCTAGAATAGCAAAGGCAATTCTGGGCAACAAAGGCAAGGCAGGGGGCATCACAATCCCCGACTTGAAATTATACTATAAAGCTACTGTGATAAAAACAGTGTGGTACTGGCAAAAAAACAGACCTGAAGATCAATGGAACAGATTAGAAGATGCTGAAACAACCCCAGACATACTAAGCCACCTTATCTTTGACAAAGGTGCCAAACACATTCGCTGGAAGAAAGATAGCCTCTTTAATAAATGGTGCTGGAAAAACTGGCTCTACACATGCCGAAGATTAAAACTAGATCCATATCTTTCACCATGCACTAAACTAAATTCAAAATGGATCAGAGATCTAAATATTAAAACAGAAACATTAAATCTGCTGGAAGGTAGGATAGGTAAAACCCTTGGAGACATTGGCGTAGGCAAAGACTTTATGAATAAAAACTCAACCGCACGGGAACTATCCCAAAGAATCAATAACTGGGATCTCATCTTATTAAAAAGCTTTTGCACAGCAAGAGAAACCACCAACAGAGTGAAGAGACAACCCACAATGTGGGAAAAAATGTTTGCCAGCTGTTCCTCAGACAAAGGATTACTATCGAGAACATATAAAGAACTCAAAAAAATCAGACCTCCCAAATTTAAAGACCCACTCCATAAATGGGCATCTGAGATGAATACACATTTCTCAGATGAAGAAATACTAATGGCAAACAAATATACAAAAAAATGTGCAACATCACTAGTCATTCGAGAGATGCAAATTAAAACAACACTGAGATACCATCTCACCCCAGAAAGAATGGCTACTATTAAGAAATCAACTAATAACAAATGCTGGAGGGGCTGTGGGGAAAAAGGAACCCTTCTTCACTGTTGGTGGGAGTGTCGACTGGTACAGCCACTGTGGAAGTCAGTGTGGAGATTCCTCAGAAAACTAGGGTTGGAGGTCCCATCTGACCCAGCTATTCCCCTTCTGGGCATCTTCCCAGAAGAATTAAAAACATCGTACCACAGCGATATATGTGCACCCATGTTTATAGCAGCACAATTTGTAATAGCCAGATCTTGGAAACAACCCAAATGCCCATCAACTGAGGAATGGATAAGAAAGATGTGGTATTTTTATACAATGGAGTACTATTCAGCCATTAAGAAGGATAAACTGGAGACTTTTATAGGTAAATGGATGCAACTCGAGAAAATACTCATAAGTGAAATAAACCAGAAGCACATGTGTAAGCATCGTATTATCTCTCTAGTATGAGAAACTGAAAGAGTAAATAAGATCCAAAATGTACAATAGATATGGTGAATCAAAAAGAAACTGGTCAAAAGGAAAGAGAGACTGGAATAGGGAAAAGAAAGAAGGGAAAGGGAAAAAAATTGTATATATATATATAAGATGGTTAAGATAGATACACTACCATTTTTACTTAGTTCATTGAAGAGTAAGGTTTGTGCCAATAATGTTTGGACAATTGAATGCTAATGTCTGGTGTCCTGAATAACTAACTTAAAGATAGTAATACATAATGTATTAACCATTGTTACCCTCCTATTATGTTGTTTTGAAAATTTGTTCTTCTTTTGATTTGTTTTGTTTTTTTCTTCTCTTTAAAAAAAAAAAAAAAATTCAATGGCACGTCAAAAAAATTTACCACAATCAAGTTGGTTTCATCCCAGTGGTGCAAGGATGATTCAACACATGTAAATCAGTTAACATAATACATCACATTAACAGAGTGAATGACAAGAAAATATGATCATCTCAATAGAGGCAATAGAAGCATTTGATAAAATTCAACATGATAAAACCCCTGAACAAATTATGTATAGAAAGATTATACCTCAAAATAATAAAGGCTGTGTATGACAAACCCACATCCAACAACATACTAAATGCGGGAAAGCTGAAAGCATTTCCTCTAAGATAAAGAGCAAGACAAGGGCATCCACTCTCACTACTTTTATTCGACAAAGTACTAAATATGCTAGCCAGAACAATTAGACAAGAGAAACAAATAAAAGGCACATAAATAAAAAGAGAGGAAGTCAAATTACCCAGATTTGCAAATGATATGACTCCATATATTGGAAAATCTTAAAGACTGCACCAAAGAATGTTATATCTGAAAAACAAATTCAGTAAAGTATCAGGATACAAAATCAACATACAGAATCTGTAACTTCTCTATACACCAATACTGAATTTGTTGAGAAAAAAATCATGAAAACAATCCCATTCACAATAAATACATAAATGAATTAATAACATTGGAATAAACTTAACCAAGAATATGAAAGATGGGCCGGTGAGATGGCTCAGCGGCTTAAGCGCCTGCCCGGCAAGCGTGAGGGCCTGAGTTCGACTCCCGGAACCCACATACCAAAAAGGGGCCGGTGATATCGCTCAGCGGCACGGGTGCCTGTTGGCGCACGAGGTCCTGAGGTCGACCCCCGGTACCCACAAAAAAAAAAAAAAAAAAAAAGAATATGAAAGACCTTTACAACAAAAATTACAGAACATTGAAGGAAGAAACTGAAGAAGACACTAGGAGATGGAAAGACTTCCTACATTCATGGATCGAAAGAATTAATATCATTAAAATGTCCATACTCCTCAAAGCAATCTACAGATTCAATGCAATGTCCATCAAAATACAATGATAGGGGCCGGTGAGATGGCTCAGCAGCATAAGCGCCTGCCTGGCAAGCACGAGGTCCAGAGTTCAACTCCCGGAACCCACATATGAAAAAAAGGGCCGGTGATATCACTCAGCGGCACGGGCGCCTACTGGCGTGCGAGGTCCTGAGGTCGAACCCCGGTACCTACAAAAAAAAAAAAAAAATACAATGATATTCTTCACAGAACTAGAAAAAAATCCTAAAATTCATGCGGAAGCACAAAAAACCCTGAATAAACAAAGCAATCTTGAGCTAAAAGAACAAAGGAGAGGCATCATGCTACCCAATTTCAAGACATTCTACAGAGTCACAGTAACCAAAGCAGCATGGTATTGGCATTTAAAAAAAAAAGGCACATAGACCACTGGAACATAATAAAGATCCCAAAAATAAACCCACACACATGTACAGCCAACTGAATCTCAAAAAAAAAAAAAAAAAATCAAACAAAGGACAGGCTTTTCAATAAATGGTGCTGGGGAAACTGGATATTTACATTCAGAAGAATGAAATTTTAGCCCCTCTCTCACCTTGTCAACTCAAGATGGATCAAAGCTCTAACTCTGAAACTACTAGAAGAAAACATACAGAAAACATCTCAAGACATTGGTATAGTCAATAATTTCCTGAAATTAACCCAAAAACACAGTAAACCAAAAAAAGCAAAAATTGACACAAGAGATCACATCAAATGAAAAACTCTGTACAGCCAAGGAAACAATCAACAGAGTAAAAAGAGGGGCAGGGAATATCAGCGGTGCAGCACCTGCCTGGCAAACACAAGGTCCTGAGTTCAATTCCCGGTACCCAAGACAAAAGATAAAAAAAATAAAATTCAAATTCTTTAAAAAAAAAAAAGACAACCTATAGAATGAAGGGAAACAATCTGCCAACTATCCATCTGAAAGGGTTAATATTCAGAATATAAAAAGAAACAAATAATCCAGCAGAAAAAGATAATCCAATTGAAATAGGCAGATGTTGTGAATAAACTCTTCTCAAAAGAAGAAACATGAATGGCTAACAAATATGTGAAAAATACTCATATCATCAGCCATTAGGGAAATGAAAATCAAAACTATAACAAGTTAGCATCTCACCCCAATTAGAAAAGCTATTATTGAAAAAAAAAAATGCTGGTGAGGATATGGAGAAAAAGGACCTTTTTATAATGTTGACGGAAATTAGTACAACAATTATAGAGAGCAATATGAGGTTCCTCAAAAAACTAAAAATAGATCTACCATATGATTCAACTATCCCACTCCTGGGTATGTGGGCATATATCCAAAGGAAATGAAATCATCATACCAGGGACACCTGCATGCCAATGTTTGTTATGGCACTATTTATAATAGTTAAGATATGGAGCCATCCTAGGTGCCCATCAATAGATGAATGGATAAGGAAAATGTAGTACACACACACAATGGAGTATGATTCAGCCATAAAGAAAAATAAAATCTTGCCATTTGCAACAAAAAGGATGAAACTGCAGGACTTTATGTTAAATAAAATAAGCTATACACAGAAAGACAAATACTATATACTTTTAATATATCCAATCTAAAAAGAATTGACCTGAAAGGAGTATAGTGATTACTAGAGATTAGGGCAAAGGGGTGGAGAAAGGGAGGTTGGATTTGATTAGTGAGTGTTATATCTATATATGGAAATATACTGAATGTTGTTAATATGTACAATTAATACATATTAATAAAAACTTTTTAAAGAAAATGTACAGAAAAAAAGACACCAATTTACTGGAAAAAAGAAGATCGTAAAGTTATAAAACACCTCCTTCTGGCTGTCAAATACCTTTGATGCCTCAAACCCCATAAATATTTCTTCAAGAAAAAACTAGTTAAAAGAAAGAAATTAAAGGTGAATAGTAGTTTATCATGGAAGACCCAGTACAAAATGTGTTCCAATGGCCTGGTGGTCAGTCAGACTTGATTGTAAAGAAAGGGGAAATAGGCTAAACATTTGGACTTTGTGAATCCCGCCCCCTACACACACACACCCAGCTCTGCCCCCAGGCTCCCAGAGTTCACGGGTCCGGTATCCAGACCTCAAGCCTCCGAGGTTTGGTAAACTGTCCCCGGCCTCAGCTCCCTCTCACCACACCTCCCTCACTCTCCCAACTCCAACCTCCTCAGAACCTTCCCAACTCATCGAATGCATTAACTCTCCTCTGAGATTCTCAGAGCCCCTTCCCGGGCTGGGAACACCCCAGCATCTTCCTCCACCTTCCTCTCAGCTTAGCTTCCCCTCTCGGGAAGAACTTTGCTGCGCCTAAGACACTCTGTGGAATTCCACTGCACCCTGCTCTTCACCCATCTTAACACAGTAAGGACCCTACATTGCTCTTCCTCCGTCTCTCACAGACAGAGTCTCCTCAGAAACAGGCCTCTCCAGCTACATGGTTCCCTGCTGCTTTCCCAGTACCTAGCACCTGGGTGCCTGACACCCAGCAGGAATTCAACTACTATACTATTCCCTGAATGGATAAAATACCAAACTACACAACTAGGATTTAGATTTCTCCAGACCAAGAATCTGTGCTGATTTATTCATGGCTACATCTCCAGTACCTGAACAGATACTTGTTATGTGAAAGGATGAACTTCTGAGCCAGGATGGGCAAATTAGAGGCTATTTTACAATGAGGAAACTGAGACCCAGAGGAACAAAAACTTTCTCAGAGTTTCACAGCTCACACAGCTGGGCTGGGCTGCCAGAGCCACCAAATGAAATCATCTGTACCACTCTACCTGTCCTTTATTTGGAGGAAAACACTCAGGTATTGGTCCTTTCCAGAAACACTTGCCCGAAGTATTTAGGTAGACAGGAATGTATTTATTTGTTTATTCCCTGTCCTGCTCTAAAAAGAACCGGAGGCAGTTTGCCCATTGCAGCTGATCTCAATGCTATATTTTCCAAATTTAAGAACAAAGCATGAGTCTAAAAAAATTAAAAAATAAAAAATAAAAAAAACACCTGTTCAGAAAGAAGGAAGATAGCACTCGTTCAGAACCAGCTTCCTCATCCAAAGCAGCATGAAAGCTCTGACAGGGAGGGTTTTCTCTAAAATCCAATTACCAAAATTAGTGACTAAGAGGAACGGAGCAGATGTGGAAGATTTCAGTTTTGCTGAAGAGTTTGGCACAGGGTCTCAAGGAACTGAATTTGCAAAATTCTTGCGTAAGGACAGTGTCACGTGTAATGAAAATCTGTCTGCAAGATTACAGATGGGGGCAATGCCAACAGCCAGACCCACAAAGTGATGTCATGGCCATTGGCACAAATCTGATTATCCTCCTACTTACCTAAAAGGGGTAGCAGATGGCTTCTTGAAGAACGTGCAGCCACAATGATAACAATAAGCACCTTATATTTTTATGTAGCTGTTAATTTTCTAAAGCCCTTTCAGCAACACCATCTTATCAGATACACACTACAGACAGCAGAGTCTCAAAAGTTAAGTGATTTCTCATGGAACACATAAATTGCTAAGCCATCAGCTCTGAGGTTCATGACTTCCTGTGACTTGTGAAAACACCAGTTATTATCCCACTTTAAGAAGCACATTTAACTCTTTCAGGACATAAGGGCACACCTGTTACCTTGCTGGATACCTTAGCCTCCTGAATGAGCATTTTTAAGTGAGCATTTCTCATAGTGGTATGAATGGATCCATATAGTAAGTGAGAAAGAATACAGAGTCTTGGATCTGAATCTAGAGATGCCTTTTTAAAGAGCCCCACACTTTTTCAGGAAATAGCTGCAGTCATATCCAAAACTGAACTCTTCAAGTTCTCCTCCAAAACCTGGCTCCCATCCATTTTCTTCACCATGACAAATGCCCCTAGAAACTTCAAGTCATTCTGAATACCTTCCTTTCCCTCATCTCCCAAGTCCAATCCATTGCCAAGTCCATCTTGTCTCCTAAACACTATTCATACTCCTCTTTGCCCCATCTCACTGGCTTTGCCTCAGTCCAATTATTATAACCAAGATAATTCCAATGGCTCCTTACTGGTATCTTCATTTTTCTCCTTCTTCCCTCCAATCTGTCCTCCACACCACAGCCAGGGTAAACATTTACAAATGCAAATTTGGACATGTCATTTCCCTACTTAAAATGTTTCTGTGGCTCCCACTGTACAAAGCCTTCAACACAGCCAACGAGACCTGGCATGGTCTGGCCCCTGCCTTCCTGTCTGGCCTCTGCAGTGCTACTTTTAATCTCCAGGTGCTGTGGGAACCTCGGGAGGGACAAGTGACTTCCAACATGCTCAGAGACAGTGGCACCTAGGGCTGCATCTCAGCAATCAAGAAAGTATACCTGCTCTGCACAACCTCTCACCAACACCAGAGAAGCTTACATTGTCTTGTGGTGACACAGGGAAACAAAACACCGAGAGGTGGTAACTGCCCCTGAGATGACACTTCAAGTGGCCAAACCAAGGCCAGAAGATCATAGTGCCTCCTCTTCACAGCCAGAATGGTAAAGATGGGAAAACGCCATCTAGAGAAAGAAAACTGAAGGCAGAAGTTGGCACAACAAAGAGTCAGAGGACATGAGAGCCAGAGGAGTGTTAAGAATCCGCTGGTCCAGGGGCTGCCCACCCACGAGCTACACTGGTTTCAATAGAGTCCCCCAAAATTCACATCTACCGGGAATCTCAGAATATAGTCCTATTTGGAAAAAGGTCTTTGCAGACATAATCAAGTTAAAATAGGACCATACTGGGTTAGAGTGGGCCCCAATCTAATGAAGAGGTGTCTTTAAAAAGAAACACACAGGGCTGAGGCAGGAGGATCACCATGAGTTCAAGGACAGCCTGAACTACATAGCAAGATCCTGCCTCAAAATAGGAAGAAAGAAAGAAAGAAAGAAAGAAAGAAAGAAAGAAAGAAAGAAAGAAAGAAAGAAAGAAAGAAAGAAAGAAAGGAAGAAAGGAAGAAGGAAAGAAAGAAGAGAAGGAGGAGAAAAGGAGGAAGGTGATGTGACCACCGAGGCAGAACGTGAAATGACACGCCACATCTATAAGCCAAGGACTGCTGGCAGCCCCCAGAAGCCAGGAAGAAGCAAGTAAGAATTCTCCCTGAGCCCTCCCTCCTCAGGAGAGAACACAGCCCTGCTGACGCCAGGATTTCAGACCTCTGGCCTCCGGGACTGAGACAAAACACATTTCTATTGTTCTAAACTGTTTTGTTTGTGGTAGTTGGTTATGGTGGCCACTGGAAACTAATGCCCATGCCCAGAGGACCTCAGAGCTAAGCCACTGAGTAAGCTGGCACCGAGCTGGAAGTGTACTTGGAAGCGGGCAGGGATCCACTGGGGAGCACAGCTCAAGGGCAGGCAGCAGTCACTGTGTTCAGCCAGTTGGTGCCAGGAGGCAGCAATGTTGCCCAATATGTCCATTTTTCTAAAGAAGGAAGAAATCCATGCTTTTATATGAAACTCTGACTTCTAAAATCAGTTCAAATGGGATTTTTTTGTTGGTGATTTTGTTCTTTTGAATCAGTAGAAGCCAGACCCAGCTTCCCACTTTGCAGATGAAGAAACTGAGACCCGCAAGGCAATATGATCTGTGTCTCCCAACCCTTATGTGAGAAGCGCACACTGTAGCCATGCCATCTGCCACACCACACAGCTTTTGTTGGCCTTGTGTCCACTCACCTCACTCAAGGACAGGCCTGATAGAAAGGCTAACACCAAAGGATGCCAGCTGCCAGGGGTGACCGATTCTTCCTACCAGGCTGGGCTCCCGGGAAGAAGCAACACTGTCACAGAGGATTCCTCGGCCACAAGGAGAGGAAGGATGGGAAGCTTGCAGAGGTGTGCAGGTGGGAACAGCAAGGGTAGGTGGTTTATTGTCAGCTTTCTGTCCTGCAGGGTTGGGGCATGTGGCTAGATGGGGACAGCCTGTCCTCAATAGTCTGGATACAGCCCCACTGGTGACTGTAGAAGAAAGGGTGTGGTGGTAAAATGGCACTAAGGAGACACCTGAGCAGACAGGTCTGCAGGGGTATTTGAGGTGTGGTGCTGACTCTCCCAGAGTGCCCTTCTGCCTTCCTATACTCGTGCTAATGGTTCCTGGAAGTGAGGTGGAGACCTGTTCAGCTCCGTGAGGCACCAAGAGCCCTAGCCCTGCAAAGGGCCTCTTTAGGAGAAGGAAGATGACCCCACCAATGCCAGCCCACACCATGAGACCTGACACTGCTTCCCCCAGTCCTATCTCTGACTGTGATGGCCAAGCTTCTTGGGAGAATAGAAAAGAAATAGTGACACTGCTTTAATTTCTCCTCCCCTTTTGCAAAGGTGCAAGAGCACTTTTGCTAAAAGTTCTTCATGGAGCCCAGACATGAAACTCATAGCACTGCCTTGGTCTAGCAAGCATGTCACACCACATGGTTCAACAGCCGCTGTCTGCCACTGCATGGGTCTCCTCAGAGCACAAGACAGAGTTGGGCAGAGCCATGAAACAACAGGAGTTGGCAGAGATGCCCTCATGCCAGAGTGGCTTGGTAAGACCCCCAAACACACAAGAGCTCACAGACACATTGCCACGCAGTAGCTATTAGAGATAAAAACCAGACCAGGCCCCAGAAGACAGAAGCTCCTGTGTTATAACATGAGCGAGATGCAGAGGCATGCCTCTCTGCTAAGCCCAATACCCCTGGCACCTGTGCCCTGCTATTTGCATAAGTAAATGGCAGCTCATTAAGAACACATTAGTCGTTCTGTAACCATGTAAGGAAAGCAACCTGGTGAACTCTAAACCACTGGAGATTTCTCCTATTCAGTTTTACAACCCTGGAGGTACGAAGCGAGCACTGTCATCTGCCGACTGTCCGTCCAGTTACAAGGGAAACAATAGACCGTTATGGAAACACAGAAGACACTTAATAAATATTTGTTGAAGAATGAATGATGGTAGGTCAGGTTTGCAAAGGGCAAATCTTGCTAAAAATAGGGGAATGTTTGGAGCAAACTGCTTTGGGGAGGCATTTCTCCAGTGTCTACTTATCCACTGAAAGCCCGAGGGCAGTGAATGCAAATGAAAGTCACGATCAAATCAGCTGTTAGCTTTTTCAACAGGTCATCCTACGATGGCCTGATTTAGGACGTTTCACACAGGCCCAGGAAACTGTAGTTTTAAAATACTTCCCAAAGAGTCTCATTTGTTGCCTTGTTTGAGAACTGTAGTTCTCAAGCCTTCCTACTCACAGCAGCTGCCACACAGAAATGTGACATGGGTGTCCCCTGGGAGCTTGCTCAAAAAGCAGGATCTCAGGTCCTATCCAGACCCACTGAATCAGAAACTGTGTTTGAATAGAAGTTCTTGGTGGTTCTTCCATAAATAACATTTGAGGAATACCACCCAAGAGCCCACTTAGGGCTGGCTCTGGACCCTGGGTGGGCCATCAGACAGCCAAGTGTCCCCTTCACAGCCTAAAGTCCCCACATCTACAGGGTTCAGAGGTTATGCTCAGTGGCACTGCAGGTCCTTGTCAGAGAGTCTCAGGACCTCACAAGCCCACAGCACCATGGGGTGAATCTTGTGGGCCAATCTCTTTGGTCTCTCCACACTTAATTAACCCAGAACAAGGGCTGCCTTTAGAAGCATGGTCTGAAGCCCGGCAGCAGCAGGGTCTAAGCTCCATTCCTTACCTCAGCATGTGTCCTGCCATGTGGAAGAAAAGCAGCAGGAAAGAACAGGGTCCCCAAATCCCAGGTTGGCCCTGGGGTGCAAACTCCACTGTGACCAAGGATAGCCTCTTCCACCCCAGCCACACAGAGAGGGCAGGCAGAGGCGGGCAGACTAAGGACCTTTCTGCGCCTGTCTCTCATGCCCCAGGAGCTGCCAGCGGCCTTCTGATTCTAAGCAGGCTGCCCGGGAGTTACCGCAGCAATGCCTTCCACTGAGGTGAAAAAAGGCAGCTGTCCCTCTTCACGCCAGCCCTAGTGCAGGCCTCCACATGCTGGCCATTAAGGCGATCACCAGTTTTCTGAAGTGCCTGGCCTCCCCACCCCCCAGGCAGTGCAAACCCTGCTCAGAAGGATCAGAGCCCTGCGGTGGAGCAATTTCAGAATGTGCTGAGGCACAAGGCAGAGAGGCTCCTGAAGCCATGCGAGTGCCAATTGTGGGGTATTTTTAGCCCCGATTCCTATGGAAAGACAGCTCATGAAATCCTACTCTGTCAGCATCCCTTCCTCCCCTGTCCCGGGAGGAACAAGGTTGCCTTGGTAACATGATAGTGTGGATCCTTGGCTTTGGGGGACACCTGTAACCCACCCACGGATACCAGGATGGCAGAGGCACCTGGGGGTGTTCTCACCCAAGGGCACTGGACTCCTTTCCCCATGCAGAGCCCCCAGAAAACAGGGCCCCAAGGGCTCCGGAGTCCAGGAATCCCAGGCAGATGTCACAGTGGCCTCCTTGAGAGACCTTGAGACTTTGGGTTTTCAGAGATGTCTAAGCCCCCATGAAAACAACACAGTGCAGCTTCGGCGCAGGTTTTTAAATTTTTATGAAATCTCTGCTAGCTGAAGATCAGTTCCTCAGCTTGCTGGAGGGTTAATTATTCATAGGATGTGGTTCTGCACGGAAGTGGGGTCAGACTGCGATAAGCCCTGCCAGCCTCCCCCTCCTCTGCATACTCGGCTTTGAAGACTTTTCTACCTATTCCCTTTCTTTATCACTTTCTCAGGTGCCAGGTGAGATTCCGCCCCACATCAGCACCACCCGATAGCAATAAACTTGGGGTGGTGTAGATGGGCTGTTAGTGAACTTGGAGCACAGAAAGGAAACACTCTGCAGCCCCACATCTCCCTGAATTGGAACAAACTGCAAAGAACACCGCCAACACAAAACAATGGCAGAGGCGAATGTGAATTTAGCTGTTTGACCAATTGGAGAAGAAATCTTCACCATCTTCATTCAATTATTTGCATCTTGTTCTTGAGGTTGGTTGCATGAGAACCTGAGAAGATTAAATGTATAAACAGAACAAAACACCAAATTTTCCTTTGCAGTGATTCTCTTTTATTCTGCCATGATGAAAACAGCACTGCTAGATTTTCCCCCAGTTATATAAATTATTCGGGCTTATTAAGTAAACAGTACAGATATATTTCAGGAGAAAAGTCAGAATGGCCTGAAACCTGCCACCCAGAAGTAACCACCGCCTGTTTTAATGGCTGGTTTTCACACACCTCGTGCTTGGCGCATACACACATGTGTGACATTACACACGTGGAACTCTGTTGGGTATTCTGCAGCTGTCAAAGCCTCTTTTCTTTCTTTCTTCTTGGCACAAGGTGTCTGTGAGTGATCTTCCAGCCTCCTCACCGCCCTCTCCACAGGTGCTCCACATCCACGCCCAGCATGCTTCCTCCCACACATTTCTCTGTGCCCACACCCAACTTGAAGGGGTCCTCTCCCATCACCCCCCGCCTTTGCAGAGCCATCTCACCACACCCCTGGACCTGGAGGACAAACACTATTTTAGTCTCTCTTCAATATGCCAGCAAAGTAATCCTGTAGCACTCTAGGTCACTCTGTCTTAGAAACTGTCCAGCAAAGGCTTTGAAGCTGCCCATAAGGTCCCTCACGATCTGCCCATTTCTGTATCCTCTCCTGCCAGCCTCCCTTTTGTACCCTCCTCTCAGACCTTACGGGCCAACCTTACCGCAGGACCACTGCACCTGCCATTCCTTCTGCCTGTTCTTCTCTTTCTCTAGATATCCAAAAGGCTCGCTCCTGAGGGAGTTCAGATCTGCTTCGGATCTGGTTCACTTTCTCAGTGAGGCCTTATTGGTCACCCCTTCCAAAATTATACATTTCCCAGCAGTCCTTTCTTGCCCCTTCTCCAGGTACTTTGTCATGTTTCTTATTTCTTATCCACTATCCAAGAGAAGGTAAACCCAATAATGATGGGTTATGACTGTGCACTTGTTGGGTCGGCAGCACCCAGAACAGTGCCTGTCCCAGGTAGGAAGCACACAGTAAGTGTGTGATGAGTGAGGGAATCATGGGACCTTCCAAGTCAACAAGTCTTTGCTCACTGATTGGCTGCACACTCCCTCTAGAGCTGTGCCTTCAAGATAGAGTGGAGGTGGCCCTGCTGTCCACAGGAGCAGCCATCTGCCTTCTTACCGGTAGGCATGCGCTCTACTCCCCAGGCTCCGGCAACAACCCTCACTCCTCTTCTGCTGAGCTAATAGTCCAGACGTTGGGGCCACCCCTGTCTGAGTCCTTGGAAGGGGCCTGCATGCGATCCCACATCCATCTCCTCCAGTGAGGCCCCTCCCTCCTTCCATGGGGCAAGCCCTCAGCAGGGCCCCCGCTGAGGGCTGCTGGCCAGTGGTCCTGTATGACAAGCAGCCTGGCTGCCCGAGCAACACACAGCTCGCTCTCCACCCTCCTTGTGTGGGACAGCAATCCAGACACACCGGCCTCCTTCCTAGGATGCTGGGGAGGGAACCCCCGCGGACAGCCAGAGTCTCTGTTTGTTCCTTGTCTTGTGTTTGGGCTGCTTCTGCATTTCACTACTGATTTTTTTTTTTCTTGGTTTTTTATGTTTGTTTGTTTGGTTGGTTGGTTGGTTTTTGTTTCTTTTGAGACAAGGTCTTGTTATTAACCCAGGCTGGCCTTGAACTCACAGTGATCCTCCTGCCTGCACCACCATGCCTGGCTTCACCATTGAGGATTATTATAGGGCTATCTTTTAAAAGTTTATTACCTGGTATCATAGATGTAAGGCAATAAATGTATGAAAATTCAACTTCTTTTGAACTGTACTCCAGTTCTACATTTTAACCCATGAAAAGAAGCAGGACTGGGAGCTGCATTTGGGAAGACAACTGATCAAGAGCTCCCCTCCCACTATCTTGAGCCTTCTGACACCGGCCAGGGAATCTGTCTATGACACAAACACATGCACACGCACATGCACAGGGATACACACAGACATACACAGACGGAGATGCACACACAAACACAGAGACGCATATGCTACATCCAAAGACACACACAGACATACAGACGCATGGGCACACAGAGACAATCATACACCTACACGAAGGGACACAGACAGACACACAGACACACACAAGGACACACACATGCACAAGGAGCATTCACAACCCAGATGGCAGGAGGTGGCGTGCCAAGCTCTCTCTGGCAAAAGATTATCTGCCTCCACCTCCGACCATGCCCAGGATCAGCTCAGGGGACTAGAAATTCCTAGACACTGTCCTGGGCTTTGCTGTTGGGACACTTGCTAGAAGCTGACACATATTCCAGCTGCCACCAGGGCCAGTCCAATGGGTTTCCTCAAAGCTCTGCCCCTCCAATTCCTCCCTGGAGAAGGAAAGCCCAGCCCTCTTCCAAGCCTCTGTCCTCATCTTCCAGACTCATCAACAGCACGTTCAGGAAGGAAAGGAGACACAGCCGCCCCACTGTGCCGAATCCCAGCCACCCGACAGGCAGATGGCTCCCTCAGTCACAGGAAGGAGTGGGTGGCCTAGGTGGACACGGATCCGTTGTCAGTTCAACATTTGGCAGATTGTCTTCTCCCAGGGCACAGCGGGACTGCAAATGAAAGTATCACTCAGAATAAATGTGAAGGTGGGAGCACGAGTGAAATCTTTAGTTCTACAGTTGTAGAATTTTTTAAATGTAAGTGTGTCTCCTAAAGTAATACAAACTCACGACTAGACATTACATGTAAAACAGCTCATTTTATAGTCACAAGCAGTCTGCCAGGTAAATATTGTTATGTTACTTCATCCTGGTGATGAATTGATAAGCAGAGAGGTTAGAAGCTAACAGCTGGCAAGTGGCACTCCCGTAACTATTTACACTGTACTCATCGTATATGGATGGACAGACAGACAGGTGGATAGACCAGTGGACAGATGAACAGCAACAGAAAAGGCAAATGAACACATAGCCTCCCAGTTAACTAAACTAACGAAATAGTGGGGCTATTTAAAGGAATACATTAGATTGGTTGGCAATTAGCGCGTCAGCACTTAAGAGAGATGAAGCAGGAGGAGGAGGAAACACTATTATTAGAACACGTGCCCTGGAGGCAGACTGCCTGTGTTCAAACCTCATATGCATCGTGTACTAGCTGGGTGACCTTAGTCTAGTTATTTAACCTCTCTGTGCTCCAGGTTCCTCATCTGAAAAATGAGCATATTGTAACCTATGAGGTTGTTGTGAGAACTGAGCTATGTACAATCGTATGTAAAGGACTTAGAGCTGTGCCTGGCACATGGCAGCAAGTGCTCCATGAACCTCACAGTTGTTATCCATGCTGTGTATGAGGACACGGAAGCCCAGGGAGGGAGGGTATGCTCGTTCTGTTGTATTTCAGTAGCATCACTTTTGACACCTACTGTTGGCAACACTTCTATCCAGCTACAATGCCACCAAAACACTTGAGCCAACTCTAGTGAAATGATCTATCAACCACTGAGATTTGTTAAGGTTTTTCAACTATTGCCTTTTTTTTTTTTTTTTTGTGGGTATCGGGGGTCGACCTCAGGACCTCATGCACCAGCAGGTGCCCGTGCCGCTGAGCGATATCACCGGCCCTTTTTCGGTATGTGGGTTCCGGGAGTCGAACTCAGGCCCTCGCGCTTGCCAGGCAGGTACGTACGCTGCTGAGCCATCTCACCGGCCCTCAACTATTGCCTTTTATATATCTTTTTAAAAGTGGTAAAACAAAGGCAAGAGTGTGGCTTCAACACAGAATAATATGTATTTATATAATTTGCCATCACGGGGGTTCAGAGAAGTCCCACGATGAGTGGGAAAGCATAGATTTGCCTTCTGTTTAAACTGTTATAAATATTTGTTGGGTGAATGAACGTTACTGATTATCACAGTATTATGACTTATATCCCCCCAAAGCCTCATGTGCTCATAGGTGGGCCTTCCGGGAGGTGACTGATCATGGGTGTGTGGTACTGGAGTAGTCCACCGAGGGGTTTATAGCTGGGTGTGATATTGGGAGGTGAAGCCTGGTGGGAAGAGGTGCTCACTGTGGGTGGGTTATATATATATATCCTTCTTTCTCCTTGATGGCACCCCCTGCTTCCTGCCTACTGTGCCATGAGCAATTCTCCTCTGCGATGCCCCTCTGCCATGCTGCCCTGCCTTAGAGGCAGCCAACTATGGATCGAAACTTCTACAAACTGTGAGCCAAAATAAACCTCTCCTCTTTTAACTGGTGGGTGTTGGGAATTGTGTCTCAGCAATGAGAAAGTAACTAACATACATAGTAGTCAAGGCTCCTTATTCAAAGATCATGATAAATCCCTCTCAGAACTCGTAAGTTTATTTCTTCTGAAATAATTTGTCTTCTTCCTAAGACAAATCTGAAATCCCACATCATAACCCCTTGGAGCAGAAAAATTTCAGAATTTAGAATATCAGATTTTACAGCGAAACTAGAGTGCATGTCCTGCGTCATCCCCCTGGGGTCTGGGTCAGCACCTCGTGATGAGTGATCCTGAGAGTTCTTCAGAGAACGGGAGGGGAAAAGGGAGGGGACAAGACTATCGACGAGCCTGGTCAGCCGGGTCTCAGGGTGCCATCAAATTAGTTTCTTACAAACAAATAGAAAACTTCAGACTTGCAGAGTTTGGGGAGTTCAGACTGGCAGACAGACGGACCTGTTGTGATGAGCTGAGCTCCCCTCATGCAGGCTGCCTTTAAGGGCTGGGTTTTGTGTCTCCCCTAGGTGTTCGGAGCACTCACCACCTGGGCACTGTTCTCATGAACTGTCTCACTGGGTTCTCAGAACAACTGTAACGTGACTTGAAGTGAGGTCCAGAGGTGGTGAGTCAGCGGCCTAAGGTCCGTCAGTAGCAAGGCTGGAGCTGGGATTTCACCTGCATGTCTGAGATTGGTGGTGAAAGTTTCCCAGCCAACGGGGCATTTCCATTATTTTTTTTTTCTTCCTGATCCATTTTTGGGGGGTTCCTGTCTTTTAATAATAATTTTCAATATTATTTCTCTCTGGTGGGTGGGGACTGGGTCACAGACACAAGGAACCCCTTTCAGGAGCTCCTTTGGCTCCTCCCCAGCTCTCTCAAAGTCTCTGGAACAGGGTAGAGGGAACGCCAAAGTAATGACATCGCCACACCAAACCTAAAATCATGCCTATACATGGGAAAAGGAACCATGCTGGCCTTCTCCCCAGGAAGCATTAAATCCGTCATCAGCCCCGCCTGCTCCAGCTCTGGTGCACTGGAAAACCTCCCTGCGAGTTTCCACCAGTGTGAGGTGGGTCCTCCCAAAGCTCCTGTGTTCCCTGACACCTCAGCTGCTGCCAGCAGTCCCCAGCTTGGCACTGCACACTCCCACGGGATGCAGCTCCCTCGCATCCCTGCTTCCCTTCTTGTTTGCAGCTACCTCTGTCTTCGGGGTGCATCCCTGAGGCGAGGGGCCAGGCAGCCTTGTGAGCACGGCAAAGAGCTGCAGGGAGGTTGCCTGATCCCTGCAGGAGCCCACAATAACTGTGCTGTCATTTTCCCCACTGTTTACTGTTCCTCCCGCTGTAGCTCCTCCCCGAACATCTGCTCAGCAGAGGATGCAACGCTGGGGCACAGCACACCTTCTCCTAAGCAGCCCACTGAGAAGAGCCTTTCCCAGTACCCCTTTACCTGGATGCTGGCCAGATGGCTGATACCTCTTGCCCTCTGGACACTGTGTCCCATTGCTCAACACGTCACATCAAGTCTACCTTCATTGTTCATGGACTGCGTCCTCTCCAGGCCCATCACCACTTTTCCTCATCAGTTCTCACCTGGACTGTCGCCTTGAACTCCTAACACAGCTTCCTGTCTCTGGTGCCTCCCCATCCTGTGTAATCCAGTGTGTTTTCCAATGTATGGGGCGGTGAGATGGCTCAGCGGCTTAAGCGCCTGCCCGGCAAGCGCGAGGGCCCGAGTTCAACTCCCGGAACCCACATACGAAAAAGGGGCCGGTGATATCGCTCAGCGGCATGGGCGCCTGCTGGCGCGCGAGGTCCTGAGGTTGACCCCCCGGTACCCACAAAAAAAAAAAAAAAATGTAAATGTACTCACATACTCATTCTTTCCTTCTTTCTTTTCAACAAAAGTGCCAGACTAGGACCAAGACCAAGAGGCCTCAAATATCCTTGGGGCACCTCTGTCCCACTGCCTCTGGGGGATCTCCAGGGCCCTGGGGTAAGCACACATCCCCCAGTCTGGCATTTGGAGCACGTCACTACTAACCCCTTGTTTTCCATCTTCTGGGAGCTCAGCTCTGGCCTTGCTGACCCCTCTGCCTCCCTGAATCCACCTGCTATTCCTTTGGTCTGGAATACCCACCTCTGCCTTCTCCATCTCCTCATGGCCCCAGCTCCAAAGCGTCCTGGGCCCCTCACATGCTTGGTGCTCCCTACACAAGGATCTAGTCCCAAGGGATTGATGAATTATGAAAATCATAAGCTCAACTCTGTTTTCTCAGAGTCTCCAAATTTAACCTTCCCTAACTGCCTAATGTCCTGGGATTTACCTCTTTGTTCCCTTTGTCCAGGCTTTAAGTAGGCTTCTGTACAGATTAGAGCCACAACCCTGAGCAAGGTGCCAGGTGACCTAAGGGACACACTCAGGCTGATCCTCTGACAACCAGCACTCAAAGGACACATGGTCTGCAGCACTTTGAAAAGCTAAACACAGCCCAACAGTGCGGGCTCCTCTGGACAGATCCATGCAAGGGCCGCAAGGTCAGTCTGCTCAGCTCACAGAGAAAGCCCAAGCACCCAGAGGTGGCTCCAGAGGAAAGGCCCTCTGCAGGAGTGGCTGTCACTCACAGAACATCCCAACCATGTGCTCTGCTCTTGTAGTTTTGGGTTTGAAAGGAACATGTTTATTAAGTACCTGCTCTGTGTCAGGGCCTTTGTTAGACACTGGGGGTGCAAAGATGAATATGACATGGTCCCTGCTTTCAAGGAGCTTATGGTGCACTGGAAAAGCAGACATAAAACCAAATCACTGGACCCAATGAGACCATCTTAAAGATTAAGTGAGATAGGTGGGGACAACATGAAATCATTTCATCTTCACACCAAGGGTATTTGAGGAAAGTGTATTTAGTCCATTTTATAGATGAGGAAACAGGTTTTTGTGGCAAATCACTTGTTTCCATTCTCACAACTAGTGAGCGACACTGCCAGTGACATTCTGGAGTGTGCTCACGCGCACTCATGAGGGTGATGCCCTGTACCTCTTCTCGTTGAGTGACTTCTCATTGGTGGCTTGGAATAACCAACAGATGGGTCACCAGCAAACAGTACCAATCAGGGGACAGCCTAGAAGCAAACCCAAATCTGAAAGCAAAATCCAGTCTCTCTCAGAATCTCTCGTGGACTGAAGCATCCCTGTCTGTGAAGCTGCCTTCCCAGGAGAAATGCCAGCTCGTCCTGACCACATAAGACCATGGCTGTGACCTGCCATCACAAAGGGCTGGGCCACTAGTCCAGTCACACCTGTCCCCTCAGCTCTGAGCTTGTTTCCTGGCAAACGTATCTGGACCCAGATATGCCACAGGGGCCTAGGGTCAGAGGGGATGGAGTGGGGCCAGAGGAAAGGGGCACCAGTTTCCCTCATGCAGAACACTAATCTTGGCACTTGTCACTAGTGTGATTATTTGGTTCATCTCTGTCTCCCCAATGCCCCCACCACGGCAACGACTGTGGCTAGTCTCCCTCACCACGGTGGTTGAGTGCCAAGTGCATGCCCAGCCAGCAGGAAGCCCTACCTTGGCATTTGTTGAATAAATGAACGAGTGAGTGAATGAAGGGCCTCAGAGCCCAGCGGCCAGGTGGAACCGCCCAGCCCGGCCTGTCGGCCTGCTGCCTCAGCTCGTTGCACCCATTTTTTCAAGGTGGAGAGGAGGTCACAGAAAGTCAGCCAGCCTGGTGCAGAATCCAGATGCTGCCACCTATTAACAGGGTAACCTGTGCCTCAGTGTCCTCCACTGTAAAGTGAGGTCTGCGGGGTTGTCGTGAGAATTAAACGAGTCAACATTTGTTTAGTTTCTGGTGCACAGAAAGCGCTATGAGTCGGTAGATAAGAAAGACTCCCCTCCCCGACTCACTTGTCAGCGTGTAGAGATCTTTTTCTCCTCCGCTCTTCCAATGGAATTGTCCAGTCCATTGCACCCCCAGAGAGGGCGTCCCTGGGGGACACAAGGGCGACCCAGGCACAACTTGGAAGCCCTCCTCTTCCCCCGCCCCACGGCACCCCATTCCACCTCACCCCACCTCCAGCATCCTGAACCTACCCTAAGTGACCCAGCTCCTCGCCAAGCTCCTTCTGGCCCCCCAACCCCAGAAACTACTGCCCAGGCTCCCAAAAGGCGCCTCCAGAAGTCAGGCTGCGAGTTGGGGGTCTGGCGGGCGCAAGGCAGGATGCACGGACGAGGAGGAGCCCCTGCCGAGTCAGCACGCGCGGGCGGCTGCGCCACCCAGTGGCCACCTGCGGAATTGACGGCAGAGGCAGCACCAGAACCGGAAGGCCCGGTAGGTTTGGGGGACACTGAAAAAGAGGAGCAGAGGAAAGGACCATCACGGAAGCACTGCTCGGCTCACGGTCACTTCATTAATTCATGCGATCCAAGATGCAGTGGCCCGTGGGGAGAGCTGCGGGGTCCTTTTCTCCCTGCGGGTTGTATACCCCACTGCAGATTTCCCCTCTCCCTGCTCCTGAAATCCCTGGCTTCCCTACCCAAGGGAATGCACCCCCGTGGGCTGATGAGGGGCAGACAGGACTCTGCACACCCTGACGCCCAGCTGGCTTGTCTCCCGGGCTGCGGTGTGGGGGAGTGACATCCAGGTGCCCCAGCAGTCCAGGTTCTAATCCCAGCTCTGCCTTGCTCCTTCAGTGCCCGGGCCTGTGCGTCGACCCTCCAGTCTGCGGAAAAGGATGATAAAAATAAAAACCTGCTCAGTTCCTTCCCGGGGTGGTTGTAAGAGTCAACTAAAATCATCCTGATGAAAAAAAAATCATTATTCAAAATTTCTGAGCCATATTGACTTTAGCAACCATGTTATTATGGCTTGGATGTTAAATGTCTCTAAAAGCCATATGTTAAAACCTCAGCTGCCAGCCTGTGCACGATGGTAGTGGACTCTTGGGAGGGGGGCAATGGAAAGAAGTTAGGTCAGTGGGGGAGCTCTTTGAAGGGAACATGGGGACCCCTGTGCCTCTTTCTGACTCCTCGCTCTGGCGAGGAGAGCCACCTCGCAACACTATTCACTCCCCACCACGATGTTCTGCCTCCCCACAGGTCCAAAGCCACGTGGCCAGGGGGACCATGGACTGAAACCTGGGAAACTATAAGCCAAAATAAATCTTTCCTCCTTACAGGCTGTTTGTCACATGAAAAGCTGACTAACAGGCATGTGAATACAGGAAAATACCAGTACACTTGAAGAGTAGGACCCACAAATTCTGACTGTTAAAAACTCCTCAAACAAGAGGTTTTTATTTAGAGGGGAAAGAAAGGAACATGCAGCTGAGATCCAAAATTATGAAGTTCCATATGGGAAATTTAAATGATCTTAAGAATTTTACTATATAGAATTTAGAAGGCAGTTTGCTCTTTAGGAAACCAGTGGAATAGATAGTACTATCTCAAAAATATTTGGAGAGAAAAATAGAAGCCAAATGCCCCTACTTGACTGCCAGGATGGTGGTGCATGCCTGTAATCCCAGCAACTTGGGAGGCTGAGGCAGGATGATCACAAGTTCAAGGCCAACCTGAGCAATTTAGTGAAATCTGTCTCAAAAATTTTAAAGTAGAAAGGGCTGGGGATATATGTCAGCACTCCCTGGTTCAATCCCTAGTAACAAACTAGGGGCTGGGGGGAAGGCCCTACTTGATCCATGTCAGAGGTGGAATCACAGAAGCGGCCGGTAACCTGTGATATCCCTGACAGCCACCAGGATCTACTCAGAGTTCGCTTCAGTGCCTCTACTCATCCACCTATGCAGCACTGCTCCCTGTCCAAGAACAAATCTACCCACTGGACGCATTCTGATCTCCAGAGCTGTAACCCAGCCCCTGATCTCTGGCCCAGAATCACGAGAACAGAGATGCTCCCATTTCAGAGTCCTGAAACCCCAAGACAGAGTAAAAACTGACACCAAAGTGAGGGTAGCCCTGACCCCCACCCCTACCTGAAAATAGCTGCTGGAGAGACAACCCACAACCCTAACATGACGGACAGCAACCGTGAGGGAGTCTTTAGGAGAGAGGCCTGGGGCAAGCTAAGAGTCTGGGGTCTCAGTTCCTCTGATTAATGCATCTCCTAAAACTCCCCTCTGACGCACACAGCCTCTGACAGGCCAGTCCCAGTGGTCTCCTCCTCTTCCCTTCCCGTCTCCCTCTAATCAAAGGGCCACACTCACTATCCCAGTCCGGGTGTCTCTGCTTCACTGTGGTTTTGTCCGTTCATTGTGTTTCTCAGGTTCTCCTTCCCCTTGGATCACATTGCCTTGCAGAATCTATTTCCTCTGTGATGGTCTTGCAAGGAGCAGCAGGACCTCTGGACGTGAACCTAGACAAACATCTCCTCTGAGTCCTCCGAGCACATGGGGTGGGCAGCACTTACTAAGCGCTGCTGTGTGTGCCTTCATGTGGAGCCAGGGAGGGCAATGAGATGCCTGGCAGCCAAATGGACATTACTTGGGTCAGTTCTCACCCTGTGTAGAGCTTCCCTCTAGACCTTGGATTCTGAAGCAAGAGGCAAACCTGCTCGCGTGCTGGCAAGATTGGGTTTGAATTAATTCAACAAGTCCCTGGTGCCCCTACTCTGCAGCTGGGAATGGAGCAACTTCAAAGGTGGCATGAGAGGCTCTCGGGACTCCCTCCTGGGACACCTCCCCTGCTCCTCAATTGTTCTGTACCCAGGAGGGAGAGTGCTCCTCTGGTCAGACTGCAGGACACTCACTGACCCATATTTGCAGGTAGATGTGGCCGCTGTGTCAAGGTGGCCTGGCATGTGGCTGGCCAGTTCTCTCCCCCATCCAAGCAGTAGATGTGGCTCCCTGGCCCAGACCCAGACTCTCCCTTGCCTTCCATGTGGCTGGCCAGGCCACAGGAGGAACACAGGTTTGAGGAGAATGAGGCTCCCAATCTGAGGCCGGCTGACCCCAGCTCTCTGGATGGGACTCTCCAGAGGGGACAAGGCCACCCGCCATCAGACATGACTTTGTTTTCTTCTTGCTCATCTTCTGAGTCTCCTTTGAGGACTGTGGGTTGTGGTGGCTGAGGTATATCTCTGCTTGGATCCTCTGACCATAATGCCTGTATCTGCCTCAAATACTGCGGCTGCCTTTGAGGACCCTCCAGCATCCTCCCAGAGAATCAATACAGCAGGAAGGTCAGCACATGCAGGCATCGGAGGGAGAAGCTAGACTAAAATGCTATCAGGAAGCTAGGAAATACTACATAGAGAGACCCAAGTTTAACACTGGCCTTGGAAGACATATGGATCTCCATAGAAATTTAGAGATGTAGGAAGCCAGCCAAACAGAACTCAGGAGCTTGGAGAAGAGTAAAGAATCCAGTTTATCACTGGATGCATGAACATGGACAACAGAAGAAATGTCTAAGTTAGATAGAACCTACAGGTTGGATCCCCAGGAACTGAGCTGAGATGTTATCACCTAATTTAGTAGACACCTGGGAGCCATTGAAAGCTATTTAGCAGGGGAGAACTATGGTCAGAAGCAGAATTTCAGCTCCAGAAAAAAAATCTGGCAGAAGCGTGCAGGCTGGATTGGAGCTAAACAAGAGAAACCAGTTAGGACCAGTTAGGAGACCAAGAAAAAACTCAGGCAAATAGAACACGAGGGTGGGGCAAAGGTAGCCCCTGTTCCCCAGGAAGTCTTGGCTGGTGGGGATGGTTAACGGAAACTGTGCACCAGTGAGGGCCATCTCTTCTTTGACTCTTTTTTCTTCTGCCTTTAGCGGGACTGGATACAAAGAAAACTCCAAATAAACAGTGGTTGTGCAGAGGACATGATGATTTTGAGGGTAGCAGGACATCCAGAAATCAGCTGGGAGCAGAGGGCTGGAGCCCAGGACAGATGACCACAGAAGGGAGACTTTGGAGCTCTGCCTTCTCACCTACAAGTTAGCATGTGTTACCTTAAGTATACGCATTTATACATGGAAAGTATATGGTGGCCCCAGAGCGTACAGGGCACAGGAAGAGCATGAGGATGTCCTCCCTCACCTGGAGTTGCCTTTGCACCCCCAAACACAAGTAGCTTAACAGAGGACACATCCCTGCATATCCTTGGCATACCCTCCCACTCGGAACACATCCTGTTTCAGGAACTAGGACATCAAATCTGCCTGTGCCCTGAGGCCACGTATCAGTTGAGCAGCGATCACTCACACTCCAGAATGTTCCTGTTCAGGGTAGCACTGGTGTCTGTGGGAAGCAAGGAGGCTGCCTCCATGCAGCAGCTCAGACAGCAAATCATATCTCCAGGCTCCAGGCCACCAATGGTTTGTGTTTTGGTTTTGTTTTTGTTTTTTTTCTAATTCTATGCAAGACTTCAGCTCCACCTGAATGCCTGTGGCACTGAGAATATCAAATCTAGATCCCAAAGTGACATTGAAACTGGAAGGAGCGTGTTCTCAGTAGTGTCTGCTCATCCTAAAAAAGAATTGTCCACACTTCCCCTCACAGCTTTTCTCTGCCTCCTCCAACTCCCCCACCCAACCGGAAATGCACCAGATGAGCCCTTGGGACAAATTACTGCTACACGAACTCCTCATTGTCTGAAAACACTCACAGGCAAATGAGTCCTCCCCAGTCACACTGTGTGGCTTGGCTTTGGGGTTTCTGGACTCCTTCTTCTGAGTTCTTTCCCCTTCCCACCCCATTCCCAACCCTGCAGTTCCCATGACCTCTGGCTCAGCCTCCAATGGACCATCCATCATCTATGGAAAGTTCCATGAGGGCAAAGACCAGGTCACTCTGTTCACTGTTGCATGCCTAGCATCTAGGACATCACCTGCTAGGTGGCCACCACCTGTTAGTGGGGTCAGCAAACTCTGGCTAGTCCACTCTCCTGTCTTAGGTATAAAGCTGTACAGGCGTGCTTCCTACCTGCAAACCCAAGACCCCTCCAGAAAGCTTAGTGCTCTGCCCACCAAGAGTCCCCTCTGCAATGGCTGGGCTGGCCAGCCCCAAAGCTGGAGACATGCTCCTGGGAGGCACTGAGCTTGGAGGAACACATGGCTGGGCACTGCCTCCTTCCACCTGGGCCTGGGTCCCCAGATCCTTCCTCTAAACCTGACATTAATGCAAGCTGGTCTCTCTTCATCTCAACTCACCTCCCTACAACCCACCACTCTCTGAGCTTTTCCTGCTCCCTCCATGAGGTTTCCAGGGGCATTGGCCCCACTTCAGAAACATTCAATGGCATGGCCTCTCTGCAACCTGGAGCCACCCAAATTACTGCCGCCTCTGTTTCAGACCTCCAAGGATGACAGCAAATCCCTCGTCCTCATTACAAAGGTACTCGTCTGCATCCCACAGGGATGGGCAGTGGTTAAGAGGCGGGATTGAGAGCCAGGGAAGCCACCTCTCCACCTGGCGATGCTGGGGAAAGCTCATCTCTATTGGCTTAGTTTCCTCACCCATAAAATGGGGTGATATTAATAATTCCTCTCTCTTTAGAACATTAAGAGGATTAAATGAGACAACACTCATAAAGCACTTAGTAAAGTGAGGGCACAAAAAACCTTTATTATTATCATTAATTGCAGTTTAGAAATGGCTGCACAGAGCCATTTGCTCTGATTTACACATACACACATGTGCGTGCAAGCGCACGTACACGCACACATGTACATGTGTACACGCACTGGCTCCCTTTCCTCAATTTATGGTAGCATATTACACCCACTCCTGTCCAGGTGCCTCCTCTCTACCTCCTCATGGAAACACCCTTGCCAAATCCCACCATCTCCCCCACCAACGCATAAAAATGATCCCATCTCACCCCCTCACGCACGCTCTTATTAATCAAAACAGCCTGATTGTTACAAACAGCCCTACACTCAGTAGCTCAACACAAGCAAGGCTGACTTTTCACTCACAGTCCCACATGGGTCCAGTTCTGTGTCACAAAGCCATTGGGACCTAGGCTCCATCCTCTTACACTACCATCTCATGGCCCATGGGGTCCTGTCCCCCTCCCAGTCCTCCATGTCCAGCCAGCAGACAGGGAGAGCAGACAGAGGATTGCTTGGCAGGTCCGTCCTTTAGCTCACCTTCCAAAGGCCAGGAGCTCAGTCCCATGGTCCCACCTTACTGTGGCCAAAATTAAGAAATCAGCTTTTCCAGGGGGAAAAGAGGAAAATAAAATCTATGTGATGAACACAGTATTTTTTCTGCTACCTACTCCTGAAGCACAGGCTTCTCTGGAAGAAAATTGAATTTATACTCTTCTGGGCATTCTCTCAGAAAATAGGCCCAAAGCAATATTCCACATGTTTTGCTTCAGATCTGTAGCAGATACTGTCCTGTCTCCCCAGGATGGCAGCTGCAGGAGAAAGAAGGTGATTTTGGAGTGGGACAGTGCAGGGCTTTGCCAGCTAGGCTTCTTTGGGAAGTGTCTGTTTTGCAAGATAGAAGTGGTTATGGAGGCAGGTTTGCGAACTGGAGATAAGACAGATAAATGGTGACTGGCATGGAATTTTCTTTGCCCTCTTCCCCTTCTCTCTGTCTCCAACCCCATGCCATTCACCCCCCAGGCCACCAAGCACAGTAAGGGTCGAAAGTGCCAGGGAGAAAAGAATATTTTTCCGGCTGCTGTGGGCATTCTGGTTTGTTTTTCAGTCCATCAACACAGCTGTGATTCGGCCACAACAATGGGATGGAGGAGAAAGGTCAGGCTGGTCTGTGAGTGTAATTAAGCAAAGGAAAAATCTGGAGACCCAAATCCCTCTCCACCACAACCAATGCCAGCTTGATCTTTTCATTCCTGGACCCCATCCCCAGTCCACTCCCCCACACTTCAGCCCCAGCCGATCCAGATGGTCTGTGGATGCTGGGAGCCAAACAGTATAGGAAACTGGTGGTTTCATGAGCTCCTCCAGACTCTGTCCCTAATTGCAAACCCATTTGGGACATATTCTGAAACAAAAGGCTTTTCACCAACCATGAGCTCCTAAGCAAACAAACAAACAGAAATCAGAGCTTGTGCTTTCTCCATCATTCTCCCCCTCACCTGTTTCCTCCTCACTCACCTTGCTGGGAAACCATCACTGAGGAACAAAAAGCAACGCCCACGTGTGCCCCTGGTAATGCCACCAGTCACCTACATGAGCTGGAAGCAAGAGAGTCATTGTTCTCCTAGCAACACGACCTGCCCCAGCTGCACAGATCTGGTGCCTGGATCCCACCAGCCAGCAGCCGGGGGTGTGCATATTGCTAGAAGAACCTGAACTTGAGTTTAAATTTGCAGTCTTCCTTGCTGCCACGGCTTGCTTTCAGCTGCAAACAGACACACACTCAGCAGCAGGATCACAACGCTGGGACCAACTGGGGAATCCTAGCCTTGGATGCGACTACTAACTTCCATACTGTGCTTTTTTTTTTTTTTTTTTATCTTTTCTTTTTTTCCCCTTTTCTCTTGAATTTCAAATCAAGCCAACAACCACCTAAATAAATAAGAATAATGAAGAACTGCCCCTTGGACAATACTGACTGAGCACCTAACCATTGCCAGCACTGTGCTGGTGCTGCAGACGCAGACCCTGCCCTCAGGGGCCGTGTGGGTGGGGGCAGGAGGGTCCTAAATCAACAGATTCCTTAGCACTCAGGGCTCTCCAGACTAACACGACAGCGAGAATGAGCTAGATATACAGATATAAATATCTGCATGTGTACATATTATATTCGTATATAAAAAGATGTATTTCAAGGAATTACTCACACTATTGTGGTAGCCAGCACGCCCAAAAATCCCTACAGCAGGCTGTTAGGCTAGAAATTCTTTTAGGAGTTAAGGGCAGTCTTGGGGAAGAATTTCTCTTTCAGTTTTGCTCTTAGGGCTTTTCAACTGATTAGATGAGGCCCACTCTAGCCATCTAGGGTCATCTCCTTTGCTTAAAGTTAACTCGATTGTAGATGTTTACCCTATCTCCAAATAAATACCTTCACAGCAGCACTAGGTTATGGTTTGATTAACTGGGTCTTATGGCCCATAAAGCCAACCATGGCAAATGCATATACAGTGTGTTGAGTAGTGGTGAGTAAGTACAATCAAGATATGAAGTCCCTACTGTGAGGTAAAACAAATATGGAAATAATCTGACTATGGTAATTGGAGGTGCAACCTTTGAGAGATAATTCAAGTTAAATAAGGCCATAAAGGTGGAGCCCTTATCCAACGGGACTGTAGATTTGTGAGAGGAGGAGGAGAGACCTGAGCTTGGAAATTATGACTGGCCACATCATGCCCTGTACCACCCTGGGACTCTCCAGAGGGTCCCCATCAGCAAAAACAACCTCGCCAGATGTAGCGGCCTGATCTTGAACACATCAGGCTTCAGAGCCAGGAGCCCAATAAACCTTCATTTTTATATAAGCCTGTGATCCTCAGCTATAGTAACAGAAAATGGACCGGCAGTCCAGGAGCCCCAGGCAGGGGGAGAGCAGGCAACACACCCATGTGAAAAAAGAACTCAAAAGAAAAATAAATACATAAACACGCCCAGGCACTGTGCTCAGAAAGCGTCAGGCAAGTCCTCACTCTAGAGTTCTGACTGGCTGTGGCTGCGCTGCATCGTAGTCAAGGAAGAAGAGAGGCCACTGGTGCAACTCAACTAGGTTCTTGGCAGAGCCGAAGTGAGCTTTTACAGACTTCCCTTCCTTCTTCAGAAGGGAGTCCTGTTGCAACAGCCTCCTGGCTTGGCGGATTCCTACCTCCCTCCACTGCCTTGCTCCCGCCCTTCAGTGGTCCCCTGGTCCTGGCCTAACACCCCACCACCAGCCTTGCACCTCTTGTCCTCATCTCCTGCACTGCCTCCGTAAGCCCAGCCACAGCTCCCATCCTGAAAATATCACATTCCCAGCTTCCCTCACGTTTCTGCCTCAGGGCCTGCTTCCTCAGCCCCAGGGAATCTCTTCCCAGCCATCTGCCAGCTCCCCTTCCACATCCTGCTCAGAAAGACAACCTTGACCCCCCATAAACAGGAGCCTCTCTGCTGTTCTCGGCCCCCCGGCCTATCTTCTCTATCTTCATATTTAGGTTAAATTTCTATTTCTTTGTTGACTGTCTCCTCATACCTGAATACAACAGGCAAGGACTCTGGTATGTAGATGTTTTAATTGTGATAAAATAAGATAAAATTAACTGTCTTAAAATGTACAAGGCAGTGGCATTTAGTACAGTCACAGCCTTGTGCAACCATCACTGCTTCCTAGTTCCAGAACATTTTCACCACCACAAAAGGAGACCCCAATCCCTTTAAGCCGGAGCTCCCCACTCCACCCTCCTCTAAACTCTAGAAATCACCAACCTGCTTTCTGTCTCCATGTTTGTGCCTATGCTGGGTATTTGACATAAAAGGAGTTCTACACTGTGCGCCCTTTTACGTCTGCCTCCTTGCACAGAGCGTTTGTTTCTGTGTGTGTCCATGTTGTCGCAGGTGTCAGAATTTCATTCTTTTCCTGGCTGAAGAGCACGCATTGTGTGGACCTGCCACATTTGTGCATCCATTCGTCCACTGATGACATTTCCATTATTCCCACCTTTCACCACCATGAATAATGCCACTGTCAATGGTTACAGTGTTTGCTTGACTGGGACTCTGTTTTGGTTGTTCTGTGTCCCAGACCTGCACAAAAAAGGGCTTGGTAATTAATGGCTGTGGATAGTTGAATCTTCAGGCAAACAAACAGAAGGCAAAGTTTGACAGGTAGTTTCCTCCAAGCCCCTTCATCCACCCCCTCTGCCCACAGCAAGGACAGAAACCCTGTGTACACACTCCCCAGTACCCACACCTCAGTGTCCTTGTGCCAACCACACCCCAGCTGGGCTCTTCCGCAGCCTTGACTCTTCAAAGGAAGCACATCTAGGCCATGGAGATAAACGTGCCCTTCTGAATTCCCATGCAGCCCCGAACACCCCAAAACAAAGCACTTTTGCCTTCGGGTAGTCTGATAGGTACACTAACGGATTTCCAGACACTTCCTTGGATGGGATAAAATCTTAAATTCCACAACAGTGATAAATCAGCAAAATGTAATATCTCTGATATTAGTTTTCTAAAATTACCATAACAAAGTACCGTAAACTGGATGCCTTGAAAGAGAAGTGTGTCCTTCCACAGTTCCAGGGCCTGGAAGGCTGCAAGCCCCTGCTCCCCGGAGGGCTCTGGGGAGAATCATTCCTTGTCTCTTCCTGCCTGCTGTTGGTTTCCAGCAGCCCTGGCTTTCCTGGCTTATGCCTGTCTCACTCCAATCTCTGCCTCCCTCCTACTTCACATCATCCTTTTATAAGGACACCAGTCATATTGGATTGAGTGCCTACCCTGCTCCAGTATGACTTCATCTTAACTACTTCACCCACAATGTCCCTCCTTCTAAATAAGGCCACATTTGTGGGGGGGTACCAGGGTTTCAGACTTCAATGTATCTTTTTGGGAGACTGATTCAACTCATAATTTTGGAAAAAGTAATGAGACACAGATCCTAGATTTTACTAAACTGTAAATGATTGCAAGATATGGAGGTGGCGCAGTGCAAATGAAGAGAGAAGACTGTACATGGGGGGGTCCCACTGATGAGGAGGAATGGGGTAAGAAAGAGGAGGATGGAGCCAGAAAGATGTATTTCTTTGTCTTCTTTGCAATTTAGCAGACAACCGAAGCTTCCCCCTTCAGCTAGCCCAGCATGAGAGCAGGACATAGGTACCTCTGGTCTCTTAAGAGGATCATTTTGATGCTCAGACAGGCTCAGTCCTGCTCAGAACCCTCCAGTAGTGCCCTTTCAGTCCTGCTAATGCCTGCAAGGTCACATGCCAATGCCATCTCCCCTGGGCATGCCTCGCCTATCACTCCTCTACTGCTCACTGCGTGCCAGCTACGCAGGCTCCTTCCCATCCTTGCCAGTGATGGGCACACACCTGCCCCAAGACTTCATGTCACTTTCCCTCTGCCTGGAACGTTCTTCTCTTCCTCAGAGATTTCTGTGGCTCATACTGCATTTCAGGAGGCTTTTCCTGGTCCCATCACCACTCCACTTCCTGGACCCCTTCTATCACTGATGTTACGCACAGCCTGGTCATTATCTGTCCCCCCTACCAGAACGTGAAAAACTGAAGGGCAGGCAATGTGGCACTATGTCATTCACTGCTTCATTCCTGGTCACCAGAGCAGGCCCTGACATGCATGAGCCATTCAGTAAACCGTCACCAGTTGAAGGAAGGGATTTCTACTCTGGGTGCTGTCCTGAGGGTCACCAAAGAGGATGCTGGGCTTCAGCACTCCTCCTGCTCAGGCACAGGGAAGACCCCACCGGAAGTACTGCTGCTCCTCAGCACAGCACACCTGGGAGAGTGGGGGAGGACTCAGCACTCGTGTTCCCTGCTGCTCCCCTGTTCTCGGCCCCTCCAGCCTGGGTGTGGGAAGCCAAACAGTGCAAGCTGTGCATTCCTTTCCTGTGGCTGCTCTAACAAATTACCACTGACTTAGTGCTTTAAAACAACACAAACTTACTCTCTCACAGTCTGGAGAAGTCCAAAATAAATCTCATGAGGCTGTAATGGAGGCATCAGGAGGGCTGGCTCCCTACATGGCTGTGGGAGGGAATCCATGTCCTTGCCTCTTTCAGCTTCTAGCAGTGCCTCCTGACTTAGCTTGTGACCTCTCCTCTGTCTCAAGGCGCATCCCTCCAGCTGTTTCCCCAACACCTTCTGTCATCTTACTCTCCCTGGGCCCTCTTTGTGATAGCCCCCCATCTCAAAATCTTAACCACATCTGCAAAGTCCCTTTTGACCTTGTGAGTATTCGCAGATTCTGAGGGTCAGCACATGGACATATCTAGGAGTTACTCTTTGGCCCACCACGGGCAGGACGGGGACATGGGACAGGCCTGCTTGCTCTTCAGCTATTGTCAGGACAGCAAACTACCCAGGGCTGCTGCATCTGTAGTGCCAGACCAGTGACCCACACCCTGAGGCGGGACCTGCCTCAGAGCCCTTTCATCAGTCCCTCCCCTGCCCAGTCACAGATTCCCTCTCTCCTACCTGCACCCCAGGCTTTCACAGGGTTCCTGAGCAGCTGCAGCCCCTGGGGCTGTACTTTCTTCTTGCAGAGGCAGAACCAGACCTGTGCAGCCTCAGGAATGAGTGTGCCCAAGGCCAGGATTGTGGCATCTTCTTTGATGTGGGAGAGGACAACAGGCAGATAAGAAGGGCGTAGGCTAGTGTCCCCAAGCCAATCTTGCACTTTTTTTCTATTCTTTTGTCCCTGTTTCTCCTTCCCAGGATACACTCTGACTTTTCTCCTTATTCTCCATTCCCCCCCACCAGCGCTAGTGTCTTAGTCAGCTGTCCCATCACTGGGACACTACCTGACGCTCAGAACTTAAAGGCGGAAAGGTTTATTCTGGCTCAATGTCAATCCATGACTGGCTGGCTTCACGGCAGGAACAAGATGGCATGGTGGTGACAGCCAAGAAGCAGAGTGAGAAGGGAGGAGCCCAGGACAAGAATACACCCTTCCAGATCACACCCCCGGTGACCCACCTCCCACCACATTCAGCCATGAATTCGTCCATGGATGAATCACTGGTGATTAGAGCGCACCCATGATCCAATCACCTTCCACATATATGAGAATTTGGGGCAGACATTCTAGATCCAAATCATAACAGCTAGTGACACCCAAGAGCACTGAGCACTTTCCAGACCAGTGCCTTGAAGAGGGAGCATCCACAGAGCCTATGCTCACTTGGTCCTCCCACTCCAACAGAGAGAGGGAGAGAGACAGAGCTTTCTGTACAATGTCTGATGGGGAAAGAGGCTGAGCACAGGAGGGCTGCCTGCCTCAGCCCTGCATGGTATAAGAGCTGCAGAGCCAGCCGGGAGATCTGAGCCTCAATTTTCTCATCTATAAGCTGGAATGGGCTATGCCTATTTGTGGTCCCCAAACTCCTGGCATAACTTGATAAAATGTCCATGAAGTGGAATCTTCATAATAATTGGACAAAGAAGAAAGAGATCATGGGTGCAGGAAGCTCCGAATGGATGAAGAGCTGGTGCTGGAGACTAGGTCCCAGCTGTCATGACTGTGTTACGTAGAGAATAGTCCCCAGGCCTGTCCCCCATTGTCTCCCACCAGCTCCCCGCCACACCCCTGCAACCACAGGAGTCTCTGGAGGTATCATCTTACTTTGCCACAACACAGGTCAGGGCTGCCTGTCCTTCGGAGAAGCACTCTCCTCAATGTTCCGCATCCGCAGGCTGATTCCCATGCAGCCACACAAAACTGTGGGCATCTGGCCCTCCTTCAGGTAGCTCTGCTCTGAGAAGCCCGTATGGAGACAGGGCCAAGCGAGGAAGTGAGGCACAAGAGAACGCAATGCATCTTCTTCACAGTCAGAGGGGATTCTTGGGATAATTCCTTAGCAACTGCCTGCAAGGCTGGTTGTGGGGGGACATGAGATCGTGGGAGGGAAGCATGTGGGGGACCAGGGAACTGCTACTGTCCTCCCCCGCTGCCCTGTGAGGTGGCCTTGCTCAAGTCCCCTTTAGTCTCTTAGGTTCAGTCACTAGTTAAAGGTTGTGGCCACTGGCCCTCCTACCCCAGGGAATCAAACACAAGGATGTGTGTGAGGGAGGGACATCTTGAAACAATGCAGCACACTGCACAGATGTGTTGAGAAGAAACAACAAAGAATAAAGACACAAAACACAATAATTGGTTAGGCAGTGTACTTGTTTCCCGGGGCTGCCATACCAAAGCACCACACATTGAGCGACTTAAAACAACAAAAATTTATTATCTTACAGTTCTGGAGGCCAGAAGCTGAAATCTAGTTGCCCTCTGAAGGTGCTGGGGAGGGAACAATTAGACCTTTCTCCCAACTGCTGGCAGCCTCAGGCGATCCTTGGCTTTTGGCCACATTGCTTCAATCCTCCACGTTCACATGGCATTCTTCCTGTGTCTTCACATGGTCCTCCCTGTGTGTTTGTCTGTGCCTAATGTCCCTTTTATGAGGACACTAGTCTGGATTAAGGCTTATCCTAAGGACTTTATTTATTTTCATTAGTACAGGTTTATACTAATGATGTACATAATGATGACATTCATTGTGAGAAGTTGATGTGTATATATAACACATCTTTTTTATTCTTTCCTCTCCCTTCCCCCCTTCCTGCTATCTCTTGGTTCCCTTCACTTTTGCAAACGTTCTATCTCCCTATTTTTTATTATCTCTTTTATTTGCGCTTTAGTTTACTTTTACTTTGGGTTTCTCATATAAGAGAAACTATGCCATATTTAAGCTTGTGTCTAATTTATTTCACTTAACAGTATGGATTCAAGGTGCATCATTTTCCAATAAATGACTCAAGTTTATCCTCCTTTATCACACAGTAGTACTGCATTACATATAAATACCACATTTTCTTTATCCACTCACTTTCTGATGAACATATCAGCTGCTTCCAAGATTTAGCTATTATGAGTTGTGTTGCTATAAAACTGAGTACACATGTATCACTATAATATGATGTCTTTAACTCTTTTGGGAAGATATCTAGAAGGGGAATATCTAGGTCAAATGGAATTTCTATTTTTAGTTCTTTGAGGAATCTCCATACTGATTTTCAAAGTGGTTGTACTACTTTACATTCTCCCAAAATGTAGGAGGTTCCTTTTTCCCCACAGCCTCACCAACATGTTTTATTGTTTGATTTCTTGATGATGGCCATTCTTTCTGGAGTAAGAAGGAATCTCAGTGTGGTTCTGTAGCAGAAAATGCCCCCCCGTCAGTCTGTTAGTTGCCCAGGTAACAGTTCCTGTTACAAGTTCCCATTACTTCTGTCTCCTAGAAACGGCTGGTCACTGTGATACATATAAGAACCAATCAATAACCGCCAAATACTCTGCTTCTGTACTTCCTGCTTGCTTATCCAATATAAGTCCCAAACTACCAAGAATCAGGGCCTGATACTTTGGGAATGATCCCAATCAGTGCCCATCAACATAAAATAAATCTGCCTCCAAATCCTGGGAGTTGTTTTGGTGTTTCTGCTCGCCGTTGCAGTTTTAATTTGCATTTCTCTAATGGCCAGAGATATTGAACATTTTTTTCACTTATTTATTGGCCATGTGTACTTCTGAGAAGTGTCTATTCACTTGAGTTACCCATTTTTTGATTGGGTCTTTTATTTTGGTGGGTCTCACTTTTTTGAGTTTTTTATACATTCTAGATGTTAGTCCTCTGTCCAAGGTGTAGCTGGAAATTTTTTTCCCCATTCTGTAGGTTGTCTTTTCACTCTGTTGGCTGTTCATTGTTGTTATTTCCTGTCCAACTGGGGTTCTATTCAGAAAGTCCTTGCCTATGCCCAAGACTTTGAAGGTTTTACCTATCTTGTAGCAGACTCTTTCTGTTTTAATATATAGGTCTAATGACATTATTCTTAACTCGATTATCTCTGTAAGCACTCTTTCCAAATAAGATCACATTCAGAGACACTGGGGAAACAAAATTCAACAGGCAGAGAATAGTAAATTTTTTCTGTAAAGGACAATGTGGTAAATATTTTAGGCTTGTGAGCCATGCTTCCTCTCTCATTACTACACAACGCTGCTACTATAGCACAAAAGCAGCTACAGACAATGTGTAAGTGAAAGAGCAAGATTTATTCCAATAAAACTTTATTGACAAAAATAGGCAGTGGCCTGATTTTGCTTGCAGCCTATAGTCTACCAATTCCTTGGTTAGAAAACAAATTTTTTTAAATAAGAATAATGGGCCAGGGATATAGGTCAGCGGCACAGCACCTGCCTGGCAAACACGAGGTCGTGAGTTCGATTCCCGGTACCAAAAAAATAATAATAATTAAAATAAGAATAACAAGTTTATGTAGGCTTTTTGGGAAAGGGGACTTAGCTAGGGAAATAATGGTCAGGGCAAAATTTGAGCCCCTAGAAGGGGGACTCTTTGAGTGTAAAGTCATGGGTTCCAAATGAGGGCAGAAACGGAGTCCAGAGACAGGAGCCGCCCCACACACTCTGCCCAGCCACAGACGCGGAGCACCAATTTACAGACGAGGGTTCCAAAAAACATAAAGAACAAGTGTTTTGCCAAAAGACTCTCAGCCACTGACGTTAGCCTTCGAATCAAGTAATGTGATTCTGGAGGCTGAGCTTGTCACTACCAGCTATACATGTCTCCCACGGTAGGGGCTGGGTCACTCAGAAGACCAGGAACCAGCAGAGACCAAGCCTCTGGGGGCTGGGTACGGAGGAACGAGTTCTTCAGGTACTGGGAGATGCACAGGGCCAGAAAGCCGGGGAAGCAGCAATGACAGCAGAACTAGGTCCCTGGAATCCACGCACTGCCAGTTCACCACCAGGACATCTTTGTTGGAAAAGCTAGTTAACACCTCTACCAAAAAAACGCAGTTGAGATGGGGCACTTTTACTCTGAGTCAACACAGGTTTTATGACTTGTGTTAAACATAAATTAATCAGTAAACACTCAGGGAATCACTTTTACCAGAATTGTGAAGAAATAAAAACAGAAACAAGGTCAGGGTACTAATGACAGGTCACTAACTGCCCTGCCCTCGTTGGCCTGTCATCTTCACACTTCGTTGAAAATCCATTAAAACAATTGCTGGGCCATTAACCCTGACTTTCAGGCAGAAACTTCCCTTGGGCACAGTTCTGTGACTAGGGTCCCTTATTAATACTTAGTGTAATTGCTTGAGAGCTGGATAATCATGATTACATACCACTACTTCATACAAACCGAAGGGGAGCTGGAAGATGGGATCTCTTGTTTGCATCTCTTTTTTTATTTTTAATATGTGTGGATTTATCCCCCCTGGGCAAGATATTATATTAAAACTTGAATTTTTATTTTTTTATTTATTTATTTTTTTTTTTGTGGGTACCGGGGGGTCGACCTCAGGACCTCGTGCGCCAGCAGGCGCCCGTGCCGCTGAGCGATATCACCGGCCCCTTTTTCGTATGTGGGTTCCGGGAGTCGAACTCGGGCCCTCGCGCTTGCCAGGCAGGCGCTTAAGCCGCTGAGCCATCTCACCGGCCCTAAAACTTGAATTTTTAAAACAGATAGATGGCTGATTACTCAATCTACAGAAGTATTCACCATAGGATTCTGTAAATTATCAGCTCCCAGAGCAATCAAAATTATTCGATTTACAAAATTTCCATCTGCTAGCATCCTTTCCATATTATGACTCCAGCATAATGTTACACCGTATTTGAAAAAGAAACAATGGCTAATTAGTATCCTACTGACTGCTAAAGACAGAGCTGAAGGACTGCATTTATAAACAGGGTGGCCAGGAGGCATATCTTAAGGACACCTTGAATTCAGCCTCACCTGGAATAGGACTGTGACCTGCTAGGACACACAGAGAAGACAGATGAACCAAGGGGGACCTAGTTAGAGACAAGCAGACCCTAAGATCAGACTGCAATTTGGAGCCACTGCAAATACAGGCTCCTTGGAGTACAGAGAAGCAAACCATGGCTTCTAAAATGGTGGCTCCTCTCCCTCCACACCCCAGCCACACACTATGAGACAAACTTCCCACACCACTGCAGCAACAGGCCTGTTGGGAAGCCTGGAGCTTATTCAAGACCTTTCCCACCTGTAATGGCTTCCTCCTTTTGTATTTTACCAGCTTCCGTCATTCTGAATATAAGGGAGGCAGATGTAATTGCAATGCCCTCCTCCAACACATGTGGCAACAAAGTCTGCATGTTCATTTGAGTACTAGTTTGTTCATACTTACTGGATTTTGCAAATGATTTACTCTTGGTGGTTGTTTTAGAGTATATTCAAATTACTGTATTTATATTATGTTCACTTGCTTGCACTTCCTTATGTTTTCATAAGGCAAAGAGAAGGATGTCCAGTTGGCATGCTGAGAATTGCCCAGTAACCCTGCCTCATGGGTGTGGGCCCCATTTGTGAACATCAATTGACCAAGCAGGTGGGGGGAGAGTGGGTGATTACTTAGCATGGTGGCTCCCAGGACGCACCAGTGAGATGTCCAAAGAAAGTGTGGGGCCCTGCAGAGGATTGCACACGAGCTACTTCCAAATTAAGAACATTTGACTAGTAAGCTATCATTTGCTAGGACCATCATTTCATAGAAAAATGAATATCTTAATACCAATAAAGTCAGAAAGACAATCCCCAAAAGCATTCCCTCCAAAAAGTGGATAATCTTATACTGACTTTATATATTAAAAATATTGCTCATATTTCTCTCATCTTGCTGCAGATTGGTGCCATTTTTCCTTATGGACCCATAAACATCAGTGTAATAATTACAGGGAGAGAGCCTGGAAGCCACCTCCACATTTTCTGTCCAACGCACTAACCTCTAGACCCACCCACGTGGCTAGTGAGAACTTGCAAAATGGCTAGACCGAGCAGAAGTGTCCTGCAAGTGAAAATTTCACACCAGAGCTCAAAAACTTAGTACGAAAGCAATAATGTATTTTCATACTGATTACATATTGGAATAATATTTCTGATATATGAAGTTAAATAAAATATATCTTTAAGATGAATTCAACATGTTTTTTTACTTGCTCATGTGGCTGTTCAAGAATATTAAATTACTGTGTGGCTCACATTTCTATTGGACAGTGCCGCTTAGATGGTCAGCATTAATTAGAGACTATGTGTCCCTGAATAGATAGAAATAAATATATAACTCATACATATGGCATTGAAATACCAAGTAAACAGGACACAAGTGTAAGTTTCCAAGCAGGGTAGGGAGTTTTTACTGAGAACCTTAATGTTTGCTGCAAACTGGCATTGAGATTCACATTTCTGACTGTACTGTTGATACCCAGTTGGCCACTAGAGGGCAGTGGTGTATATAAAATGTGAGTTCACAGCAGTTAACTGAGATGACCCCTCCCTCCCATGCAGAGCCCCTGCAAGGTAAGCACTAAGTAAGTATTAAAGCTCATTCTTTCCCCCTCCCCATTACGTGCGATATGCCCGAGGACAGAAAGACCGCAAAGGACAGATAGACCCAGAGCTAACCCTTAAGCTGTGAAGCTCAGAAAAAGCAAAGCAGGAAATACAACTGCTGGCTTTCAAAGACCCAGGCTGTGGAGTCAGGTTTGCCTTCCTGGTTCTGTTACTAACAAAATGTACAGTGCAATGCAAGTCTCTGAGCCATAGTTTCTCCTGTGTACAGCAAAATAAGACTTACTGTGTTCCCTCAAAGTCATATTGCATACTTCCTAGAGTAACCCCCTGGGACCTGGTGTTATACTAATTCTGATGGAGTTATAGGACTTTCAGGTACAATAGTACTACTATAAGCTCAGCCTGAAGAAATCCTCAACTCCAAACATGTAACTATAATAGATAAAATAATTTAAAAATCAAAGCCTTCCATAAAATGTCAACATTTCTAAGGGCCAGAGAAAGGTAGAAACCCCTTGTAGATTTGCTGCACTCTGGGACAGGCAGCAGTAGCAGGAGCTTGTCTCCTAAGTCAGCAGGGGGTAACACCTGAGGAAGGGTTCCCAAACTACAGACTATATAGACAGAAAATGCTGGAGCTCAGGCTTATACAAATCTTGCCCCAAGTGAAGAGAAACCTAGACCAAAGGTCCCCTGGCCCATCAACAAGGTCTGCGATACTCCCAAATCACATCAGCATGGATGCCTGGGCTGGCAATAGGAAAGCTGGTTCTGAACTGGTGTCTGTGGGGACCCAGAGGAAACAACTGCAAACTAGGCCGGGAGGGGAAGAACACAGAATGAGATGAAAACTATTACTAACTCCCCAGAGAAAAAGACCCAGAAAGCTGTGAAGAACTGAAACTAAAAAAGCAAGGATAGGAATCAAACTCACATCAGAGGAGGTAAACACAGTAGGGCAATCTGATACTGACTTTAAGCATCTGCAATGTTCCTAGACATTGTTTTAGATGCTAAGGATATGATAATAAAATAAAGTGATGCCCTCATGGAACCTACATTCTAATGGAAGAGAAGTTTTAAAAATCATACATCATGCCAAATATAAGCAAGTTGTATGAAAAAATGTTCAGGATCCTCAAAGGTATAAAGGAATGACTAAAACTTACTTACAGAAACATAAATTATGAAACAACAAATAGGCAAAATAAAACAAAAATAAGTTATAAAACCAAAGGAATTTAAAATGTAAGCATTAAAATACATAAACTTGGGCCGGTGAGATAGCTCAGCAGCATAAGCTCCTGCCTGGCAAGCGCAAGGTCCTAAGTTCGACTCCCGGTACCCACATACAAAAAAAAGGGCCGGTGATATCACTCAGTGGCATGGGTGCCTGCTGAGTTCGACCCCCAGTACCCACAAAAAATAAATAAAATAAAATAAAATACATAAACTTGTGTGTTAGATAAATTCTATGAAGTCATGATAAAAGAGAACACCATTAATTAGAAGCCATACTGAAGAAATTGTCCATAATATAGCACAAAGAGAGAACATGTGTTTTATAAAAGTTGAAATGATGGTTAAGTAGTAGACACCAACAAACAGCTAATAAAAAATTCTCAAAACAAAAAAAATGATACCAGGCATAGTGCTGCATGCCTATAATCACAGCACTTGGGAGGCTGAGGCAGGAGGATTGCCATGAGCTCGAAGCCAGCCTGGGCTACATAAGCAAGTTCAAGTCCAGTCTGAACTACATAATGAGACCTTGCCTCAAAAAAAAAAAAAAAAAATCCAGGTACAATGTTTCCTTCCCATAATCCCAGCTAAGTGCAAGGCTAAGGTGGGAGGCTCACTTCTGCCCAGAAATCTTTTTTTTTTTTTTTTTTTGGTACCAGGAATCACTGCCCAGAAATTTGAGGCCAGCCTGGACAACATATGAGGGTCCATCTAAAATAAAATTAAATCCAGGAAAAAAGAACAGAAGAAATGAAAGAGAAATGATGTTGAAAAATGTAATAATAAGAAATTTTCCAATATTGCAGTTAGAACTCACTAAGAACTGTAGATATGGATACAAAGGAACTTGTATTTTCACTATGATATATCTAAGTATCCAGACATCATAGTAAAATTGTAAAACATGTAAAGAAAAATCATATGAAAGAAAATAAGACAGGATGCATTCAAAAGAAGGAAAATTCATGGTAGCAACATCATGAGATAGCAGAAAACATGAAAAGAACTCTTGCAAATTCCTGAAAGTTAATATCAGTGTAGAATTTTATACCCAGCTTAACTATCATGCATTCATTCACTAGTGGGAGGAACACACACACACGTGCATGCATACTTTTCTACCTGTACAATAATTACAAAAAAAAATTATAGCACTTGGCGGGTAAGAGAATTACTAAGAAATGGATGACAGTGGGAATTACAAAAATTTATAACTGATCAACAAAAGTACCCTATATCCGAGCAGTAACAGTGACTATGATGTGTTGATTCCAGCTATGAGCAAGGCATTGTACTAGGCATTTACCAGCTAGTATATCTCTCAGTCTTCAAAGTCAAGTTATGAACTAGGTATTGTTAACCCCTTTGTAAGGAAACTTTTTGTAGAAAAAAAGTAACCATGCTCTTGTGGACGAAATGCTTGTTCTCCTCAAAATTCACATGTTGAAGCCCTCTCCCCCAGTGTGATGTCATTATAAAGATAGGCCTTTGGGAGGTAACTAGCATTAGCTTAGCTTTTGTGACTGCGGCCCCCCATAATGGAATTAGTGACCTTAGAGGAACACAAAAAGGTACAGAGTTTCCTCTCTCTGCCCTTCAAGGATACATCCAGAAGGCAGCTGTCTGTCACCCAGGAGGAGAGTCCTCAGCAGAACCTGACAGGGCTGGCACTATGATCTTAGGCCTCCAGCCTCCAGAACTATGAGAAATAAATTTCTGTTGCTTAAGTCAGCCCCTCTATGATATTCTTCTCTAGCAGTCTGTGCTAGTCAGATTTTTGTGCCTGTAACAAAATACCTAAGATAACAACTTAAAAGGAGGAAAGATTAATTTGATCTCAAGACTACAGAGGTTTCAGTCCATGGTCACTGGGTTCCACTGTTTCTGGGCCTGTGGTGAGGCAGTGGGCAGAAGGACATATTGGAGCAAAGCTGCGCACCTCATGGAAGCCAGCAACCAGACAGACAGAGACAGAGACAGAGACAGGGAAAGAAAGGGGCCAAAGACAGGACATCCCCTTCAGAGTGACCTACTTCCTCCAGCTGGTCCCCACCTCATAACAGCCCATTCAGCTAGGAACTCATCAATGGATTATTGACCTCTCTAGAATCCATCTCTGAATGGTACTGCATTGGGAATTGAGTCCTCAACCCTGAAGCCTTTGGGGGACATTCCAGATCCAAACTGTAACATAGTCTGAGCCAGGACACATGCATAATTCCTGGGTCTGCGCTAGGGCAATGAAGCAAAAAGGATATGTGCAGGTGGAATTTCACTGACCCTGGGAACAAAGAATGAAGGTTCACACCAGGCACTATAGCTTTTCGTCGGGGGGGAGGGGGGACAGCATTCTAACCCAGTATTCCGTGCCACTGATTGCTTTTTCCCTATTCACTTTCCCCTTAGCCTGGCTGAACTTGCCTCATTTTAAACACAATACTTCTTTTTTTTTCTTTTGAGATAGGGTCTCACTCTATAATTCAGGCTGGGCTTGAACTCACTATGTAGCCCAGGTTGGCCTCAAGCTCTCGGGGATCCTCCTGCCTCAGTCTCCCGAGTGCTGGGATGACAGGCTATGATACATTTTAAATATCAAGAACACCTATCTAGCTATAAGCCAGGACTGGGTTCAAGTTGTACATAGAGGTATTTATAGAAACCACAGACATGGACCTAAGGTTGCCACTCCTGGGTGAGCCCTGGAACCTCCTGGACATATTCTCCCTGCCACAGATTCATTTTCAATTGATCTGGGCTGCCACCTGGGCAGTAGAATTATTTAGAATTCCCTGGCTGATACTGCTATCACTCACATTTGGGAACTACTGGCCTAGAACCGGGTAAGACGAAGGGAAAAATATTCTTAGTGTCCTAATAGGCTGAATCAGGGACAGGTCCCTGTGAACCCCCACTTAGACAGCCAGGTGAGTACTTGGCAAATCCCAGAGGCTGCAGTTCTGACAGATTTGAGAAGTGGTTCTCCTTTCCTTGGAGGAAAAGTGTCACTCTTCTCTGAAATCAGAAAGAGGAAGCATAGGGTACTTGTCAGCAAACTAACAGTTCTCTGGGAGTGGAGGAGGGGAGCGTTCCCTTCTCCTGACACTGATGAAGGTAAAGGCCAGCAGCCTAGAATGGTAGGAGACGCCTTACTTCTCACTTGCACAGCCTCCCACGGAAATGACCCCTAAATAACAGGTTTGCTGTTGCACCTTATGCCCCAGGACATAGAAAGCACTTCCGGCCCATCCTTCCCCTCCCTGCCCCCACCTCTTCGTGCTCAATGTCCCCTAAATCCTGATCACCTCTTTCCCACCCCAACCTCATCATTACTGCCTCAGCCCGGGCACCCACACCTCTGGCTGATTCTCCTGAGCCCCCTGCCTCCCACACACACCCAATCCCTCAGTCAATTCCTTCCGAGTCTCTGCCACTTCACTGTCCCTGCTGCTCACTTCACAGATCCTGCCCAGGCTGACACCCAAGTTTGCTGCAGGCCCCGCATAGAGGGCCCAGCCCCGGCACCTCGGCCCACCCCCAGACCTCCCCACAGAAGATGGCACCATCCCCCTGAGCCGCATGTGTTGGCTGAATCATCTTCCTGTGCTCGTGACTCCCAGTTGCTCGTTACATAAAACCCAACCTTCTCAGCAGAAGCTTCAAGCCTCTTGTAGCCTTACCTCACCCTTCTCTCCTCCCCATTGCCATGGCCCTGGGCTTGGGCTCCCTGCTCCACACAGTGTGAGACCACCAGACCTCTCCCCTCCTCTGATGACGAGCTTCAAACTTGAAACTCTGGCCCCAACCCACCTCCTTTGCGACCCCCTCCCCATGTCCTCTCCAGCCCCCACACGGACGTGCCCAGAGTTCTCCAAGGGCAGGTACAATCTGCCTTGCCTGCCCTCCTCTCTCTTCCCTCTTCATCCCACTCTGGACCTCTAATGTGAAGCAGAAACCAAAAGAACCTTGAGACGACCATGCCCAGTTTGCCACTGGATTTGCCCACTGTGCCCAGTACTCAGCAGGTTCCTAGCAAATGCTGCTGACTCGGCAACCCGAGAGAGAAGTGTAACGAAGAAGAACTGAGGGACTGTTCACCTGCTGGGGGCCAGAAGCCTGTCACCCTCCATTACTGGAGTGTGTGAGCAAAGGGACAAAGCTGAGGGAGACAGGAAAAGAGGGCAGCCATACTAGGGCTCCAAGGGCAGTGGGCTGGACAGACAAGCATACAGCCATGACCAAATGGAGAGACGACAACTACCATGGAACGAGAGGAAGGTGAAGGGAAGGCACCAGGAGGAAGGTGACCGCCTCTACCCATGTCCCCCAACCCCACAGTCCCTCATGATCAGGTACTGTGCCTTTGGTTGAGCTGGATGGCAGCAGCCACCCACAGGCTGTCAGAACAGGACTTGCTGAAGGGACAGCACTGACCTCACCTGGAGTTTGAGTTCATCAGCTGCCGCCTGGTGCCACAGGAAGCGAGCCATGGCCACCAGAGGAAAGCGAGCCTACTTGCCCTGCCCATTATGCACAAGCAGCCATTTATGCTTAGAGGAAGGAGTGAGCATTTCAGGGCATCCACTGGAAAAGGATCAGAAGAAGGATGCCGGGCCTGAAGGGCTTATGGCCAATTTGACAAGGGGTCCTCAAGAGACTGCGCCTTCTCTCAGGGGAGGCGGTGTCGTCCTGAGCCGAGTTCACCTGAGGAGCTCCAGCCCCCTCGTTACCGCCTGACAGCTTTCAAGCCTGGGAGGCCCTCTCAGGTCCCAGGTACCAAGTGAGAGCAGAGTGCATGTCTGGTAAATGGCAGGTGATGCCATGGTGGCTGCAGGTGACTGTGGTTATGCAGTTGTGTGATTGTTGCTGGTGTCGTGTGCTTCTGAGGTTGCTGCCTATTGTAGTCATTTCAGCTGTGGTTGTGTTGTATGGTGCGGTTTGTCGCAGTTGTGGTTGCTGTGGGGATTGTGGTTGTGAGGCAATGTGGTTGTAGCAGGCGTTCTGATTCCTCTGTCACAGGCTGAGTTGGAGGCCAGCCGCAGGGACACTCAGTGGCTGCCTGATACCGGACACCAACTCTTCCCACAGCAGGGCCAGACTGTGCCCAGGCAAACATGAAGCAAGGGAAGACAGGAGAAAGGAGCCGTCGCCAGTGAGCACATGGGGGAGGCAGCCATGTACGCTCCCAGCCCTGTGGCCCTCTCTCTCTGGCTGGAGTGACTCCCCAGTATGGCTGTGCAGGCTGCTCATCCAGAGCTGAAGCAAAGTCCTGGGGCTTTAAAACCCCAAAGGTGGCCCTCCCGACAGCCCCCTCTCTGGTTCCAAAAGCACTTCCCCATGTACAAATCCATTATCTAGTACCAAAAAATAGGCTCTGCCCTGCCCCACTCCCCTGAGGTGTGTCAAGCAGGCCCTGGCCATTGTTGTCAGCCTAAAGATCCCAGATGAGAAAGCAGATCAGCCCTCAGGTAACAGCAGAGGCCCGGGTGGAGGGTCCAGACTGATGCCTATCTCCTTGCCCTTGGTCCCAGAGGCAATGTGAGGCAGGCTGGGCTGGGCCAGCCCTCCAGTAGGCAGGGCCTGAGCATCTCCTTTCCACCTTCCCTCACATCCTCTTGCAAGAGCCCAGTGAGTGGATCCGAGCTATGGGAAGACCGCGTGGCTCACCCAGCATGGCAGGCAAAGACCATCAGCCCTTGATACCTGGGCTGGAATTCTACAACTGCCTCAGGGACCCTGGGTCCTATGCAGTATATCCACCTCCTCGGAACCCTATTACCAATCATATATTTGTTTTGTTTTAAACTTATTAAAACATGGTCCAATGGTCAAAATGCACAAAAAAGAATACAGTGAAATATCTCCCTCCTATTCCTTTCCCTGAGACAAAGAAATTTTATGAATATGTGTTTGCATACAAAGGAACATGGCATGGTAATAGCAGTACTAACTCTGGGTCAGATTGCTGAGTTCCACACCCAGCACTGCCCTACCAGCTAGTATGTGTCCCTGGACAACCTCCCTGTGTCCCAAGTTCTCCATCTACAGAAGAGGATAGACTTACAGTACCTACTTCCCAGGTATGTGGTAAAGTTTAGCATCATACATTTAGTTCTTTTCTTTAAATTTAACAGATGTAGCACACTGTTTTTCACACAGTTCTGTACCTATCTTTCTTGTTTTAAAGTGTATCTGAGAGCTTATTCTCATTTCAGTACATAAAAAGCTTCTTTAGTCTTTTCAGGTCTATATAACATTCCACTGCCTCAGTGCACTGTAATTTATTTAGCCAGTCATTTTTTGATGGATATTTACTTTTTTTGTGTGTGTTACTGGGAATTGAACTCAGGACCTCGTACTTGCCAGGCAGGCACAGCACCACTGAGCCATATCCCCCGCTGATGGATATTTAGGTGGTTTCCAATCCTCTACCCTAAAACAATGCTGCAACGAGTAACTGTGCATACTTCATTTTGTCCAAAAGTGATTAGCATAAATTCCTAAAATTAGAAAGTTGGTCAGGGCCAGTGAGATAGCTCAGCAGCATAAGCGCCTGCCTGGGAAGTGTGAGGTCCTGAGTTTGACTCCCGGAACCCACATAAAGGAAAAAAAGGGTCAGTGATATCACTCAGTGGCACAAGCGCTTGCTGGCAAGCACAAGGTCCTGAGGTCGACTCCCAGTACCCACGTAAAAAAAAGAAAAAGAAAGTTGTTCAGCGGGTATATGCATTTATGATTTTCACTATCCTTAGAAGTTATACAGATATAATGTCCCATCTGCAACATAAGACTTTCCGTTCCCCGTTCCTTCACCAACAGAGTGTATAAATGTCTCTTGTAAGTTTAGTAAGCAAAAAATGGTAAATGCTACCTCCCATAGTTTTATTTCACAAGTTCACTTACTATGAGTAACGTGAAACAGCTTTTAATATGTTTATAAAACATTTGTGCTTTTGTTTCTGTGAACTGTCTGTTCAAATCTTTTGCCCATTTTCTTATATAGTGGGTCATTTTTCTTATTGGTTGGTAGAAAGTCTATATATTAGGAATGTAAACATATCTTCCTGGCTTAACATTATTCTTTTAATTTTGATTTTTTTATATGCAATTTGTAATGCAATAAAAGTTACCACTTTTTTCTTTATGGCTTCTGTATTTAATGCCATACTTTGAAAGTTCTTCCTTATTCCAATATACTCATTAGATCATTTTTAAATTTTCCATAGTTTCTTCTAGCATTTTAAAAAATTTAAATCATTATTTCCTCCTGGTATGCATCCTGCTAAAAGAAGTGAGGTATGAATCCAACTTAATTTTTTCCACATGGCTACCCAGTTGTCTCAACACCATTGACTGAATAATACATCTTTTCCCCCCAATGATTTGAAATGTCATCATTATCATAGGCAAAATTCCCAATAAGTTTTGTTCTATTTGTGAACTTCCTATTTGTTCTAACTTATGTAGCTTTATAATATGCATTATATCTTATAGGGCTAATCTCTCCTCTCTGTTTCTCTGTCTCTCTCTGTCTCTGTCTCTCTGCCTCTCTCTCTCCTTTTTCCACTGGAATGGTTAGTTTTCTTGGGATTTCTTTTAATTTATAGGTTAACTAAGGCAAAACTGACATTGAATATGAGAGTGAGATAGTGAAGATGATAGAGTCAGTTTTTGTGAGTCATATTTTCCCAGAAAAGCATCCAATATATCAAATTTTGCAAGGTTAAAGGGTTCCCAAGACTGTCCTCAGGTTTGATAATTTGCTAGAAGGACTCACAGAACTCACACAAAGCTATTATAATTGTGCTTATGGTTTATTACAGTAAAATGATACAAACCAAAATCATCCAAGGGAAGAGGCGCACAGGGCAGAGACCAGGAAGCTTTCAAGTATGGAGCTTCCGGGAATCCTCCCCTGGAAAAGCCATGGACAATGATTCTCCTGCATCCCAGCAACAGTGAGAGCCTGGCCAGACAGGAAAGCTCACTTGGGCTTGGGTGTCCAAGGTTTTCGTTGGGGCTCAGTCACACAGACATACTGCCCATGCTGCAGGCCTTTCATCCCCAGACCCCCCAGAGGCAGAGCGGACATTCATAGCCCAAGCTCTTATCGGAATCACATTATTAGGTTGTCCCCATGGCCTGAGGCTCCCAAGTAAACAAAGACACTCTCCTCAGGTAGGATACCCCAAGAGCCTATAGATTACCTTCTAGGAGTCAAGACAAAAGCCAGACTCTCTTTGGGTGTAATGGCAAATTTATAAAAATCTTATAGTAAAAATTAGAAGTCAATTAGTAGCCTGTGACTACAGGAGGTGCTCATGCTGCTTGTCACATACTTGGACTGCTAAGCTCAGTTAGCCTTGACCGTCTGCGTCCAGCTGCTTCTGTTAGATAGCACGCCAGGACAACTTGACTGCATCCAGCTGTAGTGTCTGTGTTTTCCTACCTATAAACATATTTATAGTTTTCCAGCTTGCTCCAAGGACTTTAGGCCCAAAACAGACTGGCCCAGTCAAGGACAAATTTAACTCTACCGGTTCTGCTCAAACCCCCTCCCCTCCTTCCCAGAATGTTCCTGCCTTATGATAAACAATTCCTTTTAAGTAAACCTGCTTAAAACAAGCCTGCCTGAAACATGATTTAATTCATGTAACCAATCACGTAATAACCTGCTATCAGCTTTGTACTTCCTGCTTGCAAAATATATTTAAACTAAACTCTAAGCTGACTCTGTGCTAGTGATTTAGACTTGGTTCCCACTAGCCTGCTAGCATAATAAAAGTTGCCTTCCAACTCCTCAGTGCACAGCGTCTTCCATCAGGTTCGGTGTCAGATTTCTGCAACATGGGTAAGGCTAATACTTTACTACTTTACTACACAAGTTATAAAATTTACTTACACAGAGTTGAGCAAAATAATTTCTAAGGATTTTTTTAATTCCCTCTGTCTGTGGGTATTTTCTCCTTAACATTTCTAGTTTGTGCTTTCTCCCTCTTTTCTCTGGATAAGGTTAGCTGAAAATTTCTAAATCTTCTTATTTTTAAAGAGTTAGTTTTTAAATTTATTTATTAGTTATTTATTATAATTAATATAAACCAATTATAATTGTATATAACAACTATTTTCTGTTTTATAAATTTGTTCATTTCTTCTTTAACACATTAATTCCTTCCTTCTGCTTTCTGATTTTTTTGCTTTTTTTAAAACTACTTCAACAAGATGTTTATTTCATTTTCTTCTTTCCTGTTTGTCCTTTATGAATTTATTATAAGGCTATGTACATTAGTTAAGGTCTCCAGAGAAACAGAACCAATAAGATATTTATTAATTTATCATAGTTTGGCTCACATAATGATGGCATCTAAGAATTTTCAAGATCAGCTTTCAGCAAGCTGGAGAATAGATGGCATAGTTCCAGTCCAGTCTAAAGGCCTGAGAACCAACAGAACCAATGATCTAAGTCTGATCCAAAAGCAGGAGGACAACTACGTTCCTGGACTTCCACGCAAGCCCTCATCAGACTGGAAGAGACCCACTCACACTGGGGAGGGCAGTCTGCATTATGCAATCTACCAATCAAATGTCGATCTCATCCAGAAACACACTCTTAGACTCTCCCAGAATAATCTAGAGATCACATGATCCAGTCAAGTTGACCAGAAAATTAACCATCACACTATGCAATTTTCTCTGGTTACTGTTTAAACTATACCTCATAAGTTCTGATAAGTAATGCTTTCATAATTGTTTCTTTATAATCATTACATCTTGAAAATATCTTTTGGCTTACTGTAAGAATTTTTTTTTAATTTTTATTTTAAAGAGGAAAGCATAGGGCAAAATTTCAAAACAACATAATAGGAGGGTAACAATGGTTAATGCATTGCATATTGTTATCTTTAAATTCGCTACTCAGAGTACAAGATATCAGCATTCAATTGTCCACACAATATTAGCACAAACCTTTCTTTTCAATGAACTAAGAGAAATTAGTAGTATATCTATCTTAACTATCCTTTATATATTTTTTTCTTTTCCCTTCCTTCTTTTCTCCATTTCCCCATTCCAGTTTCTCTTTCCTTTTGAGCAGTTTCTTCCTGTTTTACAATATCTACTAAATTTTGACCAAACAATAAGTACAAGGACTTGCTTTTTCATATAAGGTTGATCTGATTTTCAAGGGGCAAATACCACGACCTCCGCAAGGCTCAGAATTTGCTTTGAAAAAATTCTCCCAGAACTTGAAAAATTCATTAAAATATCAGTGGGAACCAGCACCTACCTGCCTAGATGGGGTGTTTTTTTTAACAACCAAGGTGAACAATTCTCCTGATGAATCTTGAAACTAAGGAAGAAGGCATTACTTCTGCTCCATCCAAATGGTCATAAATATTACCAACAATAATTGTAATAGATATAGTACCATCAAATGTATGTTTCCAGTACTTTATATATGCCATCTTGATTTTTGTATCAATTCTAAGACAGTAACATTGCACTCTACATTTTAAAGATGAGACAATTAAGCTTCAAAGGGTTTACATAACTAGTGTAAGATCGCACTTCCTCTTACATGGAAGAGTGAGGATTTCACATGGACTCTGCCTGATTTAAAATCTGTGCAATTTTTCAGGATGCTACCTGCCTCTCATCTCCCTCTCACCCAACTTGCAGCAAATAAGATGGTTCTGCCTCCCTTGGCAAAATTTATTTTCCAGGCAAAGTAAGTACATCTGCTATGGTCCACTCTCAGTGAAGTAGAAGTCCAGCCCAGAATTTTGGAATCGAGACACAGCAGGCCACCAGCCATGTAAGGCCTTTGCCTGTAGAAGCCATATGGATAAAGAAGACTCTGAGCCAAGCGCTAATGAAGAGAAAGGGGGAGGCAGGAGGGGGTGGGATTTGAGAGAACAGGGGCTTGGCACAGCTGCTTCAGAAGGGGGACAACGTGGACTGTGATGGTCCATCAGGACTGACCTCGGAGCCTGAATGGGCCCGACACACCCATCACTCATGCCAAGCCCATTAAGTTCATCTCAGCTGTCTGGCACTTGTCCTCTAATGAAACAAGCAAACAATTTCCTATGTTTGAGGTTCAGCTAGTGGTGTTGGCCAAGTTTCAGTGGAAGCCAGAAAAGATGACCACATGGGGGCGGGAGGCCCTGATAGCAGCAGCCAGAGCAGATCTCAGAGCACCTGCCAAGGGGACAGATTATCAGAGTCCTGCTGCAGAGAGATAAGGAACATTCTGATCCATCCTGGAGAAGGGCAGGCTTTATATAGCAGCCTGAGTAGGCTGCAAGGGAATGTCCTGGCTGAAGGCCTCTGTCGAGCCAAGTAGAGAGGAAAGAGGGAGCTTTATAAATAACCTAATGTGTGCTGATCTGCTCAGTGAGCAGCCTTGTCTCTGCAAAGCCTTCGATCTGGGGGGAGAAAGGGACATTCATAGATGGTTTTGTTTTGTTTTTTTCATTATACTCCTCTATATTTTCCATGGTTTCTACAATTAACTTGAAGTTCTTTTATAATTAGCATACATTAATACAATTTTTAAGAAAGTAAAAAAGAGAAGCATAAAATGAATCTCTTTGGTCGCAGACTTTAGCGATCATTTCCACCCTGTCCCCAAAACTGTGCCAGTCCTCTCCTCCCTTCTTTGGTCTCTCCCAGAGGAGTCTCGGGGTGCCTGTACCTGCCTATGCTGCAGGGTCTGACCGATTTTCTCAGCTCCTTCAGGACTCCTCTATGTTCCCCTGCCCCCAATAACTCAAATGTCACTGTTCTTGGTTTATTGTCTTTAGATAAGGCATCTGTGCTCCTATCTCTGCTGGGGCGCAAAAAGATCACCAGGGTAAGTCCGTCCTGCCTGCTTCCAGCTCCCCTGACACAAGCTTAGTAATGGGGGGAAAAAATGAAGTCCCGGTTTAGAAAGCGCGCTTTGTACCCTGTGCCTGGGCTCCTGTAAAATGAGAATAATAATAGCTCCTGCCTCAAAAAGACTATATTGATTAATACAGTGAATGGCAAGTGCCTGGCACACTGGAAATGTCCAACTGAATATTTATTGATGATCCATGTGCCACACATCCCTTTCCACACTCGGCGCCACCCCCAAATGACCACACCCGCCAAAACTGGCCAAGATGACATTCACTGTTTCCAAAAATAACTCCTCCCAGGAGGTGTGAAAATTCATCACCTCAACTCTGGTGCTGATGTAAATCGAAAGTCCAAAAATGCTTCAAGAGGTGACAGGCTCCTTGGAATCGTTAGCCTTCACAGTGCCTCCTTACAAGGCAGCAGTCCTCATTTGGCTTTGCGAGTCATGTCAGGGCTTCAAGACAAACAGATAAATGAGTAAACACGCTGTCACTTTGTAGTAACAACCTCAAGTAGGCGCAGTTCAGCTCCTGACTACAGAGCAAGTTTTAGGAGACAAAATTAGGTAAAATAGCAATGAAACCTTGGTGGGGTTTTTTGTTTTGTTTTGGTTTGTTTGTTTGTTTGTCTTGTTTTGTTTTGTTTTTTGAGCAAGTGCTATGTGCAAAAAGACACTGTGCTAAGATTCAAAAATGGAAAATTTTTTTTTTTTTTTTTTTTTGGTGGGTACCGGGGGGTCGACCTCAGGACCTCGCGCGCCAGTAGGTGCCCGTGCCGCTGAGCGATATCACCGGCCCCTTTTTTGTATGTGGGATCCGGGAGTCGAACTCGGGCCTTCGCGCTTGCCGGGCAGGCGCTTAAGCCGCTGAGCCATCTCACCGGCCCCAAAAAATGGAAAATTTTTAAAAAGATGAAAAGCTCTGTTCTGAAAGAGATTACATACAGCTGGGGAAGTGAAATGCAGATAGAGGAATAGGAAGGTCACACAGCAAAGCAAGATAAATCCGTGCGGGTGACAAGTTTGGAAGAGAGTTCCTACTGAGTTCTGGAGGTCACAGCTGCTTGTGGAAAAAATAAATATCAATAAGCAGGCATCGCACCTCGTAGTATCCTGATGCAACCAAGAGAGAATCTGAGAGAAAGGGTCTCCCATATCAATATCAGCGTGACTTGGTGCTAGGTACATTCATAAGGACGTCATCTTTTTTCATCCTGCAATAATATCGGTGGTGTTACTCATCCCATTTTATCAATAAGAAACCAGTGGCTCAGAGAAGCTCAAAGAGACTGTTATATGCTCAAGGTCACACAGCAGAGGCAGAATTTAAATCAAGCTCCACCTGGCTCAATAGTCTATTATTTTGGCTTTTATGACCTGGTACTACTAAGATCTCCCTTACATTGGGCTTCTAAAACAAACTACTACTGTCTGTGACAAGTAACTGAGCTCTTGTCCCACGCCTGCAGACTTCCAGTGGAGAATATGCTGCGCAGGTAAATTCTTTGAAGATGCATTGAACTACACTATCATGAGACAAGGTACAACAATGTCCAAATACTAAATCAAAGTAACAATTTTTATTAATTTTTTATCTTTAAACACCTCTTTCCACTTTGTAGCATTTTCCCCAGTTCAGGAACTCATACCTCTTCACCTTTTTTTTTTTTTTCCTAGTGCTAGAGATTGACCTCCGGGCCTCACAAATGTCCAGCTCCACCACTGAACTACTCCCCAGCCAACTCATGTTTCTCTCACCCAGTGATGCATAGTAAGTGGCATGTGCTTATCAGAAATGACACAGGCATAAGACAGAAATAATCTTCCAAAAGTAACCTCGTCCCCAGTTTTAAGTCATTTGGACATAGAAAGGTTTTGTGACATAATAAATAGTCCTGCTGGGATGCTTTGGAAAAATTTCCAGATAACATCTGGCTGCAGCTAACATCAGCATCAAGATATCACCCATATCCATCGGTGTCATGCCCAAAGTCCACCCAACATCAATATCACACAGACCCAAAGTCACATTCCTGAAAGTATCAGCTAGCGTTTACTAAGTATCAGGTGCATGGTTGTTAAAACCAGAAGGGAATTACAACCCCGTAACCTTAACCTGAACCCAGCTTGGACTATTAACCTTATCCTAATCATAAAAGGGGGCAGAGAAGCTTCCTAAAGGAACAGGAACTCGGGCATAAGGGAGCCATAAATCTACTACTCAGGGAACCAAGGCAAGGTAATTGAAGTCATACTGACAAGTTTTTGTTTTTGTAGTTTTGCTCTTCAACTAAGAGCTCAGAGTTGGAGAAAGAAATAATGAGCATCACTCTTCTTTTTTCCAGTACTGGAGGTCAAACCCCAGGGCTTGCACATGCTAGGCAAACACTTTACACTGCGCTGCATCCCCAGCCCAAGAGCATCTCTCTTTTTATGAATTTATTAATAATAAAACCAACTCAGGAAATGTGACTTAGGTACACAGTGACAGAGGCTGGGCCAACACTGGGTCCCAGGAGGAGGCAGAGTTACCTTCCCAGGCACAAACACGGCCAAACCACCATGGCCCTCTCGCTGTAGGGCCACCTCAGTAAGCTGAGCACCTGGCTGAAAGGTGAGGGTAACATAAGCTTTCTGCAGGCAGACAGACCCTAAGAGCATGTCAGAAAGGGACCCAGCAAGGCCCCTGCAGTTCTCTTTCCCAAGCTCACCAAGAAGTTCAATTACTGAAGAAAAGAGAGTCAGGGACAGGAGAAGCCAGGAGTGTTACCCTAATCAAACTCCCTGCATGTAAAACACAAAAAGGGGGGAGGAAAGTTCCTCCCCAGAACTCACCCCAATTCCACTCCAATCACATACAACCCCCTTTTCAAGCCCCTCCATTATAATTGTTGGTTCAAGTTTTCAAATGAGCAATAAAATTCACAACTCGCATAGAAGCTTACTATACACATAGACATCCACACTCATAATCAATCTTAAGGTAAAAATGTCCAGCTGCTGAGGGTAGGTGAGGTCATTCATGGCCCTGTTTCCAAAGTGGGAAATAAACATTTTTTGAGCCTGCTGCTCTCTTGTAGCAGTCTAGGTATAGTCCCTGCCTTTGCGGAAAGATGGGTCCATTCATTCATTTCTCATTCAACATATTTACTGAATGCTAATTACAAGCGTTCTGCTAGCATGATTGATCAGGAAACTGAGCAGACTGAGGTCACAGCAAACAGCATTCCAAAACAACTGTTCACCTGGTTTCAATACCAGCCCATCATTCTTGACTCCTCCCTACCTTGAAACCCCTTACCTTATAGTCAACCACCACATCCCGACATATCATCTTTAATGTCTTCGAAATCCTTCAACTTCTTTCCATCCCCTCTGCTGCTCCTTAGTCTACGTCCCCATGTTCTCTTCCTTGGATTTCTCCAGCAACCCTCTAACTATTTTCCCTACTTTCTCCAGATCTGTGCTCATCCAATTTAACTACCAAACCACAAGTGTGTGGTAATGAATTTGGCTCACTCAAACAGAGGTCTGACCTTTGTCCCAGCTCCTAGGAAGAAATCTCTAAACCCTTGCAATTTCCTGAGTGATAGAAGTACCTTTGTTATTTATGGGGTGTCCCTCACTTATAGTGAGAAGATTACAAGGGCTAGCAGAAAGAACAACTATGTGATTAGAGGGTTGGGGCTTCGGGCCAAAGTGACATCAACCTGACCCATGGGAAGGGGAGGGAACCTGGAAATTGAGTTTAACCATATGGATAAAAATTCAATCAGTCATGCCTAGCTCATAAAGCCTCAATAAAAACTTTGCCTAGCTCATGAAGCCTCAATAAAAACTTTGGATACTGAAGCTTGAGTAAATTTCCCTAGGGATATTGTCACATATCAACCCCAGGGAGGCTATGTACCCCAAGGATACTGCAACTTCGTATGTGGAATCCTCTTGGATTCCACACTACGCTTTGCTTCCTTTGACTGGTTTCAATTTGTATCTTCTTACTATAATAGAACTGATCATAAGTATAGCAATTTCTTGATTTCTGTGAGTTGTTCTAGTGAATTATCAGACCTGAAGGTAGTTGTAAGAACCTCCAGACTTACAACCAGTTTTTCTAAAGTGCAGGGCGTGGCTGCACAGGCCAGTAATCCCAGCATTTGGGAGGCTAATGCAGAAAGGTCAACGCAAGTTCAAGGCCATCCTGGGCTACTTGGTGAGTTCAAGGCCAGCCTGAATTACATACCAAGACTCTGTCTCAAAAAAACAAAAGAAAGAAAGAGAGGAAGAAGGAAGGAAAGAAAGAAAGAAAGAAAGAAAGAAAGAAAGAAAGAAAGAAAGACGGGCCGGTGAGATGGCTCAGCGGCGTAAGCGCCTGCCTTGCAAGCGCGAGGGCCCGAGTTCGACTCCCGGAACCCACATATGAAAAAGGGGCCAGTGATATCGCTCAGTGGCACGGGTGCCTGTTGGCGCGCGAGGTCCTGAGGTCGTCCCCCTGGTACCCACAAAAAAAAAAAAAGAAAGAAAGAGAAAGAAAGAAAGAAAGAAAGAAAGAAAGAAAGAAAGAAAGAAAGAAAGGAGCCCTGATGCCCCTAAATGTGGGGCTGGTGTCTGACACGAGGGCATTATTGGGAGGATCTCGCCTTTCACTGCAGTTTAACCAACTTGCTATACATAGTCAGGGAGATTTTCTAAATGGGATTATGATCACATTACACATCTTCCTGACATTCTTGAGAGACATCTCATTCTCCCTAGGATGAAATCCCAATGTCTAAATATGATTTCCAAAATTCTGGTGATCCAGGCCCCCGTTACCTCTCCAGCCTCACATCCCCATCCTCCCCAAACTTGACACTACGGCTGCACAGCGACCATCTGCCACTCTGCGTGCTCTGTGCTCTCACCTGTCCAGACTTCGGAACACGTAATGTTCTCCCCACTCCCTTCTCATAGCTGACTTCCATTAGTCCTTCAGGTCTGAGCTTCGGCGTCATCTCTTCTGGTACATCATGTGTGTGCGCGTGTGTGTGTGTTCCTGGGGATTGAACCCAGGGCCTGACCTATGCTAGGAAAATGCTCTACTACTGAGCTATAGCCCAACCCTTTTTATTTCTTATTCTGAGACAGCATACCAGTCAGTGCTTACTATGGTACACATTTAACATAAGACAGTATATGTGATTTACAAGGTAGGCTTACAATGGCCACCTGCAGAGTCAGATATGGAAGAATGAAGAAGAGCTATCTGCACACTAGAGATCCAAAGCCTCCTGTCAAAGTCGAAGGCCTGGAACTTGCTGCAGAGGCCCATGCAAGTCCGTATCAGGAAGCAGAAGTGTCTGCACTGGAATGCTGAAGGGTCTGCGCTAGAAACCAGGAAATCCCCAAGGCTAAGGTGAAGACTGGAGCTCCTCCAAAGAAACAGAAGAGAGCCTTCCTTCTTCTTTCTCCTTTTTTATTCCATCCAAGCTACAAGCCTATTTGTTGGTGCCACTCACACCTAGGATGGGTCTTCCAGCTTCAGTAAATCCATTCAGCCACACCCAGAACTATCCTAAGCCAATCAGTTGGGTGTTTCTTACTCAAATTGATACAACAGTTAGCTACCATAGACAGGGTCTCCTTAATTTGCCCAGGTTGGCCTCAAACTTGTGATCCTCCTGCCTCACCCCAAAATAGCTGGGATTATAGGTGTGTGCCACCATGCCCAGCTTCCAGTAACATTTTTCCATGCATCCTCTACTAAGACAGAGCTAGATGATCACGCTTTCCACATATTTAGCACACGTATTTAATGGCCTGGTTACTGGGCTGGCTTCCCCAAGGACTATGAACTTTCTGAGTATGAGAACTATATTTTCTTCCTTGTGATATCCTCCACTGCTTAGCAAACTGATGCACAATCCCAAAGAGAGAAATGGTGTAGTACAAGAGGAAGACGTGGCAAAAATCAACATAAGTAGTGTCCGAAGAATGAATGACTGCGGAGAAAGATTGAAAGGCTCTTCAATCTCCTTCCTGGAGATTGGGATGATATCCTGCTGGTATCCGGCAGCCAGGTACAAGACATCATTCGTGATGGTTCCACCCACAGGTGGTTAGCCTCACTCACTTGAGATGGTTTTTGTTGGCTTCAGTATCAGAGGATGAACTGTTTTTAACTCTGTCCCCAACTGTTGAGAAGAATTCTGTCTTCTGACCTGAATCCAACTTCAATTGCCCTTTGCTCATCTCTTATTACTGCTATTTTATATTTCCCAACCCACAACCTCTACAAGGTTTTGTAGCATTTTTGAAGATAGGGACACCTTAATTTTTTATGTTTTAAATGTAAATAACTAATTTATCAAACCAACAGTCATTAGCAATTCACACATGCATCTAACTATATTTAATTGCCAGGCGTAGTGGTACACACATATAATCCCAACACCCTGGGAAGCTGAGGCTGGAGGATTGCAAGCTCAAGCCCAGCCTAGGCAAATTAGTGACTCAGTGAGACCTATCTCAAAGTAAAATATAAAGGGCGGGGGCTGTGGAACAGTGCAAAAGCCCTGTGCACAATCCTCAGCACCAAAAAAAAAAAAAAAAAAAAAAAAAAACTGGATGCAACACTTGATTGTGTAAGTGAAATGGCATCTCCTTCTTCTTTTTAGCTTTCAGTTAAAAGAGTCTGCACAGCCTCTTCCTTTCTTCCTTTCCCATCCCCTTCCCTCCTGGCATTGAAGAATCAGCTGCACTGGGCACCACAGTGGGAGGAACCGCCACGTAGAGCTACGTTGATAGTGAAAGTACTAGTGGCCAAAGAAACAGGGTACTGGAGGTGGAGCAAGGCATTTTTAGAGGTAAAAGACACAGCTGATGTGATTAGGAAGTTGGTTACATTACACACATAAATTTATTGAGGAAATAAGTACATATATGGAGGATAATAAAACCCACCCTTCTCCCTGTTGGAAAAGGGAGTTACAAATATGAAGATGGGGAAACTATAATGAAACTTGAAGATAGATTGCTACTGAAGATATAAAAAACTTATTGTTTTTTTAAAATACAAACATAAGTAGATACAGAAATAGAGTAGAATAGATGTATTAGTGCATATGTGTGTATAAAAATGTGTATTTCCGGGCCGGTGAGATGGCTCAGCGGCGTAAGCGCCTGCCTTGCAAGCGCAAGGGCCCGAGTTCGACTCCCGGAACCCACATACGAAAAAGGGGCCGGTGATATCGCTCAGAGGCACGGGTGCCTGTTGGCGCACGAGGTCCTGAGGTCGACCCCCCGGTACCCACCAAAAAAAAAAAAAATGTGTATTTCCTAGATCTGTGCAGTGAAGATCCCAGAAGCAATGATACCCCAGTACCAATGAGTACATTATGGACCCAGAGCTTGGTTTCTAAATACCATCCTCCACTGAAAGGAGGAAGGGCTCCTTGGAGAAAGAGACAATTCCAAACTGGAGCAAGAAAAGTATGAGCCTGGGTCACATCGTTGTGGCAGAAAGTAAGAAAGTGCTGAGACTGATGGGGATGTGTCAGAAGGGTGCAGCAGCCACCCAGAAGGACTCCACCCACTGTGTCTAGAACAATCTGAACATCATAATAAACCAGGATGGCAATGGAATACCGTCCACTGAACAAAATAAGGTTCCTTACTAAAATTTCTGTGCACAAACACAGATGGGAAAGCTCTTTATTTTAGTAGTCTTTCAACTAATAAGAAGTGAAGGAATGACAGACATAGAAAATCATCATTTCACAACTGTCATTGTGGTGGCTGGTTCCAGTGGGAGGCATCAATGTAAGCTGGGACTGCTGGGTGGGAGTTTGATAAAGAATAGAAATCTCTCTCCACAAAATGGCAACCCATTTCAAAGGGGGAAATGGTGGCTTTCCAGGGAAGAAAGCTGGCAGACACTCACGTGACTGGCGATAATGATAAATAGCACCAGTAGTGGAATGAGTTGATACCATTGTTCCTCCTCACCACACCCCTGGGCAATGCATTGAGAAGAGCACAGCTTCATTTCTGTAGCATTCTTATGAAGGGAGCATGGCCCAAATGTGATCATCAGAAGACACCAGACACACCTGGGGATGTCCTCCAGAACGAAAGGCCTGCACTTTTTAAAGCAGTTGAGCATGTTAAAGACAGGGAAGAACTAAAGAACTGCTCCAGATTAGAGAACACTAAAAAAACATGAGAACAACACAACATATATTCCTGGAAATGACCTTGGACCAGAAAGGAAAGAGAGACATTTTTCATACAGCTTGAAAATTGAATGGGTTCTTGAACAGTAGCGATGCATCCAGTTCATTTCCCATTTGGAAGGTTGTATGGTGGGCATGTAGATCATATAGTTCCAGTTATATTAAAAATAATTAACACTTTGATGAGGTCCAAGGGACCAGTTTCCTCACTTCACACAACAGAATATATAAATATATAATGATATGTAGATACTCCTTGACTTATGAGAGGTTTACATTCCAATAAACCCACCATAAATTGAAAATAGGGTAAGTGGAAAATGCACTTAATACACCTAGTCTACTAAGAACCATGGCTTAGCACATAGTATACTATAGTTAGGCTGTTCTTCCTTGTGATCCAGTGGCTGGCTGGCAGCTGCAGCTCACTGCTGCTGTCCAACATCATAAGAGAATATTGGAGTATATATTGCTAATCCAGGAAACATCAAAATTTAAAGCCCGGTTTCCACTGAATGCATCCTGCTTTTGGACAATAACAAAGTTGAAAAATTGTAAGTCAAACCATTGTAAGGCAGGGACCACCTCCATTTGAAGTACCTCCTTCTGCTTATTCTTTCAAACACCATGTCAGGGTTCCAGCATTCTTATTCTCCTTTTGTCTTTAGGTCAATCTATCACTAAGAATTTATGTTCTTCCTCACCTGCTACTTCCTGTTTTCCTAGCTTTAGAGGCTTTTTATCCATTGAGGATGCAAACCTCTATTCTGTCTTGAAGCACTCTTTCCACTAGCTAGGAGATTTTTTGACAAGAAAGGTATGTCTGAGCCCATTTTCTATAAAATCTGTCACTGCCTAAGTGGTACCCTGCTGCTTGAGTCCTCGTCCGTCTCCATGGCAATGTTCTGAAACTAGTCTGCTTGTGGAAGGTGAAGACCCATGAAGTTATTTATCTGAACAGAGGCAGCATAATCCACCAGTGAAGACACATTCACATTCAGTGCATCATAGCAACACTGGAAAATGCAGCCATGGTTTTGTTTGTATTAATTTTAAGAAGCAACACATCCTTTGAACTGAAGAGCCCACTCATCCACTAACTTTGTTTACTCATGCATTCTTTCATTCATAAAACCATACCTCCTCACTGGGAGCTGAGGGTGGGAATGAGGGATGGCTTCACTGAGAAGGGGTCAGCTGACCACTAAAGGGAAAGGCCTTTCCTAGCAAAAACAGCAGGGAGATGTGAAGGAAGATACCAGATAAAAAGGCAAAGGTATCAGATAATACGGCTGAGGAAGAGGGAGTTGAGATTGGAGAGAGAGGCAGTAACAATACCAGAACATGAAATACTAAGGAATTTTTACTTTTCTTTCAAGCATGAGGAGGATTTTAAGAAAAAATGAGGCAATATCAGATCTACATTTTAGAAAGCTCTCTTTAGCCAGGCATGGTGGTGCATACCTATAATCCCAGCACTTTGGGAGGCTGAGTCTGGGGACATAGCTCAGTGCAAAGGCCCTGGGTTCAATACCCACCATCACAAAAAGGGGGTGGGGGAGAAAGATCTCTTTCACTGCTGCCCTGAGATTTGACTAAACAGTAAATGTCCAGAGCCAGGAGCATGCTGATGAGAGCCCAAACAGACCAGAGACTGAGGGCGTTTAGGTGAGACTCTTTAGAGGTAGGCTGGAGAGGACCTCATGACTGATTAGATGGAGGAGTGAAGGAATATTTAGAGACAGAGGTAGAATTAAGATTTAAAGGTTTAACTTGTGACTCCCCCTTAGGAATTGTATTTTCATTTGATATAAGAGTACATTTACATGGGGCCGGTGAGATGGCTCAGCGGCGTAAGCGCCTGCCTGGCAAGCGCGAGGGCCCGAGTTCGACTCCCGGAACCCACATACGAAAAAAGGGCCGGTGATATCGCTCAGCGGCACGGGCGCCTGCTGGCGCGCGAGGTCCTGAGGTCGACCCCCCCGGTACCCACAAAAAAAAAAAAAGAGTACATTTACAATAGATATTGTAAAATGGGAAGAATCTGTTCAAAAGGAAAGAGAAACTGGGATGTGGGAATAGAGAAAAGAAGGAAAGGAAAAGCAAAAAGAAAAAAGATATATATACACATATAAAAGATAGTTAAGATAGATACACTACTAATCTCTCTTAGTTCTTGAAAAGAAAGGTTTGTGCTAATGTTGTTTGAACAATTGAATGCTGATATCTTGTACTCTGAGTAACTAATTTAAAGATAACAATACTCAATGTATTAACCATTGTTACCCTCCTATTATGTTGTTTTGAAACTGTGTTCCATTATTTTGTCTCTTTAAAATAAAAAAATAAAAAATAATAATAAATAATAATAAATTTAAAAAAAAAAAGACTACATTTAGCCAATCTTATTTGAAGGGATGACGTGTATAAGTGAAATTCCAGGCAATAAGATGAACGAGTTGGGGAAATAGTTTCAAGTGGGAAATCTTCCCAGCACCACACCTCAAATCTTCAAATCAAATCTTCAAATTTCCCAAGTGGGAAATCTTCAAACCACACCTCAGAGGCTGCCGCTAACGATGAGAGCTTCCAGTTAAATTGCACCCTCATTCCAACTCACCCACTCCACACACAGGTGAAGGGGCCTTCCTCCCCCACAGGGCTGATCTCTTAGCAAGAGGTGGCTGGGACACCAGTCTCTGAGATCCCTGGGTCACAGAATTCAAGTCCTGGTGCCGCCGTTACTCGCTGTATAACCTTGGTGACTAGTTACTGATCCTTTCTAAGACTTGAGTCCCATCACCCACTGAATAGATGGATCCCTCTGCCAGAACCGCGGCCTCTCAGCTCAGAAGCCTTGATTTAAAATGAGATGGCCACTGTAAACATCGATTCCTTCTCCCCAGATGGAGACTTGAATTTTTATCAATCATTCTCATTGCCTTTCCTATTTATCTCAGTGTCTTTCAATACCCAATTCACTTAGATAAGCCTAATTTTCTTCCCGGTCTTGCGCCGTTAGCTGCTCTGACAACTTTGGCGATAAAGAGGCACCATTCCGGCGCCCAGGCTGAGCAGGCAAACTCGGGCGAGGGGGACGATGCCCGCGATCACCTGCAGGGGGCAGAGTCGGGCAGCGTAAGGCAACACCTAGGTTCTCGGTACGTCACCGGACCGCTCCGGAGCACCGCAGAGGAGGCGTTTATATTCAGACTCCAGCTGAAAAGAACTCATTTTACTCCACGTGGGTCTGACACAGGGTTCCCAGGCAGTCAGGTCTTTGGTGTGCAAGTGGTTTTCTGAAAACATCCCCAGCCCCAATAAATCCATCCAGGTTTTCCCTAAACCTTCACACTGGGACTACAGTTAGCTTTCAACAGAGTGCTGATCCCCAAGAAGGGAAAGACAGCCTCCCCATTACCATCCGTCTAACCCTTGTCGCGGATGCACCCCCTACCCTTGGAGTAGTGGGAGCGAGCCCTCAAAGGACAGGAGGACGAGTTTAACACCTCCCATAAGTGGTTTCAAAGTCTCCCACACACTCAGGCCCACAGGGGAGTCCTGGTGGAGACAAAAGAAATAAAGGGACGCAGCCCCTGACTCCAAGAAGCTATCAATACTGCTGAAAAGACATGCACATTAAAACTAGAGAAAGCGGGATACACAAGATCACGCACTCCGTTTCTAATGAAGCACACGGCTCCTTGTCCTCAAAGCCCCTGGATACACCACCAGGCACAGAGTAATTTTCTATGATTTGTGAAATTGTTTGTAGGAAGAAACAAGGGCAGTGCTATAGAATCATCAAGACTGCCCTGGAATTTCAGAATATGTGATTACGGGAGAGACACGATGAGAGCTGTGGGAATTTCAGGAAGGGAGCTATTAATGAAGGTGGCATGAGTGACCCTCACAAGCCAATGGACACAGGACCTCCTGAGGGAGCTTTGGGCCTCTGTGCAGCCAAGGAGAGACTCTCCTGACTCGATCTCCTGTTGACTTTGGATGGGGAGGGGAACCACTATGTCACCGTGACATCACCCACTTCCAGGAATCACTGAGTCAGCTTCAGCTGTGGAGGCCCCAGGCAGGACCCACTCACTTCCTCCACCCAGAAGGCAAGGGAGGGGTGCTGGGGGCAGAGCCTTTCACTCCACCTCTGTCAGTACAGACAGGCAGGGCCTGACCAGTGTGGGTCAGCCTCACCACAAGCTACATCCCCATGGGGCCTGCTGTGCACTGCCGTGGTGGCTCCCACCCACACCCTCCCACTGTGAGAGAAGCTCCAGCCTTAGAAGCATGCTGCTTGCAGCTGAAATGCAAATATCCCTGGGTGTCCCTGGGACAGGTAGCCCTTTAAGCTTTGTCAATCCTTTCTACCTCCTAGGTGAGCTATTTCTAAGGAAGAGTTGTCACAGAGGAATCAGGGAGGGATTGTTAGAGGGAGCGGGGCTGGGAGGAACACAGCAGAAAGCTGAAGTAAGGAAAACTAAAGGAAAACCCATGCCCATTTCACAACCAAAGTTGCCCCAGATCTGGCGTCGCCTGCAGTCACAAGGATAGGCACATCTGTCCAGACCCACTTCTTTCCCAAAAGACCATGCTCAACTACACAGCTCAACTTTTCCCATGGCAACAAGCCCAGGTACAGGGCCAGAGGGGCTCCGTTTTCAGTCCTGGGGGCGGTCCTCCTGCCTCTCCCCTGGCATTGTCATACAGGCCTCCATGTCAAAACCTTCCCTTCTCTGCTAAGAGGATTCAGGGCAGAATCTGTCCACACCACATAGGCATCTGTCTCATCTTTTCGTTAAACTCAGTGTTCTCTCGCTCTGTAAGCTGGTCAGATGAAGGAGAGAATTAACCAGTAGTCAGTAATGCAATTTTATAGCATGGCAAAGATGCTTTGCTCCTCCTTCCCCACAAACACACACATGCACACAATCTGCCATGTTTTAACTTTTTTATAATATTGATTTACTTAATGCCAACATAACCCTAGGTAAATGTCTCCATCTTAACTGTAAGAACACCGAGATTGGGAAGGTGCCGGAAGTTGTCCAGGTCATTCAGCTGGTAAGCGACAGAGCCAGTTTCAGAAGACAGCTCCAAGGAGCTGGGTCTCTCTACTCGGATATTCTGAGTCAAAATAAGAGCCTCCTCTGCCTCTGAGTCAGAACTGATAAAATTAGAATTTCACTCAGCAAGTCACAAAATCTTAAGGTAAGGATAAATTTTGAAGGTCTTCCAGTTCTGTGGCCCAGGGAGACATCTGATGCTCTTGCATGGTGTCCTAGCTTCTGCTTAGAAACATGAAAACCAGGAAGTCTCCTGGTTCAGCACCTTCCACTTTAGAATTATTAGTTCTTTTAAGTTAGGAAATAAGATCTCTCACCCTACAACATCCACACATTGGGTCTGCTCTCAGGAACATACAGAATCTTTGGGGTGCAGTAGTCACCCCAAACCTTCTTTCCCCAGACCAAGCATTCTCAGTCCCTTTCAAATTATTCTTTGCGGAGGTTTTTCACCTCTCCCCTATATGGGATCTGCTCTGTCCTTTCAAGCTCAAAATGAGACCAAAATGAGGTATGACAAGTTTTGATACACCCCAGCGGAAGTGCAATCCCCAGAAATGAGCTGAGCAGCTCAGAGAAGAATGGGACCAGGTCACAGTAAGACCATAAGCCCTTCATTCCTTCACAAATCTTAATATGCTGGTGACTCATTTTGATCTTATCACAAATGAAAAACCTTAAACGCCTTTCCCATGTGCTGTCCCTAAGCCACATCCTCTCCTGCCCCTTGTCTAGCTAGATTTGGGGTACACATGACTTGTTTTCAGCATGTGCACCCTGGACAGGCCCCTGCTACCTGCCAAGGGGTCCCCCTGGCCCAGTCACCGTTCAGCTGATTCTGGCTTCTAATTCCCAGCCTCCTTATTAATCTCCAGGATTGCTTGAGAGATTCTGAACGTATCCTCATGTGTGCCACCTGAAAGTAAGTGCCAGTGTCACTGGCCATTTCTCTGCTGACATACAATTTGCCAGCATTTCTGTCATGCCAGGGCTGCTCTATATAGACCTCTGCAGAGTATTCTCTTCCCAGAGACCCACATGTGAAGTGAGCATAAGCCCCTCTGCTTTTATTTCCTGGCAACCTGTGTAGGCTGTTTCTATGCCCGTACCAGCCCAGTGCTTGGATGGAGGATGGAGCTCATGGCACTGTGCCCTGCCTCCTCAGCCCTTCTGAGTCTCCCTCCAAGCTTCACCCAGCAACAGGTGGGTTTTCCCTTCCTGGAAACTGGCTCTTTTCTCACGTCAAATCCTCTGCTCTGTGCTCTATGGCTTAGCACATCCCTTTGTGTTCAAATGCCCGAGCTCCTCTCTAGACACAGACAAGGATCTTCACTGAAAGTCACCAGCCTCTCCCTCTCAACAACCAGGCTCCTTAGAGTACTGAGCTTTTGCTTGCTATGGCGGGGAGGGGTCTACTTTGAAATGCAAAGCCGAGTAAGACTTCTTTGTTCTAGAATGACTGGGGTGCCCCTGAAGCCATGAACCCATTGATTTAGTGAATAGGAGCATGTTGATTCCTAAGAGTGAAAACTCATTGTTTCACTATCTCAAAAGTAACCTCATTTCTGGGCCGGTGAGATGGCTCAGCGGCTTAAGCGCCTGCCCGGCAAGTGCAAGGGCCCGAGTTCGACTCCCGGAACCCACATACGAAAAAGGGGCCGGTGATATCGCTCAGCGGCACGGGCGCCTACTGGCGTGCGAGGTCCTGAGGTCGACCCCCCGGTACCCACAAAAAAAAAAAAAAAAAGTAACCTCATTTCTTTCTTATGGGGAGGACAAAAATCTAAACAGATTTGCTGCTTTTCCCTCCAACCCACTCTTCACACTTCACTACCAGATCCTCCATGCAACTGAATTCTGTTTTCTGCAGATCTCTACTTGGCTTTCCACAAATGCACTCGTAGGTTTATCTTTTGGGGTTCTATTTCACTCATGTAGTTATCCCACCTTGTGGCACAAAGTTCACACCTTTGGCATCTGCTCACATCACTGTGTTTTGGCATTAACTATGCAAAGCCAATTGAACTATGATTATTTTCACCCCAATGATGCTACTCTTGATCCACTTAATATGGGCGCAGAAGTGGGGCTTTTTAGTTGTGTTTAAAATGCATAACCCAGGGGCCGGGGATATAGCTCAGCGGTGCAGCACCTGCCTGGCAAGCGCAAGGTCCTGAGTTTGATTTCTGGTACCAAAAAAACAAAATGCATAACCCAAATTGTCATAAGCATGGTTATAACAAGGTCCACACCCATGACTACACTCCCTGGAGAACCTCCTGAGAACATCTAGCCTGGACACTGATTCCAGTTGGTCCTTCCAAACCTCAGCCTCCCCCAACCCAGCAGCGCCCTCCAACCACCAAGGCACAGCTCAGCCATGCCCTCCACACTGAGCCAATCCCCAGCCAGCAGGATTCTGAGGATGCATGCCGTGTCCACTTCCCCAAATCCCTCTGCACTCTATCAGGTGTCCCTATCATGGGAGCATTTTTTTTTTCATTTAATCTATCTAATGTGCTTTAGAGTCATTCATTCAGCAAATGTGTGAACAGCTTTACTGCCAAGTACTGTTTTAGGCTAGAGTGATTAAGAGTTTGGACAAAGCCAGGCTTCCAAAATTACATTCTAGTGGAAGAGATGCACTGTGCAGAAGGACACCTCTAAATAACCAAGAGCACTGTGGGCTGTAATTACATTCTTTGAAGGAAATAAGTTCAGTAAAAGAGGAGTAGGAGGCCACTTTAGAAAGGTAGTCCAGGGAAGACTTCCCTGAGAGGGCCTAGGATTTAAACAGATACCTTCCAGATGAGAGGAGGCAGCAGAGGAGAAGCATTGCAGTCCCAGGAAGAGAACAGAGGAGGAGCCCAGAGCTAGGGGTGAGTTGGGTGTCTTTAGGCAACCAGGGGCCAGGAGGTGGCTGAGAAAAGAAAGGGAGGCAAGGAGCAGGACCTGAGGACCAAGGTCAGGTTAGAAACTGGCTCTCACTCTCTAGCTGGGAGAAGGCAGGAACTGAGGACACATTTCAGATCTCACTATGGCTGGTAAGGAACTACTAAGATGGAACTGGACAGGAGTAGGACATAAAAAGCCAGTTAGGCTACTGTCTCACCTGGAGGAGAAAGGATGGTAGGTGTTGCTGATGAAGATGGAGGGAAATAAAAGATGGAGATGTAATCTGAAGAAGGCGTATGTGGGTGGGATGAACCACCGTTCTATTGTTGTTGTCAGACTTCAGGAAAACACATGAGGGAGGATTTCACAGGAGGCCTCAGAGACCGACCTCGCTGCGGAGAGGCTGGCGTCTCACAGAGCCGTGCGAGGTGTGCTCCTGCTGCGTGTCTGCGCGTGCATCTGCACACTCTCAAGCACAGGGTTCAGGGGAGAGCTGAAAGCTTCCAGAAAGAGCCAGTAGAAGCAGGAATGGAAAGAAGTAAAGGCCTTGCCAAATACTAACAACCTGAAAATTAAAAGAAGCTGTGCGTCTGGCCATGACTTCTTCACTCCCCTCCTAAAATATCCAGTGGAGCACTTCCCGGTCATAACAAAAGAACGATGAAAATTAACTACACATCACACCATAATGCTTTCTCCTATTGTTTTCTCATAAACATGAGGTTCTGAGCATAGATGGGTATTTCTAGGCCAGCTTTTACAATGTTGCCTCCATTCTTAACAGGAATTTTGCAAAGAAAGGGATTCCAGTCCCTCACAAGTGACCAATAAATAATAAACACAATGAGTCACTCTGCCATACACAACTGGGGGAGGGGTCAGCCTCCTTTGCACATCACACTGTCACAGATCCCTTTTTCTTACAAATCAGTATCTCTGCTGCTTATTCATGTTTAGCTTGTGGCCAACTCCACACTCCAGGATTTATTTTGTACTGTAGTTTTTAGCCCAGAAAGGTTTAAGCTGTAGTTTTTGTGCCAATTTGTAGTAGAAGGGCCCAGAGAAGCTACCACAGGAAGCATTTTTAAGGAGTCTTTTAAAGAAAGCCATACCTACTTAAGAACAAAGGCTAAAGAAATATTATCTTGGAATGCAGGGTGAAAAACAATTCCATTTTTTAAAAACCTGTAAATGTAACCTGAGATTTCCCAGACATTGCCAGTCTGAGAGCAAGAACAATAATAACCCATATTTGGCTGGTTCTGGGCCTCCCTCCCATCTAGTCCCCCCTGCCAAGCCCCACCCAGTATTTCCAGAGGTCCTCACAAGGGCTCTCGAGGTCTCCAGAGACTGGAATAGTCAGGAGCAGACAGATGGGAGGTCCAAAGATGGCTAGTGCTATGCATCTCAGTATGCTTGTCTATAAATTACAATATATAAAATCTGAAAAGCAGGGATACGTCTCACTTCATGGCATTGTTATAGGGATAAAAGGACCTAATACACAACTAAGCACAGGGCCAAGCACCTAAGTGTTCAATAGCTGCTGCCACAGCCACCACCACCGTCATTGTCAATATCCATCCCTGCTCCCCTGTGGATCTCTCCTCCCCTCACTGACCTAGGCCTTCTTTCCAGGCCCAATTCAGCACACAGCAGAATCCAGTCACCTCCCCAGGATCTCCTTGGTCTTTTTTTAGTATATGTGTTGCTGAAGAGAGCGCTCTCCTCGTCTTCACGCACATGGGCTCCTGGCCAGCCTCCCCAACCAGACATGCCCAGGCACATCGCCCTCACCCCCGCCCTCACACTGGGCTGCTGCCATGTGAGTCAGACATGCAGGGACACACAGGCAGATGCATGCCAGTAGCAGTCTTGTCCCCTCTGTCCCCAGCTGAGCTCTCCCACAGGGCATATCCACCCCAGGCCCTCAAGCCAGGAGATCAAGGCTCTCAAGAAGCTTGCTCCTGGCAGGGACAGCAATGTAAAGCATGAGCCTGCCCAGACTCTCTGAAATTGTCAGGCCCTCAGGAGGGAGTACTGATGGAAGCCAAAGACACGACACCGAGGACAAAGTCAGGCAGCCTACAGAAAATAGCTGCAGTGTGGGGGCCACAAGGACTTGGGTGGAAGACAGAGGAAAGACAGGGGTAACAGAAGCTGCCCCATTTCCTACACTGCCCCTGAAAATCTCACATAGTCTACATAAAGCCAGAAAAACACTTGCAGCCTCATTCTCAAACCTGAATCTTAAAAACCGACTCTCATTTGCAGAGTGAATTGGATAAGTCCCTCATCTTGTGGGAACCACGATTTTCTCATTTTAAAGCAAGGGCAGCAGCCAGGTCACCAGAGTCTCCCCTCGCCTCTGCTGTCCATGTCTGTCTGTCTCTGTGCAGTGCAGGCCAGGGTCACTGAGGCTGATGGAGCCAAAGCACAGCCTTTGACCCATGTAGAGGGTTCCATGAGGGTGACTCCTGAGCCTCTTGGAAGAATCACAGGGAGTTAAAGTAGAAAAAGTAGGGAGGGCATAACAAGGGCAGGGGTCTCAAAATAAAGTGTTAAAGTGAGGTGCCGCAGGTGTGCCGCTGGAGGCCCAAAGCGCGGGGGTAGGAGCTCCCCCTGAGAAACCCACTGTTCTATAGGGCAAGGTCACGCTGGCTCCTCTGCAGAGAACAGGCTGGGGGCAGGGTCCTGGCTGGGGGGACCACTGCTGAAATCCAGAGAGTCACAGGGCCCACAGCAAGGCGGTGGCAGCAGAAATGGACAGGTGGAGAAGAGAAGAAATGAAGCAAAGCTGGTTCCGGAGAGAAAGAAGCATGACCTCAAACCTCACAGGCTAACTTCAAAGATCTCTTCTCCCCGCTTTCCGCTCTGCTCTGCAGCTCGGTCGTTGGAGGAAACCCGTCTGTAATTAGTCCCTAGCCCTTGCTGTACACTAGAATCATCTGGAGACCTTTCAAAAGGCCAGTACCCAAGCAGTTCTCCAGACACAGCAAGTCAGAACCTCTGATGTGGGCCCTGTGGGGCCCAGATGGCATTGGTTTTATAAAGCTCCCAGGTATTCTAAGACACGATCAGGGCTGGGACTCACTGGGCAGACATTTTAGAACACCTGGTTCTCTTGAGAGGATGGCCTTCTGGTGCCCTGATGGAGGGGGACCGTCTCCTCTAGGCCTTTCTCCTGCTGTTCTCATGGCCCAAAACCTTCTCCCCTCCCTCTTCTTCCACCAGTTTGCCACTGACCTCCTGTGTTAGCTGAGGCCTTGTCTCTGCTGTGAGGATGTTCCAGGTTCCCCAAGTCTGGATCATGGGCCCCTCCTGTGCTATCCACAGGCCCCTATCCACCTGTAGCCTGCCCCAACTCTTGGCTCCTCCAGATGGGGATCTTAGTCCACCTATCATACTTAATAGATGATGAATGAGTAAGTCTCATTTCCATTATACAAAGACTGATACAAAAATATGCTGTGTGTTTAAATAAAAAAATTATTACAGTAAAAAATGCATTACTATTAACCCCACTCAAAATACATCAAACACACTTATATCAAACACACTTATCCCATCATTCTTGCCACTTTCTGAAGCAGTTCTGGAAGTCCTCTTTTGTGAGTGTCTTTAGTTGCCCTAGCTTGGCTACTTCAATCACTTGAATCAATTCAAAATGTTTACAGTAATTTCTGTCAAGTAAAAGCATTACAGTGTGTCCTCTACTACCTTCACTGTATCTGGCACCATGCAACTTCTGTCTCTTCCCCAAAATCAAAATGATCTCTTCTCACTAAGAATTGAAATTAACCCAAATCCAAAATTTGGATTCAGAGGGTTTCTCTCCCCTCCCCCAGGCAAGAGGAATGTTTGAGAAAGGATTGAGATCTGGTAAATGGAGGGAGCAAGAATAATCACTAGCCCCGACAGCAGCTCCTTTCTCAGCAAAAAGACTGGTCTCCTCCCTTCTCTCAGGCAGAGCCTTTGCCATGGCATCTTGATCTAAAATATGTCCCCCTCCCATTCCCTGCAGCAACCTCTGTCCTCTTGCCATGGAGACCAGGCAGGGCTGCAGCAGGAGGCAAGTCTTCCCTGGGAAAAACTAAGTAGCCTTGCTGGGTCTGTTGAACCTCCTCTAAGAGGATTCTTCATTTGTAACTTCCCTGAAGGTCCGAGTGATCCCTTAGATCATGAGTGTCTAACCTTTCGGCTTGCCTGGTCCACCTTGAGTGAAGAGGAATTGTCTTGGGCTGTATAAAATATATAATACGGTTAATGCATATAATTATCAATTTTTCCTTTATTTTTCTTTGTTTTAATATTTTTAAAATGAGGCAACGTAAACATCAAACTAGTGGGATATTTGATTTTCTTTTTGTGAAACTAGTGCATCAAAGTCTGGTTCAATAGAAGTGGCTACAATTCTCAGTGAATTCTCAAGGTGTTCATTAGAAATTTTTTATCTAATTTTATTCTTCTTATGTTTCATACTCAAAAACACTTGTTCACAATGTGCACACTGCTGGGAAGCCATGCCATGCATAAGACAGGATCAGAAAGCAAGGGATATTTTTCTCTGGGAAAATCAGTCTTATAAAGATCTAGTGAAGAGGCACCATCAAACTTTTCTTTGAGTTGAATGTCTGATTGCAACTCTACATGTTCCAAAAATTAATAAATTAGCAACCATTTATTTTTCTAATATTAGCAGTGTTATTATATGTAATTAAGACAATATCAAGAGCAAGAAACTATTTGATATATGTTTATACTTCCTATACCACAGCTGCTTAAAAAAACTAACTTATTAAATTATTTTATGAAATAACACAATGAGCCATTGTGAAATAACACAATGAGCCCCACAATGAAGAAAACTTACGTCTTCACAGGCACTCACACGTGTACGGAGTTTAAATACCACTCCAGGTCTCACTGCATTTTACTTACTAAGTTGCACAAGCCTGAGTGATGCCTGGTACACTCGGGTTTCAACTGGTGTGACTGTGCGTGGCCTACACAATGGGCCAAGGGAGCACTGCCCAGCGCCCTCCTCCACACAGCATTCGGTGCAGCCTGCACTGGAGCCCTGTGCAATCAAGTCATCAAAAATATCACTTAAAAATCACATCATAAAGTTGAACATGTGTGTGTGCAACCTTGTGGGGCCACGCTGGTGGCTGTCCAATGCCACATGTGGCCTGGGTTGGACACGCCTGCCTTGGAGAGTTAAGTCCCTAGCAGGCAGGAACTGCGTCATTGCCTTTGACACTCGGCACCAGCTGTTGACTGCAGCCCCTCAGCTCCCAGGACGCCCACAGTTCAGATGCAGCTAGGAGGCACAAAATGTAAGTCTAAGAATCCAGGGAGCTCAACGCTTCTGAGGACAATGAAGAAACCAGACGCGTTTCAGAGAAGGATTCGGGCTTGATGTCCAGCCAACAGCTGATCCTCATCAAAACCAAAATTCACTCCCCCTTCTCCTTCCCATCTCCTACCCTACCCAAAAGCACCACCCCTTTATGACTCCCTCCTGTCTATAAATAACACCACATCCTCCCCACCAACATCTCAGTGCTTTTCAGTCCTCCTAACCATCACCCACTGGTCCACCCCCCATGCACCCACTGTCCCCATCGACGAGGTCCTCACACTCCTCTCCATCACTGCCCACCCTGCTCACCACAAAGGCCTTCTCCCTTGGCCCTGCCACTCTCTCTTCCCTTTCGTCCCCCTCTCAGGCCACTGCCAGGACAGCCTTGGCCCTGTGACTCCCCTTTCATTGGGCCCCACCCTTACTGAAGAAAATGCAGCCTCCCTACCTGTAATTCCAGCACTCTGGGAGGCTGAGGCAAGAGGATTGCAAGTTTGAGTCCAGCCTGGGAAATTTAGCAACTTAACAAGACCCCGTCTCAAAATAAAGAAAATTTTTAAAGGGTTGGAGAAGTAGATTAGCCTTGGGTTTAATCTCCAGTACTGAAAAAAGAACACCTCCACAAATGTGGCTCCAACTCGCTCTGCAGGCCTGACCTGCACCACGCGCTGTGCCCCACGGTGTGCTCTTCCCAGATCCCCAAATGTGTCCTGTGCTTTTGTGCCTGCTATTCTCCATTTAGAAGAAATGTCGCCTTTCCAAATGTCACAGTCCTGCTCATTCTTTGGTGCCTTCTCTTCAGCCATTTTGGACCCCTCCCCAACACCTGTGTCCCTCCTTCCCTCCTTCCATTCTATTCCCCTCAGTTTTGGTGGGCAGCAAGACTTGGTGGACAACACCCGCCCTCTGCTTCCCCTGGGCACAATTGAAACAGCTGCTTTGCCCTTTACTAGCTGTGTGATAAAGGGAGACTGCCTCGGCATCTCAGGCACATGGTTTCCTCACTCATGCCTTTCAGGGTTGCTGAGAGGACTTGCTGTGACAACATGTAGTACGATGCCAGCACATCGTAAGCGCTTAGCTACTGGCAGTTGATTACAGTCACTTCTAAATTGGGCATGGTATGCACATGTGTAATCCCAACACTCTGGGAGGCTGAGGCAGGAGGATCACAAGTCGCAAGTTAGAGCCCACCCTGGGCAACTTAGCAACTTTACAAAAACCTCTCAAAATTTTAAAAGAGCTGAAACTGTAGCTCAGTGCAAAGGAGGCCACAGTTCTGCAGAAAGAAAGAAAGAAAGAAAGAAAGAAAGAAAGAAAGAAAGAAAGAAAGAAAGAAAGAAAGAAAGAAAGAAAGAAAGAAGAGAGAGAAAGAGAGAGAGAGAAAGAAGAAAGAAAGAAAGAAAGAAAGAAAGAAAGAAAGAAAGAGAAAGAAAGAAAGAAAGAAAGAAAGAAAGAAAGAAAGAAAGAAAGGAAGGAAGGAAGGAAGGAAGGAAGGAAGGAAGGAAGGAGGAAGGAAGGAAGGAAGAGAGAGAAAAAAGAAAGTCGGTCACCTCCTTCACCTCCTTCAGGTGGTTCGGCTGAGCAGGTTGGGAGCCATCTGCGGGACACGTGAACTGACGCCCCTTGTTGAGCCCTGCTCATTTCCAGCTGTCCATTCACTACCTCTGGTGACCCTGGGGATTTTCTGAGCCTGACCTTCCTCAAGGTGAATGAGCCTCCGTGGCAGCAAGCATTTCCCGCATGGCCTACCCTCTCCCCATGGTACCTCACAGAGCCCATCTGAGGCCTGTTCCCTGCCAGAGCCCAGAAGGGCCAGAGCCATGACACGCACATCTAACTTGGGGTCAGGGCGAGGCCCCTCCATCACCACCAGAGCTGTGCAATGCTTCCCAGAGTGGCCAACCCCTGCTCTCCAAGTGACTTTAAAGGTGGGAGAAAAAAATCACAGCACTGGTTGATGTTAAGTAGACCTATGTTCACAAAATCAATCACACTTAGTTTTATCTCCCGCTGCCTGATGGGCTCGGCTGGTACCTCAGCCATGAATCAGTTCGGCGAAGATTTCCTGCTTCAAGGACAGTGGCGGTGATTTGTCCCACTTTCCGGATGGGACCAGAAGACAGATACTGATGAGACTTCATGTCAATGACAGGGCAGATTCAGGGACAGCAAGACAGCTCTCCACACCTCAGGGCAGGCACAGCCCTGAAATCTGGGGTACCACCTAGAAAACCCCAGGAGGACAGGCAAGGTTAATTCTGAGCAGAGTCCCGGAGGAAGGATGCTGCCAGCCAGAGATGAGTTCCTACGAACCTCTCAAGAAAAGAGCCCATCTGCTGAGTGCTTTGTGACTTCGCGGAATGCAGAAAGGGAGCCCAAATCTGATGGCACCAGAGAAACACGGTAGCAGCACACCCCCGTCATTGTCATTTCTTTGACTGTTATGCATATCGTGCCACTGTAAAATCTCAAACATCAGATCCCTTAAAGCCCCTCCCGAATGTCCTCTGTAATGCACGCTTGTTACTCTCCAAGTGAACCACATGAAAGGGATGCTGGTCAGTGTGACTTTTTCTCCCCGGCCCCAGAGAACCGTATTCCTTCTAAAGGTCTGCAGTTGGTGGGGGTCTGATGGGACCCAGAATGTAGAGCTGCCTGGCTGGGGGCGGGACTGCCAGGCTGTTCTGATGGGAAACTGACAGTAGCCTCAGCCGTCCCTCCCTTCACCTAGGCCTGGATAGGGAAGAACCCCAACCCACACACTCTCACTTCCTCTTTCCGAGAACACAAGAGGCGGTGACACGCACTGCCTTACACCTTTCCCCTCCTCCGCTTCACTCTGTTCTGAGGTGTTTTATTCCTGCTCTGCATCACTTTCTTCTCCCTATAGAGCTTTCTGTTTCTGGCTTCCACCCTCCTGCACTTCAAGCTCTCTTAATCAGGCCCCTACATCCCCCAAGCCCACACCTCTCCCTGCCCCATAAGTCTCCCTCTGTCCTTTCTCCTCCTCATCCCAGCCTCACTCTGCTCCTCTCTAGCTCCTCCTTCCTCAATTCAGAAGAAAGCGGCCCTAGATGTTCCTGTCTCCTCCCCCTTTGCTTCTCTGCCTCTCCCTGCAGGCACACAAAAGAGGACAGAGGCACCAGATGGCCGGGTGCTAACAGAGGGGCTCAGGGAGCCTGCCGCCCACAGAGGCCCCCGCTGGGCCTTCTAGCTCGTGCAAGCTGCTGCCGGCCCAGCCGCCCAGCTGGCAGAGGAGCAGGGCACAGGGCCAGCCTCCACAGCATGAGGCCACCTCGCCTGCCCAGCCTGCCCCTGCCAGCCAGGGAGGGGGCACGCCTGCCAGCTGAAAAGCAGAGGGTGTCACCGCGTGTCTGAGTCTCAAGCACTAGGGGTGAGGGCCTGATGGCCTGTGGGAACCCTGGGCTTTCCCAGGAGGGCGGAGAGGAGTGACAGCGCTCCACTCTTTCTGTGGAACAGGCCTTCCACAAGGCCTGCCAAGGTCAGCAGGAGGGGCCTCAGCAAGGGGTGAGTGGGCTGCAGAGGAGATACCAACTTCCCCACAAAAAAGATCATTCAATCATGCGGAGTGCCATGTTAATGGCTACCATTTATCCAGTAAATAGTTGAGCCAGGCATTATGCTAAGTCACTTACTATATTAACCTTAACCCTTCAGTAGGCCTACAGGATAACCATTTTGATCCCCATCTTACAGACAAAGAAACTGAGGCTCAGAGAGGTTAAATGACTCGCCCCAAGCATAATAGCCAGAAAGACAGTTAACAACAGTTTAAAGTTTCTTTCCCAGTAAAGACTTGATAAGTCTAGCTGGGTTTAATAGCGAAACCCTGTAATCCCAGCACTTGGGAGGCTGAGGCAGGAGGAGCATGAGTTCAAGGCCAGCCTGGACTACATAGCAAGACCCTGTCAAAAAAAAAAAAAAATTCCTTAAATCCTATGAAGGTAATACTGCAAAGGTAGGGACCTACAAACACACCCACTAAGACCTCAGAAAAGTCACCAGTGTGGGGCAGAGGCCTCCAGGCCTGGCCACCCTCACACATGCCTGCGGCCCCTCCTTTGGCCTCTCTGAAGTCACCTGTGCAGGACCTGGAGCCATGGAACTGGGCAGATTCAGTCCCCAGGACCAAATCCATGACACTGGAAAAGATGCTTCCTTTCCTCAGAGCCTCAGTTTCCTAGTGTGTCAGGAGCAAGGCAGGTGCCTAGCATGCTGCCACCATACCACAGGCGCCCTGCTGGTATCAGCTCCCCCCGCTTCCTTCTGACCTCAGGTTTGAGTCCACGCTTCAGAGAACACAAGAGAATGTGACTTCTGATCCACTGACCTTTGATCCAAGCCTTCATAAAAGTTCAGGCACCCTGCCCCTGGGTCAGCCAGCTGCCACAGGGCAGCAGGACAGACCGAAGACAAACCAGAGTAGAACAGGGGATTTCCAGGGGCGGGAGTTCTGCTCTCAGAATGGTCATGGAAAAGGGTGGATCTGCTCCACCCGCAAAAGGTCAATATCCAGCCTTCCTGAGAATTGCTGGGAACCAATCAGTTTCTCCTACTGTTCCCAGCCTTCCTCCCTTCATGCACCAATGCACATATGTCCAGAGCCACCTAGACCAGCTGCCCCTAGGACAGTGACAGGCCCACACCCAGGTCAGGGCCCTCCTGCCCTGTTCAGCCACCATCAGCTCTTGAGCCATTCTTTCCCATCAGCCCTAGGCATCTCCCAGCCCCCACCTGTAACCCCTGTCCCTGCTTTGAAAGGCAGTGAATGGCCTCCAGATGCACCCTTCGTTGTTGACACTAAGTTGGCTTTGAGTTACCTTGAGGGTGAGCTCGCTCCTTGTAGTCTGGGTGGGAATCTTTCCTCGTCACCTTTTCAGTAGAGTAGAAGAGGGTTCCCGGAAATGCCTGCCGTGCTGAGCAACCACTCCAGAGCACGACCAAATCCACAGTCCTTCTCACAAAGCAACAGGTCGGAGGCCCTGTTCCATGGTACCATTCTGGGCACTGTCACCTTCTTCATCTCACCCTCCTGAGAAATCGGGGGTAAGTGCTGTTGTCATTTTATAGGTGAGGGGACTAAAATGTTAAGCCATTCACAGCCAATGAGTGGTGAGCTCAGGACTTAATCCCAGGACTTCTGGGTCCCAGGCTAGACCATTTTCTCTTCATTGTGGCTGCCTTTAAGATCTATCTCAAGGCTATTTATTTCTCTCCCTCTTTATTGCCCCCATCCAAAGGAGCACTATGCAAGCTACCATTGCCACTCACCTGGGAAAGTAGAGTGGCTGGCATTCTAATGGCTCTCCTTGCACCCTTTCTTGGTTCCTACCACCTGTTTCACAATAGCTAGGGTGATCTTTTTCATGATGTGATCATGTTAGTCTCCTACTGCACGAAAGAAAACCAAACTATTACTGCACGAGACATATAAGACTTTGTGTGACCCCGTCCCTGCTCCCTCTCCATTCTCACCAGGCACCTCACCCCTCTCAGCCATACACCCTGGCCACACTGACCTCCTTTTCTTCATGCTCCTCAAGTTTTTCCTACCCTGGGATCTGATGTTTCTTCTCTTTTCTGGTCACTCTGTGTATTACCCTATTTTGCTTTCTTCAGAGTACTTGTATCTACCTGAAAGCATATTATTCATTTACTTCTTGGGGGGTTTTGGTTTATCTGTCTTCACTGACCTATGTAAGCTTCAATGTATCTGTCTGTCTTCACATAACAATGTAAGATAATTTGGTCAGCTTCCCTATGGAAACTTCATGCCTGGAACAGCACCTGCCAATATGAGGTACTCAGTGATGACCCTCTGGGTGAATACACAGAGAACTCGAGCTGAAAAGATCCAAGCAGGAGGAGGAAGCAGGACAACTTCCCCTTCGGTAGAGAAATGCCCTGCTGAGCTTCAGGGCAGCCACGGGAGAGGGTATCTCAGGCCTGGAATGTAAGGAGAACAGTCAAGGTCTGGCCAAGGAGAAGCAACTCTTTGGAAATTGGGAGAATAAAGAAAAAGAGTGGAAATGTTAGGTTGGTGCTAGGGGTTATTTTTTAAGATGCCTCAAGGGAGTTTCTGCAGTGGCTTGATATGAGCAGACACCAAAACTTCCAGGAAACTGAGGAACTGGAGAAATGGAGGGAACTACATCTCTCAGGCTGAAAGCAAGAGAGTCCCCCAAATCTGATCTCCTGTGTGTGGGCTCACATGACCTTCAGGGAGGCTTCCTCTTGTAAAATACAAAAGAGGAGGAGGAGGAAGGAAGAACAAAGGGCAGGAAGGAGAAAGAGCAGCTCTGAGCCAGGCAGCCAGTGACTGGAAAGCAGAAGTGGCCATTGACGAAGATCGTCCCCTTGTGAGGATGGTGAAGGTCGCGTGCCAGTATTCATGGCACACTCCCTGACTTCGGAGACGCAAGTACAGACAGGGTGAAGGGCAAAGAGTGGCAGGGATCCAGGCTCTGTGAACACACACTCCTCCCTCACTGTCCAGCTCCTCCAGCCCAGTGGGACCCTGCCCGCTCGGAACCCTGCTCCTGCCGCAGCCTGTGTGCCTGAGGGTCCTGAGCGCTCTGTGACAAGTGCGGCACATCTCCCTAGAGCATCAGTTTTCCTTGGTTATTCAGTGGGAGGCATTGTTTTTATTTAACAAACAGGGGTAGATGCAAATGTACATGAATTTTTAAGTTAAAATGTGTCTCTTTCACGAATTTCACAGCTGAAGTCGTTGCTATAAACAGCCCAAGGGTTCTTTACTCTCTCAGCTGTTCAGAGCTATCTTTAGCAAGAATAGGGTAACGTGGTTCCGTGCGTGGGCTCTGCAACTGTTGGACTGCTCAACCACTCTCTGCCTCAGTTTCCCTATCTATAAAATTGGGCTGAACTGAGAGCTGAGTTCACTTGTGTAAAGTGCTTAAAATAGTGCCTGGCACCAGGTAAATGTCAGCTATATTTTGTTCTGATGGGCAAGTTGAGAAGTGCCATGACAGGTATCAGAAGCCATGACTCAATTCCATGCCACCTTGAAACACCTTCTCTCCCCAGTAAGAGCCTTAGCGACATTGGGGAACAGGCACAGTGACATGTCCCAAGAGTGGGCAGAGATGATGAGGTTCAGGCACCAGCAGCATCCCACACACATCCAGCTCCTCCAATGAGAGTGGAGGGGGAGGAAGGAGTTATGGGGCAACACCCTCAGCCCTCTGCCTGAAGCTCTTCTCTTGCCTGGATCACTATCTTTCCCTTTCCTGCCAACCCTTCCCCATCCCTAGAATCAGAGCTGGGACTGAGGTTAGATGAGACAGATGCCTTGGGCACCAAAGTCATGGAGGCACTTACTCCCAGGGTCGTGCCAAAGCTCAGCACTCAGTGTACCTGCTGTCTCCTCCAGAAGCCGCCTGGTATCCCTGCCACTAGAGTTTATGGATGTCCCTCACTGCTCTCGCCTCCAATCAAATGCCATCGTAACTGCCTGTTGCCCTGTCGGGCTGTCCACTGTGTGCAGACACATCCTCGTCCTTTCCTACCCACAGAGCCTCACACCTGCCAACGCAGGGAGGCACCAATAAATGTTTGATTGTTGAATGAATCATTCTCTTGGGGGAAACTCAAGGCCTGGAAAAAATAATATGTTAATCACCATGTGGGACAAGGAGACTAGAAAAGGGGACAAGGACAAGGCAGAGGGGAGAGAGAACTTGGAGCATCTTATGGTAAAAATGACACTGACCTTAGGGACAGAGAAGAAAAAAAGAGTGAAAACAATTTCTCCTCATGCTTCCTGAAAAATGTGGTATTCTGGAACTCACCCAGTCATTCCTTCGTTGATGCGACAATCCTGTGCTGAGAAGCAGCTAACACCAGGGCAGGAGGAGCTAGCTACTAGAGTATAGGGACCGGTGAACACACAGCCTGGAGAAGGGCCCTGTGCATTCTGTTGCATCTTCATGCTAATGATGGCAGCCTGGTCACGGGCCCAGCATACCTGACCTTGACACATTGAATCGCAGTGAGCTCAGCCTTCAGGCCACTTTGTGGCAATCCTACCGTAGGAACTGTACTTCGGGAGAGAAGCACTGGGTGTGATGAAAACACCACACAATTGGGAGCCCAATTTGTAGGGCCTTAGGCATCACTGATCTTGTCCCTATCCCATCCCCTCCCTCGTGTCAGTCCTAATAGACCCCCAAATAGCCAAAAGATAATTTCCAAACTGGATAACCTGCCAGAGCAGGATAACCCGATTAGCCTGGATTTGAACCCCAGATATGGCTGAATGATTGTGGTTGGGTGTCTTGTCTCTGCCTCAGTCCCAACACAGCTGATTAAATGATGTGACACATGCAAATGCCCCAGACAGGCCATAGTAGATTCAACACCTGCTAACTCCATTCCTTTGAATAATGAACTATATCATATACACACATAGCTTTATAAAATTTCTTTTTGTAATTGGGGATGTTGCAGTATCTCCCCCACTTAAAATGATATTTTCTCAGGCTGCCCAGTTGTCAAGTTACAACCACAGTTGTCAAGCATCAGATAATTCTACTTTCAGTCAGAAGAGATCCAAGCTCTGTTCCGGGGACAGGTAGCATTTGGGAGGGGCAATATGTCCACCTGGGGTATCTGGAAATGGTAACAGAAGAAAGAGGGTCTGGGTTAGTTCAGAAGATCTAAATAAAAGTTGGGTGGTGAATGGAGGTGAGTGACAACAAGAACAATTGAAAAAAAAAAAACAATTTGGACAAAATATGGGTGAAGGTATATGTGGCACACTCAGGAATATAGGAAGGTCCTGAGGTGGGGGACAGGGGTGTGTGTGAAGATTTGATGTGACACAATAAATATCAGGACCCAACCCAAAAGGATCCTTTTTGAAATTAATGGATTTGCCTTTATCTTTATATAAAAAATTTTTTGTATTGCAGATTGAACCCAGGGGCACTGTACCACTGAGCTATATCCCATCCCTCTTATTTTTTATTTTGCCAGCATCTCACTAGGCTTGAATTTGAAATCCTCTTGCCTCAGCCTCCAAGTAGATGGAATTACAAGCATGCACCACTGTGTCCAGTTAAGATTTGCCTTTATCTTCAAAGTCACAGAGAGGCACTCTCCAGCAGCAGGTTGGATGAGAGAGGGTGGGGAAGATTGCAGGCAGGAGACCAGTCTAGACACTATTGTGATGATCAGACTGATAAATGAGTAGAACCTAAATTAGGTCAGTGACCCAGGTGTGGAAATGAGGAACAGTAGTCAAGAGATGTTTGGGTGGTAAGAAAAACAGACACAGAGAGTAGAAATGAGAGTAAGAGAGGCATCCAGGAAAACTTCCACACTCCTGGTGGCCAGGCTGATGGCTACTGACTGAGATAGCGAATCCAAGAGGAATAAAGAATAGTGAAGCTTGTTTTAAAGAAAATGAGTTTGAAATACTTGAAGGGCATCTAAGTAGTGTCCAACAGAACCTGCAAACAGGACTGAGTTCAAACTTGAATCTGGGGGGTGGGTAGTCACTGTGTAATTTTTTCCTTTCTATTTTTTTTTTCTTCCAGTCCTGAGGATTGAACCCAGGGCCTTTGCACTGAACTACATCCCCCGCACTCTTTAAATTTTTTAAAATTTTGAGAGAAGGTCTTGCTAAATTGCCCAGGCTAGGATTGAATTTACAATCCTCCCACCTTAGCTTCCCAGAGCACTGGAGTTACAGGCATGTACCACCACTCCTGGCTCACTGTGTACTCTTGAAGCCTCCCAAGTGCTGTTCCCTCACCTGTAATGATGCTGATACCTACTTTTTGGAATTCTGGAGAGAACACAGCCTGAACAAGACAGCTGTAGGGCAGCACTGAGTCCCATATCTGGCATGTGGTGGGAAGCCCATGAGATCTGTTCAGTCTGAAGGGGACCATGGTCATGGATGTTTCTTCAAGTATGGTCACCATGAATGGGTGCTATTCCTCTGTCTTCTCAGGGCAGTCTTGCCAGGTGGAGAGGGCTGTGGCCAGGACTGCTGGGCAACCAGCTGCTGTGTGGGAAGCATTCTGTGTCCGCCTCCTCAGCTCCCACACCACCAGGGACACACCTCACCTCTCCCACTCCCCTACAGCTGCCCTGCCCCAGCAGGATTCCAAAGACAAGGAGGTGCTCCCCAGCCCGACTTAGGCAATCTGAGCTCTCACAAGCAGGGGCCCTTGAGGCAAGTCTCGCTCTGGGAAGAACTGGTTTGTATTACTTCCACCTTAGGTGAAGCCTCAACCTCTGGGTGCTGTGAGCAGCTCATTCCCAGGAAGAAGAATGACTTCTAGTTGCAGTAGCGCATGTGACACCGCCCAGACTAGAATATGCTCTCCCAGAGACCGTGAACCGGGTCATGCGGCCCTCATTCCTCTTTCAGCCTTCAGTACCTGCCTATCTGAGTACCTGGTCAAGGAAGGTTAGTTGTGTTTTAATAGATTTGTCTTTGTTTCTCTTCTAAACTATGGCCTCCTACTGGATAAACAGAGCTAGACTCATTCCTTAAAACCCAACAAGAAAATGTGATGTTAGACAAAGGTGAACAGGATCCAGGCCCCTGCAGCTTCCTCCTCCTGCCTAGCTCTGCACCTGCCCTAGCCTGTGACGCACAGACTCAGTGTCTCAGGAATGGACTCCCAAGTCACGCCTAAGACAGGTCAGTCGGCCCTGGAATAGATACGTTTCAACTCACCAAATTACATCAGCTTCAGCAAGAAGTCAAGGTAGCTCCAAGATCTTTCTCCTCCCCCACGGTCTCACATACTGGACCATGGAGCTCTGGAGTGGAGAAAAACCTCCAGGGCCTGTCCCCTGACACATGCACAGGTACCTGCCACCCAAAATGTGTCAACTAACACAAACCCACCCCCTTCCTCTCTGCACTTTCTCTTCTGCTGAGTTGCCTCTTAGTCCCCTCTGGCCAGTACATGGGCTGCTTCTCATACCAACAAGCTAAGGGGGCAACAGGGACTATCGATCCTGGACCCTGTTCACCTTGGCCCAGCAGGACATCTTCAGCCCATGACCTGACTAGCAGTTACGGAATCTCAGCAAAAGGGTTGCTCCCAGACCAGCCTCCCCTCCCTCGTTTTCCCAGGGCCAGCTAGGCCCCTCACTCGTTACCAGTTCAGCCTATCTTTGCATTGGGACCAGCCTCTGACCCTCCCCGGAGAGGAGCCATCCACCAAGGTCTCTGCTTGGAGAACAACTGACTTAGACTTCAGAGATTTGGGAGAGCTGGGGAGATTTTCCTAAATGAGATCCCCCCTCTTCCAGCAGATGCCTTGTTGCCTAGCAACTGGAGGAAGCTATCTGGAAGTCTGGAGCTTACACCACAGCCCCCCCCCCGTGCTGTGATGAGCTTAGTGTGGCCACCTATAGGGGAAGGCCTGCAGCTGATAATTATCAGGGGTGACAGCCATGATTCCAGACCTGCTATTACTGTGTTTACAGAGGAGCAATTGCTACCGAAGCTCACACCACTGCCCTTTCCCAGGCCCTCACCCTTCCCGCCCCATGCTGACTAAGAGAGTAGAAAATAGCCTCCGGCTGTTCCCAGAGTAGAAGCCACAGCCTCCTAGAGCCCCAGGGTGCTCTGATACCGGTTCTGCCACTTAAACTGCTCCCCAAACCTGTGAGTGGCCCCTCAAGAAGAATGAGGATGTAAGTGTGGCTCAGGGCACACACACTTGGCCTGGGTGGGAGCAGCAGTGTCCAGTGACCAGAACCAGAGGTGATGCTTGGGGAGGCAGGAGAGCTGGTCCTATTAAGGGGATGCTAGTTTTTTGTTGTTGTTTTGTGTTTTGGTTATTTTGTTTTTGGTTTTGTTTTTTGTGGTACTGAGGATTATTGAACCCAGGGCCTTTGCACTGAGCTGCATCCCCAGCCCTTTATTTATTCCTTGAGATAGCCCAGCTTTCTCCTTTTTCTTTCCTGAAGCCAGTGGTCTACTCTCTGTGCTCCTTTCTAAGAGGCCTGCCCAAGGCCAGGCCTCAGGACATATATGGAGTTAAGAATGTTAAGCAGTCTCCCTTTCCGGTCTCTGTCTCCAGCTGTGTCAGCCATGATGGGGAAGAGAAAAAGGGAATTTGAATCTCCAGTGTCATGAAGCCAAGGTGGAAGGAGGACAGAAGTCTGTAAAGCCACCACTACCTTTCTTGGGATTTCTCTTGTTTATAAGCTGCAGACCTGCACTCCAAGGGAGAAAAAATACCCAGACTTCCATCAAACTGCTTCTCTGAAAATGATGTGTCACTATTCCAGACAGGCTTCCAGCTCTGCCTTCTGTCCTCATCCTCCATGCCCTGGGTCCTGAATTCTGGATCTAGAAACTATATCTTGATGTGCCCTTTCTTTGGTTTTTCTTTCTCATCATGAATCAAAGGTCTGAATATCATGGAACCCATCTGGGAATCAAGACCACAGTACAAACTAATCAAAGTAATGGACTCGAAGACTGTTAATCTTAGCTTGATGTTAAACATAACCTAATGTCCCCATTTTACAGATAAGGAAACCAAGGCCCAGAGAAGGAAGCTGGTTGACCCATGATCACATTGCTAGTTATTGGCAAAACAGAAGTCAGAGTTCAGGCGTCCTGATTTCCGCTCAGTTGTTCTTTCCAACACACGAACCTGCCCTTTGGTTCTGCTTGCACTTGGGGCTTAGACCACAGAAACAGGTTTTTTTGTTTTTTGTTTTTTGTTTTTTTTAAACCAAGCCTTGTTAGATACCAAACACTTTAAACTTTCTAAAACTTTTTTACAAGGGTCTTATTCTATCCTCAAAGCACTGTTTTCAGATATATGAAGTTGGTAACACTACTTTAGTTGTACAGTTTGGGAAACAGGCTGGGAAGAGTTGCCTCAAGTCACAACAAAGATGTGTCAAAAGCGGGAAGAGAGATCGTCTTTCCAGACTCCTCAACCAGCATTTCTTCCACAGTATTCAGACTCACCCAGGTAACCAAATACCGCCACAGGTCCCCTTCCAGACAAGAGGCCTCCATACCCAGCCAGGACCTCCACTCACTCACTGCTTTTATGGCTGAGCTGATCTGCTTTATGGGGCAAGCAGCCTTTGAGGAGAAGCCATTTTCCCTCGTCCTTTCCTTCTCTTTCTCTTTCCACTGCCTCTCTCAGCTCATCCCCGCCCTTGGAGAAAGAGCTTTTCTACCTTGGAGAAAGAGCATTTTCCACTCCCCAGAGGGAGAAATGTCAGTGATAAGCGCCCGTTCAACATTCCTGGTGGCCTCTGTTGCAGCTGCTGGCGGAGGGGAGTCTCCAGGGCCTTTTGCAAGCTGGGGGGTATTCACCAGGAATCTGGCTTGGATGGGTCTCTGCTCTAGACAAGCCTTTCTTTGCTCAGATTCTTGCAGACACTGTGATAAAGCAGTGGTTCAGACAGCCTCAAAATCACTTAGAAGGTTTAATCGCTGGACCATAACCTGAGCAGGTCTAGGTCTGGGGTGGGCTCGTGAATTTGCATTTCAAGCTCCCAATTAAGGCTGATATTGGTGACCCAAGAACCCCACTTTAAGAACCATCATGAGGGGCCAGTGAGATGGCTCAGTGGCATAAGCACCTGCCTGACAAGGCGAGGTCCTGAGTTCGACTCCCAGAACCCACATAAAGGAAAAAAAGGGCCAGTGATATTGCTCAGCGGCACAAGCACTTGCTGGCAAGCGCAAGGTCCTGAGGTCAACTCCTGGTACCCACATAAAAAAAAAAAAAAAAAAAAAGAACCACCATGGAAAGCCAAGAGTGGGGGCACACACCTGTAATCCCAGCACTCAGGAGGCTCGGGAGGATGATCGCTGTGAGTTTGAGGTCAGCCTGAACTACATAGTGAGACCCTGTCTTATAAAAAAGAACTACCCTTAAAAAAGACAAAACCCATCTGATCTGCTGATCGTGGGAATGAAGTATGGAGAGGACAAGTTGGAAAGGAAAACTGGAGCTGGGTAGGAGTTTGACTGGGTTTGAGCAGCCACCTAAACTGACTTGCACACTTGCAAGCAGTGTAGGCACAGGTGATTACATCCATGTTCATCCAAATGAGAACAGCAATTTGGGAATTGGGAGTCTAAAGATGAAAGGCCCTGACGACTTAGTTGATGCCTTCTCACTGCCTGTCTCCTCCACAGTTTTCATTCTGCCCTCCCCTTTCAGCGATTTTCCTGCAAAGAAAGTTCCCAGATCTTGGCCCCCTCTGCTATCCACCCCCAGCAGCTGGCTAGGGGATAAGGAAGGGAGGCCCCTTGGGGGCAGCAGTGTGAGCAGAGCCCAGGGTCTCTAAGTACAACCAGTGGCTGGAGGGCACTGTAAGGAGCTCAGAGTCTGTGGCTTTTGACAGGTGACAGAGCTCAGGCCTTAGGCCTCTAACTGCTGCCAACAATGAAGGTATGAGGCGGGGTCAGGGAGGTGGAGGGGCAGCAGATAAAAAAGCAAGGTACAAGTGAGGCTGGTGTCAGCTGTCCTTCAAAGGCCCCGCTTGAGCTATATGTCTGCCGGTCTTCCAGGAGGGCAAGAAACTTGCGCCTTTGGGAGGGGGTGGGAGTGGGGAGCAGTGGTTCTGGAAGAAGGAGCCACCTCCATACCTCCATGGAGGGGGAGGCACCAGCCATTCACCCTGACCCCAACCTCCCCTTCCTGTAGTTGGCTTAAGGCGGCAGAGGCTGCTGCAGAGAAAGAGGATCCCTCTGCAGATCAGTGAGCATGGCATGGTTGTTCCCAGCTATCTGCTGAGACTGCCAGGGCGGGTGGGAAGCAGAGGCCTTCCTGCTCCAAGATGTAATGATTAAATGCCAAGAAAGCTGACCCAACCCTCCTGAGTCATTTCCCAAAGAGCTTCCCAGTAACCAATGGGCAAAATGCACCCAGAACCTGCCTTGCCTGCAGGCTGAGGAAGCATACAATGTATAGACTAAGGAGCAGCCCAGCACACCCCTGCCCCTAAATCTCTCTCCGATTCCCTGTAGTCAGTCCAGAAATTGTACTCTTAGTTTTCACTGCTTTGGGCCATTAGCTATTTTGGATGGAGAAGCATGAAGAACTCTGAGATTATTCTCTGCAGCAAAATGTTGCCATCTGGGAGGGGCTATGGGGTTGACAGAAAAGAAGTGGGGGCAGAAAGAGAACTTGAGGATTCATCGCCACTCAGTCCTTCTCCATGAAGACGCCTCATACCGGTGGACCAGAAAAACATTTCAGACATGCCACCAGGGCCCCTGTGAGCAACATGTTTGGCCTCCTCCCTGCCTCCACATCCTCCACACCCTTGCTTTTCCCCGCCTCCCACCTGCCAGGCATGTTGCAAGACACCATTGACCAATGTTTACAGAATGCTCCAAAGAAGAATAATCCAGTTGCCAAATCCCTGAGTCATCTGGCCTAGTCACCCTTTGCTCCTCTGGTCTGGCTTTCCCACCAGAGTGAAGAGCATGCTCAGCAACATTTGTTCAGAAGGCCTCCCCGACCAGACCAGTAAGGCTTCCTAGACTTGCCTTTACACAAAAACAGGCAGCAAGAAAAAAAGAAACCTTCAGTGAATGCCCGATGATACGTGCAGGGACTGAGTCCAACACTCACATGTATATTACATTACTTAATATTATAAAACCCTATGTAGTGGGCATTATGAGACTCACTTTTCAGCTAAGGAGACAGAAGCAGAGAAGTTAAAACAGAAGCAGTTAGTGGCAGAGCCAGGAGTGGAACCTGGTTATCTTTACGGGGTTCCCCCAAAACAGGGCCTGGGACAAAGACTTATGTGCAAGTAGTCCATTTGGGAAGGTGATCCCAGGAGGCAGACACAGAAGGAGAGAGGCACCACAGGGATTCACTATGAAGCTGCCCATCACTAAGGGTCAACCTGTTAACCAATCCTGCGGACCATTTGAGAAAACTCGGAAATACATCTCAGGATGACCCACCAGGGGAAGAAGGGAGGAAAGCTTTCATCCATTGTTTCTGGTTCCCCAAGAATTGCCGCAGTTGACTCCTCTGTACTTAGGAGTTGGCCAAGAACAAGGCTGGAAATGCTGCACAGAACCAATCACAACAGTACAGGCAGGAATAAGATTCCAGCAGAGAAAACTGAAATGTTACATAAGGGGTGTGCCCCGGCCATATGTCCCACCACACCACTCTAAGGATGCTGAGGAGCTCACATGAGGTCACTAGGGCACCCAAGGAAAAAGAAAATCTGAATCAGAGCCCATGACTTCCAAGTACTCATTCAATAAATATTTATTGCAAGCTGTGCTGGATATTAGAGTTTAACATTGAATGAGGAAAGCAAGATCTTTGTTTTCATGGAGCTTAAATTCTAATGGGGGCTGGAAAGAATGAACAATTAGCAACTAAGCAAATAAACAAGTGCTGGTTCCATATGAGGCACTGTACTGAAAGCACCAGTAATTTCCAGAAGAAATTGTTCCCTTGTTAGGGGGAAAAGGAGCACAGTATCACAATTGAAAATGCTAACTGCTGGGACTGTAGTATGCACCTGCTCCTCTAGGAAAACAGAAAAGGGACATTTTACTCCAGAATTGGGGACCTGCAGGCATCAGGAAAAGAATTCTGGAAAAGATGAGACCTCCTTGGAAAGTCTCAGAGGATCACCCAGGCATCTCCGGATTCATGCAGGGGAAGAATGTTCCAGGGAGAAGGAACAGCATGGGCACACAGAGGAACAAGAGCATGCCATGCCTGGAAAACTACAAATTCAGTACTTCAGCGTGAATAGAGGGTGCTACAGATGCTTGATGGTGGCAAAAGATGAAGGAGGCAGAAAGGGAGGGCAGGGTAGGGCACAAAGGCTTGAATACTGGCTACAGGAAGATTTGGACAGGACAATGAAAGTGAATGTGAGCCTCTTAGCCCTCTAAGCCCAACTAGCATTTGAACATCTCACCCAAGGGTGAAGATAAAGCTACACAGTCCAACACAGAGGGTGGCAGGTGGGAATGGGAAGTACATGGATACTCACAGGGAAGGAAGCCCTGATAGCCTTAGAGAATGCATGTGAAAATCACTCAGCTCTCAAAGGTTGATGAGGCACACTGGGCAAGAGGGCTCGCTCTTGGTCACTCAGCCTAGTGTACCCAACGTAAGATCCATCCTCTACCCCATCTCCTCAGCTTCTAACTCAGCGCCCCCACCACACCCTTAGCCTGTACAAATAGAACTCCAAGGGCTGCCGCCCAGTATCTGTTGTCTTGACAATCCTGAGTTCAGGGGAGGTGCCTCTGTCCTTCCTTTGGACTGCATATAATACCTGCCAGGGCTCCTAGCTGAACCCTACCAGCAAGTGCTAATACCCAAAAAGCAACTGGCATCTGGCTGCCTTTCTCACAGAGGCCTGTCACATCCATCATCTAAGCAGGAGAAGAGCTTCCTGCAGCACATCCTGCAATTCCCCTGCAGAGTCCTTGTCAAACTGAGCCTCTGGCTTCTTTTCATTCTTCAAAGTAAAGAGCCCTGTGACTATCTGAATGCAAAGAGCAATACTCCCAAAAGCAGCCTCCCTATTCTCAAATTCAAGGCAGACTGAAATCTCACTCCAGCATCCATCTACTAAAGGAGGTTCTCAGAGGACCCAGGTCACAGTCCGAGGTCCACAGGCTCTACCATTCAGAGCACCACTAGCCTCTGCCCAGGACCCAGGGACAGCTCCAGCATCCTTCTGCTCACAAGAGATGAAGGGAGGATGGTAAGGTTTCCAACCCTGATGTTTGGATTTGTTTTCTCCCTTGACCTAGCCCCACCATCTCAAAACTCCCTGGTTCTAGATCCTATTTGTGATGGATTAACTAATGGTCAACTTGTAACACCCAGCTGAATTGAATCAGTGTAGCTCTGGGTGTGGAAGGCCCACCTGAAGATTGCCAACAACATAAAAGGAGAATTGGAGGGGAAGATGGTACGCTGTTGATTCTCCTGGAGAAATTTGTTGCACTGGTTTTCCTGATATGAACTCAGCTGTTCTCATCATCACTGTCACTGAGGATGGCTGCGGTTCTCTTAAGGGGAGCTCTGGTCCTTACCTGGAGCGTTGCTTCCTGGCTCTAGTGCAGATCCCTCAGCCTGCTGGCACTGATCCTTCATCCCACTGTCACAGACTTTCTAGCTTCCATCACTGACCTTTGGGCCTTCTCAGTACAGATCCTTGATACGAACTTGCATGAGACATTGTCGTGAGCTCTAGACCTCCAGCTGGACTCATGGAGGACATTGCCACGGGCTCTAGGTCTTCAGCTGGACTCGTGCAGGACATTGTCATGGGATCCAGGCCCTCAGCTGGATTGTTTGAGTCTCTAGTGTGTGGACAGATCTCTTGCACTCTTCTGCATTTTACTTTTTGGGTGAGTATTATAAAATAATCCTATAAATTATGTGTCCTGTATTAAATCTACTCCAAAAATAAATAAATAAATCTATTCCCTTGTAAACCCTGGCTACACTATTGCTTCAGAATCCTGCTCTGTACTTGAGTGGCCTTGTCTGTGAATATTTTTCTGCCCCTTAGAGCAGACAGTGATCAATGGCCCATCATTCCACAGGGGCATCATCTGCATTTCAATGAGCATCCAAGATTATGCCTCAAAACCAGACCAATGTCCCCAAAGAAACTCCTGCTAAGCCCGGTGTGGTGGCGCAAGCCTATAATCCCAGCATTTGGGAGAGATAGGAGGATCACCGTGAGTTTAAGGCCAGCCTGAACTACACAGTGAGACTTTGTCTCAAAAAAAAAAAGAAAGATAGAAAGAAATTCTTGTTGCTAATAGAAGACATGGTTAGGGGAAAGTGAGTGTCCCCTACTCCAAACCCTTCAAATCACACCCAAATCCTTCTCCCAACTACTAGAAATGGTCTCTGAAAGAATATCTGGGCATAAGATTCTGAGAGTATCCACCATCATGGCAGAGGAAAACTATTCCAGGACACACAAAGACATAACCTAACAATGTTAGTAGGAAGTAGCGTCCCTAAGGATGCTACGGACTCTAATGTTGACACATAAACAGATACACTAATCGGAATCCTAGAGGGACCCATCCATCTCCCCAGATACTTACCACCCTTCAGTGGTCACTTTCACCCTCACCCCATCTTTTTTTCTGGATCACAAGTCCTAAGAGTCCCTCAGATACCTGGACCTGTCCTGAAGGAGATGCTGATGGGGACAACATGGTGAGCACCAGCCAGAGAAGGCATCCTTAAGGCTTAGCAGGACTCCTCTTGCCTAACATGCTCAAAGAGATAAGGGCCCCTGTGCGAACCCAGGCTGCCCAAGTGTTAGGTTCTCATCATCCTTCACCGCAGCCATGGCAACCCCCTACCTACTCCATCCCTGGGCTCCCGCTAGGAGCCAACAAAAACACATCTATCATCATAAGTCCAGGCCCTCTAACTCATCTCATCTTTTAAAAGGACCAAGAGAAGTTGACCCTCCCTGTCTCTTTTGCATCTCAGTGACAGATTCTTCTGATTTACCTCATTACCTCCTCCTACAGGGGCTCATTCATTTCCACCTCATTTTCCTCCTGGTTTTTACTCCTGTCCCTGTCCTAACATATCCTGCTAGGGTAGACGCTATCCTCATTCACTCAGCATTCAAACCTCACAGATGCAAACCCACCCTCTCTGCCCTTCTCTCTCAATTAATACAGTTCCTCGCTTTTCTGCCCCACCCCTACAAATCAAAGCCAGACAGTCTGCAAATCTTTGGATCCAGAATGTCAAGAAGAAACAAATCATAGAACAATGGTGTAATACAATGCCGAGTCTCTGTGCTTTGATTGAGCAATAATGGAGGACAGGACCACTCATTCTGCCCTGGACCCTTCCTGCCTCACTTTATCCCAAGTGTTAGTAGCCTCCACAAAGATTGTAAACCCCTCTCTTCACATCTCTGAATCTCCATAGTGTCTAGCAGAGCTGTGGAACAAAGCACAAAGCAAATACTTGACAAATGGAATCCCTAGTAAAGCAAGAGCTACTCATCACGTGCTGCCCAGGGTCATTAGTGTACTTCAAAATTTCAGAATCCTGAAGTTAGAAGGAACCATGGGGATCATGAATTCAAGTCCCAAACAGCCCAAGAACATGCACTGAGGATTCCTGAGAGATGGCGTCTAGCCTGGCTCTGCGACCACCTCCATGACTAGGATGCCTAAAGGAGGCCCAGCCCTCTCACAGTTGAGCTGTTAAGGAGAAAATCCTTCCTTCTTTCCTTCCATTCACAAGAAATCTGCCCTCCCTCCCTCTGCATTCCACACACAATAACCACAGAACTGTTTACGGGGTTCATGTTTTCTGGGAGAGTCTAAGTGCCCAGAGGTGCCCCAACTCAGGGCTCCGAGCAAGTGCGCAGCACAAACTGGCTTGTGGTTTGGCTGACTGATTGAAAGTGGTAGCAAACTTTCTCCAAACAACTATCATTCCTGGGGAAGTGAAACAGTAGGAAGGAAAGTCAAGCCCCACTCACACCTGTAGAAACTCCACCCAGCCCACTGTCCACATGACCTCTCATACCTTCCTCCACCAACAAGGCAGAAACTTAATAAGACAGAAGGATCCCAGAGCGCTGGGCCCTTTCCCGACCCCAACCCCATCCCAAGTGTGGAAATGTTGGTAGCACTCTCCCCAGAGGACAGGCCCACGGCGCACAAGGTGCACTTTTACATGCTCTCTCTGGCCTCTGCTCGGAGTGCTCCGACATACTCTTCACCAACCCACGTGGGAAAATAAGAAAGCAGGCTAACTTTGACTAGGTTTTCAGAAAACGTCTTCCAAAGCACTGGACAATTTTTTTCATTCTGGAGCTCTCAATGAACAAGATGCCACCAATGGAGCCAGAAAACTGGCTGGTAGTTCAGCTCTGTGCTCGTTTGAGCATTAAATGAATAGAGATGCAAAGATACACTGTGCACAAGAAGTCACTCAGGGCCGGTGAGATGGCTCAGCAGCGTAAGCGCCTGCCTGGCAAGCGCGAGGTCCTGAGTTCGACTCCCGGAACCCACATACGAAAAAGGGGCCGGTGATATCGCTCAGCGGCACGGGCGCCTGCTGGTGCGCGAGGTCCTGAGGTCGACCCCCCAGTACCCACAAAAAAAAAAGTCACTCAGCAAGTCTCTCGGAGTATAATTAAACACCTTTGCTGCTGGACCACAGGTTTAGAATGACCAAAGCACTTCCTTGCCAGTGTTTCTGGGGCCTGCATCTGGCCCCAGGCCTAGGCCAGAGGGGTGGAGGGAATACTGGAGAGTGATCTTAAGGAATATTTTTTCCCTGAAAGGCTGAGTTTTAAAGTTGGTGAGTAGGGACTGGGGGTGTAGCTCAGTGGTAGAGCATCTGCCTAGCATGCTTGAGGCCCTGGGTTGATCCCAGCACCAAAAACAAAAAAAATAAATAGTGGGACCAAAGTAGGGATGCCGGTAACTGCTGAAATGAAGCAGTGTAAGTGGAAACTCTTTATAAAGCCTTAAGTAAACATGAAGGAGGAGGGTAAACATGTAGGGGGGTAAGAGCAAACACACGTAGAAAGTCCTCAAATGTTAAATACATTTTCCCTACTAGCTGGGCGTGGTGGCACACTCCTGTAATCCCAGCAATCGGGGAGGCTGAGACAGGAATCACTGCAAGTTGGCGGCCAGCCTGGGCTGCATAGTGATTTCAAGGCCAGCCTGAACTACATAGCAAGACCCTGTCTCAAACAACAACAAAAAACATTTTCCCTACCTGTAGTTCTAATCCTGGGACTCCTACCTGCCCCCCAAAGAAAATGCAAGGTAAAAGCGACTTCGCTGGAGGTGGGGGGATGCACACCTTTAAAATGTAAGTGCGCATAATTTACAACTTATGTTGACCCCCCCCCACCTCTACCCCAGCCAGCTTCAGGCAGGCAGACCAGGCTAGGGTTCTGGAGATGGCAACAGAACCTTGGTTCCGAGATGGCCTTGGCCTTGAATTTCCAGAAAAGGGAAAGAAGTTAAAACAATGTAAAGCCCTCCCACCGGATTCCACCTTCTGTGGTTTGGCCACTTCCTTCCTTCCCTCCTTTTTCCTTCCCTTCCGGCAGGAGCTACTCTGCCCCACCTTCCTTCCTGGAGAGGAGGACCTGCCCTTTCCTCCCGCGGAGCTGGTGCCAAAGGGATGAACAATGTGACTGACTGCTGGGGGCGGGGTTGGGGCGAAGGGTGTGCAGAGGTGGAGAAGGAACAAACCAAGGAGTACCGCGCACAGATGGAGTAGGAGAGACGTTTAGGGCTTGAGCTGCATTTCAAGGGTCTCTGGCCAGTTCCCAGTAGCTTTCTTTACTTGAATTTCCAAGTCTCCAAGCAGAGAGAATGCTGACAGCAACAGCAGAACCCCATAGCCCCACTCACGGTGTCCAAATAATGTGATTTCAGGGTGACAGAACAAAGGTGGTATCAGCGACATACAAAGGGAATTCCATCTAGGTAGTCATTTGCGAGCTCTCGCCTGCTGTCCACAGCCCTTAGAATGCCAAGGCAAACGGGAAGGAGGCAGGGACCGCAAGACAGTTTCTACAGGGCTGAGATCAGAAAGGTTCTGACGAGAAGGAAGAGGACAACAGAAAAGGTAACAGGAAGCTGAAAACTACGAAGTGAAGGCAGCAGTCGCCCTAGGACAAAAGTACCCAGCTACCAAAGGAGGCCCGAGTGGGGGAGGGGGCAAACGAGTCGTTTTTAAAGGCAAAGCTTTGGAGAGGAGGCCAAACTTGAGGTGGCGAGCACAAAAGAAGGCGCTCCAGGAGGCAGCGGAGAGGGGTGGGATGCGGGAGAGACTACGACAGGAGTGCGCAGGAATCAAAGGGCTCCTCGCGGGAAGGGGGGCAGGAAACGCGCCCGGGAAGCCCTGCTTTGTCTGGCGAGTTCGGCGGCGGGGGCAGCACGTGCAGCCGGGAGCGCCCCGGGCCGGCTCCCCGCCGCGGAGCGCCCGGGAGGAGGTTCGGCGAGCGGGGGCGCCCCAACCCCTCTGATTAGTGGGGACCTCTTGTCTGCGGGGCCCGCGCTACAGAAGGGGCGCATTGTGACGGCCCGGCCGCAGCAGATTGCCGCTGTCCTGCAATACCCTCGCGCCCTGGCACCGAGCCACTGGCACGGCCCGGGGGTTGGAAATAACTGCGCCGTTCCCATGGCGACGCGGCAGCGACTCCCGCCTCCGTCCCGCCCGCTGCGCTCCGCCCGCCGGCCCCCGCCGCGACTGCCCCCCACCGGAGCGCCCCGGTAACCCTGGCAACGGCGGCTGCAGCCCGCGGGCGGCGGCTCCGACCGCGCTGAGCCCCGCCTCTCCCTCCCGCCCTCGGCGCCGTGCGCTGGCGAGGCCTGGGCCTGCTTTCGGGCGGGGCGCACCCGGCACCAACGCGGGCGCCGGCGCAGGAAGCCTCCCCTCCCCCTCCGCCCGCCCGCGCGGCCCGGAAAGGCGGGTGCAGGGAGGAAGCTCCGCGGAGACCCGGGCGTCGGAGTCTTGTCGCTGGTCCCGTTTCTCGTGGAGCCTCCCCGGCCTCGCCTGACCTCCATGCCCCTTTGAATCCTCCCTGGATATCCCCTCCCTTCCTCCTGGGACGGGAGGAGACCTCCGCGGAGAATCCCCCGCCTGCGCGGCCAGATGAAAGAGGGATGGGGAAATGAAGCCCCTCCTGCCCGAGGCCCCCGGCCCGGCGGCTGTGGGCTGGAGGGAAGGGATGGAACGGGAACCGCCCTCTGGATCCGGGCCAAGAGTTCCAGTGAACCCCCCCCCCGACCCCAGCCCCTGGGCAATGCCCCCGGTGAACACACGTCCCTTTTTCTCTCTGCTGGGATGACCCCCCCCACCCTGAGGAAGGTGTTGGCCGAGCGTGGTCCTCGCGCGTTTCTTGAATTGGTTTAGTGAGGAGTATTGCAGATCCCAAAAAGACAGTCTCCAGCTCTGGGGTGTCGGTCAGAATTGAGATGTTCCTAGGGCAGGGGTGGGGAGCGGACCAGAGAGAATTCATTTATACTATCTCTCTCAAAGGATCCAGGCTACTTCCTGACATTTAGAATGTGAGCTCCCACAGGGCACAAGGTAGATTCTAAACTAAATACCTAGTGAATGGGTACAAAAACCAGATAATGCCTCATTCATTTGTCCTGGGTGGGCAGGACATCCCAGAGAAATACAGTAAGAAAGTGTGCGGGGTGCCTTGAAATAGATCTGAAAACAAATGGACATAAAATATCCTTGCTTCTAGAAATGTTACTCCATTTCACATTTTTTTTTTCTATTTTAATACTCCATAGGATCCCAGAGCAGGGAGAAAGGATTCATATGGGGGCAAATACAAGTGAAGCTTCTCAGCTATGGTCACAAGGGAGGGATTTACATTTGAGTTTAGATTTTGCCAATTCTTGGAGCCCTGTGTTTTCTTCGAAGTGGGCATAGCCAGATACCTTGGTGTGATGGAAAGAGAGGACTTTGGCATAAGGATTGGCTAGGTCATTTAAGTCTCAGTTTCCTCAACTGTGAAATAGTCATTATGAAGATAAGATTAAGTGATGTATGAAATAGTCTTCATAATCCACAGGATATCATACAAACATTGTAATTATTGGGACAGGTAATAAGTTGGTATACATAATTCATATACAGTAACAAAATGGAGAGGGGCGTTCCAGATGTGCAAGCTGGGGAGTGTGGGGGCAGGACTGATGGGTTCTGTGTGCTGATGAATCTCCTTTAATGTTGCTATGGCTGAATTGTGTGCCCCCAAATTCCTATGTTGAAGCCCTAACCCCTGTATGACTACATCTGGAGGTAGGTCTTTAAGAGACAGCTAACATTAAATGAGGTCATATGGGTGATAGGATGGTGTCCTCAGCAGGAGGGAGACAGATCCACTGCAAGCCAGGAGGAGCCTTCACCAAAACCCAATCATGCTGGCACCCTCATCTGTGACTTCCAGTCTCTAGACCAGTGCTGGCGAATTTAGGACATTTAACACAAAAGATGTTAATGTATGCATTGTTTTTTTCTAAACTAAAATCTCAGTATTCAGGTTTAATTGCAGTTTTGGCACTTTGCAATACGTAAGTGGCTTTGGGGTTGCAGTTTGGCCACTCGGTCTCTAAAAGGTTTGCCATCACTGCTCAAGACTGATGAGAAAATTAATTTCTGTTGTTTTTTTTTTTTTTTGTGGGTACCGGGGGGACGACCTCAGGACCTCACGCGCCTACAGGCACCCGTGCCGCTGAGCGATATCACCGGCCCCTTTTTCGTATGTGGGTTCCGGGAGTCGAACTCGGGCCTTCGCGCTTGCAAGGCAGGCGCGTAAGCCGCTGAGCCGTCTCACCGGCCCCAATTTCTGTTGTTTAAACCACCCAGTCTATGGTATTTCATTATGGCAGCCTGAGACTAAGATAAATACGTCTTTGCTTGGAGCTAAGCTCCCCTCCTACCACCTCTACCACCTGGCGTTTTGTTCAGCACTTCCACAGTTGTCTCATTTTTAATTCAAAACTGTATGAGTTAGAACTGGCAAGATTTATTTTAAAATCAAGAAGCTAAGGCTCAAAAAGATGCAGTGCTTTGCTCGAAGTCATGCACATTGTGAAGACCTAAACCAGACTTGAGTCCCCTCAGACATCTAGGCCATAGCCAGTGCCAGCTGTGGGCTGGAATATGGAGATAGGAAGATTAATGCATCATAGAGGTGGGGAGGGCGCAGTCTGCTTAGGAAACGAAATATTACAGAACAAATATTATGGAAATGTGAACAAATATTACAGAAATGTCTGCAAGGATTAATTGGCCCATAAGTATGTGGGAAGGGTAGTACAGCCGGAAAAAGAATGAGAAAACAGGACTGGGGGATCGTACAAGTACTTCTGAAGTTAAGGTACAATGAAGAGAAGGAAGGGACAGAGATGTCCCAGATGCTGTTGGAGATGTGGCTCTTCATTCCCCTGCCAAAGACTCTAACCTCCCCCACAAAAGGGAGAACAAAACTTAGATACAAGGCCAAGAATCCTTAACGACCTAATGTCCCTAAGGAAAAGCAAATAGTCAACTCTTCAATTAGGTTCACATTGATACTTTGTTAGTAAATTACCTTTGTTTGACCTCAGGTCTCCTAATGGTTACTTTGTTACAATCCGAACCATTTGTAAGTAAGTGATAATGGGCTTTAATTAGAAGATAAGAATTGTACACTTTTGGCTTTTTTTTTTAGCAAGGCCCTACCCCTAGTCACTGTTTTCACAGAATGTCTGTCTCCAGAGGCACAAAGCATTACTTAAGACTACACGATCATATTCCACAATAGGAATGTCGATAAGGACCTTAATTAATGAGAGGGCTAACATCTGTCCCCCTTTGGGAGCAGTAGTGCAAGCTCTTACCAGTTATAGTCAGAAGGATTCACTCATGTTCTGCTGTTTTTGTGGGTGCAATTCGCATACTTGGGTTTATCACCTCTTTAATCCACCCTGACTTTCAGGGATTTATTAAATTGCAGCACTCAAACGTCCTCGCTGGGAAGGGACTATAGGCTGGAGAAGAAATGGGCCCAGAAAACGGCTACTTGGACTTAAAGCACCTGTCCTAGAAACCAGGTTCCAGAGGCCTGCGCCCTCCCAGGAGTACTCATTCGGAGCACCAGGCCAACAGCCAATTTAAGGCCTGGCTCAGGGATTTCAGCTTCTCCTCTGCCCTGGACTGAATAGACTATCTCCTCTACCTCACTGGAGACCTCATTAGGACTTGAACTCTGCTCTTTGTTTCTTCCCAGAGGGTTCTATACAGAGAAGAAGTGGGGGGGGATCAGGTAAGCCCACAACTCCCACAGCAGCAGGAGTCCAACAGCCTCGAGAGCAGGGAAGTGAGTAAACAAGCAATTACCAAAAAGAGCCAAGAGCTGGTAACCAGAGAAGCGGCGTAAATAATTTGATTCTACTCCTTGCCTTGAAAGGACGTCTGCCTTCCCTCAAGCCCTCCTCCCACCCAGCTTCTCGAGGCTAATTTCACCACCCTCTACCTACTGTCCAAGTGAAATTCCATCCCCTGGGGAAGCAAGGTCCCAGACCTTGGGAAAAGTGAAAGGCAGATGGTTATATTCTGACTACATTCTTGGCTTGGCCATTGGCATCACTACTCTTTGTCTATATAGTATTGTGAGAAGGAGAAAGAATGAGATGGTGCTGCAACCCTCTGTACTACAAAGCCCTATGGCTTCCAGATCTCTCTGGGGTAGAGAGGAGCTTAGGAAGAAAGTGGTGACTCAGAATTTGCTTCTCAGAAACGAGTGGGAACCCAGCTGGGCTGCAGGAAGTGTGGGGTCGGAGTGAAAGAAACCTCACATTCCTTTCTTTTGGCTTGTGAGCTGCCTCCTGCCTACTGCTTCTAGGCTAGTCCCCATTTTTTCACTTTCTCTGGTTCTGCTGACATCAGGACAGATCCTGGTACAGAAAGGCCTCTACCTAGATAAGATTAACGTCCAACACTTATCTTCAAAGAGTTTACAATTTGGTGGGGAAGGGAGAGGTAAGAAATTTCAGGAAGTTAAAAAACATGTACATAAATAACAATACCAGGCAATCTACAGGAAAATGCCATTTCTCAGAAGTGCCACTGCTGCTAATGGCGCCAGTAATTTCTCACCTGAGTTACTGAACAGGTCTCTAACTACCCCTCTATCCTTTGCCTCCAGTCTTTCCTCCTTTTCCACCTTTCTTTAAAGCCTTTTTCTGTTCCCCTGCATCTTTTTATATTTTTTTCTGTGCTGGGAATCAAGCCCAGGGCCTCCTGCATGCTAGGCAAGCACTCTTCACTGAGCTGTAGCTGCAGGATGTACCCTTAGGCACCCCACATTTTTAAAGATAAAACCAAAACCCCAACATAGCATGCCTAGCCTTTTGAAGTCTGACCCCTCTAAATTCTTTGGGCCATGCTCCCCTCCACACCCAGGCTCTGAAGCACTGGAATGAAGCTCTTGTGATATCCAACTACTGCTCATTCTCTGGCCTCAGGGCCTTTGCACATGCAGCAACTTGACTCACTACAACTGGAACTTAGTACAGAATAACCTCCTCTTCCCAAGAACTCTTCCCTAACACTAGATTAGTCTGAATTTTTCATCTCTCTCCAGACATCAAGTTCCTTATTTTTGTACGCAGTGCCTGGCATAGACTAGACAACAAATGATGGTTGCGTGAAAGGCTGACTGGCAGGCAGAGGAGCTCATAGAGAATCTGGGGAGTCATTAGAGGCTTTTGAGTCAGAGACTGATAACATCACAAAACTATACAGTAAGATGAATAAGGTAGTTTATAAGGTAGGGCTTGGGGGAACGGAAGGTTGAAGCACAGGAGAGAACAGACGGAGTAATGAGTGTTTAAAGTCAAGAGTGAAGATGATAACAGTGGAAACTGGAAAGCAGGAATGGAAATGAGGTGCATTGTGAAGATAATAATAGAAGTTGAACGAGGATTTTGATCTGTTGACAGGATGGGGTGGGGGAGGGGTCAGGTGAGGCCAAGATTTGCACCCCTGCTGCTGAGAAGGAATGAGAGGGGAACTGGACGGAAGTCAGGAAAAGGTCCTCAGTGCAGATAGCAGTGAGGACAGAGCTGCAAGGACATCTGGGAGAGGAGCGAATCTGTTTGTTTTAGAAATAGCTTCAGCTAATTAGAACCGAAAGCAAACAGACTGGAGGAATTTTGAGCTCTGGCCGTAGTTTTATCTCTGGGTGGTCTAGGCATGCAAAGACTAACAAGTTAGGGCCTCACCTTATCCTTTTAGAAAATTGGGACAAAGTTCCAGTAATTATGTTGCTTTATAAATCAGTGTCACAGTTTTAACCTGAAATTATTTCACTAAGAAGTGGAGCTTTTAAATCCATTGCATTTTCTGCCATGTTCCAGGGGACTTTGCTGGGATAATGCCCTCTCTCCATAGGAGCTATGTTTTATCAAACACACTGGGGCTGGTGAGATGGCTCAGTGGTGTAACCGCCTGCCTTGCAAGCGCAACGGCCCGAGTTCGACTCCCGGAACACCCACATACGAAAAAGGGGCCGGTGATATCGCTCAGCGGCACGGGTGCCTGTTGGCGCGCGAGGTCCTGAGGTCGACCCCGCGGTACCAAAAAAAAAAAAAAAAAAAAAAAAACACTGCAGTTCTCTGTCCACTACCTTTCCTACTTCTCACATTCTCCCTGTTTTCTGACTCTGAATTGAAGTCTTCTGTTTCTCTCTAAATCATTGCAAACATCTTGTCTTCCCCACCCATCCACCGCTCTCTCCCACTCCTACTTTCAACCCCTTACTCTCTCTCCGGTTGCCTTAAGAGTCTGAAAACTGCTTGGCTTCCCTCCCTTTTCTTACAGTATCCGGAGCCTCTTCGTTGGACGTGTCTCAACCTGTTTTCAGCCTCAGACTAATCCTCCCTAACACTGAAAAAGACAGATGAGGTCAGACTGGAGGGGAGGGAAGGAAGGGAAAATTTCTTACCCAGCAAATCATGATCATTCATAACTGACTTTCCAAATGAGAACAGATTATATGTGTGTGTTTGCGTGTGCACACATGTGTTCCGGCAAGAACAACCAAACCCTTGTAGCACAGGCCTGCATTCCAATGTGTTTTAAACTCTTAATATATAAAGGGGATAAAACATCAGAAATCTCTATCTTTAGATTAGTAACTGGTGGTACTAGGGTTTCAGGGGGCAATCCTTTTATTCTCCTGGATCCTCTAGCAGTTTGTTACCTTGCCAACTGGTATGTTGGAGTTTAAGCTGCAAGGGTCTTTGTGGGCTGAGAATGAGGAAGAGAATGCAGTCGGCTGATACTAACAAGGTCCCTGGAGTAATTTATTAGTGTCTCTGGTCTCCTTTTATTTGACAGAAGATGGAATGGAAAATGTTCATTCCTCCTGATAAGAGACACATATTTAGTAGTTTATATATTCCAACCTGATTCACCCTCATTATGGCTGTTCCTACACCCACTGATTCTGACTTAAGACATATGCAGCCCCTTTCAACTGGCCCAAGTTCCTTTCTAGTTGTCATCCTTGTTCTTCTTTGCCCTTTTGCCAATTTTCTTGGGGAAGGAGTTATAACCAGTTTCCACATCCTTCCCTCCAATCCCTTTATAATCCAATTTTCTCTCTCATCTTCTACTAAGAACCTCTTTAAATATTCACCCATGACAACCTATAGCTCAATGACATGATCTTTGTTCTCATTTTCTTTTGACTTTTCTGTTGCCCATTTCCCTTAGCAGTAGCCTGGCTCTACTCCCACCTCTCTACACACTGGCCACTTTGATTGTGCCTTCTTTCTACTCCAGCCTCTATATCTAGGCCCCTTATCACTAGGTCTCACCATTCTGTCCTTCTCTCTTTCCCAGGGTCTCTTTAGTCTCATAGCTCTAAGGACCATCTCTAAACTTCACCACCACCATCCCAAACAACAACATTGGGAAAAGCCCAGAAGCCTGAAGGAATGTTCCGCAAACTGCAGAACGCACTACATGGCTGGAGGCAGCAAGTGAGGGAAAGAATGGGGAGTTAGGTCTCTCATGACCCAAAGCTGAGAAATTTACACTTGATTAGTGGAAAAAGTCTGCTTTTTAAATTTTAATGTGTACACCAATCACTTGAGGATCTTGTCAAGGTACAGGCTCAGTGGGTCTGGAGTGGGGCCTGAGATTCTGCATTTTATCTGACAGATTTTGGGGGATTTTCTGTGTTGCCTTTGCAACTATCTAGAATGTGATCACTTTGAGGGCCAGGATGCTGTTGTTTGCATCTTTGTATTCCTGATGGATGAGTTTCTTCTGGGTGTCTCTGTAAATATTTAATTAATGGGACCCAGAGCTGAACTATTTACAAATTAATTTTTTAGCTTTGCTTTACAAACATTACTTTATCTTCTAATTACAAATGTGAGGTAAGTGGATACTTAATTTGAAAAAAAAAAAAACAACAACTATACATAGAAAGATGAGTGACTTTCCAAGTAGTGGGTCACTTTTTCAGAATCGAGTCCACCGGCCCTTGCTCAGAGGGGTCTCCAGGAACCCAGAGGAGGAGTGGATTTGAACACTGCTTTTGCTTGGGTCCTTGCTTAACCATTAAAGATGATGTACTACTCACCCTCCGCATTTCATTGATCCTTTCCTGCCTTACTAGGAGACTCTCCCGTCTCTGTCTCCGTTTTTCCGAAGGGCATTCAGGAACCCCCAGGAGCTGCAAGCTCCATGTTAGGAGGCCAGATGCCTGATGCTGAGGTGACTGAAAGGTTGGGAAGCAGACAGCTGGGCCAGCCCACATGCCAGAAACGCCCACACACATCTTTACAGCTGTTCTCAGCAGCGTGGACTAGGAGTGCCTTTTAAAAGACATTATGAAGGCAGAGCGGGGTGGGGGGAGAAACCCACAGAAATTATAGAGCAATAAGCGCCCTGGAATAGCGTCCCATGTATCTCGACTCAGCTTCTGAAACAGAACCTTTGCTTTTAGTGATTTCTCCCATGGCCATAAAAATAAAAGCCATTCCAGTCTCTAAAGTAGGTCACAGAGGGAGGGGGAGAGGGGGAGAGTGGGAGGGAGAGAGGCGCAAGCTGATAAATGCAGATGCCAAGGCACTTTCACCCTTTTCCAAACCTAAAATAAAACTTGGAAATTGTCTGAAGAATATGAGAACTATAGCTGAAGAAAAGCCAAGGAGAAAAAAGTGGGTGAGTGTTCCTGCCCTCAATCCACTTGTCCACAGTTGACCTTGACTCAGTGACAGTTCCTCCTGATAACTGCCCACCCCTCCCCCATCAACTCGCAAGTCTTGAGCTCACTTCCTGCTGGTCATCTCTGCTGCCTGATGCCAAATAACTGTTCTCCTCTCCCATTTCTAGTAACTCACTGCAAAAGTCTCTATTCATCAACCAAAGACTAGAGAGGGGAGACAAGGCAAAAAGACACTTTTGGGTTTCTCCATCCAAGTGGTTCTGTGATTCATTATGTGTTCTAGACAGCAGCACATGCAGTTCCAGCAAAGGAAGGGGAGCGAAAATGCCTTGTGGACCACGTTTGGAGTCCCCTGGCTTTGCCTTTCCTTTCCTGCATTGGCCACAGGCCAATTGGCTTTCGGCTGCTGCTCCTGTTTTTAGTATACATTCTCCCCTACCCACCCTCGGCTGCTATGATGGAATTGGGGGTCTGGTGAGACACAGAGAGGAAGACTTCCAGCTACCACAGCTGTGGCTTGATCTCCAGGGCCCAGAGTTTCTGGAGACTCTCTGCAAGTCTCTCAGTCAGGAAATCCAGATCTTATGCTTTCTTCACAGTGGGCTGTCCCACTCCCAATCATAGTTCTTTCCTGAGTAGTCAGACTCTTCCCCAGGGAAAGTATGAGTGAGTATCCTCAGAAGGCAGAGAGGAGGCTTAGAAAGACCCCGGAGGCTCAGACAAACACATGGAAAGACAAAAGAGCTACAACGCTGATACAAGTATCTATGCCACAGAAGCCAGGATGATACGGTGACTAGCTAGAAACAGCCAAATAGTGTGAATCAACTTGGAGAAATACTTGTAATGGATGGTATCCTGTATTCAAGAAGGCATCAATCATGGAGCAGCCACAGGAAATCCCACACCTCAGAGACAATTTCATGCTGTGAGTGGTGGGAGCACAGATCTGCAGTGGATATAGATGTTGTTTACCTGTGGATTGTTGGTTGGTTGGTTTTTAACCTCTGAGACAAGTACCCAGCTGCTGCCTTGCCCCAAGATTTGACAGGTAGAATAGGTCAAAGAATAAGGAGGTGGGAACACATGGTTTTTAGCACATCTCTGAGTTCCAGAAAACTGGAAGGAGCCTTGCTTTGGCATCTAGTGGAATGACTGGAGTTGGGATACCCAGCAGTTTATAGGAGGAAATCAGGGGTCTGGGGCCAGGGCTGACTTTGTGCTAAATGGGTGGGAAAGGCACAGCTGATTCTCACCTTCACGCTATAAATCAGAAATATGACTTATTACACAGGCTTAGGGGCTTCTTGTAACCAGGTTCCAGATACTGTATTATGTAAAACTCTCAATAAGTAAATCTACCAACAAACATCACAGACCTACTCTATGCCAGACCCCACAAAGCATCAGCTGCTAGAAATGCTCAATGGCAGTGACAGGGGCCAGCCCTTCTTCCTGCAGCTTCTGAAACTAATTGCCAATACCCTGTTACCAGCCCATAAGTGGTCAGTATCCAGTGGTTGAGACTGCTTTTGATCTGTAAAGCAGGGGAGAGCAAGAGGCCCTTATAGGAATGCAGTCCCTGCAGGCTTCTTCCCCATCTGTAGGATTCCGAAGGTCTGAGGCAAACCCCAGGAAGCAGTCCAGCTAAGAAGCTTCGGGCTATTCCCCTAGGAGACAGAAGTTGCTAGAGAGGATTTTTATTTTTACAGCCCTCATTCCCACTGCAGGGGAGCGGGTGGCAGACATTGAGAAAAAGTTTGGATCAGGAAGGAAACATTCAACTAGATGTATGTACTTTATACTTTCTGTGCTCTTTAATATTCATTCTCTATTGTAGCCTCAAGAAATATTACTGAAGAACTCTTGAGGGCATGAGTTGAGATTGTAGTGATTCCTAACATCAACTCTGTTTCTACTGTTTCTTTCCTCCTACGGCTTTCCACTGGGTGGAATTTTAAATTTGAACAACGGTTCAAAGGCTAAGAGACAAACTGCTCATTACTGGAAAGAGTGCCAGGAATCCTAGGAAGTCGACCTCACTCCCCACTGGAACACTACACCTCATAGTAAGGGCTTCTTTCATAGTCGCAGAAGGTTGGATCAGCATTTCTTTTCATTCCCATCTTCTTTCAGGAACTGCTGGGATAAAAGAGAGCCTAGGCAAATAAAAAATTCACAAACAGGACAAGAATAAAATATTTAGGGCAAGAGATCAGAAATCCTTTGGTTACTCAGTGAACTGAATACTCTAAAAAAAATAAAAAAGTATAAGGAAATAAAGGTGCATCAAAGTCCATGTCACAGCCGGTATTAGCCTTCAGACCCCATTCACACAGGTTCTAAGTAAGGTTGTTCTGCATAGTATGAAGAGACTCACATTAATCCAGTGATAAATGGAACAGTTTTGTCATTATTAACTTCATTCCCAATAGTAACTGCATATTTATTCTGAGATGTATTCTACCAAAGTTGTTAAATGACCTAGTCCCTCAAACTTCTCATCCCAAATTCTAATCAGTGATAGATGGGAAGAATGAAAATGTTGTTAGTTTCCTCAGAGAAGACCCAGTCAATTTTGAAGGAGGAGTTCAAGCTTCCCATCATTAGTTATTTTTCCCAAATATAACTGACGGCTTCTGAAAGGAAAGGAAGGTTTACAGCAACATAGTTGAGTATTGTACTAAAATCTCTATTCCCTATAAATGGATCTTCTCAGAGTACTTATCAAAAGCACTTTTAACATCTGGCTTTTACATGGCATTCAAAATTTGTTTTTCAGGCTGGAGATGTAGCTCAGTGGTATGGTGTTTGCCTAGCATGAGGGAAGGCTTGGGTTCTATCTTTGGCACTGCCAAGGGGGGAAAAAAAAATCCAGACCCAGCGCTATGGTTAATTTGATCAAGAGAACTCCTTCCAGAGCTGTCAAAAACAGTTAAATACTAAAACTATGGCTTTGTTTCTAATCACACAGCATCTGATATATTTAGGTGACAACCTTATCTTGGCATCAAGCAGGCTCTTGTCCAAGACCTGTCGATGAGCATGGCTTAAGAAATATAGTCTATGCCCAAGCAATTCAGGCTAAAAATAACTCTTTGAGCTATTTTTTCTTTACTCAGCCACAGAATGCATTTGTATGTCAAGAACTTTGCTCCTTGAGAGTTTTCACTCCTGCTTACTCCTTCCTGAAAAGTTGTTTGATATAATCCAGGGAAGTCAGAGGGTTGGTGTAAGACATACAAAGCAATGAAACTATGCTGGTGGAACAAAGCTTCGTGACTGCCATGTGTCCAGAGAAAGAATAAAAGAACCCAGCATTCACAGGTAGGATATTTTAAAAATAGATTCTCCTGTGGTACAAATACGCACAATTTCTATCACAGTATATGATTTATATACAGAATGCACTTTTATATTAACAATAATTCAGTACTTATTATATTTGTTACTTTTCTAAGACCATTAACTCATTAATTTTCACAACTCTATGAAGTAAGTGTGATTATTCCAATTTCACACTTAAAAAAACTAAGGCACAGAGGTGGAACAACTTGCCTAAGGTCCCAGCCAAGAAACAAAAATCCAGGTAGCCCATGCTCTAACCATTACACTATCTGCTCCATGCAACAATTAAGATGAGTTTTAGAAAGAAAGATGAGTTTGAGCTTTATCCCTCTACCAAACATGCCAATTTACATTCTCTAAATTAAGCAGACACATGGTCCCATGGTTGATCTTAATGTGAAACCAAGGAGCAACAGGAACTTTAGTCTCTTCCAAAACATACAGCTCTCTTTAACACACCAAATGTTACCCCCTTTTGAAGATAAAAATGCATTGAGATAACTGGCAAGCATAATTACTTTCTAGCAAGAGGAAATGTCTGCAGAATTAGGGCCCTGGGTACCTTCAACTCAAGCAGTCACTACTCAGTGGACCTTTGGCAGCTATAGCAGAATTTAAGTAGCTAATCTCGGAAAGAAAAGTCAATTTAACAAGACCCTGATTAGAGAATGTCTTATTCTGTATATATATTAAGGTGATAGAGCATAAAGTTAAGTTTCCTATGCTTAAGAAACCACTGACAGGGCCAGTGAGATGGCTCAGCCGGCGTATGCGCCTGCCTGGCAAGCGCGAGGGCCTGAGTTCGACTCCCGGAACCCACATATGGAAAAAGGGCGGGTGATATTGCTCAGCAGCACGGGCGCCTGGTGGCGCGCGAGGTCCTGAGGTCGACCCCCGGTACCCACAAAAAAAAAAAAAAAACCACTGACAGATTTGCAGAAATAATGCAATGATCTGTGCTGTGCCAAAGGTTCATACAACTGGAACTCTGGCTAAGGCCAACGCATCATTCATACGCTCCTTTTGCTTAAAGACCATAACCTTTACCTAAAGCTTTGTCTTTCAATTTCTCCCATCTCTTACTCGTTCCATTTACTTATAAACCGGTACTATCTTTTGAAGTACTGGCAGTCCCATTTTAAAACACCACTAATTGGTTTGCTTCTAAAACAGAGAATGAAAAGTTTCAAATATTGAACATTTTGCTTTAGTCAAAGTTCCCTTAAAAGCAGTAAATTTAGTAAAATGACTTGGCTGTCCTCACTGAAATATTACCATGACCGAAACACTGTCATCACTTAGGTGACAAAAGCAAATCAGGAAGTTTTGCTAAATGAAATTTACCCACCCCTCCTTGGCCTCCTTATCTGGTTTGACACATACAATTTCACTTTCACCAATACATTTACTTTCTACAGCTATATTAGTAAAAGAATAAAAATGGAATATTTCCTTCCTGACATCTAGTGGAATGCAGAGGTGGACCTGACCCTCTGGACAGGTCAGTCTCGTCAGCATCTTCACACGTCCTGTTCCAACAGGCTCCTTCTAAGTAAGCTACTAAGATATCTTCAAATCTAAAAGATGATTTATGGTATACAGCTTAACACGACACAAAAAAGTTTGGTGAAAAACATTTTTTGTGGCTAAGAAGGGCTTCCAAAGTTAGTGCTTAAATTATTTAACAGACTCCATCAGATGGGGCTGTAGAAAATCAAACTGGCCTAAACTGAGTCTAGTAAAGGCAGCTGCAGTAGCAGGTTCCAAATTAGCAGTCACTGATACTAGTCTATGATGGGGTAAAACCCTAAACATATCTCTTGATACTTAGTAAAGTCAGCAAAGTCCTCAGTTCGTGCATGACTGATATTAAGAACCACACCTTCAATTTTCTAGCCCAAGCATTAGTTTCCCTCCTTCCACTTCCCTCCAAACCCAGGCAGGTGATTATAGACAAGGAGGCAATGCAGTTGCTTCAAAATATTTAATACGTGTTGGACACGTAAAGTTACATTTTTATACAAAAATCAATACAACGAAGGAGAAAATACTGTACAAAACCTTATCAGCTCCCCCAACCTTTATACAACAAAGACTGGAGTCACCATATCTACAAAACCATAATAAGGTCTTTCCACTTAGGGCTTCTGACTGTAAACTTTGTTTCATTAAACACTTTTTAAAAGCACTGTTAAGTAGTTCTGAGCTAGAGCTTTTAAAAATATAACTTTTCTCTATAAACTCCTTATTTCCAAGCTTGAACTCTTCTGTGAAGTTCATCAAGCTTTTTTCCCCTGTGGGGAAGCCACGGTCCCTTAATACTCCCCTTTCCCAGAGTAATCATAGGGTATAAACGTTTCTTCTGTGCTAGAGAATGATGGAGAGCCAACGAGAGAAATAATACAAGTCTCTACTGCAGACCAAATCCTCCCAGTCTGAGGAAATCCTGGGAGGAAACGCCACAGGCCCGGCGCGGCTCTAGCTTTCATTTGAGGGGTGTGTGTAAAGTCCCTCCCTCCCCCGACGACGAATGGGGAACTCCCCGGCCTCCAACCTTTCTGCCGCTTCCTTCTCTGCGCGGCCGGCAAAGGAAAGTCCCTGTCTGCCCCCAAAGTCTTAAGCCCGGGGAAAGGGTGGTGCATTCCAGGAGGACAAAATAGTCTCAATTCAACAGGACAAACTTACAGAAACACAGACATACACATACACAAAAGTTAACGATCGTCCTCTTTCTATGAGCCCCCAACTCCGGTCTCAAGCGGAGACTCGAGAGCAACAGGGCACAGCGGCGCTGCCCAGCCCGGGGACAGTGGATGCCGCCCGGCAGCAACCGGTCTCCCCAGCGCGCCCGGCGCCAGCGGTCTCTGGGGCGTCCTCGCAGCCGGGAGAGGCCCGGCCCTCGCTTCGGGGACGCCCGCTGCTCAACCTCCACCCGCACGGGGCCGGGGCCTCAGAAGGCCACGATGGCTGTGCTCCAAGGGTTAATGTCTCTCAGCACCGGCTTATCGCAGCAGATCTGCCCGGGCTCAGCGGCTTCCGGACCGCTCTCCTCTCCCTCCTCCTCTTCCCGGCCGCCTCCGGGGCTTTTCCGCAAGAGTCCAGAGAAGCTGGAACCGAAGATGTTGATGAGGTTCGCCACGTTCCCGGTCTCCATCTCCTCCTCCCCGTCCTCCTCGCCTCCGTCCCGGCGTGGCTTCTTCAGCGGGGTCGAGCAGGGCGCCGGGCAGCCCGCGTGGCCCCCGCCCGCCCCCGCCGCGCCGCGCTTCCTGGGGCACAGGGCGGGCCGCGCGGAGGGCTCCTCCTCGGCGGGCTGCGGCGCGCAGCGGCAGTCGGCGCGGGGGAACGGGCCGGGCTGGCCCTCTCTGGCCTGGGCGCAGCCCGCCGAAGGCCCCTCGGGGGACACGTCCGAGACACCCACAGGCGCCGCAACGCGTGGTCCATCCACGCGGCCCCAAGCAGCTTCCACCGTGTCCTCCTCTCGGCCCCGAAGAGCGTCTCCGGCTCCGGTCACCGTGGCCGCGGGCTCAGGGTCCCCTGCCTGCGGCGCGTCGGGGACCGCGGGGCACTCCGGCTGCGGCTCGGTGTCCGGCCAGGCGGTGCGGGCGGCCGGCGGGGGCGGCTCTCCCCAGCCCGCAGGTGGCTGGGCCGCCCGCTCCCCGGGCTGCGGCGTCGGGGTCCCCGTGGGACTCGCCAGGTAGAGGCCGGGACACGGGTCACTCAGGTAGACCTGGCGGGCGCTGCGCAGCACCAGGGAGACCAGGAGGTTCTTGTGCAGCTTGATGCCGCCGCGTTGGACTCGCGAGTTGTAGATCTTGCCGAGGGAGATGCTGACAATGCGGTGAGCCTCCAGCTTGAACTCCATTCTGCCTCCCTTTCGCCGGGCTGGCGCCGGGGTGACGCGGGTGAGCCCTGGCTAACGTTCGGAAGCCCGGAAGGAAACGGAGGGCGTAGATAAGTCCGCCGCGGGGTGCACCCTCGACTGCGGAGGGCTGCGAAGAGAAACGACTCAGTGACGCGCGCTGCCCTCTCACGCTTCACCCAAGACTCTCACCCAGTTTCACGTCCGGTCGCTAAACTGAGGGCAGTGGGGCCGCCCCGCGCCTTATATAGGCGCCTTGAACGCCAATCACGAAGCGCCGCCAACCGTTCTGGGCTGACCGCCGCGCCCTCGTGCGCCGCGCGCAACCAATCAGAGGTGGAGGAGGGGCTCCGGGACCTGTTCGAAAGTTAGTCCCGCGGAGCAGGCTCTTAAAGGGGGCAACCGTCGGAGTTGGGGTCGAGGTATATCGTGGGCAGTCGGGCTCACTGCCTTGTTTGTATATCAAGATTCTAGCTCGTCTGCTGCCTTGCCAGAACCAAAGCGAGCGGAACCATTTGAACTTTGTATTCGAGCGTGGTAATGGACTCTGCTCTGCAATAAAGTCCTGATCCTTGCTTGGGCAAGCCCGCCCTGCCTCCATTTCCAAATGCGAACACCTGAAATGTCAGACCAAAGCTGGCAGAAATGGAGTTGGTGGCACTGCCCAGCAGGGGCTAGATACTCTCGGGAGAACAAGTAGTATTTCTACTAGGTATTTGGCAGATATTAACTTTGGGTGAGCCCCCTTGCCCGCTAGAGTCACACACATTCTTAGCGTCTGACAAGTCCTGCCACAAAGGAAAAGAAGGTTCTGGAACTTGTTTCTGGCTTCTTACCAAGGAACTATGTCTGTGTACAAAGTTATTGATTTTCATTTTGTTCTCTAGATTCTAGAACAAACCCAATTGCCATGTACATTAAATGGAACATGTTTCTCCACAGTGATTTTTCTTCGTCACGAAAACTGACTACTCTTGGGAAAATCTAGAGAGTTCTAAAAATACAAATAAGAGAAGTGCTGAGTTCCCATAATGATACCACAGTTTTCTTTTTGTGTGAAGGTAAAACGTAGGGGAAGGTTGTTCTATAATTTTCTGGTCAATAGACAACACAGTTCCTCTGTTGATCATTCTCAGTGTCTGTCATAAGGGCAGACTCACCACAGGGGTGGACAGGCTTCTGAACTGGGAAGATGGAGAATCAGTACTAGTTCGTCCCTCCTAAGCTCCACCGAAGACCTGCCTGATGATTCTGTGTAAATGACTCTAGACCTTTTAGTTTCTTTGAGTCTTAAATAGAGAAGTCACCTACACATGCATCTATTTCATTATGCCATAGATAAATGACACTCTCAGACACAGTCTGAATAATAATGCTAGACATAGCTTTCTTGGAGCCCATTTGAAATAGCTGGCTTACAACAGTTGACCCCGCACCAAGCAATACATGTACTTAGAAGATATACTAGTGAAAGGTAGGCTTGGTCGTGGCTAGTTCACAGGATGTCTCAGGAGAATGCGGTGGCTCAGTAATGTTACCTTTGTCAACAACTCATTGCGGGTAACTGAGGCACAGGCTATGAAACCTAGAGTTCTTCCTCTCTAGGAATTTTCAGCCCACATAGAAAAGGATATAAAATAATTACAAGAATAATGACAAAACCTAGCATCATATGTTGAGTAATAGCATGAAAAGTTTTTCTTCTGTTTTCTCCTTCTTTGAGAGCTTTAGGTCACTATAAAATACCGGTAAAGGATACAGTCTTCCTAGGTTGGAGTCCTAGCTCCACCTCTTACTTGTGGTGTGCCTTTGGAAGGTTACTTCTTTTTGCCTCAGTCTTTTTAATCTGAATACAGAAAAAATAGTAATACCATACCTCTTAGAGTTTTTGTGAGGTAAGACATTCCAAACCCTTAAAACAGCTATTAATATACGTTAGTTATTAGAACATTACCTCTCACATGATCTTGGGGTGAGAGAAGAGGATGGAGAAAGAAGGGACATAAATAGGGAGAAAGTTTTACCAAAGAAGTGTATTTGAGAGAAGAGGATGGAGAAAGAAGGGACATAAATAGGGAGAAAGTTTTACCAAAGAAGTGTATTTGAGGAGAGTGCTGAAAACCCCTGAGGTAGGACCCACAAGTTCTAAGCAGCAGAACAAGAGTCTGGTGTAGAGAACCTCTCATTTAGCAAGTGTGTCAGGAATATACCCAAAGTCAGTGGAAAGATGCTGGATAATTAGGCTGGGGCTGCATGATAATAAATGAGGGAGACATAGCTTAACGTGAAGTCCCTAGATTCGGTCCCCAGTACTGGATGCCTCCATGAGAAGACAGGGCCACAGGGACTAAAGCTTGAGTAAAATAACGACAGAATGGATGCTAGAACATTTGGTGGACTGAAGATAACTTAATTATAAAGCTCTCATGAGCAGTTAGGCAAAGGGTCATGAAGGAATGTACTAGGTGGAGGTAGCAAAAATGAAAATACTGAGAGACAAAAAGAACTTCAGTAATGATCAGGGATGCCCTCACTCACTCACCTGCACAGGTTCTTGATAGCATCAGCCTCTTGCCTCCCGTGAAGCTTTCTGATCCCCCTGAGCTGAACTGTCCCACCATCTGCCACTGCACACTTTATACTTCATCACTGCCCTCATTGCTTTTTCCTGTCATGCCCAGTGTCCTTCCCGGACTGTGCCTTCATTAAAGGCAGGAGCTTGTCTTGTATCTATAGGCAGTATGTAGTGAAAATATGTAACGACCAGTGAGACGTAGCCACTAGCCATCAGAGCAGGGCACTGGAGGCCCTTACAGTTCCAGGAGTCATGGAGGGCTCCTGCGGGAGCAGCTGGATGGCAGGAAGTGGGGTGCTCGAGGAGCTGGGGAACTTTCTTCAACTGGCATGGAAGCATCTCAATATTTTGATGACTAGAGTGGCCATGCCAGTGAGAGCAGTGATGCACTTGAATGAGTGGATCCCTAATAATGATGATGTCTTCTGAGCCCTGAACAATGTAGGTCTAGGTTTTCATGTGGTAGTGTTTTCTCATTCTACAGCTTGAGAGGATGCTTGCTAAAGCTTAGAAGAATATGTTCGCTATTGCTTTTTTGGTAGTAGAGGTACATTTTCCTGATCATAAATGTCCAGGCCCTTCGGAGATGAATTCTAAAGATTCCGTTTTGTAAACTCTGGGTTAGAGGAAATTCTGGCGATAACTGTTATATTGTGCAATTTCAAGTCAGCAGACAATTATATAGTACTATACCACATGAAAACCTAGACCTACATTGTTCAATAGTGGGCGCCAGCTATCGAGTACTTGAACTGTGGCCAGTGCAGTGAAAGAATTAATTTAATTTTTTAAATTTTAATTTAAACATTGAAGCAAGGTGGATGTTTTACCTAAAGCCCAACTGTATGGTGTCAAACTTTTGAAGCCTGAAAATCTAGCATTCCCAACTGATGTGTGCTCTAAGTGTAAAATACACACAGCATATTTAAAAGACTTAGTATCAAAAAGAGAATTAAAATATCTCATTATATTTTTATAACTATTACATATTGAAATGATACAATTTTAGATGTATTGGATTAAATAAGATATGTTATTAAAATTAATTAATTTAGTTTTTTTGTATATGTGTGGCTTGAGTTATGCTTCTATTGGACAACACTGCCCTAGGGACAAAAAAGGATAAGGGAGGTGTGGACATATAAATATACATGAGCATATTGTGGGCAATTAACAGATGTCCTTGACTGGAGAAGAGGAAAAGGACAAAAAAAATAAAAAGGAAGTGAACACAAAACAGTACTTGTAGAGGTAAGAAGAAAATCAAATAAAAATATTAAAAACAGCTAACTGGCCGAAGAACGTTCTTTCTAGAACTGAGAAGCCACAAAAACTAGAGAAGCAAAAGTTCTCTTATCTGGATACAGTGACAAAGAAATTATCACAGTGTTATATTTTAATTCAAAATACAAATATGGAAACAGATTTCAGAGAGACAGAGAGAGAGAGAAACTCACTCAGATAACATTATTCTCCTGGGTTGTTAGCATGCATTTATTGTTCTCAATTCTGATGTCCACCTGGAAGTTGCAGGACCATTTGTTTCTAATGTGCTATTTTCTTGTGCACACACACACACACAAAAATCTTCAATGGCTTCCCATGACCTTTATGGCAGAAATCCAATTCTCTGGCCTGGTCTCCAGAGCACTGCACAATACATTGTCAAAGACGAACCGCTGAGAACATTGAACAGAGCTGGAGCTCAGCTGGGTGTCCTGGCTGTTCTCACTAGCTGCGTATGGACAAATGGTGAGGCCGTCCTTCACTTGTAAAAGTGGGAAGTTGGATTTAATCAGTACTTCTCAAAAGATGGTTGCACATTAGAATCCCCTAGGGAGCCTTCAAACGTCCAGATGCCGCGGCCATACCAGATCACTTCAGAGTCTCTGGGGAAGACCCAAACAATTTTTAAACTTCCATAGGTGATTACATTGTGCAGCCAAGCTTGAGAACCAGTGGCCTAGATTGTTATTTTAGGATCATTTCAGATCTAAATTTCTAACCTAGGTAAACCTTTAAAACCTTCTTACGACCCTGAGAAACGTAAATGTTCCACCTCTTTTCCAGGAGACAGATGTAGCCAAAAGTATGTCTATTAGGATGGGGACATAGCTCAGTGGTAGAACATGTGTCCAGCATGTTCGGGGCCGTGGATATTCATTTCCTATCATGCAAAGGAGTGTGTGCACCAACACACACACACACACACACACACACACAGTAAAAATCTCATCTCCTATTTCCTCAGCAGAATACCCTCTCACCTTCTGTCCCAATTCTGCACGTCGCTTTTAGAAAGACTTCGTGCCTGCTGGTGTTTACAGTCTGCTCCCTTGTATGTACATCCTCTCTTACAACTTAGCAGTTATTTGTGATATCACCTTGTATTTCTGTTCTCTAGGTCATTTACTCATATATTGTTCGTTTAACTTTTTGTGGATATATTTCTTCTTTCCCTGTAACATTATAAAGGGCTGGGAGATGCAATGATGCCCTTTTTTGCATCCTGCCTCTGCTATCCTCGTCACCCTGAATATTGCTATGAGGGTGTTGGGATAAATAACTATTTGATAAACTAATTAATATATTCCCCAAATTTGTACTAAAATATGCAAGCATGACCAACTAGAGGGTATAAAAGAGTACACCATGGAGCCAGGCATGGTGGTGTACTCCTGTAATCCCAGCACTCTGGGAGGCTGAGGCAGGAGGATTACAAGTTTGAGTCCAACCTGGGCAACTTAGCAATTTAGTGAGACCCTGTTTCAAAATAAAAAAAGAAAATAGGGCTGAGGATAGCTCAGTGCAAAGGCTGTAGGTTCAATTCATCACCACAAATACATTTTATCTTACAGTACCTCATAATTATTCATGACCCTATGCTATATCATTTCCCTATAAAAGCTATTTTTCATGTAAAAGCAAGTTGATTTTACACAGATTACTTTTTCTGCCATGCTGTTTATTACTGAGAAATTAGTGGCTTGCTTACTCTGTTCTATTAAACATGGACCACTCAGTTAGTGATGTGCTGAACACCCTACTGTGTATCAGCACCTAGTGTAAAGACAACCAATACATCTCTCACCCATCAAGAAAATCTAGCTCCCCCATTCCAGCTGCTATATCTAATAGAACATGTTCTAATTCATTGGTCAAGTCCATTTTAAATCAACCCAGCTGATCTCAATTCTAAGATGCATGCTCATTCAGTTCAAAAAAATCCCAACCACTAACCCATCTTTGCTCATTTTGCCTAAGCAAATTCTGAGTAATTATTTATACAGACACTTCCCCCAGTATGAAAGGGAGTTTTGGATCTGCAGTCTACCAGGAGTGAGTGCATGGATTAGTAGACTTATGTTTATAAGGCAATGTGAGTTCTTTTGAGGAAATATCACTATAAAATAGAGCACTCATCTTTCCATGATCACTTTACCATGATCACTTAGAAAGTTCTCTAAGTCCAACTCCTTTATAAATAAGAGATAATTCCTTTCAGTGTTTCCTGAAAATATCAAAAGATTATTGTTACAAAAAGAGTGTCCTTTAAAAACGAATAAGAAGAGATATTCATCCATAGAAGAATTGATCGAGGAAGAAAGAACCAAACAGCTCTGATTGGTGGCATTGCCCTTTTAAGAAACATCAGATTTTGGTTCTCAGCCATCCCCCTTCCCTTCTCTAGCTAATCTAGTGCTCAGAAAGTTTCGGAATCACTAGGGCTGCTGAGATCAGAGTCCCACATGGCTTTTTCTCAGTCTGGGTCATTTTCTCTTTGACTACGAGTTCGTCCCTGAGTGTGTCACCAGGAGTGTTCTGACTGGTGTGCGTTGGTCGGGTTGTTTCCATGTGTGTCAGTGGGGCGTTGGTGGTGCTGGGTCTGCTTAGTCAATGGTTTGAGTAAATGCTGTGGTCAGAATGGGTGACAGAGCCCCTGGTGTCTCTTTTCAGTTTTGTCTGGGAATTTTGTTTGCTTGTGTTTGCTTTGTTTTGTTTTTGAGGCTTATAAGTGATTTTTAAACTATTTTGACTAGCTGCTGAGCCAATATTTTGTTTGTTTATGTGTTTCTGATTAGGTAGAATTAGGTTTATTATTTTAAAATATGAGCGTGTGTGTCTGTGCTAGAGGAGGAAAAGAAATCCCTTCTCTCCTCCCCTCTCACAGATGCGAGAGTAAGATAGAGTGAAGGAAAGGCTGTGGCTTTGCTCTCTTATCTTACTTTTTCCTTTTCTTTCCATGAGATCTAACTACACTGGAAGGGTTTGACAAACAATTAACAACTCTCCCTACTCAGCAGCTGTTTCCCAAAATAGCATCTCCTCTGCTGCCAGGGTAGAAAGGGGCCTTCAGGGGAGGAAGACAAAAAGGTGCCCTCTTTATGAAGCCTGAATGTCTGTGAGCTCTTGAAGGCAGAGGGGAAGCCCAGGGGATTAAATTAGCAGGCAGCCCAGGCTCCACCTGGAAGGGAAATAGATAATAGGTTTTAAAGACAGGAAACAGCTTGTGCTCCGAAATAATAATTTTCAAAAGCAACATACGATGGATGCTGGGAGGGTTTTCTCTCCCCATCACACGCCCAGTTCATCACTTGGAATTCACCCTTGGAGACATGGCTCCTCGAGTGAGCCAGGTCATCTGGTGTTCCCGAAAGTCTGCTCCACCTCACTCCTGTATTTGGAAGGATTGTTCACAGCCAGCTCTTTCATAAACCTGACTCCCAATTACAGAAATTGGTTTGCATTAGGTCTCCTACAGGTCTGATTATGAGTGGAGTTGCTTTTCCTTCTTCTTCTGCATTCTCTGCCTTGTCCTCTTTCCCTCTTTTTTTCCTGCTCCCGTGCCTGCCATTTTTACCTCTTCCTCTTTATTTTCTGTGAAAGACTGCCTCTCACACTCCCACATGTCAATGTGTTCTGCCAGCCCAGGCTCTCTGGGGTCCTGAAATGTCTCCTGTCATGTGTGGGGGTGTGGATTGGAAGGGAAAGCACTCGGTGAGCTGAACAAAGGGAGCAGACCACAGCTTGCCTTAGAGGAGGTCGGGAGCCTGAAGGTAAGAAGGAAGGTGGAGAAACGCAAAGACCAGAATATGCCTCCAAAGGATTAAAAGATTATACATATCAAATTGGATTCTGAATTTTGCTGTTTTTAAGTTTCCTTGAAAATATACCGAAGGAGGGGCTGGTGAGATGGCTGAGCAGCATAAGCCCCTGCCCGGCAAGCGCGAGGGCCCGAGTTCGACTCCCGGAACCCACGTACGAAAAAAGGGGCCGGTGATATCGCTCAGAGGCACGGGCGCCTGCTGGCGCGCAAGGTCCTGAGGTCAACCCCCGGTACCAACAAAAAAAAAGAAAAAAAATATACTGAAGGGGTATTAAAATCACTATCAAAAACCAGAAATCTGTTCCATAAATTAACTTACAATCAGCCTCAGCTGCTAGAAAATGTGGGCTTGATTTTGCATTGTGCGTGTGCGCCCCCTCTGCGGCGACACTCTAGTCATAGCCTGATCAGATGGCCTCACTCCTCTGCAGTAGGACTTTCCTGACGTCAGAGGGCGGGTCAGAGGGCACAGCACTTAGTCCACAGGTTCTCAAATGTTGGAAGGGCTCTTCAAGTGTTGGAGTGAGTGGATGCATGGACAGATGGATGAATAGATGGGTGGATGGATGAATCGATAGTATAAGAAGGCATCTAGAATATTCATAAATCATCTCTTTTTCTCCCAATAGTCTAGAAAAGAGAATATAAAATTGGCAAACTTTCTTCCAACAGGCAAAATAGAGAGATGGTATAATTAACTTTGATGTTTCAACAGGACTTGCACCTCATATATCCTCTTTAGCCCTTAATGCTATAGATGGCACACACAAGGGTACACTCGGCACGTTTGTTGAATTAATGACTTACAGAAGGAAAATTAGGTATTCTCTTTTGAGGAAGAGGTTTCTGGGGAAGAGAATGGAGAAGCATTACATAATGATGCAAATATAAAGCATATTATGATGTTATCTTTTCCAGCCTTGTTCTGTGAAACATCTTAAAGGAGAGAAAACTTCATGAAAAGAAAGGATATTTTGGAGACCTTGGAAGGACTCAACATAAGGAGAGAGGGATGGAAGTATATAAGTGATGTGATCCAAAGTCTCCTCCTTTCAGGCATCTGTGGCTGACTCAGCTATTAAATGTTTAGATCCAGAGAGGCTTATATTCTTTTTACTTTGAAAAGGACTCTTCATCATAGAGGAGTATTAATTAGAGAGGAAAGTCAGCACCAGAATAGTAGGCAAAGTAGAATACTTGTAGCCCAGAGAACATGGCTTCTGCTGTAGCCCCAATGGGGGAAGAATCTGTGAAGGACTGGGATGATATTAAGCAAATAGGTGCATGATTGTGCAGGTGTGTAACCAATATTTAGTCTAATGACAAGATAGCCCAATCTGGGATTTGCCACTCAACTAGCTTTAAGGCCATTCTTTTATTCAACTCCTCCCCACTCTTCAAGCTCAGCTATAAACAAACAAACAACTAAAAGTACAGGAGAGCTGAGATTTATGTAGACCACAGCTTTACCAAGTTCTGAACACAGAAATGCCTGGGAGGTATTAGAAAGGACAGTTAATTGGTTGGCTCCTGAATGTGTTAATCCTGAGCAAAGCTGTGTTAGTACCTCATTAGCACATTAATTCTACAGGCTATTCTCTGCAGACCCGTATCACTTAATATCCTGAGCATTTCTGGAGTTGTTTTACAAAATCAAGTTGTATTGACTGCAATTGCAGACTAAGATTCTTGACTCAAAAACTCTTGCTCAGGAACATCTTAGATTAAGAAAAGATAAGGTTGTCAATTTCTGTCTCAAATACCGAGCATGGTTCTTCCCTGCTCAAAAAACCTGCAATTAGTGTGGGCATTGTCACAGTTCCTTGCCTCTCCTGTAAGCACACAACCAGCATTCCAGCCCCACCAACGGCACTGGAAATGGCCAGTGGAGGATGTGATGCCCCCATCTCTACACCACAATAACCAGTTCTCCTAGGAGAAAAGAGGGAGATTCGCTGTTAAGGTACCATCTTTATCTCAAAGTTATGTGCCAGTTCTTCAAGTTGGAGTTCAACCTCATGGACTCTGTGTGTGTGTGTGTGTGTGTGTGTGTGTGTGTGTGTGTGTGTGTGTTGCAGAGGATCAAACCTAGGTCCTTGTACATGCTAGGCTAGCACTGTACCACTGAGTCACATTCCCAACTCACTTCACAGATTTTTCATGCACCTCATTTTTTGCATGTTTCCTGCAATCTTCTGTACACATGTTTTTCTTTCTCACTAGGCCATAAAATGTTTCAAGGTAGGAACCTATTGTTGACCTCTACCTCCCCCCCCAATAACCTACCGTCTTATATCTAATAGGCATGTCATAAATATTTGTCGTTTTGAACATTTGAGAGATGGCAGGAAATAGTGGAAAGAACACTGAGTAAAGAATCAGATTCTCGGGCCGGTGAAATGGCTCAGCGGCTTAAGTGCCTGCCCGGCAAGTGCGAGGGCCCGAGTTCGACTCCCGGAACCCACATACGAAAAAGGGGCCGGTGATATCGCTCAGCGGCACGGGTGCCTGCTGGCACGCGAGGTCCTGAGGTTGACCCCCTGGTACCCACAAAAAAAAAAAAAAAGAATCAGATTCTCATTTGGGGTTCTGCTGCTAGCCAGGGGTGTTACCCTGTGCAAGCTATGGTACTACATTGTCCTCAGGTTCCTAATCTGTGGAATGAACCTAATCAGGTTCATTCTGTGGAATGAGGAGGTTCATCCAAGGTCACTCCCAGTCCAACACGCTAGAAAAGGGGGAATGAAAACTATTTTGAGTAGCCCAACCTTATTTGCAAAATTAGTGGTACTGGAAGAATATTACAAGGAAAAAGGAGTTGAAATGTTTCCTACGTGTTTCTGATGTTTGTTATAGTCTCTGTAGCTCTGGTTCTAAACCAAGAAAATAAAAGAGCCATCACAATGTTTAATTAATTAACTTGAAAATTACTTGACTTCATCCAGTGAAGACTCATTGATTGCCATGTTCCAGGTACTATACCAGTCCCTGGGAATACCGAGAGAAGTGTGACCCCCATCCACTGGTATCTACATGAAGTTCGTCTCATAAGGGTAACAGACAAGTGAGAATATAACAGAAATGCTTTGTGATCAGTCCTATAATGGGACTAAAAGTATAGATAAAGGTGAGATCTTTTTCAAAAGGTGCAAAAGTAACTCTTCCGTGATGCAGGCCAAGGGGCAACGTGAAAGCTGAGGGCCAAAGCTCATGGTATCAGATGCAGAGGCTTGAGCTATTTTTAATTCTAGCTGCAGAAGAGGATAAGATAGGAGTGGCAGAGAGGGGTCAAGTCACCACTCAACTCTTAATGAAGTAGCCTCTGTCCCTAAAATATGCTCAGAGGACCATATCTGTAGGTACTGTTCACTAAGGTTCACTAGCACTGAGGACAGTAGCTGACACATAGTAGTCCTCAAAAATATGTGTAATAAAAATAATACATAGCCCTGTGTCTTATTCTTTTTTTTTTTTTTTTTTTTTTGAGACAGGTTCTTACTGTGTAGCCCAGGCTGGCCTCGAACTCATGGCAATCCTCCTGCCTCAGCCTCCCAAGTGCTGGGATTACAGGTGTGTGCTACTACACCTGGATCTGTTTCTTTATTCTGAAATGCCTTTTTGACCAGTTCAGAATGCTACGCAGGGGCATCAGAAGCCAAGGAGAGACATTTCAACAAAGGACTATTCGGTGATATCATTCATGGCATCTATTGCCTGAGAACCAAGTGAAATCAGACTGAGAAATAGATTGGGCAGGCAGGAGTTTTCCCGGTAACCTCCCAGGAACAGTAGTCCACTGCAGAGCACTGAAGACTGATAGGGAAGTGAGGAGATAGAGACAGCAAGCAGAGAGCTTGCTCTTAGGAACCATCACTGTGAAGAAGAAGAAAAGTCTTGAGTAGACAGAAATCCAGGTACTTGAGAGGGTTTCTGAAAGCCCTGCATGGGAAGGCCACAGGGAATAAGGGGACAGGGAATCAATCATGTTGCATTCCTATCATACCTAATCCTCTCAACAACTGTTGGAAAGGCATGGGGCTTATATGTGAAGAAATGGGTGTTGAGATACAGTATTTTTGAAACTTGCTTAAGATATGCTACAAAAGGATGAATCTTGAGGACATGATGCTAAGTGAAATACGCCAGTCAAAAAAAAAGAAATACATCATGTGATTCCACTTATCTGGGAGTAGCTAGAGTAGTCAAATTCATAGAGACAGGAAGTAGAATGGGTGGGAGAAGGAGAGGAACGGGGAGTTATTGCCTAATGGGTGCAGAGTTTTAGTTGTGATTGTTTGTTTTGTGGTACTGGGGATTGAACCCAGGGCCCTATGCATACTAGGCAAGCACTCTGCTACTGAGCTATATCTCCAGCCCCAGAGTTTTACATGATTAAAAAAAAAAAAAAAAAAGTGCTCTGGGGATTGGTTACAGAGCAGTATGAATGTACTTAACATTACTGAACTTACTGAACTATACATTTCAAACTAATTAAGATGGTAAATTTTATATTGTTATTTTGCTGCCATTTTTTAAAAAAAACTTGCTTACAATCATATAGACAGTAAATTGAGGGAATGAGACGCAAACCCTTGTCTATGTGGGTGAGAAACCTCTGCTCTTTTCTATACACACCACCCCAGACCATGTGGTTGAAGCTACAGCACAGAGAGGGGACAAAGGTTGCAGAAAGATCACAGGGGAGTCAGTAGAGGACAGGATCTAGAACTTTGACATAGGCCTGATTAAAGCGCACTATCCCTGCTGACACTGAAGGGAGGAAGATAAAGTGGAGAAGGATTTGGGTCTATTTGTGGCTGAGGAGCAAAGGGACTTCTAAGAGCCCCCGTCATCAATAGGTCATTCCTTTTTATTCCTGAGTAATATTGCATCGTATGGATGTACCATTGTTTAAGCATTCATGAATCAGGGACATTTTCATTGTTTTCAGTTTGGGGCTATTACAAATAAAGCTGTCAAGAACATTCATGTACTGATTCTTATATGGACATAAGTTTTTATTTCTCTAGCATAAATGCACAGGTGTGAAATTGCTGGGTAAGTGTGTATTGAGTTTTTAAAGAAATGGCCAAACTGTAGTTAGGTGTGGTAGCGTATGCCTGTAATCCCAGCAGTTGGGAGGCTAAGGCAGGAGGGTCATGAGTTCAAGGCCAGCCTGGAGGTTTTCCCTACATGGCAAAACCTCATCTCAAAAAAAAAAAAAAGAAAAAAAAAAGGGTGAAAGAAAAAAAGAAATGGTTAAACTGATTCCAAGAGTGGCTGGATTGTTGAAGTATTTATATTCCCACCAACAATGTATTAGAGATAGAATGTCTCCATATCTTCAGCAACATTTGGTATTGTCATTTTTTTAAAAAATCTCAGCTGTTCTTATAGATGTGTAGTGATACCTCACTGTGGTCTTAATTTACATTTGCCTAATGACTAGCAATACTGAAAATACTTATGTCAAGAGATGAAGTTTGTAAATTGGTTTCAGTGTTTCTTTTGGCAAATCATTTTACTCTCTGCAGGCCTCAGTTTTCTCACCTGCTAAAGGAAAAAATGGAACTATAAGATACCTAACAGGCCCTGCAGCTCTACAGGTCTGTATACCCATGGATGCACCCTGGGTGAGTTTGTGTGCAAGGTGAGAAGCTTTTAATCTTCCCTCTGTGTGTCAGCTACTCTCCATCTGCCAAAAATTGACAGGCAATGAATCTTATCCATGTGCTTCTTTGACATTTCCATGAAATATGTGGTAACTTCATTTGGCCTTCCTGGCTTTGTTTAGCATTCAAGTCCCATTGTCAAATCCTGAGCAAAAAGACGTAGACCTTCACAAATTTACAAGAGGCTTTATTAATTTTCTGATTCATTGCAAAGATGTTTGAATTTCTCTGTTCCCAAGGTTCACTGTAGAGCACAATTCAAATGAACAATACCTCATAATTTTGGTCAAGCATCAATTGAGTGCCTAGTGTGTGCAGGCAGGGTGGTATGCTAGAAAGAGCACAGCTGTATGTAGAGAGAAACTTGGGTTTGAATCATGCCCCATCACTTTTATTTAGTGTATTAGTCCATTTGTTACTACAACAAAACACTGAGACAAGTTACTTTTGAAGAAAATAGGTTTATTTAGTTCTCAAGATTCAAGGGCACAGTACTGACATCAACTTGGCTCTGGTGAGGACCTTTGGTGTCAGGGTGGGACCATGTGTGGAGCAAGAATCACATTGCCAAGCAGGAACCCAGAGGGGCAGGGGGAGGCCAAGGTAATTTTTTTTTTTTTTTTTTGGTCCTGGGGATAAAACCCAAAAGCACTCTTCCACTGAGCTATATCCCCCTTGATTTTTTTTTTTTTCTTTTTCTGAGCCAGTCTCACTGTATTGCCCAGGATGAATTCAAACTTGTGCCCTTAACCTTAGGACCCTACTAGCTGGGATTGTGGGTGTGTGCCACTATGCCCTGCTAAAATTTTTATAATAACTCCTCTCCCAGAAACTAACCAGGACCTTTAATCCCTTCTGAGGACACACCTCCAATGGACCCAAGAAACTCCCACCAAACCTCAGCTGCTCAAGGGTCTATGCCACCTCCCAATGCCGCCATCCTGGGGACCAAACTTCCAACATATGAACTTTTAAGAGATAACACCCAAACCATGGCACTGTGTGAACTTGTCAGGAAATACAACTGAACATCAGCAAAACAGGGACAATAATATTCCCTGACAAAGTTATCAAGAGGAAGAGGAATAGTATATTATACGTAAAGGGCCTTGTTCATAGAAGCAGTCAGTAACCAGTAGCTGTAATAATGTCCAGCAGACACCGTGAGCAGTCTCTGCAATATACACGAAGGGGACACAGACGAAGTGCCTTGCCCTGTGTAATATGCCAGTGTGCCTCACACACACATGCACGTGTGCACACACACATATACACACTCTTTGAGTTCCCCCAAGGAAATGGGAGAACAGGTTAGCTTCCAGCCCTGTTTTTATAAGACTGAGGTTCAGAGAAGTTAAATAATTTAAGATCACCCTGACACTAAGTGAAGGAGATGGAGTTCTAAATGTGTCCATAAGAGGTTCACAGCCAGAAGAGAAATAAGCTGTGCAGAAGTGGCTACAGAACAACACAGATTTGCTAGGAGTCGGTTAGGTGGCAGAACCAGAAAGTATTAGGAGTTTAGCAAGGGAGGTATTTCTGCAGATCACACAGTTGGAGGAAGCAAAAGGAAACTAGAGGAAAAGAGCTCACTTTTCTTGCAGCACATCTCTGTGCTCCTCACTGTCACCATCACAGCTGCTGACTGGTCCTGGAAGCCCACCCTGGCTGCTGCAGCGAGGGAGGCTTTTGATCAGCTCCCCCGTAGTTCATGGCATGTGGATATGCAGGCCCTCTCATTTCACTCTAAAATTTCAACCTGTGATTTTTCAGCATTACTGCAGAAGTTCACTGCCAGAGTTGTATTTTTCTTCAGTTAGCACAAAACCCAAGGGCTATTTATAGTAATACATTCTAGATTGTTTTCTCTAAAATTATATGCTATGATGTGAGCTTGAGTTGGTCATAAGCCTATGTCTTAGTCATTTTTGCCCTTGATAGTTTTCAAAATATCATCAGGCTCTATTGCTGCTATAGTCTGGCTCCTAGCAGGTGTTACAGCAATTCATTTGGTTGAGATGTGCATGTATTGAATGCCTTTCCTATGCCCGACACTGGAGTCGCAGGCCTTCTGGAACACACATTCTATGATTAACTAATGAAGGCTTCATTAGTTATAAGAACTTCATTTGAGTATCAATAATTTTTAATACATTATTAATAAGAAATTTTGTGGCTTTAATGAAAATATAGTATACAATGTCACACAGAGAAATTAATAATTCCTTGTGACAGGAATTTTTTTGGAAAAATTTCACCATTGGGCCTACAAATAAGTCCTGTAGACCAATGTCAAGTCTATGAAGCAGGGCTAGTTTACAAATCTTTGAAATTTGATCTCCATTTCGGTTGCAAAGGCCAAAATTGGATTAGAGCAATTAGGCAAGCCTTTCTTCTTTCCGAGATCCTCAGCATCAATGACTAACTCCA